>JARHVA010000076.1:5630000-6830000 GCA_037957365.1 Torreya grandis
AAAAGTGAAACATAGGTCCGTCATGATCATGTAGAAGAATTGAATGTAATGCCACTAAATTGAACCTATTAGAAGTAGGTGCAGTGAATAGTAGATCACCTTGGAATAGTGAATGTCTCCACCAAGTGCCTGATGTAACTCCAACCAAGGAATTGTTCTCCTCATGGATAATAAGAGGTCCGACTTCTCTATGTAATGATGGTGCAATGAAAGCAAAGGTTAAAATAGACTATGAAATGCCTTGTACCTGTAGAATAGACTACTTGATGTCTAGTGAGTTCTGGATCAATATACCTACACCATGTAATGTTGAAAGTGGACTAAAGGTATATGGATCAACAACTAACTCCTCAATATTTGGACTGTGAAAATGAGATGGTGGAGGCATGTCCCCATCACTAGTATAGTCATCTACACTAAAATAAGAGTCATCAATCTCAAAGATGTGCTTAGGTTCAGAAGTGTCATTAAGTACAAGGGAGTCCTATGAAGAAGAATGGCATGGAGTATTCACTGAAGGAATGTCCATGTGAAGTGGAGAACATGGCTCAATAACCTTTGAAGTTAAAGAAGAGACTACAAATGAATCACATAGATCTATAGACTAAATATCCATAGGAAGAGAAGAGTTTTCAATGCTCTCACAAGGCGTACTCTCACTGGAAATAGTAGAGTCCTCTCAAGTATTAATCTATGATGGCTCTAGAAGAACATGATCAATCGAAAATGGTAGATATGAAATGTAAATTTATATCTAATTATGTAAGCTACAATATTTAACTTGGAAGACCTTTGATTCATGTCATGTGAACTTTCCATCTACTTTACATATATGTTTGAATTTCAGACATGACAGAATTATTAATATGTCTTGTAGATGATGTGTCTTTTATATTTTTATAAATGATTGAATCTCAAGATGATATAGAGCCTCACTTGAATACAAATGAATCAATTATAGTGGAACCTCAACAATTTATGCTAATGGAACAAATAGAAACATTTGAAATTGGTGAATGTACTAATACCAACAATGATAGTGAGGATAATGATTACCAAATTCATAGAATAAATGATAAGTTGTCCAAGCTAAGTTTTATACTAACAATCCCTATGGAATATAAAGATAATATGAATGAATTTTACATCAACATTTTTTATATGACTCCCAAGATTATAGAATACCAACCCAAACACCACCAAATATTGAAGTACAACCAATTAATGTTAAGGGTAAAATATGTATTATGGATGATTGTTGCAATAAAAGAAAAGCAAAGAAAATAAAAAATCTTAGCTTTGTTCAATTTACCTTGGAAAAATATGTATTTGGGATCAAATGTGCACAAAATATGGGCTATAATGGGCAAGATTTAGGAAAAAGTGAACAAGGTATAATATAACATATTTTTTTAGCTCCTCTTTTTGTTAAGCAAGTAAATTGATACAATAATGATGAGCTAAATGACCAAAATATGATGTAATTCAAGAAAAAAAATTTGAAGTGGGGGTAATGATAATCATCACAAATAATTAATCCAAGGTTTGCATGCTCAATTCAATAATTCCATAGAGAATCATTCTCAAGATATTACAAATATTATACATTACATTGATTTCGTATTTATATTATATCATGTAAATTGAAATCAAAAGTAATTAAAATTTATATATCTTAGATTAAGTGATCATACTGCACTATGTGATATACATCTCTTGATAATTTTATGAATGATTAAGCCCCTAGAGAATATTTGGGAATTAATTTAGATTTTCTTAGGTTTATTTATTTTTATTTTTATTTATCAGTAAAAGAGGGTTGAAGGGTCCCTTTCCCCTTTTATTAATTTGAATAAAATGTTACATCAATTAAAATATTGCAGAGAAAATCATTATTATATAAATAGATTCTCATTTACTTTGAGCGAGCAATCTAATTTTGGGGAAGAAGAGACCATGCATAATGTTGAGGGGATTAATTTGGATCATTTGGAATTTTTAGATACTACATCTTATGTATAATAGATCCTTTTTTTTTAATGAGGATACAATTAATATAAACATTAGCACTAGTGGTACACCTAATATCGTGAATATAGGTGCTTATTTGAATCCGAAAGGATAAAATGAATATACATAACTCTTAATAGAATATCAAGACATTTTCACATAGTCTTATATATATTGATATTCCTAGTGAATCCATTACTATGATGGTATATAACCTTATTATAAATATTAATTCCAAGCATGTAAAGTAAAATATTAGAATGATGCATCTTAATGGGGCTTTGTTAGTAAAGGAAGAAATCCAAAAATTGCTTTATGTTGGTTATATTTGACCTATTGATTACTCTAAATGGAAATATAACATTGTATCAATTAGTAAATCAATTGGAGCCATTGGGATATGTAATTTTTTTTGAGATATATTCAAGGCATGTCCTAAATATGACTTTTGATTGATTAATATTAATATGATTGTTTATTTTACTAATGGACTCGAGATGCTTTCCTTTATGGATGGATTTTTAGATTACAATCAAATTAATATTAATCTTAGTGATCAACATTATATGGCTTTTGTTATACTTTGAGGTATATTTTTCAGTGTGGTTATACCTTTTGGACATAAGAATACATCATCTACTTACTAGAGGGATATGACACATATATTTCATGACTATATACATAAAATCTTAGAGGATTATGTAGATGATATCTTGTATGATTAAAAAAAAAAATGAAAGTCTAAGACAATACAAAGTGAAATTAAATTCCAAATAATGTGTTTCTATAAGAATTTTGGTGAATTATTTGATTTCATTATATCTAGGAGAATAATATAAGTTGATCCAATGAAAGTATAATAAATTATTGAGATGCCTCATCCTAATAATTTGAAGAAATTGAGAAGATTACTAATCTATTCAAATATTTTTTGTTGAACTTGTTGATAAAAATCAACCTTTTTCTAGACTATTAAATAAGGATATCAATTTTGAATGAGATGATTAATGTAAAAAAAATGAACAATTTAAAGAATATCTAGTCAAACCTCTTGTCATGATGCCACTTATCCTAGATAGACTAGATTATTTCTCTATATATGTGCAACAAAACATGATTTGGAGAATTTTCTTGAAAAAAAATGATGATGATAACAAGGAATAAGAAATTTATTACATTAGTATAACTTTGGTGGATTATGAAAATAATTACAATTCAATGGAAATATTATGCTTGTTTTTTATGTTTGCAACTTAGAAACTTAGACATTACATACTTAATAATGAGACACACACAATTGCTAAAGTTGATCATTTGAAATACATGATATTTAAGCCTTATCTATAAAATATAATAGTCGAGTGGGTCATGTTTTTTATTGAATTTGATAATAAATTTATATCAATGAGATAAATAAAATGATAAGTTATTGCATATAATTCAGTTAAGGATCCCTTAATATACCACATTCTTTTATATGATGCTTTCCCTAATGAGTTTGTAATGGATATTGATATTAATAAGGCATGGACTATATATTTTAATGATTCTAAATGTGATTTGGGTGTGAAATTCATAATTTCACTTATCACTCCCTAAGAAGAGACTGATCCACTAGAATATAGATTGGGTTTTAATGTACTATTATTGTGAACTCTAAAGCATGTCAAAGTGTCCATTAAGACACTTGGAAGTAGGGGTCAAACTTATAAATGTGAATCATAGTAAACACACTTTAATATTATGTTTCAGTCCCATCCCTATATAAACTTATATCTCTACCCTTATATTACACCAATGGTTTTTTTCAAAGAGTTAGTTGGATGGTATTCTTTGAGAAGTTGTAAGGGTATAATGAGATAATAACACTTGAATTTACCCAAAATTTAAGGAGTGTAGTTGTTTTTGTCAGAGGTTAGAGAATAGTGGTAACTAAAGTGCTAGTGGCTAGGGTGAAAAAAAATCCCATGTAAGAGGAAAGTTGGTAGAAGGTGAAGAAATGAGGGGGTACACATAATTCATATATATATTTTTTATGTTGGGAGATATTATGGAAGGCACTAAGAAAAGGATGATGAATAATAATTTATCATAACTTTGTATCAAAATTACCTTGTTAATTTATAAGTACATTACATGTGAAGGTAGGTTCGAGCATTATTTTTGTCTTATCATTTCAAATTCATTTCTCATCTAAGACATAAATAGAGGATAAATGTGAATTTATTGTTATAAATATTGTATAAATAATGGTTATATAAGTTCAAGGTAGTAGGATTATATCCTTATCCCATCATGGGATAATCAAAATGTTATTCTTATAAGCTTTGAAGGATGTTAAACTAGGTATATCCTAAGAAGTTTTTTTCAAATAAAAGGAAGGAAATGGAAGAGGGTCCTACCAAAAAAAAGAGGAGATTGATGTTGTTATCCTCCTTAGAGGATTATGGAGACAATGTTACAACTAGGGTGATATTAAGAACCAATGTGTAGGAAGTCAGCTATGAAAAATTTGGGTCTAGTGGGAAAGAAGGAAGATAATTAAGAAATAATTGGGATTAATAATGTTGGTGCCAAGGGCACCTACATGGTTAATAATGTCTTAGAGGTGTATTTTTAATGTAAAATTTGGATGTTGGTTGTACTTTGGTCAGGAAGGATATGGAGATGGATGTGGGGAATGAGGGATCATCTATATCTTTATAAGAATCTCTAAAAATAATCAAGTTTCAATACCAAGAATCAGAAGAGTTAAGAACTAAGGAGTAAGAAAATATTATAGCTAGAGAGGATAAATTAAATAATTTGGCCAAAGTGGTAGGATATATGAAGGATAAGAGTGAACCATTTATAGAAGGGGTGTCTTTGGATACATAAATCAAGCATGTTTCCTTACGAAAAATCCTATAGGGAACTACAAGGTCTGAGGGGTCAAGGATATGTATTGGTATCATTCCTAAGATACAACACGAGGAGATTTAAGGAGGAAATAAATGAAATAAGAATGGATTCCAAAAAAATTGAGTAAAATCTAGAATAATAAGTAGAAACCAAATATCAAAACTATCACTAGCATGGAGGAGAAAGTGGTCAAGGCTTGTTAACTTTTTGGGCATATGTTGGCTTGTAGGCCTCCAACCAAGGTTTATGCTTTTCCCATGAAGGATCTATACTTATAATTTAAACTATAGAGGATGGCATGTAATTTATAAATGGGTGTAAATAGACCCAATAAATTTTGCGAGAGTTTCTTTTCTTCTATTATACAAAGGAAAATTGCATCATGCGAAGTTTACCCATGTAACTTGGTTATACCTTTCCACTTGGATTGGAATCCTAACCATTTTATGAGAGACAATTTGATCATAATGTTTCTCTTGTATATTCAAAATGAAATTTATAGAGGGTAGGATTGACTTTCACATAAAGCTTTAGAAATATAGACACTTTTTTGGATGAGGGGTGAGCATCCTAGCTTGATTGAGATGATGTTAAAAATTAAAGCATTTTTTCAAATGATAAAAATTCCTATAATCTCTAAATCTATATCTTGATGTGATAGATTAATGTTAGGATCTTCATAAATAATTAATCACGGAGTTTTATATAAGTTTTTATGTAAGATGAACATGACTTTGAGTACCTTTAAGTAAGAAATAACCTCACTCACCATACAATTTTAAAGTAGTTATTTCTAGAGTGGATTCTTTTTAGATGCAATGAAGAAAGAAGGAATGAATTAGATGGGATTAAGAATTTAATTTCAACCATTACAGTATCTAATCCCAAATTGGAGGGGTAAAATTCCTATAGATAGTGAAGAGGGGTTTAATAGAAGGAAGGTCTTTGAAGGAAGTAAAGGGTATTATTCTTGAACAAATGGTCATAATGTGGAACCAATATATTTCAGGGTAGTATGTGATCAATAAATGAACAAAGTGGTGGATGGGTAAAAATGAATTTTAACATAAGGGGGAGGTGACTCTAATGTTTTGTTGTATAAATATGAATGCTTTGTTATGAAAATAACTAAAACTATGATGTAGAAGATAAACAAGGATTTAATATATATAGAAGTAAAAAAAAATTGTTAAAAATGCTTTATAATGAAAACCTTTTTTGTGCATCTATTTTTCTTGTATTCATTTTATTTTGGTTTTGGAATTTGGGCATTTTGATTATTGGTGTATTTCTATAGAAGTTGTATTATTTGTAGCTTAAGTCAATTTTAGTTATCTTGTCTGATCTAGATATCATAGAGTCTTTTATGTGCAAGTGAAACTTTTGTAAGAAGGTTTTTTGATATCAATATATGGGTAAGGGACTCCCCAATCCTAATTTTACTAATTAAAAAATATTTTGGAATATGAGGCACTTTTCCTAGGGTTTCATGTAACACATGTGTTAAAAGTGAAATATATAAAATTTTATGGTGACTCTTAATTGGGGATTAATCAAGTAATGGGTGCTTATTAGACAAAATATGATAAGTTTATTACATATAGAAATTTTGTATAGAACTTAATTTTTTAATTTGATCAATCTTGATCACTAAATTATAAAAATTAAAATCTTTAGATGTATTGGCATTAGAAAGTGATACATAAAATTCAAAATGTTATACAAATCTTTCAACCATTTATTAAAAGACATAGTTCCTACATATTTTTCATGAAATGATAGAAAGAAGTTACACACATATGAAATAAAATTTATCAATATTGGAGATGTATTTTTTTAGTAGATATTATTATGGGAAATTATTAGATGTCTTGGATGTGAAGAAACTAGAATTGCATTGTAAGAAGTTCATAATGGTGAATGTGTAGGACACTTTCATGAAAATATTATTTCACGTATGTTTCTTTGAATGGGCTATTTTTGGAATATAATAGAATGTGATTCTCATGCATATGATAAGATATGTTATTTTTTTTCATGCTAACATATATATTCCCATGGTTTCGGGGCTTGATATATCCATGTTTTAAGTGCTTATTTTATGTTTCATTACATAGATTACTTTTTTCTATATTTTTTATATATTCCCAATGTGTTTAAAAACCTTGCATAGTGCTAGCTTGTAACTTTCTCAATGTTTGATGTGTCTTCAACATGTTTAGAATGCTTAATTTGTGTTTGGCATTCCTTCTTTACCTTCTTTGTCTCCTATGTGTTTGGTGTGATCTCATATCTTAGCTTTCTTCTATGCATTTAGAGTGCTTTCAATGTTGAAATTTTTTACTTAATGTTTGTTCATATATATGTGACATGTTTCTTGTTATAGTTATTGTTCTCAAGTGATTCATATCATACATATATTTGGGGAAAGAACCCATACTTTTACTTTACATTTGTATATCTTATGGTACTTTTACTACATTGATTGCATTTTAGGCCCATGTTAGCCACCCCTTATTGATCTTACACTACTTATATCCTACATTTATATGGGGAATACTACCATTTTTGTTATATTACTTGAATTTTCCACATGTGGGGCACATTAATCATGTGCTTATATGGATTACACCACAAGCTCATGTGGGAAAATGTATTTATAATCTACATGATTCTAAGGTGACATCTTTATTTATTAGAAACTCTTAATTTTATATCTTATCTTATACATGATGCACATAATTCCTTTATTTTGAGATATGTGCTTCATAGGTTCATCCCACATCTTAAATGGGGGTATACAATCCACTCATTTTATTAAAAAACTAGGCATTTAACACAATTTTTCTCCTATATATACATAACTACATTATTGGATATAATAAAAGATGAATACTAGTGAAAAAGTATTGAGAGAGTGATAAGAGTTCAAGAAGAGGTCAAGAGTGATAAGAAGATGTATAACCTTTACTTTTGAAATCATAATTTTCTCTAGAGTCTTCCTATCACATCATTTCCAATTGTTCATGTGGTGAAAGGTCATATAATGATTAGGGTTTTTATCACACAATTTATTTTTTAATTTTGTATAGTGTTGGTTCCCAACTTTTATAAGGATTGGCATGTGACTGAGGCAATCCCCTCAATCAACTACCACATTTTTTAAGGTCTTGAAAGGTTTTGTGAGTTACTTAGAGTTTCAAAGAAGGAGAAGAATTTTTAGTTGATATGTACTAAAGTTTAACAAACTGAGCGAAATTTAAGAACTCAATTGTAGAAGATCAGAGTGGTCAATTTTATTTTCATAAATGACATAGTTTCAAGGAGGGTACTAGTCTACACATATTCATGCTAGGAGTGTAGTATTCCACTCTTGGTCAAAAAATTAAGTTGTTAGTTTCTTCTAATTATTTTTGGGTTATGTCTGTTTCAGTTCCTAGTCCTCTTTACACCTAGTTTGAGCATCAAATTTTTTATATAATTTTCACAATTCAACATACTTATCAATATCCTCTCTTTTTAATTTTAAATATTATATATTATTCATTTACTGTAATTATGTTTATTCTTTTTGTTTCTTGATCTCATATCATTGTTCATATTCACTGAATACATCCACACTTATCCAAAGAGTTTTATCATTATGGACCTATCCACTTAGGTCAAACTTGTTTGTGCTCCCTTTAATGGTTAGTTTCCCAAATTCATATTATTCATATTAGGCCATCTCATACATTTTGCATGTCAATTCAGAGGAAATTACCTAAAGACTCAGCTATATAAACATATCAATCCTAAGTATTTTGAACATAACACTTATCTATCTATCTCTAGAAAACACTTTGCACATTGAGAGAAACTTATCGAACAAATATGAAACCCCTAAAATGATAAGTCCTTGAGCTAAGTCTATATACCATTTGTAAGGTCAATTTATAGTTCGTCAAGTGTTTAAATCCATACATAGGATTACACTACATGCTAGTATTACATAGGATTACACACACTCAATTAGGTTGGAGAACTATATTCAATTTGACTTCCCTCTTAGGATTATTTATACGTAGGTAACACTTAGTCATAGGTTTGGATAAGGTTAGCTAAACATTTACCTTTAACTTCTTATCCCTATGTTATACTGGTCTTTATTACATGTTAGGGTTTGAAGCAAGGAGAAGGATAAAATATTTATCTATCTGGGATTGAAGACATATACATGCATAGAAACCCTCATTAAATACAGGTGTAGTAGTAAAAACTATCACATATTATTAAAAATATACAGGATAGATCTACACCCTATCACATAATGTCATATTGTGTATGAATTCAAGAAATGTGGACTTGTCTAGGCTCATGCAAACACTTTGTTTTCATATCTGAGCACTCACATGCTATTTCCTATTCATTGTTGATGGCTATACCCTACCAAATACTTACACATACCAAAAATAAGCTAAGTATTCATTTACTCTAGTGTTTTCCATAAATAATAATTTACTATATTTGGCTGCTTACACTCATATTTGTTTAGTAATTTTACATCTTAAACAATCTAACTATTCTAATAATTTTATCCTATTAGGGTCACATTAATAAAAAAATATATAAAACATATTGGTGAACTCGTTGCTTGTATTAAAGAAAGCACACCTAAAATTCATTAGGGTTTCTTTTTATTTTCTTAGGGTTTCATATTTCCATATTTATTTTAAAAAATTAGACCTAATTTTTAACTTTATTCATTAACACTCAATCATAATGGAAGAGACATTCAATGTCAATGGTATATTTTATGAGATTGATAAAGATAAATTAATTGAATATCTTCAAATGAATACATATTTGCATGATGTATTGTTACATGTAACTAGAGATGAAAAACAAAAGAATTCTAAGGTTGTCACATCTGAGGAATAACAACATGAACTCTTTATTAACACTAGTAAACCTTTTAGAGCTATTTCTTCTTGATCATAATAGAAGAGAGAATCAATGTTATTGGTATATTTGATGAGTTTGATAAAGATAAATTAACTAAATATCTTCATATTAATACACATTTGCATGATGCATTAGTACATGCAAATAGATATTAAATAAAAAAGAATTTTAAGGTTGTCACATCTGAGGAACAATAATATGAACTCGTTACTAACACTAATACACCTTTTATAAGTATTGATCCTACAATAAGTGTTGAGACTACTCATATTTCTAATATTTCCATGTTTACACATTTGGTTACACATGTGATGGTCACCCGTGATATGGAGGTAACACAAGTTTTCTCATAGATTATAATGATTATCCCTATATAGCATACTTTCATACCATCTAAGGATACTACTCATGTCACACCATCCGATATTAATTTTTTTTTTTTCCAAATGCTAAAACACTTAGGTAAATAGTTATTTATCTATAAAATAAGGTCTTACAATTACAACATAATTCTTATAGAGTTGGCAATACCACTAATTCTCATACTATTACATAATCCATTAGATCTTGAGATCTCATATTATCCTTTACCAATTTTTTTTTTATCACTTAATATTACATTTTATGATAGCAAAGGTGATCCAAAACAACATCTTTTATCCTTTCACACAACATGTTTCGATTATGCATCCAATGATAAGTTATTGACTAGGTTGTTTCCATAGAGTCTTAAGGATTATGCCTTGCCTTAGTTTTATGGTCTCCCTTTCTAGTTATTACATTTCTTTAATACTTTGGATGATCTATTTCCAACATACTTTTCAATTAACATTAGTGAGAATATGTCTTATGCTCAGATTGTGAAAATTAAGCAAGGGTCCAATGAGCATATCACTAATTATTTACTCCATTACAAGACCATGATTTATAAGATGAATATTCAAATGGAGGATAATTAATTACAATATATAATCAAGCATAGATTTTTTTCCCTCTACATGAGTCTATTGTGTTTAATAAATTTAAATCATTTGATAACTTATGTCACATAGTTAAGGATAGAGAAGTTAGAATTATTACAATGAGTAAGTTTTAATTATGTGTGAAACTCTCCAACACATTCTGGTGAAAATTTTCTAAGTAAATAAAATTTTAAATAAAAATTAAGTGATAATAATAATGATCAAAATTAATAGTTAATAGAGTCTCAAAACCAATTAATCATCTTATTCTCTCAGCTCTAGCAATGAGGCAATTTACATATCTACTATAATCTCCTCAAAACGTATTACAAAATTTGTTTGAGTGTAACATTATATCTCTCCCCATAAAAAAATAGGTTGATATGAGTAAGCCTCAAGCTAAGGGATTTGATATTAACACTTATTATGGCTATCATCGATGTGAAAGACATTCAACTTATAGTTTCATCAATTTGTAACATAAGATACAAGATTTGATATATGATAAAATAATTGATCTTACCACACCTAAATATGAGTCATGAACACAACCTAATTAGAATTATAAGTTGAATATATTTAATGATCCCTTTACAAATCATGAAAAATAAGATACTACTCATAATCATGTGGTGTATATGACTTATAATGCACATCCTTCTCTGAATTCCTATACTTCTAAACCTATGGAATCATCTTCTCGATGGTATTATTGGTACAATTTAGACTATATAGACACACAAACCTAATATTACATTTTATGAGCATGATATCTGTGACCATGAGTACTCTAATGAGGCATTATTTATAAACGCATATATTAATTCACAACCTATACATAATGTCATGGTAGATAGTGATTAAATTGGAAATATTTGCACTATGACACTCCCTACTAGTCATGGATATACACAAGTAAATTTGATGGATATGATAAATATTTTTAATGGATTAGATGGATGAAAACATATATTCTTTGGAGGATTGTCCTACCACTCAAAGTCAGCCTTGTTATAGTATCTACTTTATTATTAGTTATACCAAGTATATGGTCATTTGAAATGTTTTAAGGACATCTTTGATATTTAAGATGCATGTAGTATCATCTATAATATAGAGATGAGTGAAGTACATACACTTTAGTAGGGTGGTCAAAGTTCTAAATATTTTTTATGAAACCCTATTCACTAGGATATTATTCCTCTTCCAACTACAGTCAGTTAAATAATCTATTAAGGTTCATTCTACTCAGATAGCTCAAAGGAAGATAGTGTATTTTCCTTAATGACCATTACTACAACATCCATTACATTAGATATTTATTAAATACTTATGAAATCCAATAGGAAACATGGTTATTATTAAAAAAAAGGAGACTTGTATTAGTTTATCTAGTTTATTAAATGATGTTTGTGAGGGCATCCAACAAGAAGAGTAATAGACATGAGTGGCAAAAATAATTTTGGTGCAGATTGTTGAGTATGATGCCAATATGGGCACTTAAGTTATATTTTTAGACTTAGTATATTTTAGTTTTTCAGGTTTTTTGCAAGATTATTTATGACTTTAGTTAGTTTTTTGGTTACTTTTGGATACTTTCCAATGATTTCCTAAAAACTAGCTAGAGCTACCAGTTCACTCTAGTTCATTGTAGTTCACTATTTGAGTTCTTAGTTGAGTCTAAAACATTATTCACTCATTACCAAATATGTGGGACATGATTTTTTGATTAGATAAGTTAAATTAATGTTAATTTTAGTTTATTTTATATAATTATCTTATTTGGGGTGCCTAGATTGACTAGGGTTGCTTTTTAGTTGCATGTTTGATTATACTATGAAAGAGACTTCTTGCATGATGTCCAAATATTTATGGTAATTTAAAATCAATTTATTTATTATATTTTCATTTGAATTGATATATTTTAATTCACTTAGTTTTCTATGAGCTCTTTATTATATGTATACTTGTTGACTTTACTTGCATTATAAGTTTCCTTATAACCAGCTCAATATATCTTTCTTTCTTTATTAAAGTTGTACACAAAGGTAGTGTGGTGCATTAATTCAAATTAATAAGTTTTATATATATATTATCTATGATATTATTATATTTATACAATAATTTATAAAATAAAAAATGTATTTTCAATTTTAAATTTATTTAGTACACTTTTTGATCAATAATTTCCCTCAGAACACAACTAGTTTGATAGCTAGTAATTATCGAACAGTTTTGTTAATACATAATTTCAATTTTAAAGTGAAACAAAGCTGATTTAACTCCAAAAATTTATTCAAAACCTTCAAATATTTTAAACTTACCTGACATATATCAATGCTCATTGATCAAGCAAGAAATTTTATTTTGAACTCTTTGTAGCACATATTGTCACTACTAAAAGGGGAACTATCGAAGGAAAAATGAAGCCTTAATAATTTAAATTTATCCCATATTTTGATCAAATTACATTTTATATCCCTTATATAATTTGGCATAGGCATCATTCTCTAGCAAAATCATTGATTTTTGGTTCACAAAAAATTGGATCCCAAAGCTTTGTAAAATATGTCTAGGAAATTTAACCCTTCCTTGAAAGAAGCCTCATTATCCAAAAGAGTAAAGAAGGATTCATATACAAAGTGGTCATTATCAATCTAAATATTAATATTGGGAACCAACATTACTCTAATAATACCTTATTCAACTCTATGGAACATCAAGTATCCAAAAGCTTCAATAGCTAAAACATAGAGTGTAGGAGCAATCAAACACCCTTATTTAATAGATTGGAAGAAGCCATTGCTCTTAGACTTGTAGTAATTAAGGGTAAAAAAATCCAAGGCATCAAATAAGAGAGTTTTTATAACTGAGAGAAATAAATATCCAATTGCTAAATCTTGTATTATGGTGAGAATAAAGATCCATTCAATGTAGTCACAGGCCTTTTCAAAATTAATTTTTGAGAGGCATTTGTCCTTTCCATACCTTCCCATACTACAATCATGTTATCTAGGATGTCATATTATTTGATATAAGCTTATTTGTTTAGGTTTGATAATTATAGTAAGGATATGTTACAAGCAAAGTGTTAAGAATTTGCATATGATCCAATAAGGTGATGGTTATCCAACTAGTAATGAACTTTGGATCTCTGACATTAGGGATAAATTTATTTATTTATTGTTAATAATTTCCCCTGTATATTTAGTGTGTATATATTCATGACAAACCTAAATCAAGTTTGGTCTAATAAACTGCCATGTGGCTCTATAAAATAAACATTTAAACCATCCACTATTAGTGTTTTATCATTGGCCATGCTCTACATTGTATTAAAAATATCATCAAGATTGATAAGAACATCAAAAAGATGTTATTCCAAAAAGCTTATCTTGTGATGAACCACATGTAAACATTCTTGCAATGATTTAGCATATTCCATAAATTTTTTGAGTATGATGTTAATGTCGACACTTGATCATTAATTTTATAATTATGTTTATTTACATTTTAATAGTGTTATTTAATTTAGTTATGTCCTAGATTGATTTTTTTGTGATTATGAATATTTCTTAACAACTTTCTAAAAAAAGCTAGAAGTGCAAGTTAGAGTCTAGTTCATTGAATGTGTACTTAACTAAACTCAAATAATTCTTCATTCATCCCCAAGAGGTGGGGTGCACTTTATAAGGCATAATTAACTAAATTTAATATTATTTTTGTCAATCTCCTATTGCATAAGAATTTGGGGTGCCTATCTTATTTAGTGTCCATGTGAGTGTGCATATTTTGCTTATATGTTAGAGAGGCATCTTGCATGATAAGTATATCTTATCAGTAAATCAAACTTGTTTTTTTGAGTATATTTTTAGTTATCTTAAGATGTTGAAGGAGTTTTTCTTATGATTTCACATGTCATGGTTTTTTATTTAAGTTCTTTGTAATTGAATATATTTAGCCTAGCTTGTTAATAAAAGATGGTGTAAAAGTGTGGTGCCATAATTCCTTTTAAAAATTATTTTTACATGTTTTTATTATTTTATTTTAATTGCATGTATTCATAAATAAAAATAAATGAGATTTAAAATCTTAATTTTAAGTTATTCAGTGCATATTTTATTATCAATCATACTTATAATAATACTAGACTAGCAACTAGTAATTATGGGCAAAGATTGGATGATCACTAGCTTCATTTTAAGATTAATTCAGAGCTGATTTATACTCCCTCCATAATAAAAACATTCATTTTTTATCAGATACTTGTTTAATAAAATTTTTAAAGATTTTTAAGTCATTATCATGAGAATCATGGCTTTTATGAATTTTGCTTCAATGAATATTCTCATTTTCAAATGTAACAACTTTGAATATTGAAGAGATCAGTTGAATAGAATAATTGTATGTGATGAAATTTGGGAGAATGTTCTCCATAGATAAACACAAATTTTAGATTAGAATAATTTATCACAATATCAGAGGAAGACAATAAGGGAAGAAAAAATTTGATGTACAAGATTTCTTCTATAATCAGAGCGCCACAAATCCAAACATCTATCTAAAAATTGTTAGATGCAAAAATACTCATGAAGCATAGAATACCTTCAACAATTCATATCAAGGCTCTATTAAGGTCATAAAATCAAAACTTAAAACTCTTAAAATGAATTTTAAAATTTATAAAATGTCTAATAATGAATGAGTTGGATAATAGTACATAAGGATAAATGGCATCATGCATAGAGTGAGGGTTTATGGAGAAACCATAGAAGAGAGGGTCATAGTAAGGAAATTTTTGAGATCTTTGAATTTAAAATGGATAGATATTATGATCACTCTTAAGGAGTGTAAATATATGAACACTATAATTGTTGATAAGTTAGTCGCTTCTCTCTTGTCTCATGAGGATAATATGAGACTTTATTGAGAAGATCTATGACAGACACTTGAATCTAAGGCAAGAATTTTAAATTCTAAAGAGAAACAATAATAATAATAATAATAATAATAATAATAATAATAATAATAATAATAATAATAATAATAATAATAAAGTTCAAAATATTAAAATTTCAAGGTGAAAAACAATCTAACTTCATAGGCAAGAGCAAGAGAAACTTTACTTGTCATTATTGTAAAAAATTAGGTCACTCTGTAAAATATTGCATGATACTATAAGTTAATAATCAATCTAATCAAGAGGGTGAAAATAAGGCATTTCAAGTTGAACATGAGGACCAAGAGATATCATATTATTGTCTCACATGTAATGTGGAACTAGAAGATGGAAATAATTTTTGGTTTCTTGATTCAAATTTCTCAAATCACATGACAAGTCACAAAGATGATTTCAATAAGTTATATGATTCCTTAAAAAGTCAAGTGCAACTGGGAAATGAAAAGCCCATTAAAATGGAAGGAAAGGGTGGCATTGAACTCACTATAATTCAAGGTAAAGTTGAAATAAATGATGTTTATTTTTCTCCAAATCTAAATCATAATCTTAATAGTGTTGGACAATTAGTAGAAAATGATTTCAAACTACTTTGTGTAGATGGTGTTTGTTTTATTTTTGATAGAAAATATGGAAGTAAATTAATTGAAAAATCCTATATGGAAAAGAATAATATGTTTCCATTAAGGTTAATTATGATTAAGGAAGGAACATGTTTCTATACCATTGAGGATGTTAACATTTTGTGACATTCAAGATATGGTCATATCAATTTTAAGAGCTTACATATTCTTGACACAAAGGGTATGGTAAGAGGTCTTCCCAAGCTAGATTCAAAGAAAGTTGAAGCATGTAAGTCATGTATTATTGAGAAACATCATAGGAAGTCTTTCCCTATCATAAAATAGAGAGAAATAACATATTTGGAGCTGGTTCATTCATATTTATGTTGACCAATGTCTTGCATAAGTATTGGTAAGAATTTGTATTTCGTTTCTTTCACAGATGATACAACAAGGTTTATGTGGGTATTTCCATTGAAAAAAAGTGGAGTTTTTTCATTTATTAAAAATTTAAAATATTTGGCTAAAAAATTATGTGGACATTCCATCAAGTCACTAAGAATAGATATAGGAGGATAATTTTTTTGTAATGAATTTCATGAGTTTTTTCCTTCACATGAAATCTAAAGGCAATTAACCACTCCTTACACAACACAACAAAATGGTTAGTATGAAGAAAGAATAGATATATAATGGAGTTAATAATATATATTTTGGATAATAAGTATATGGAAAAGTGTTTTTGGGTTGAAGTAGCAAAAAATATAGTCTACATCATTAACAAGAGTCCTACAATAATATAAAAAAAAGACATTTTATGAAGCTTGGTATGGTAGAAAATCAGATGTAGCTCTTTTAAATGTATTTGGTCATTTATCTTGTGTACATGTTCTTGATGAAAATAGAAAAAATATATATCCTAAGAGTATGGCTCACATTTTCACATGATATAGTGATGAAATCAAAGCATATAATTTTTATAATTTTGCTAGTAAATTTACAATTGTTTTTAACGATTGTAATTTTTTTGAAAATGGGATGTATGATAATTTTGATCATATAGATAAAGAGTTCATAGTTTAATGGGATAATCATCTTGAAGTTTATTTTTAGGGCTGAAAAATTCCTGCACATGTTTCTATTTCAACAAGAAACAATACTAGCTCTTCCCAAGAGATTAGTCATCCATTTTCATCAACTCCAAACAAGTACATGTGTTTGTTGAATCTGCATCCAACCAATCAAATATTATATCAAAAAAATTAGAGTAGTATCACAAGGCTTAAACATTGGAAAGTTAATTTTTTTTTATGATGCTTACACTGAAAATACTATGTTTACATTGTCATCTATGTCTAGTGAACTTAGAATTTATGTAGAAGTTAGTCAAAGGAAAGAGTGGGTTGATGTTATGAGAATTGAGATGGATTCAATTGAGAGTAATAATCCATGGAATATTATTCAAAATCCATATGATAAATATTTCATTGGAACCAAGTGGGTCTACAATACCAGAGTCATGAGGGATGGTATAATTTACAATCTAAAATCTAGACTACTTGCAAAAGGGTTTGCATAAACATATGGGGTTGACTATGAGGAAACTTATGCACTTGTGGCACATCAAGATAATATAATACTAATTATTATTTTAGACACTCTTAAAATATATAAAATCCATTGAATAGATGTTAAAATATTATTCTAAAATGGAGTTATTGAAGAAGAAGTATGTGTGGGGCAGCCACAAGGTTTTAAGGTAAAGGGTAAAGCATTTTGTGTATATAAGTTGAAAAAGGCTCTTTATGGGCTGAAACAAGCTCCAAGAGTTTGATACTCAAGAATATATATCTTTTTATTTGATCAAAAAAATTTAAAATTTCAAAATGACCTAACTCTTTACATACAAGCATTTAATTCTAATGTATTATATGCTTGTCTCTATGTATATGACTTGATATTTGTATGTCGATCTATGGAGATGTCGAATAGCTTCAAGGAATATATGAAATAATAATTTGAGATAAATAATCTTGGATTTATAAAGCAATTTATTGGCATGGAATTCCATCAAATTAAATAGGAGGTGTTCATTTATCAATCCAAATATGTCCAAGACATGATAAAGAAGTACCATTTTCAATATTATAAGCCATGGACACTCCAATTACAAGTGAAAATAATATAATGAGAGAGGATGAAAATATTTCAACTGATGAAAATTATTTTAGGAGCATCATGGGAGTTTTATCTCACTATGACAAGACCTGATATTAATTACAAGGTTTCACTAGTTTCTAGATTTATGAGGAATCCATCACTCAAACATTTACAATCAATGAAAATAATTTTCAGATATGCAAGAGAGAATTATAATCATGGTATTCATTTTAGACCAAAAAATCCATTACGTCTAATTGAATACAAATATTCAAATTGGGGAGGATCTCTTGATGATAGGATTTCAACTTCAAGTTATTGTTTCGCATTAAGAAGTGGCTTGGTTTCATGTCATTAAAAAAAAAAAGCTAAAATTGCATTATCCTCTACTAAAGCTAAATATGTAACCCTTGTATCATATTTCATATAAGGATTATGGTTGAGAAGACTCTTAGTTGATTTTAAAGAGGCTCAACTTGAGCCAACACATTTTTTTGTGATGACAATGGAGCAATACAATTATCCAAGAATCCAGTTTTCCATGCTAGAACCAAACATATTAAATTCAAACATCATTTTTACATATAATTTGTCAATGAAAAACATTTTGTCATTATTTATGTGAGAATTGAATATCAATTTGTTTATATTCTCACCAAAGGATTGCCGAAGCAAATTCATGGAAGTCTTAAGTAGATGATAGGCATTTCTTCTTTTTGCATCAAAGGAGGAATTTGAGTATGATGCCAATATCAACACTTGATTATTAATGTTAGAATTAGTTTTATTTTTATTTTATTAGGTTTATTTAATTTATTTATGTCCTAGATTAATTTATTTTATTATGAACACTTTTTAGTAACTTCCTAAAGAATAATTATAAGTGCCAGTTAGAGTCCAGTTCTCTGAATGTGTTCTTAACTAAACTCAAATAATTATCCATTCATCCCAAAATGTGGGATGCAATTTTTAAGGCTTAGTTAATTGAATTTAATATTATTTTATTCAATCTCTTATCGTATATGGATTTGGGGCACCTAGATTATCCAGTGTGCATTTTTGCTTATCAGTTAGAGAGTCATATTAAGTTAATGTAGGAGTTCCTTTTATGATTTCACTTGTCATGTTTTGGCATCTAAGTTGTTTGCAATTGGCTAGATTTAGCCTAGTTTATTAATAAATTTTGGTGCCATAATTTCTTTTGGAAATTATTTTTACATTTTTTTTATTCTCTAATTTTAATTATAGGTATTCACAAAGGAAAACCAACAAACTTGAGAAGTCTAATTTGAAGTTATTCAATACATATTTTGTCATCAATCACACTTATGATAATACTAGATTAATAACTAGTAATTATGGGCAATATTGGATGATCACTAGCTTCATTTTAAGACTAATTCAGAGCTGATTTGTACTCTTTCCATACTCAAAACCTTCAAGTATCTTTCAAGGCCTAAAAAACCAATTTTTATTGGTCTAGAAAGGTTGAAGATATTTCATGAAGATTGGTGATGCTACCATGGGTAGTTTTGACATATTTGATCTACTCTCTGACATGCTTGGCCCATAAATATTTTAAAAATAATTAGAGGCAAGACCACCCACTTTAATCAAATGCAAACATGCTTGTATTTGAGTGCCTTTGGTAGCATGGCATTCCACAAGTTTAAGTTTGTTCTTTAGTTTTGTGTCTAGATTTTACAATTAAATATTGAATTGGGTTTGTTCAAGATACTCAATAACTCTCTAAAATTATTTTACTAGAGCACCATCAACCCAATTTCAAACCCTCACCACTTGTTTTCCATATTTCCTAAGAAAGGAGGTGGTGCCAATGATCATATCATTGCATCACTCTATCCAACTATAAACATAGGGTAAATGTAGCAAAAAATTATAAACACAAGCAATGAATCATATTGTACCCTCATGGTTGAGGGTTGATTTGTCCATGAAAAATTGATTATGGGGTTTTTTTTTAAAGGACACTTCCCCACTTCAATTAGAAAGTGATAGATTGTGATTGAATAGAATAATCTATAGGTGGACAGTGATAGCTTTCTTGCTAGAAATGTGAAAAGTGAACACATGTTATTTGGAGAGTATAACATAGTCAAGCCTTTTGAGAACATGATAAAAGGAAACCCATATATTATATCACATAAAACAAGTGTTTGGGCTTAATGACCATTGCCAAAATAGAGGATCTAAAAACCCACAAATATTTTAAAATAAAACCAATCTCACTTTCCCAAACATACCACTGCATCGGCAGAGTGCCTTTCTTAACTTTAGGGGACTCAACCATATTAAATTAGTCACATATGAGCTAGCTATAAAAATTCATGTTATTGGACAACCATTTCCATAATGATTCTCTTTATGGGACATCATTAGGTGCACAAACATTAATAAGCTCTAGTAAGTGACCATCAATCTCAAGGGTGACCCATATTACATGATGTGATGGGTCTTCCCATATTGTAATAATTGAAGAGAAATTTTTTGGGGAAATTAATATACTAGCACTACCACATTTATCATCATGTGAGGTGGAGTATTATGTGGCATTTGACCAAATACGCTTCAAATAATCTTGTATAATAAAACCTGCAACCTTAACTTTTTACAAAAAAATAATACCTAAGGCACTAAGTTGTTGACAAGAAGATTACACAAAGATTTTTTAAGATGACTTTATGAGAGATTGAACATAACATGAAATAATATTCATGAGGAGAAATCCTCCATGTTTAATTATCCTTGACCATCCTCACACCATTCCTCAGTACCCAGAACTACAAATTTGTTACTTAAAATAGGACGATGGTTTGGTAGGATATAATCTTCTAGAGAAATGGAGTAGTGCTTGGCCCCATTATCTTGCCTTACTAAATTACCACCACTAGATATTTTTTTAGTGGTTAATATTCATTAATTCATAAATATTCCATTTTTTGAATTCAGCATTTGGTGATTTTATGGGGTAGCTGACAGTGCGAGATCGCCTAAATTTTAGGGTAGAATTTAAATTTAAGGGTCAGCTCACCTACTTTTTAAAATAAATTTCTCTTTATAAATGTATATCATATATACCAATAAATATAATCTAAAGGCATTTACCACTATATATATGATATTCACTCCTTGAGTACAAACTATCTCAAGCGTTGGTATTCATTGTCATGCTTTTATGACCAGTAGTTGAGAAACAGTAACCAAGTGATGCATGATATAAATAAGGTGATAAAAGACAACAAGAAAGTGTTGGATGATAACAAATAGGTGTCGAATGACTGTGAGAAACTATGTTTAGAATCATACTTAATTGTATATGTCCCCTATTGTATCTTTTGATTTTGTGTTTAGAGTCATATTTAGCTGTAGGATGACTATGCTATGCAGTCAAAAATTTGTGTTATGTAGGTAGATGATAATGCCATATAGTGAGACAACTGTAGTATGTAGTTAAATGATTGTAGGGCACATTCAGATGACTGCATGGTGTAGTCAGATGACTGCATGACATAGTTAAATGACTGTGCTATACAATCAGATGAATGCATAGTGCAGTCAGACGATTGCATAGTATATTTGGATGAATACATTATGCAATTGGATAACTTCATTATATAGTCAGAGAATGTTAAGGAGTTAAGAAATTTTTTAAAATAGAACCTGTTATCTTATTTCAGCTAGAGGGTAAACATAGGTATAAATATATATTTATAAACTATTACTATTTGAGTTTAATAATAATTAATGTCTACAACCATTTTGCATGCAAAATCCAATGATAATATTATCGAAGATATGCCTCCATTGGAAGACATAGTTGGGTATGAAATACTGGATAGAGGTACTAAATATTATTTGATTTACTATTATGTTATTTTTTTGTACTTTTATTACAATCTTTATTAATAATTAGTCTACAACCATTTTGCATGCAAAACTCGATGATAATAGTTTTGAAGATATGTCTCTACTAGAAGAAGTCCCTAGATATCAAATTCTAAATAGAGGTACTAAATATTATATGATTTATTGTATTGTTAATTCTTTACACTTTTGTATTAAAGACCAATTTTTAATAATAAATAAAACATCTATACCCATTTTTTAAGTAAAACCCATTGATAACCCTTTTAAAATATGCCTCCTATGATCTAAGAATTTTGACTCAAGAGAGGATGGTTAGTATGGTGTTAGTTCCAAAATGAAAAAAAAATGAAATAAACACACTAATAACATAATATCTCTAGGATTAGACACTAGGGAGAACTTAGTTAACAAAAGCAAATGACAAACACAACTAAAAATCAAGGAATAAAATACAATAATTTCTTCACCTTAATTGGATGCTCCAAATGCCTTTGTAGTAGTGGCTTTCTCAGCTTGTGCTCTTGAAGTCCTTGGAAATGGAAGCTTGGCTACTTCCATCTCTCCTTGGCACCTGTGGCTTTGGCTTGGCTTGGCTTGAAATCAATTTGGCATTATAACTTTGCATCATCAAGTCCTTTGAAGATATTTGAGCATAATAATTTTGCACCAAAATAGCTTAGAAATGATGTTCATGGCCTCTCTATTTATAGATTTTTACAAATATCTGGAATCAACTTGAAATGTCCATCTCAAGATTAAGATGTGTCAATTTTTGGAATTAAATTTGTAATTATCCTCATCATGACATTGGAAGAATGGGAAATTAAGAGGCATGGAGGGCATGAATCCTGATATTTGTGGTATTTATGGCCTAGGGATGTCTTCCCAGGAAATGAGGTCACTTGATGATGCAAATATTTCATATTCATTTCCAAAAAAAAAATTCAACAAGTTTTCATGAAATTCTTAATTAGGATCAAATTTTAATTAATTATCTCTTAAGCATGATTAAGTACCTTGTGCACAAATTACTCAATTTGATCATAATGTCTTGTTATTGGTCTAAAATTTGACTGGATTAGATTGGAAGGCGATGTTAGATGTGTTGGAACCATATTCCCATTTAGGATGTTACTAATAACAAATAATGAAGGCACACATATTGTGCAAAATATTTGATAGGAAAGAGCAATCCAGAGTACATGGATGCAAAATTGGCATTTTGACTCGAACTAATCTAATCAAAGTTAGCTAGCCCATAAATTGCATTGCCCCATTTAAGGATACCCTAGCCAAAATCAGCACTTGAATATGTCAGTTTCACATCATTTAGCATGTTTTAGTGTTTTTAGGCCAAATTGTGCATTTTGGATGGAAATTGGCCAAAATCCTGATTGGAGGTTATCGATGGCCAATTTTAGGTGTCTACACCTCCATTGGAAGACATCTCTGGGTATGAAATGGCCTCAAAGGAATTTAATAAAAATAAAATTGGAGGACATCATCATGGATGTCAATAACAATTACTCAACACCACCAGATGATATTTCTACTCATCCAACACAATCTTTAGTTGAGAAAAAGCACTAAAAATTATGTGAAAGAAGAGAAGTACATGGACAATTGGAAGGTCATGGAAGCTAGTTAAATTTTAGTTTGTATGCATTTAAAATCTATTTGACTTAAATGTAGTCATGTGATAAATATATTTTGTTTATTTAATAATATTTTCTATTTATAATTGATTTATTTAATAGTATTTTCCGTTTGTGATTTTTTTAATTTTTCACATACTTTTTAATTGTAATCTATAGCCTTCTAAAATAGTAATTTCTAACAAAATATTTACTATATTATTTTTTTTCCATTTTTACACATTTAAACAAAATTTACGTTGTAAAATCAAAAGAAATAATCTTGAACCTTGCAATAAACCAATTGAAGATTTCATTGATTTATTAGACATTATTGCATAATTTCCCACTGAAATCTCAAATTCTTAAAATATTTTATTAATTTGAACAAAAAATATCATGTACATCCATAGAAATAAATAATATGAGTATGGAATCCAAAATTTTAAAATATATTGTTTAGGATCAACTCCAATAGAAATTTCATTATTTTTCAAAACAAAAACATAATATAATGCCAAATAACACTAATATCACAAAACAAAAATACAATGCCAAATAGAAATTTCATTATTTTTTAGATACTTGGGTGTTTGTCTGCATTCTTTGGCTACCCTGAGCATCCACTTGGCTAGAAGTAGTGGCCTTTGAAAGTATCCCTATCTTTGTAAGATATTTTATTATGATATTGATATTTTCAAGACTTGCCCTTTCATCTGCAACAACATCTCTAGGTGATAGTAAGGGTCCTTTTAGCTTTCTCTTTAAATAAGATTTCAGGGTCTACGCTGTGTTCTTTAATAATTTTCTTTAATGTATTATTCTGCTTGTTCATTAAAACAAGTTTTTTTTTGAAAGAAGTGGCCACATATATATTTTTGTGTGCACTCTTCAAATGCATGTCAAGGATAACGACTTGATTATTCAAATTATTATATTTTGACTATAAACGAGCAAAAAATGTTAACTAGTTAAAAATTATAAAATAAATTTTATTGAAAAAATAATAAATAGAAACTTATTGTGACTTTTTATTTTTCTACATTCGTGATATCCACAAGGCTTTTATTTTTAATCAATTTGTTATAGTATACGTGGCATTCTACATTCAAATTCTCAAACCTATTTAACATTATATCCATAACATTATCATTAAATTTTTCACTCATTACAATAGTACCAGAAACTCTCTGGTTGAATAAAACATCAAATTTTGCACGTTGATGGTCAACCATTGCATGCAACTGATCATGTTGGATGTGGTTATGAAAACATGCATTTATTCCCTGTATCAATACTTTTTCCCCATACTGCCATGTTTTTAATTCATCAAGATTAGTAATAATACATTCATTAGCAAAGGCCTTAGTATTATCTGCCAATAAATTAAAAATTGGGGAAAAAGTTCATCAGTCATCATTTTGTGGAGTTTCCTCAGGGGTGTCTTTGTTAAGTGGACTGTCAAGTGTAGACTGAGGTTGAGATTGCTTTGTTAGTTTGGCTCCTTGTATTATATCACGAGGATTAAAATATGGCATGAAGGTTCCATTATCAATCCCCAAGAACTCCTCATCAAGATCAATATTTTTAAGCAATGTGGTGGTTCTTGATATACTAGGGAGACTGCTGATCAAAAAGTTTGGAAATTCTGATGCTATAAATTATAATGTGCCCCCACTTTCTATTAAAAATGTTAAACATTTTCCTCTTCTTGTATTTATAGGGCAAGGTGGTGGTGGTGGTGGTGGTGGTTGAAATTGGAAATTTCTCCTTTGAGAAGGAGAGGAAGGACCCATAAATTGAATTAAAAATTAAAAAATATCAATCCTTTATTAGCACTATTAATTTCATATTTTCTAAGAGCAATATATTTGTCTAAAAATAAAACTTTGAATTAATTCATGTACCTTACTGTATCAATTGAAAATGAACTCTAGAAGTTGCAGCCAATGTTGATTTCACTAGAGACTATGTCGTTGTAAAAAGAAAATATATTTTAAGAATGATAATGATAAACTTATCTTTGTTAATTAAATCAATGCTGAGATTGAGTATCAAGTTATATTGGCAACATGAGGGGAAGGTTAACTAATAACTGGAGTCACAATCAAACTCTGCATGCATTTTCTCCTTTGTAATTCCTGTACCAAAGATGATTCTATATCACCCTCGATGTTTGTATCTATGGTTGCCTCAGGGGGTTAATGACCCTTTATTACTATATTTGTTCTTGAAATAAATTGAGATAATATTTTATGAAATAAATTATGAGAATATTTTTAGCTTAAAAAAATCATTAGTTATTTAATTATTTGAAAATAATAATAGTGCAATGCAACCTAACCTCCTGGTCATCCAGGGAGAGTGAGTCGATAAACATTTCATGATAAAGAGTCTTTGGAACAGGTGTGGCTTGAAAGTAGTAAAAAGACTCATTGTATAATGCAATAATAAAACTGGTAGAAGAACATGTGGAATTTTTATTTCAAATGACAAAATTCACATCATCCCTAATTCTATTCAAAAGGAATTAACACCAATCGAATTGTTGACCACTGAGAATACATAGAATACAAACAACTATATAGTAAGGAATGTCTGAAGGCCTTTCCTACGATACAAATCTGGCCTAGAATAGTTTAATCATTCCAAACAGAAAAGGATTTTTCACCACTTCAAATTTATGTCCCCAACCATCGTAACTTTGGGGACCTGTAACAAAAAAACATATTAACACGTTAAGAAAATGTGACTAATAGATTTAAAACAAGTCTAAAAATTGATGGATTATAAAATGAAAAACACAATACCATCTAGCTGCAATGCATAAATGAACTCCAAATATTTATTATCATCATCAATTAACATTGCCTTCATTGTGACCTCCTTTGCATCCTTGTATGAAAGGCCTATTAACCTTTGAATGTCCTCTGGAGTGATTCCAAATGAAACAAAATGTGAGCTCAAGTGAAAAATAAATTCTGATTTGGAACTATATAAGTTTAATAACATAGAATTTAGAAGTCAAGTTTATCTTTTGTATTTCGGTATGTAGACAATCCCTCTAAAGTTATATTGGTCGATCCAATCCATGTATGTATCATCCTACTCCATAAGTTGTAAGATCCCAGTGTACATGAGATTTTTGAATCATTGTTTAGAGGATTTGATATCGAAACCTATGCCAAAAGAAGTTTGGGAAGCCATGGATGTTAAAGACATTGTTTTGGAAAATTGGGTGAGGATAGAGAGCAAGGATAGTTGTAGCAAGAAATTGAAAAGTGGAAAATGGGGTGCATGGATGCCTTATATAAGCAATTGGAGGGGGTTATACTTAAAGTAACTATTTACATAAACTTAATTGGATAAAGTTAACTCTAAGGAATAATTGGGGGAACTTGGCTCTGAGGTACAAGAATTGGGAGAGGGGTATATTCTCAACCTTTTGCATGTATTGTTGTTGTTCTACATTAGAGGACATGTTAGTTATATTAGGGTTTTCATGTTACCTATAGCCACTTTCTTATTTTCAACAATAGTTGAACCATAATTTTTCTGTTGTATACTATTTTTAGCAAACATTTTCATTAGACTACTTGAATGTGGTAGAAAATAAGAGGAAAATCATGTATCCTATGGTCGAGGGCTTAACAATGAAATCATTTGTTAGGAAAGTGAATTTAGTTTACCTTTAGTGTGAAATGTTTAGTCCCTGTCTAGATATCGATAAACTCATTCAAGTATTTTTTGAGTTCAACCTCAACACAGATACATTTGCTCAGCCAAGCCAACTTGTAAATGTGTTCCATCTCATGACATAGTACATGCCTAATGGGTTGGATGATTTGTTCAAGGAAGGCTCAAAAAGGGAATGACAACCCAAGTAACCCAACCCAAACAGGGATGTTGAGTGAGGCTTGCTCAATGCCTTTGAAATCCCAAGTCCAATATGGCAAAATTATCAAAGTATTTCGCATGAACCAAGAACTAGACTTTACAAGCAGATCTTGCACATGCAACATCTCCTTAAAGGAGAATAAAAAGACATCTGCTAACGTTAAAAATCCCTCCCAACTTGATCCTATGGGTTTACCAATGATGCTTAACCCAAGTTTTGGGAGTGTCCTCATAGGGGATATGACGGACATAGTATGCAATAAGACTATAAGATTCATACCAATTACAAACAAATTCAAAACATCAAAAGCTAAGAACACATTTGTAGACTGAGGGGGATTGATAGTATCATTATCTCATAGTAGACCTTTGGAACATATTTATGATCTTACTTTGGTGCCATGCTCACTGCCGAATATAACAATAATTTTATTTAGTTGGTTAAGAGCCATTTATATAACATTACCCTACCCAAAGGGGATGGTTAGTACCCAAGTTAATGCAAGCAAGCCAAAAAAAATCTTGTGGAAGTGGTATGAGAAGCTTGATATGACAGGATGACCTAAGGTAGGAATATAAAACTTTAGTAAAGTGAAGTTTCTTCAATTCTTTTGAAACCCTAGCCACCTAAATTCCTTTTAGTTTTTTTAGACAATTATTTTGAGGAATATTTAGATTGAGAATAGTCTCTAAATTGTATAAGTTTTGTTTGATATAATACATGCTTTTAATTAAAAAAAATGTTTGGTACCATTATATAATTGACATGTAAAAAGAAAATATATTTTATATTTTATTTCCTCTAAATTAAATAAGTTATAAATTATTTTTCCCATAATTCATATAAATTAATTCTTAACTAAAACATAATTATTTCTATTAAAATATATTAATTATGGACAAAAATAATAAATTATATATATAATGACAATAAGAGATAGTCACTTGATGTTCAAAACATACAGTTCAAAATAATTTGATTTTTTTTTTTTTTTAAACTTATCACTCTATATAAAATAATTTTTATAGCTCTCTTTTATCTTTAATGATATAATAATATAATTTTTATCTTTATTTTTTTTTTCACATATTCAATTTTAATGTTCCATATTCAAATTGAGCGAATCCATCTGATTCCAATAAATCTAGATGGAAATATGAGTGAGAGCATGACACTTCCATTTATACAATTACAAAAATAACTAACCTTCAACTCCGTGTAAATATTATGTTAATTTTAATAAAACAAGACCTAATAGATTTAAACCTAGGCCTGATGGATTTGTATGAGATGAAACAAACATCGGCTGTATTTTTTTAATATTTAATAATACTAAAGCAATCACTCTACGTGGAGGTCTTATCTGAGTTTGTACCCTGAAAAAATGATTAAGGAAGCCTGACCCTAAAAATAATACTTAAAAATCAATCAGAAAAGTTAAATGAATTGATACACAATCAATGTCTGGTCGCTGCACCGGCCAACTTTTTGTAGACTAGATTTGATATGACCTAAAGCAGAAAAGACAAGCACAAGTTCACACAGACATGAATAAACCGTAAAGTATCAATAAACTATACCCAACTCAAGCACCACAACTTAGTGGTGAATAATTTATCAGTATGAGGTAAAACTGCCAGGTATTATTGCATTATGTAGTTTTTTAACAATCAATGGGGGCTGAGTTGGTTCCATATCTGAATATATATACCAGAGTTCGGTACACATATTTCTCTACCTTTTTCTGTATTTGGTGTTTTCCATCATTTTAAGCAGCGCCCTCTGTGAGTTTCTTATTGCTTATAATTCTCCAAGGATGGAGGAAGAAGAGGAGGAAGGAGGCGACGGCATGAACATCGTCTCTATTATTATTGCTACAATATGATAGAGACTTTAAAGAGGCAAGTCAAAACACAACGGCAAAGGAAGGCCTATGCCTTTCTCCTTATTCCATCTTTTTGAGATTTTCATTGTGTTGCAGTGTGAGTACAATGGGTTTCCATTTGAAGGATTATCATATACTAAATAAGGATACCTACAAGATGTTTTCAGTGATTAAGTATTGTGCCATTTATGTTTTTTAAAGTATGTAGTGCTATGATCTACCAAATATCTGTGTTTGCTGAAAATAAATTGGAAGTATCTGATATGATTTCAGATTCAGTTGTCCTAGTTTAGAGTCGGTTTATATTGACTCATATTTTATTAGAAGTATTTTATAAGAATTTATTTCTCTTGAACTTGAATATAGATATATGATATAATTTCTGAAATTAAGTTGTTTAGTTTCGAGTCAATCTACATTATAAAATATTCAGAATAATTCAATAGTCTACTTAACACTTATTCAATGAAAAAGTGAAATCTAATTAGAATTGTCTCTGAGATATTAAGTTTCTTTCACTTTAGTGTATGTAGAATCAAAATAGTAATTAAAAATGGAAGCCATGATTTTGTATTTTGTATAGAGGGTTATTATTGTACAGAACGCTATCATAAGTGCATCCCAGCATATGGGGTGGGGGGGGGGGGCAGATGGCAATGCATATGAATTCTATATATAAGAACCTGATGCAAAATCAGAATCACATAAACCTTTATTTATTTTATGGCTGAATGACCATATTCATTTATTTTTTAAAGTAGATTGTAACATTATTTGTTTATTTTAATATTAGATGCTTTTCAATCAAAAAATAGAGCAGACGTTCGAGAACAGTAAAGGATTATATTATATCAATATATATCTCTTTAATATCTCTTTTCGTCTGCATTGAATTTCAGTAAGAATTCACTGTTATTGATGCCCTAATTATTTCAGTCCAAATGTACACCAATATTCATGGACAATGACGTAAAAATTTGCATAATGCCTTTCAAAACATGTGAATGATGAATAAAATATAATAGAGAAACATTGGATTACAATTTAATAAGATTTCCATGCCTCAATTAAAGTCTCATAATCCCAAATGTATTTATTAGTTAAATATTTTATATTTCAATACCTTCTCTCTTTTATTTTGAAAACCATTTTCTTGTGTTTCAATTCCTATCATTAATTATTTGAAAATCTCCTGATGTTTCCCTTCTGTTGACCACAATAACAATGCATTAGGTTTCCCTTCTGTTGATCACAATAACAATGCATTAGGAAGCAATCCTCATAATTTTGGTTAAGAATAGTGTCATGTGTGTGAGATGTGCACATAACCTAACAAGGCACTTAACATTATGTGGAAGGAGACAATGTTTTGGACATTCTTGTACAAGATATCCATTGAATAAGATGATGCACATAATTGCTAGGTGGAAGGAGAATAACCAAGGCATGAAGTAGATAATCAAGGATCCAAGCAGGTATGGGCAAAGAAACATGGAATCTTCTAGAACCTTCTAGAAGGTTAAAAACTAGATCTAACTAGGCAACAATTAGAAGGCAAGGGGATGTGGAGGAACACCATAAATAATCCCCTTGCCAATGAGATGGGGGACTTCTTTGAACTTGGTAAGCATTGGAAATACTTCGTAAAGATTGAAGTTTTGACAAACTTGGTAGGGAGAGGAAGCCATATTGTTAAAAGAAGTAGAGTTAGGATTTGAGGAGGTGTTTTGATGTTTACTGATAGCTTACTTTTGATATTTCATGGACTCTTTTGTAATGAATTATGTAAAAACATTTGTATCTTGATCAATGAATGGGATTTTTATGAGAAACATGAGTCTTTATTATATGTTTGAATGTTTTCATTATGTATGTTAGGGTTTTGAATGGATAATTTAAGTGCATTAATTATCTTCACATATTTTTATTATAATGGGCAAGTTGGTGATCTTTCATTGTGCCTCATGTGAGTGCTTGAGTTGATTGTTCAAGTGATATATGTTAGTGTGTGAGTATTATTATCTATTAAGTAGAGTCAAGTGTGTGTAAGACTGAGATTAAATGATAATAAATCCCAACATTTTAGTTTTGTTACTGAGACCTTATTTGAATTTAGTGTGAAGATCAATAGAGAGCACAACATTGAAATGTGTGGAAGTGATGAGAAAAGTTGAAGACTTTGTTTACATATATGATAGAATATTATGACTAATGGAGATGTTGCTAATATAAAAGGGAGCTGAGCTCATGGATATGGAAGGATAAATCTCTATTACACAATGTCTAGGTGTTTGGTAGGTTAACAATGAGACTAAGTTTGCATATAAGAAGAAAAAGGAAAAATGGAAGACTTTGATGAGGGGGAGGAAGGATTGTGTAAGAATGTGAAAGGAAAAGAGAATGATTTTTACCATTAACCCCAAGAAGAGGGGGAACTAAGTCATATGAATGTTATGAGTACTTGCTCAGGACAATAATGACTAATAATTAGTTTGTGTATCAAAGGAGAGTGATCCAATGAGAATAAAGAATGCAGAGTGAAGAGTCCTTGGGTGAATAAATTTAAATTGAAGTTGTTGATTGGGAACCACTTGAAGGTGTAAATAAGTGCACAAGCCTTAAAATAGTCTCAGACCTAAACTTACTTGAATCTAATGCTCATGTGTATTAATTATCATGAAGAAAGCTTAAGTGGAATTGAAGTGAAAGAGGTTAAATATTTTCTCATATAGAATGGTGAGAATTTTTTTTTGGAACAAGTGGTTCTGTATGTAGAATTGACATAGTGTATGGTTTATCTAGTGACCACTGTGCATATATATGCCCATTATAATAGCAATAAGTGCTAGTGAAAATGTAACTTGGTCTCCTGGCAACAAGGGATATCCACAAGAAAGTGGAATAAAAAAGTGAGAAGTATGGCTTCTAAGGATTAGAAGATATCTAAAGATGATGAAGATTTTGTAAATTAGAAGAGGATGGTGCAAACATATCTCAATCCATGATGGAGCTTGGGAAGAGTATGAAGGTTGGTATGACAAATCTAGGATTTTTTATGGATACTTCCAAAGAAAGTGAGGAGTTTAGGACTTTTGACCATGAGAAAGAGAAGCCCCATTCTATCTAGCCTCCACCTCTATTCAAAGCAAAGGAAAAAATTGACGTTTATTTATATGAATGGGAGGTGAATGTAGATAAGCTTTATCATTGATCAACATAATTAGAGGTATATTTCAATTTGCATCGATGAGTGAAGAGCAAATAAATTATTTTATAATATTGAAGCTAACTAATCATGCTCTAATTTGGTTTGAGACTTATTTTAATTCCATTTATATTAAGAAGCTACCACCAATTAGTAAATGGGATGAATTTAAGAATTTGATTAAGAAATAATTTTATCTTATTTTTTATGAATATGAAAGTTCTATTTATTGGAAATTTTTGAGGAAATAATAAGGACAAAATGTGCAAGTCTATATAAGTGGGTTTTGAAAGAAGACATATCCAATGGGAAAATATGCATTTGATCATGGCATCTTCATAAAGTGTGTTGGAGGGATGCATAGTCACTTAAAGAGGCTTATTTTACTTGCCAAGATAAAGGACATACATGAGGCCTTTTCTCAATCCCATTATCTTGATATGGATGAGAATAAGAGTTCATCTTCCTCTTCAAATTCTTTCAATGTTATAAATAAGAAATATTTCATCAGTTCTACTTCAAATATTGCTAATAAGGATATTAAAAGGCATTGTCGGCATTATGACTTGGTTAGTCATTTTGAGGAAAATTATTGGAAGTCACATCTCAAATCGCATCCATTTAAGGGGGAAAGTGTTTTACCCTATTTTTGATAAAATATTAATTAAATTTAAAAAGTGTTAATTATGTATATAGGTGTAAAACAAAAAAATATCATAATGCTAAATATATATAAATGATTAATAATTTTGATAAGATGTTAAATATGAAAAGTTATTATTTTTGGAAAGTACTAAGAAGGAATATGCTTAACTTACACACTAGTCTTTGTTTATTGTTATGATTATTTGATTGTGAGAATCAAAAGAAAAGATGACTGCACACATTTAGTATCAAAATCAGGAACAAAAATAGGATATGGATAGGTTCATTGTAAGTGTATGGTAGTGCAATGCCATCTAGTATTTTGACTATGTAATTATCTCAATTGAATTTGACAACTGAAAGATAGGGAAAAATAGAGAAAAAAATGATAGAAGTGATGTATCAAAGACACAAATAGAAGATGAATTTGGATAGGAGCAAAGTAGGCAAATAATGGTACAGTGTGCTCAAGTCCATTGATCTTGGACTTATCTAAGTTGACCATCCACCAAAATTGATCGCTACACATGATGCATCTATAGGTGATGATAATCTAATATAGTACTTAGATTTTTATCACACAAAAATCATTGTGTGTTCTCGTCTATTTAAAACCCTTTGAGCACTTTGATGGTTTTAAAACTTATAAAAAAAGAGGGGAGTGTAATGGACTGAGTTGACCGCAATCACCCCCTTTTTGATGATTGATTGATACCTATGTATCCAATACTCCAAGGATGGAAATTAAGCCCACATAATTATCCCATCTAAAGTGAATGTGTGCTTGTGCTCCTTTGATTATAAGATGGCTTAGATATTTGACAATCATAACTCTTGACATGCTTTAGAGGGCTCTTGGCTTAGCTTATGACTGCTCCTTATGAATAACACATAATTTGGGTAGAGTAGGGAAGATTTTCTCAATGAATAATAAGTTATATGATGAATGACTCTTGATATGTATTTATAGATGAATCTTTTGAAGATTTCATTTAGTTGACCTTGTGAAACATGTGAGAAGACATAAAAGATTGATTTCAAATTTGGACACTAATAGTTATTTAGTACAAGGCATGGTCAACCTAAGTGAATAGAGGTGCATTTCAACCTTATCTTCATAGGGAGAACTTATTCATTAAGGTTAAGGACATAAATTCAAAGCTGGAGACAATCTGATGGTGATTTTAGATAGCTTGAGAATTTGGTATTGAAAATTTATATATAATGATAATGTAAAATAAATAATTGAGCCTACATATAGACAAATTGATTAGAGGAATGGTGAATAAGATTCATTTATTTAAGCATAAGTCATGTGGTTAGGAATGTGTCAAAAAATATAATTTTAAATTATTTAAGATCAAATTTATGTGTCTACATTGTCCCTTCCTTACCCCCTCCCTTTATTCTAATAATGAAATTTATATAGTAAAGGAGGAAGAAATTAACTTGACTGTGTACAACACACTTTATATTTGAGCAAATACTTTAGATACTTCAATTGTGTAGGGCACATTAATTTCTCAAACCACTACAATAACTCATGAAGTAGTCATTTTGTTCATTTTAAATTTGAATTTTTTAAAAGTGAGCAAGGGAGGAGTACCCATGTATGTAGGTGCAACCAAATTTCCCTGTAACATCTAACTAAAGATGGATAACCATGCCCCCTTCCTAAAGCACTTGGATATTTTGAACCATGATAAATTTAGAGTGATCAAGTCCCAATTTGAATAAATAATCAATAATTTGAGTTGGAATGATTCATTATCCTAACTCTCATGAAAGGGAATAGTACCCAATATAATAATCCAAAAAGGTGGAACCATGTTAGGTTTGTTGGAAGTGATGCCAAGGTCGTTGAGTATCACTAGACTCAAACTTACATGACCTGCATAAATTTGAGTCACACTACTATAGACGGATCTAGATTCTAGACTTGCATGATAAAAATGGAGTAAAGAGTATTCATGCCCCTATTATGACCACATTGTTCATAGTATTTTCTTCTAAGATGAATATTTTTCCTTTGAATTTACATATTTTACTCTTTGAACTTTGAAAATTTGAAAACTTTAAACTTTGAATTTTGGATCTTTGAATAGCTTGAGCATGAATGAGTATCATGTTCCCTTTGAATATGTTATAATTATATAGAATGTTATGCATATATATGCTCAATTGTAATTGTATTTGCAACATATTTTTTTCTCTTACAATATGCATTCAAATGTGTATAATTATGTACTTTAAGTTTTTTTAAAATGAGTGTGTATGCATGTCATATGCCCTAAAAATCTATATAAATGTGTCAATATATTTCATGTATTTGAATTATGAATCACTTTAAATATTTGTAACTTGTATTTTGCTCATAAAATCTGATTTTATATTGGTTGCAATATTTGAATACATGTACTCTATATCTTTTCAACTTGTATTCCATACCAAATCTATTCATGGAGGTGTGAATCTCTAAGATAATGCCACTATGATTCCCCCATTTTGATATGAGGGATGTAGCTTACAATTCAATCCTATCAAAAGAAGAGTTAATTGTATCATGTGATAAAGATATGATACAAAGAGTATGTCATCATATAATTACAATTTGTCATTGAAGCATGTATGTAACATATTTAATGCAAAGGAATACAAGTGTCATATATATATATATATATATATATATATATATATATATATATATATATATATATATATATATATATATATATATATATATATATATATATCATTGAGGCATGTATGCATGCTAGGAATCATGGCACCACTAATAAAGCTTAGCAAATGCACAAGCACAACACACAATAATGTCATGAAATGTTATAAAATAAGGCCAAGGTTGACATATAGAGGACATGTTAAAATGTCGCATAGAAAATATTACACACACATAAGGGCATGGCCCACAAGTAATATATATATTTAAATATCACACACACCACACAATTATCTCACATAGATAATCAAGAAATTTGCACATAGGGGCCAAGGGCCACACACGATAAGCAAGCAATGTTAATCTTATCATGAAAAAAAGTGAACAAAATTAAAGCAACATGAAACAAGTAAAAGCTAGTCTATTTCATTCATATGTATCAATGTCATATTGTTAACAAAGTAGCATGCCTATGTCATACAATGGAAAATACGAGTGTTTTAGAAAAATATTTGTAATATATGTAGCTTTAAAATTGTATTTGAGGACATATATAGATATAACCTATTATGATGTGACTTATAGAATTAGATTCTCCCAATAGGGGCATGGTCATTGGGTAGAAGGGAAGTCCAACATATAATAAATGCATATGTAATGTATGTTATGCATCACACTCAAACACCTCATGAAATTATACATGTATTCATAGAAAATAATATGTTATCTACCAACATATATGATAAATAACATATGTAAAGAAGAAAACTAGCATCACATGTCATGCTCAGATCTTGATTCTTTTTTTTTTTAGAAATATTTTGAATATTTTTATAATTTTTTTTTTTATGTTTTTTGGAATATTTGCATTTTTTTTAATTTATATATTTGTAAATGAAACTAACCTATAATATTTTCAATGGGAGGACCATAGTGCATGATTGGATCAAAGATTTGAAGCCTAATTTTCCATGGGTGAGGATTGCTACATGTAGCTATATCAAAATTCAAATTGCATCAAGTGTCGTATCATAATTATCATGACCACTACTTGTATAATTTGTTATCACACAATTAATAGGAGTTAGTGAATCTTGTTGTATAATTTCCTTTGTTCATTTTAGAGTATGTTGAATTATCTTAGAAGTTATCTGAGGATGTTCTATAAAGGATTTAGATTTATTTGAACCTTGATTAAACCTTTGAGATGAAGCTTTATGTTTGGGAAGGTATATCTTTTTACATTTAATTAATTAATTAATTATATATATATATATATATATATATATATATATATATATATATATATATATATATATATATATATATATATATATATATATATATATATATATATATATATGTGCAATAATTGATTTTGACTATGCTCTTGAATGGGTGCACTAATTATCTTTGTATTTTGTTTTGGAGTAGGTTCCATAATTGGATTTTTATGGTTCTCTTGAATAGGTGACACATGGTAGTGGTGGGGGAGGAAGAGGAGTTACCATTGACTATAAAGGATACCCATATGGGATGCCTTAAACTTTGACCACTTGATTTTAATGTATGTACTTGAGGCATTTATACACTATAGATGGGACTACGTGAAGCTTCTATATCTAAAGGCATATTAATAACATGTTAAAGACCCTTGTACTTGGTAAGACTATAAATGGATTTGCCATCATTACTAGACCCAATTGAAGAGGTAATATTATATTCCTAGAGGTATCATGTGTATGACCATCAAATGCCTTAATTACCTTTGGTGTAGCTTGTAAATTGTATTCTATGTATCCAAGACTATTACATTTCTTCTTAAGCCATTATTAATCATGACATTGTGGATGATTTTATTATTGATGTATGCTCTAATAAATAGTGCATGTCTATCTTAATCATCATTATCATCAAATATGATTATTGGGTGCTATGTTAATTTACCTATAAATATACCAATGATTCCATCTATTGGATTCCAATATGACTCGAGAGGAGGATGGGTTTTGTATGCATGATGTAATGATGAATTATCTCCAATCTTGAGTGTGCAATGATTAGGGAAAGGATTGATGAATATTTTTTAGCTTTGCATTATCATTATGTTGTGGTCTAACTTCCTTTGTGGGTGTGTTTACATAAATAGTATTATTGTCAATGAAATCATGTATCTTGTTCCTTATCCTATAAAATTTATTTTTAGAGTGTCCAATGCATTTATGGTAGTCACAATACGTATTATTGTCAAATATTTTAAGCTAAAGCTTAGTCCAATCAAGATCAAATGGGGGAGGTATAGTTATGATATTGCACTCAATAAGCTTTTCTAATAATATTTGAGGAGGTGGATTTATCAATTGAAGCTTGTGTTGACCAATTTTGCCCACAGGCAAAATTTTGGTCACCTTCTTCACCTGCCGTATAAAGCCAGTTATTTTTGGGTTGCAAGGTCCATCTTCAAGGTTTGACAGTCTCATTTCAAGCATTGGTTTGATCTAATTCATCAATTGGCCTAGTTTAAATTTGAAGGCAAGTTCCTTCGCTTGGTTCAATCTCTTAGTTCAACTAAGTGGGTTCAACGGCCTAGTCCATATAGCATCCAAGTTCATTTCCCTAGTGGAGGGCCGGTGCTTCAAAGGGAAATTTGGTTAAGTCTTATTGTCTAAGTTCAAATTTGCCAAAATTTGCTAAATCTTGACCAAAGCTTTCAAATTCAAAGGCAAAGGCCCAGGGGGAATTTTTGCAGACTTTTTGTCCGCGAGAAATGTCCGCACACAAATCCTGCAGTTCAAAGTCAAAGGCTCAGGCACGACAAAACCAAAGGCCCACGGGAAAATACTAAGGCTTGAGGTAGGCGGGACATTTCCATAGACTTTTTGTCTGTGAGAAATGCCCACAGAGGGGAAACACAACCGGACCCAGGTAAAATTTTTGTGGACTTTTTGTCTGCAGGAAATACCTGCAGACAAAAGTCTGTGGGTTAACAAAAATACAAGACATGGGAGAAAACAAAGTCTGCCAAGCAAATAAAGTCCACAAGACTTTCAAATCCCATCAGCAACCTGTGTCAGCAGTCCATGCAAGCCATCAAGCTAACAAGGGGAAGGGTGCCGCGAAGAAGTTAGCAGGCTGTAGAGAAGCTAGCGGAGATGAGGACGTCCTATGTGGACATCAAGTAGATAGATGAAGATAGCTCGGAAGGCCGCCAACATGGACCCGACGTCCCAAGGCACATCAAATTTAATGAAATGGTTTAGCCGTTGGGTTTTTAAAAATGGGAAAAGTGCCAAAACATGGAGGAAAGGGGCTTGAATGTAAGCGACCCGCCAAGAAAGTTTGCCCAAAGGGCTGAGAAGCTGGAAAGAAGACAAAATCACCAAAAGTAATCCAAGTGGCATAGACAAGGCAAATTTATTGCCTGATGGCGTGAACAACAAAAGGCATGGCCCAAGCATTCAAAAAGGGGACAAACCGCAGGAATTGGTAGGAAATGTAAGTCTCGAGTAGGCAAAAGGAATAGTCCATTTAATTCCTTGAGCGACTTGTTCCTTCCATGAAGAGACACGTATGTAACTTGTGAAAGAAGCGCCAAGTTCCCTCTTTTCCTTGTTCTCTCCTATATATTGAAAACTTCTCATTATTGTAAGGGATCTTCCACATTTTTTGTAAAGGGTGCAGCTCTGCAAAATTTCACTTAGATCAATACAAAATGCGGTTTTTTACCTCCATTTGGATAGACATTTCTGTGTATGCGTTGAATGTTTGCTTGTGTCCAGTCATTGTCTTTTGATGCTCTCACAGGTGCAACCCCAGTAGACCTACATCTACAAGGCACCATTGTTGCAGCTGACAAGAGGAGAGCAGTATTTGGGAGTGAAGGAGCAGAATAAATTACTCCATAAGTGTGTGTTTCGTAGCACCTTGGGTGATCTCTGTTACTGGATTTTTCCATTGAAGTCTCCCTGCTAGTTTCTTGCAACCTAGTCCTTCTGCCAAGTGCATAGAGTATGTATGCATTTTATTGATTTCAAGGGTGGATGTGTGAAGGTCAACCTTATTTTGGTGTATCACCTCTTTAGAGCAGGTTGTTTGTTTTCTGCATTTCTTCTCCCTTTTCATCCCCCACTTTGTTATAGCTATATATATCTATATTTTACACTGCCTGAAACAAACATGATGCATCAAAGGGAGCTAGCCCTTAACTAGAGACTCTCCTCTCTTACTTCACCATCCCACAAGTCAGAGAGGAGTTTCCATGTTGTGAGGAGAGGGTAGGAGCTTGTTTTCTTGCCACTGGGTGCAACTTTCCTGTGTCAACAGTTCTGGCACGCCAAGTGGGACACAAGTTTTCAATGCAGTAAAGTTCAGGATTGATGTTGGTCCTGATACAACCAATTGAATACCTTCAGCATCTAGTGACTCTGGGTTATATCTACTGGTTAAGCAGCCTGGTACCATCAAGAAGTGCATTTTCTGGTATGTGTAAATTCCATCATTTAAAGCTATGGACTCTATTTTTTTTTGCCAGCATGGCTATGATCCTTACCAGCCTTATGACAATCCTTATCATGCCCAATATGGCCAGTCTCAACCCTACTATGAACTATATCACCCTTGTGCTCAGTCTTCTCAGTATGTCGCTTCTCCCACTCAACCCAATATTTTTGCCAATCAACCCATTTCTGCTTTCAAGAAAGCACTGCTGGGATACAACAAATATGTAATTGATCTTAACACCAAAAAGGGATGCAGCCAAGAAATTCTTGATCATGTCATCCATCAGGTGAGGAATGCACTGGATCAAGTTAAGAAAGAATGGGCTCCTATTGAAAGAGCAAATTGGCACAGGATTTCAAATGAGATGTTAGATGTGAGCGGTTTAATTGCATCTGTGGAGGAAAAGCTATGTGTGCATGAGAGGTAGCATTACCAAGTCTATCAACCTGCATACTTGCTGCCCAAAGCATCATATCAGTCATATACAGCCCTGCTCTTGAGCCAAATTGAGCCTGTCAAAGTCCGTTCCCCAATCATGTTGAGGAGAATTTTGAAACAACGAACCTTATGTTTAAGGCTAATCTTGATAGACAAATCGAATTGGCAAACCTTCAGATGCAGCAATCCATTCTGGTAGCAGGGGAAGTGGAATCAAAATCTTTGTTGTCCTCTCACATTGAGATCCCATCAGTGCCAAAGGAAATGCCCAGCCCAAATCGCTTGAGTTGGAACAAAGTGGTCGAGTCATGGAATAGCAAGGAGGAGAAAGACGTCATCCAAAATGAAGAAATGCAAAATGAGGATGACCTAGCCAAGCAGATTGAGAAACTAGAGAAGAAGATGAGACTACTGGGAGAGAGAGAGATGGAGCTTTCAGATGCTGCAAACCAGCCAACGCCAAGAGGTATCCCTTTCACCAATCCACAAGCTAATTTCAATATTGATGAAGTGCTGGTGAAGTGGAGGGACAAAAATCAAGAAGTTTTGGCCTAGGGTCTGCCCTCTCCTATTTTAGAAAAATCTCTCCCTTGTGTGCCAAATCCTTTCTGCCAGATGGTGCTTGCTCATTCTGGCTCATCCAATGCATCAACTAGTCTTGCCCTCAATCCCGTGCACCTAGCTTTCTAGCACACCTCTCTTCAGATAGATTTCCCTATGCATGAGCAGACCCTCCCAATTATTCCCCAACCTCCTCAGGTCTTTAAACATGATCTCCAAATTCCAAGCTGGAAGGAGGAGCATCATAAACCAGCCCAGGACCTTCAAAATGATAAAGTTGCTACCTACTCACAAAAGTAAGAGTCCAATCCTAGGATCATGAGCTGGAAGAAAAAAATTGAGTCTTGGACCAGCAAGGAGGAGGAGAAGGAAGGTTTTAGTCTAATTCTTGAAGAAGAAGAGGCTGCTCCTACCCCTGATAATGATTATGACTTTTGGGAAAGGCTTTTCCAGGAAGATTTGGATAGGTGAATTACAGAATTGGAGTCTAGAGCAAGTTTCCTCAATAAACATGTGATGGATGTTTCAGATCAAATGACAGATTCTATGTCTGAATGCATTCCATCCATACACCTCCAAGAAAGCTATCAGGCCTTGCCTGATATGGATTATGCTCAGTTTATGACTGACTAGGGAGACTTCATGATTGAAACTAAGGAGGAAATCAAGAAAGGTGACGTGGAAGAGCATGGACAGCCTTTTGTTCATGATTTGAATAATTCTTTTGAAGGCCTTAAGGTAGGTTGTGCTACTCTCTAGGCAGGCTGTGAGCTGGTTAAGAATGAAGAAGGCAGCATTGGATTTCAAACAAGCATGCAAGGAGGTTGCATTTTTCCATATTTACTCCTTCAGAAGGTTGGTGAATCTAAATATACTTCCTCCAAAATCATCAAGGAGGATGGTCATACAGTGGAACCCGAGCATGAAGCAAAGGAGAGTGAGCCAGTCAATGATGCATATCAGGAGGCTTCTGGTGATGAGCCAGTAGTAATTAATTTCTTGGTGAGGAGCACCAACATGAAAGACCAGTGAGAGGCAAGCTTCTGAGAATGAACAGAGTACGTATACGTTGGAAGCATGTTTGAATCTCCACTCGGGGACAAGCCAATTTAGGTGACAGGTAAAAGGAGCAAGTCACCAATTCTCTTTTCCATTCAGCTACTTGCCTGGCACCATAAGTCTTCTTGCCAAGAAGGGGACTTAAGAGGTTTTCCATTTGACCCAGGAGGAAATAAAAAATGCCTAGTTAGCTGTACATAATAGTTTGTTTCATTTTTTTCTTGTTTTCCCTAAGTGCAGTTTACATAGTTAGTTGTTTTTAGCCTTGTGTGTTTCCCTTTGCGTGTGGGGGTGAAAGCTTCAGGTGTGTTTCTGTAATCTTGAGTGCTATTGTGAACTCTCTTCAAAGTTACCATCTGACTCCACACCCAATGGATATTCAAAGGCAATTGGGTCCTAAGCATAGCATGCATGCTTCCCCTATGAGTTGCCAATTTTTTGACCAATTTTGCCCACAAGCAAAATTTTGGTCAACTTCTTCACCTACCATATAAAGCCAGTTATTTTCAGGTTGCAAGGTCCATCTTCAGGTTTCAACAATCTTGTTTCAAGCATTGGCTTGGCCTAATTCATCAATTGGCCTACTTCAAATTTGAAGGCAAGTTCCTTCACCTAGTTCAATCTCTTGGTTCAACTAAGTGGGTTCATTGGCCTAGTCCATACAGCATCCAAGTTCATTGCCCTAGTGGAGGTCCGGTGCTTCAAAGGAAAATCTGGGTAAGTCTTATTGTCTAAGTTCAAATTTGCCAAAATTTACTAAATCCTGACCAAAGCTTTCAAATTCAAAGGCAAAGGCCCGAGCGAAATTTCCACAGACTTTTTGTCCTTGGGAAATGTCCACGCACAAAGCCCATAGTTCAAATTCAAAGGCTCAGGCACGAAAAAACCAAAGGCCCATGGGAAAAGACTAAGGCTTGAGGTAGGCAGGCATTTCTACAGACTTTTTGTCTGCAAGAAATGCCCGCAGACAAAATCCTGCAGAGGGGAAACACAAACGGACCTGAGCAGAATTTTTGTAGACTTTTTGTCTACGAGAAATGCCTGTAGACAAAAGTCCATGGGTTAACAAAAATATAAGCCACAGGAGAAAACAAAGTCTGCCAAGCAAATAAAGTCTGCAGGACTTTCAAAGCCCGTCAGCAGCCCGCGTCAGCAGTCCACGCAAGTCATCAACCTAACAGGGGGAAGGGTGCTGCAAAGAAGTTAGCAGGCCACAGAGAAGCCAATGGAGATGAGGATGTCCTACGTGGACATCAAGTAGATAGATGAAGATAGCCCAGAAGGCTGCCAGCATGGACCTGACTGCCAGCATGGACTCGACGTCCCAGGGCACGTCAAATTTAATGAAATAGTTTAGCCGTTGGGTTTTCAAAAATGGGAAAAGCGCCAAAACATGGAGGAAAGGGGCCTGAATGTAAGCGACCCACCAAGAAAGTTTGCCCAAAGGGTTGAGAAGCTGAAAAGAAGACAAAATTTCCAAAAGTAATCCAAGTGGCATAGACAAGGAAAATTTATTACCTGATGGCGTGAACAACAAAAGGCATGGCCCAAGCATTCAAAAAGGGGACAAACCATAGGAATTGGCAAGAAATGTAAGTCTCAAACAGGCAAAAGGAATAGTCCATTTAATTCTTTGAGCGACTTGTTCCTTCCATGAAGAGACACGTATGTAACTTGTGAAAGAAGTGCCAAGTTCCCTCTTTTCCTTGTTCTCTCCTATATATTGAAAACTTCTCATTATTGTAAGGGATCTTTCACATTTTTTGTAAAGGGCACAACTCTACAAAATTTCACCTAGATCAATACAAAATGCAATTTTTTACCTCCATTTGGATAGACATTTTTGTGTATGCGTTGAATGTTTGTTTGTGTCCAGTCATTGTCTTTTGATGCTCTCACAGGTGCAACACCAGCAGACCTACTGTCTACAAGGCACCATTGTTGCAGCTGATATGAGGAGAATAGTATTTGGGAGTGAAGGAATAGAAGAAATTACTCCATAAGTGTGTGTTTTGTAGCACCTTGGGTGATCTCGGTTTCTAGATTTTTCCATTGAAGTCTCCCTGCTTGTTTCTTGCAACCTGGTCCTTCTGCCAAGTGAGTAGAGTATGTATGAATTTTCTTGATTTCAAGGGTGGATGTGTGAAGGTCAACCTTATTTTGGTGTATCACCTCTTTAGATCAAGTTGTTTGTTTTCTGCATTTCTTCTCCCTTTTCATCCCCCACTTTGTTATAGCTATATATATATATGTATTTTACACTACCTGAAACAAACATGATGCATCAAAGGGATCTAGCCCTTAACTAGAGACTCTCCTCTCCTGCTTCACCATCCCACAGGCAAGAGAGGAGTTTCCATGTTGCGGGGAGAGGGTAGGAGCTTGTTTTCCTGCCACTGGGTGCAACTTTCCTACGTCAACAGCTTGCTTGAGGGTTTTTTTATTGCATTAACTATTATATTGGCTTCATTTTTTGTTTCATTAAATCTAACTTTGTAGTTTGGCTTGCTTTGAGACTTGACATTTGATGTAGAAGAAACACTTAGTGCATATTTTCACTTGTTAAATGCTAAGATTTTAACTTCATTTCTTTGACTATATGACATAACTCATAAAAATATTTCAATTTTTTAAACATTATTGCTTCATGAAATAGTGCTAACAAGCTTTGAGTAAATATATCTTGAAATTCATTATCGACCATAGATTTTATCATTTTTTCCAACATAGTCTTGTGTCATAGAACATAGTCATTGATTTTATCCTTTGAACCATGATTGAGTTTATAGATGTGTGAATAAGATAATTTCTTTACCTTATCAAATGGTAACTTAGGAGCTTCAAAGCCAGTTGGTAGTGGGTAAGAGGATATGTTAGGTACCAAATGATTATGATGTAGAGTGTGAGAATCCATTACATGAGTAGCTTTGGAGACACCATGTTCTAATTTAAATATTTTGGCATGTAAGGTGAATGAAATTTACTTTAGAGAAGATAAATTTGGTGAAGTTGGAATTGGACCTTACGTGGTGATCAAATAAGTGTATATGATGCCTTTGTAGAGATAGGAATGCTAATCTATTGTAAACCAAGTGATACCCCCATACCTAGATATGGATTATAGGGTTTGATATGGGAATAGTAGCAATGACAGTAAATATATTATCTGAATTAGGGGTGGAAGTTGAAGCTAATTTATTTTGCTCATCTCTCATAGTGTAGAGGAATCCATCAATATTATGTGGGTTGGAATTAAGATAATAAATGAATTATTCATTGTTAATTTACTCCTCTATTTTGTGTTAACAAAGGATGTAGAGTAGGTCTTATATCATTATGAAGCTTAGGAATATTATGGAAAAATTGTGAGTCGATTAAGGCTTGAGATTGTACATCAATTATTTTAGCCTTATTATGATTTTTGGATTTTATTAATGCATATATATAATGAAAAACAACTTGGACATTAAGATAACATGTAATATCAAAATTAAAAAGATGAAAACTATATTCATTCATTATGATTAGGGTTTGAATTTAAAATTTTGCAACAAGGAAGAAAGGTATAACCAGTCAAGGGTGTTTTTATTTTTTAGGCTCTCAGATATATTAATCTTAGTTGTAAATAGTGAATAAGATACAAAGTAACTATATGTAGAGGATTCCACCATTCAAATATCAAAAATATCCCATATCATAGATTACATTAAGAGTAACTTCCCATGGCTAGCCACTCACTAGTGCACTAGAACAACAAATGGCCAAAGGCTTCTTATCATTGAAAATAAAATCTTAGGCATTTACGATATACCATGAGGTAAATGGAAACTAAAATTCATATATAGTGTTGCCTAATGGATTTATTGTTGGGGAAATACCCCTCACACCATGACACAAGGAGAATTGCTAACCACTTTACCCAAAATGATAGATCTTATGAGTTTTAAAACTATCATAGAACATTTTCTAGGAGAACCAAGAAAAACAATAAATTAGAGGCTCAAAAATAACATCTCGAGTTCACCATTATGTTTTACCCTATTTTTATAAAACACTAATTTAAATTAATAAGTGTAAATTATGTATATAGGTGCAAAACTAGAAAATATCATACTACTAAAGATATACAAATGATTAACTATTATTATTTTGAAAAGATAATAAATATGGAAAGTTATTATTTTTAGGAAGTACCAATAAAAAATATAATTATCTTGAATAATGATCTTTATTGACTATTCTGACTATATACTATGATAATCACAAGAAGAGATGACTACACAGGTTTAGTATCAAAATTAATAATAATAATAATAATAGGATCTAGATAGGTCCACTATAAGTGGATGGTAGTGTAATGATAGACTTTTGACCATGGACTTGTCTTAGTTGACATTGATAGCTAATAAATAGGAATTAATAGATAAATTAGAATTCTCAAAGAGACAGATTAGAGATAGAATCAAAAGATAAATCTGGATAGGAGTGCAATAGGTAAACAATGATGTAGTGTGCCCAAATCCATTGATCATGGGCTTGTCTAGGTTGATTATGTATCCAAACTAGTCATTTTACCTTTTGCACCTATAGCTGATGATAAATTTAATATATCACACTTAGATTTTTTCCTCATGTATATTATTGCATGTCTTCTTTTTTTTATAAAACCCTTAAGGTACTTTGATAGCTTGAAAACCTATAAAAAATAGGGGAGTGTAATGGGCTGAGTTGACCTCAAACACCCCCTTCATGATTGGCCATTGCATATGTATCCAATACTCTAAGGAGGGAAACAAAACCCACATAGTTCTTATACCTAAAATTAATGTGTGATTATACTTCTTGGAATATATGTGTGTAGCTAGAAGATGGATTAGATACTTGACAATGATACATATTGACTTGCTTTAGATAGATCTTGATTTTTTTTGTGACTACTCCTTATGAATAATGTATAATTTGTGTAGAATATGGAATATTTATCAATATGCATAAGTGTAAATGCTTGTACCAATTGAATAGAAAGCCTTATAATTAATGACTCTTGATATGTATTTATAAATGAATCTTTTGACAATTTCCTTTAGCCTACCTTATGAAATGTGTGGGAAGACCCAAAATATTTATTTTGAATTTGTAAACTAGTCGTTATTTGGCATGGGGAACATATGACCTAAGTAGACAGAGGCACATTGTGTCCCTTTCTATCTAGGGAAAACTCATCTATAAAGGTCAGGGCCCTGAATTTAGAGTTGGAAATACTCTTATGGTGATTTTAGATAGCTTGAGCATTTAGAATTGAAAAGTTATGTGTAATGATAATGATAAACAAAGGATCAATCCCCAATATAGATAAATGGCTTGGAGGAATGATGAATAAATTCATGTATTTGAGCATAGTTCATATGGTTAAGAATGTATCAATAATTAACATTGTCAACTATATATGACCAAATTTATGTGTCTACAAGAAGGCCATGATGTCACTTCTAGAATAAGTGGTTGGTTGTACCTCGAATGTGGATGAGAAGTTATGTTTTACCTCCATTTATAAAATGGTATACTTGGGTAGTAATTATTCTCTAAACAAAGGTGAACCTTCTAAAAACTTTCATATCAAATTTCAAATTAAGAAGGTAAATTTTGATGCTCCTTTTTATTCTTACTCTCAAGAAAATTTGATTAGTAAAGAGCTAGTAGATAGACTTGGGTTGAAAATATAAGATCATAATAATCCTTATGTTGTAGGATGGGTGAAATAAGGAGTAGAGATAAGGGTTTCCAAATAATGTAGAGTCAAGTTTTTAATAAATGAGCATTTAATTGATGAATTTGTGGTAGATGTTACACCTATTGATGTTTGTGGTCTAGTATTTGGCAAACCTTATGTGGATGTTAGAGATGTTACTTTCATGAGGACATATAATTAATATCATTTTGTTAAGGATGGGAAAAGCTAAACCATCAAATTCTATGAAGGAAAATCTAATATTGCCTCAATAATTTCCACTTATGATAACCAATTGCTTAATGTTAGTGGGAAGTATTATTTTCTCATTTTGAAAGATAAATATAATGGATTAGTGGAATGCAATAATATTCATAGGATATATACTAACAAAGAGAATGAGATGTAATTACTACTAGGTTTTCCTCTTACTAACATGGGTCTACATCAACAAGCATTTAAGAAAGGAAACGAGCAACACAAAGGGCATGAAAAGGTGGATTTAGATTTTAACAAGGCTAATAATTTCATTCAACATATACACCTCCAAGTATAAGATATTTTAAATAAGTGGGGAAAAAATTTCCTCATCTTATAAGTTCTTAAGCTTTTGTGGACCAAAATCCTCAAATTAGGGAGGCATGATCCAAAATATGTATTTATTTTATTATACATGTTGTCTATTCCATTTAAATTATACTCAATTATGTAATTCATGTAAGTAAAACACTATGTAAGATACTTCTTCAAGTTTGTTCATGAACTATTCAATTAAGTTAAAATGAAAAAATCAGTGTTGGGATGGTCCTGCCATCCTTATATTGATGAAGTCATCAACTTGCATCCCTTGAATCTAAAGGATTTGTCAAAGATGACGAAACCATCAATAAATGTTGATAACAATTGCATAACCACTTGTATTTTTAGGCAATGATTGTGTGACCATTAGTATCTACATGTAATAGTATTTAAAACTACCCTAGTGATTTCTAAACTATTGGTTTGTGTAAAACAATAGTTTCACCACCCAAAAAATGGGTAGAGGAGTGGTGGAAAATGTTTCTTCTTTGTGGCAATTTGTGTAAAGTGTTTGGTAGAAAAGGGCATAAATACAGTCTTTATTGAAGGTGGAGATCAATTAGTTAAGTCAATGAGAAGTCTTTAAGTTGGATTCACATTTTATTTTGTAAGTTTGGGTCTTTTTCGTGTTATTCCACTATTTCCTAACTATGAATGGTTGTTCTAATTGTGTTGGATCATGGTGAAGTGTCTAAGAAGTGAAAAATAACTATGTGTGCAAGCTTTGGATAGTGTAATAGTTAAATCTCTATCCATGAATTCCATGTTTTTTAGTAACTTTTACAATTTTTTAATTACATAATGGAAGGGGAGAGCAATTTCTTCACCCACTAGATTTTTTTCTATACTAGTTTTCTCTAGGTGAAATAGTGTGTTTATCTAATGATTTGTCTTATCTTATACTTCCTTATTATGTTTGGTATGTTGTACATTTCATTTCCATCATTTTTTTATCTTTATTTTATCATTGATACTAGTCTATACCAGTCATCTATCAACCATATGCTGAGGTAGTAGTATAGGATTCGTGTTGGTGAAACTTAGTGTGGAATATCCACCTAGTTTACGAATCAATGGCCACCACCTATCACTCATTAGTTTGTCTAGTTTTTCTAAAGTTGGAAAATTAAACTTAAAAATGAATTTTTCCTCCATGAATATGTTGAATAGAAACCTTGAATCCATACATAATTTTACTTATTTCCATTTTCCCCAAGGTGCATCTATGTGTTCTTAATACAAATCAAATTGCATTATATAAAAGACACATATATACAAGAATCAATCAACTAAAACATCTAAAAATTATAACATTTAAATATGATTCTAAATAAATTCAATGATAAAATCTTCATCTCTTATAATAACCCCAATCATAAACTTTGGAATAGATCAATGTATTTGTAATTATAGAATTTTTGTAAAGTTGTTGTAGAAGATTACAATTCCTCTACTCCACATATACCTATAAATTTTACATTATGTTATCTTGGATATTCTATAGTTTAGTTTTAAATATGTATAAAATAAATAAATAAATAAAATTAGTGTGAGTCCATTGTACATGATTTAATATTCAGTCAAAGATAGGTTTGAGTGAGTGTTTGTAGGAATTTTTTGAGTTTGGAGTGATAAGGTTTGAATCCTATTTTGTAGGAGTTTAAATATTATTTATAGTATAATAATATTAATCAAATTTTATGTGTACCAAAATTTTATTTGGTATCATAGATGAGTTGGTCCTGTGCATGTTATGGATGAAAAAAATGGTAAAGTGGAAGCACCATAATTTGCACTATTGCCCAAAATTTATGAGTTCTCAAATAAATTTTTTTATGTAAGATAATTATTTTTTAGGTTATTTTGGTGTGATTAGATTTATATTTATAAATTTAAAGGTGTGATTTAAAAAGTTCAATAGTCTATGGTATCATGTATCAAAAATGTCTTTCCTCGTAAACATTTACTAATACAGGAGATAGTAGACCCCCATGCAAGACTATTCATTTTATTTTTTTGTTAGATCCATGTCAAGACATGTGGAATCATTTTGAACCTATAAAATATTTCAATGCACATGTTTCAAAAGCAAGGATTTACTTTTGAATCATGCATCTATTGTAGACATGTGCATCATTATTTTAGTCTACATAGCCTCTTGTGCATTTTCAACACTTATTGGCATATGCCTTTGCCAAAATCCTAACATCAAATGATGAACGGTTATTCGATTCTCAAAAACATATGCACTCACATATATGTGCATTTTCATCAGATCTATGGTGGAAATATCTTGCATCATGCCTGGTCTATTAGATCTCTAGTCTAATATGACATGCATTCCATGTGTAGTCTTTTTTTCAACTGTCTAGATTCCATGTTTTTTAATCAATCATAAAACTCTCTACCTCCATCCAATAATCACTACCATGTCTATGACCTCACAGGAAATTTATCTTACCACATGAAAAAAGGTCATTGAATATGCTTGGCTATTTAGTTTTATTTTTAGTTATTATGGTTTTTTGTTTGTTAGTTTCTTATTTATATATTTATTTAGTCTATATATTATTTAGTGAGTTTTAATTGAGTCTAAAAGTTTTATTTAACTAATAAAGTGGTGATTACATATCATTAGATTCATAGGTTTAACATATAAATTTATAATTTATTGTTTAAATTAAAATAACATTTTAAGTTAAAATTTTATTTTTGGAGTGTTTGTGGTCATCATCCTAAATACAAAATAAACCATGTTTGTATATCGTCAAATTTCAAAAATTGTCTCCTTGAAATGGACACAATATTGAGGGAACCTGACATCAAATTCAATAAATTTTCCCCTTTGTGGGGGCGATCTATACAATGAATAACATCCATCAGAAAACCATTTGATCATGTATAATGTGTTCTTCATAAAGGTTATAGTGAGGTCATTACCACTAATTTTGTTGGGTCATTTGATGAGTTCCCGTCCATATATCAATTTATGAATTCCCATGGATTGGTTGATGGGTCCTGTCTATGGTTGATGTGTTCCTGACTATGGATTGGTTGATGTGTTCTTGACCAGTAAAGTGTGTGTCAAGGTTAATTACAAAAAAGTTGGGGGATAAAATGGGCCTACCTGTGGACATGGTTTTTCTAAAAATTGATAAATCTAAACTTTTGTAGATAATTGGAGATGGCTACACTCAAAATTTGAGGATGGTGTAAGAATATGAATTGTAGAATTTTGAGTCTAGTTTCTAAAACACTAAGTTTTTTTTTAAATGTTTAAGTATAACTAGGTAAAACATCTAAAAATTTAATATGAAATCCTATTTTTTATAAAAATGGAGTAGATAATAGGTCGTGCAACCCATCTTATTTTTAAGACCATTTGATATTGTTCAAAACCATTTGGCGAAATTTTAGATAAGATCATCTAGTTTGTAACCTATATTTTTTAGTTTTTTTTTTTTTTAATGAATACTTTTTAATTTATTTTATAATTAAATAAATCATGAAAACTTATTAAAAAAATGGATATCCAGTCGTGTGGCCCCTCTAGCTACCTCAAAAAAAAATGAAAACTAGGTTTTTTATTGTGTGTAGAATTAGGCCTAGTTTGTCACCATATATAATTTTTTTTTGCATTTGGATCAAAAAAAAAAGATACAAAATCATATGTAGGCATGCATATTTGTGGCATGTAGTGGCCTAAAAATTTTATAGTTATAAATCAGCATAGATTTATTCCTTAAAATAGTCCAAAAATTATAAAAATCATATATTTGAAAAGAAGAGAGCATGTTCATCATTGTGAAAATAATTTGTGATTTTTTCATTGAAATTTGTAGTGTATTTGGAGATAGAAGTTGAATTTTAATATTTTTTGTCAAAAATCTTGGATTTGGATATGTGTTGATAGGTCCAAGCCTTTCGATTGTAAATTCAAGCCATTTTTTAGCCAAAAGGCTTAGTTTTTGAATTTAAACAAACATAGCATGCAATTGTTATAATGTGTATGTTCTATAACACTTATGTGTTATAGTGAATAAGTGTTCCTTTCACATTACACTAAAATTTAGAAAATATCTATTAGAATTGGTATTTGATTTTTTTCATGTAATGTGCAAGGAATGCATATGTGCTATAATGTGTATGTGTTACTTTCACATTGCATAAAAAATGAGAAAATGTCTATTGGAAGGGGTAGATGGTTTACTAAAACTATAAATTTATTTTAGTAAATATAAGAAATAATGGCCACTCTACATATGATAGATTTGGTCTCATAGTTTCATGCCTTACGATGTGGGAGATAATTTTTGAAATTCTAATTTGGCTAGTTTTTAGGCATTTTTAGGGTTTTAATATTAAATTAGGGATTTTAATGCAGAATTTTTACTCTTGATGTCTATTTTGGGTAAACATATAGTCATTTTTTAGTCTTTTTTTCCTTTCAAATTAATTTATGGAATTTTTTAAGAGTCTTAGGTTTATCAAAATTATAGTTTGCAAACCACTCACTTTGAAATCAAGCCAAAGTGGTGTGATTGGGGAAACATAAGTCACATTGATGACCTACACACATTAAACAACCAATTTATGTTAGTTTCACTTGCTCATTATCCATCCCTCATCCCTAATCACTTCTTCCTCATCCCTCATCACCCCTAATCACTCTCTCATCATTCCTCATTGTCCCTAATCACTCCATCACTAACCCTCACCATCCGTCATCATGTATAATCAGTCTCTCATGATCCCTAATCACTCCCTTGTTTACCCTCACCATCTCTTATCATCTCTAACCACTCCCTTATCATCCCTAATCACGCCTTTATTGACCTTCACCATCCCTTATCTTCCCTAATCACTCCTTCCTCATCTCTAATAATCCCTAATCATTCCCTTCTCATCCCTAATCACTCCCTCATTGACCCTCACCATCTATCATCATCCCTAATCACTCCCTCATTGAAACTCACTATCTCTCATCATCCCTAATCACTCATCATCATCCCTATTCACTCCCCCCTCATCCATCATAATCCCTAATCACTCCCCCTTATCCCTCATAATTCTTAATCACTCCCTCCTCATCCTCATTGACCTTTGCCATCCCTCATCATCTATAATCACTCCCTCATTGACCATCATTATCCCTTATCATCCCTAATGATTTCCTCATCATCCCTCATCATCCTTACTGATTCCATCCTCATCCCTCCTCATCCTTAATCACTCCATCCAATATATTGATGGTGGGTGTAGTAGTTTTCTTTTGTTCTTGATTAGCTTATGTTACAATTCCAAATTTTACTCACTCAAGTAAGGCCGAAGGAAAATCTTCTTTCATTCATCCTATTTCACTCAAATAAGTAACTTAGAGATATTATATAATTATCTATTGGGTTTAAAATATATATCTAGTGATCCATGCCTAAACTATGGAGAGAGTGTGTATCCATAGCATCAAGCTAGAATAAATATGCACATAAGAAAGCAAAGGGTGGGATGAAAGTGTATTACTTAAATATATATATGGGGATTTAGGCATATAATACACCATTTCATGTAAATTTTAATTTGATTAGGTCCTTTATAGGCAAAAAGTGACACAAACACACCATATCCACTTATGATCAAGGTAAATTCAAACAATGTTTCCACCACACTAATGTGACCCATAATAGTGAAGTCCATTCAATGATGTCAAGTATTTAAAACCATATATTATATTAATAGGGTAGTAATTAATCATCACATCATGTTACCCACACCTAGATTTTATTATGTATCATATTAACATCATGAAATATGTATCAAGATGACATCAATCTATTATATGATATGGATATGTATTACATCGCACAAATCATTCATACCATGTTGGGCATTGTGCACATTGGGTCACTTCCTCTAATACCTTTATGGTGGGTGTAGTGGTTTTCTACTTCTAATTAATTTTCCCCTACTCATGCCTTTCTCTATATAGGTTAGAATGCCCCCTTTCCTTTCAATAAATGGCTTAGGTATTAAATTTGGTATTTAGGTATGGTATACTCAAGATCAAGATACAGCTCAAAAATTTAATCAGGTAGAGCATAATCAAGTAGGTAAAGTAGGTAAGGCATAATCAAGTGGGTAAAGTAAGTAGGTAATACTCAATGGTATAGATCTATTACATATGTAACATGATTCAAAACTTCATTTCTCATTCTATCTATTAGAAAGAAAGATTCCCTTACCAAAAATAGAAGTTAATTAGGTAAGGCATAGCTAAGTAGGTAGGGAAAGAATATATGCAAGCTATATATTGGGAAACAAGCTTCCTTTGATAGTTAATAATATATTTTATAAAGGGCAAGTAGGTAGGAAAAGAATGAAGCTATATATTAGGAAGAAAGCTTCCCTCACTTTATCAAGTAAGGCATAACTTAGTATGTAGGGTAATAACAAATATATCTAGTTAAAATTAAGCTTCCTTTTATATCTATGCCTTAATTTAGAATAAAATCAATGTTAAATATCAGGAAGGAAAATTTTCCATGATAGTTATACCTTACTCCTTTGTTATATATCGAGAATGAAGTCTTCCCTTGATATGCTATATTAGGTGAATCAAATCTAGGTATCAAGAAAGAAACATCGCCTTGCCTTACTCCTTGGCATAGATGAAGTAGGTAGGGAAAGTTTTCATTGAATTATCAATTAGGTCAAGTTTGAGATTGGGGTAGGGCCTTTAGAATGGTGTCCCCCATATATCTATAGTGGGGTCCCCATTCCTACATTATTCTTTGATATATTATATTTGAAACTAAGGCATACTTAGAGTATGGTAGGACCCAAATTTTTCATTTATGGCCCATCAACCATTCCCAAGATTTAATTATCCCCTCCTAGATATAATTGATTAAGGCATATGCCCTTCATTCACATGATAGTTCAAGTTTGGTACAGATTAGGTTGGGTATAGATCAAGTTAGGTCAAGAAACATGATCTACTAGGTACTAAAATGGAACACACTCTATCTAATTGGTGAATACCTATCGATATATTTTAAAATACACTTTACAATGGATAAACTCTCAATGACATAGATAAAATGAGAAGTCAACTATGGGATTGGGATTGGAATTCTCAAATAGTCTCAAATCACCCCTATCTTTATATATATATATTGGGATTCTCAACTATGAGATTGGAATTCTTAGATGCCCAAATCCCAATCTATATATTTAATTAATAAAATTTCATCCCATTTTTTTCTCTCTTTATTGCCTAGTAATCAAACTAAAGGGTGGGATGAAATTGTATTACTTACATATATAGATTAGGATTTGGGCATCTAAGAATTCCAATCTCATAGTTGAGAATCCCAATATACCCCTTATATATAGATATAATGAAATAATTTTTCATTGTCATTAATCATACTTAATCACTCCCTTATCAACCCGCATTATCCCTAATCACTCCCTCATTAACCCTCATCCTCCCAAGTCACTCTCTCATCATCCCTCATCATCCCTAATCACTCTCTCCTCATCCCTTATCATCCCTAATCACTCCCTCATTGACCCTCATCATCTCTTATATTCCCTAATCTCTCTTTCCTCATCCATATTTATCCCTAATCACTCCCTCCAATACCTTTATGGTGGGTATATTGGATTTTTTAAAATTCCTAATTGTCCCTAGTCATTCCATTCTATAAATAGGTTAGAATACCCCTTCTCATTTCAAGTTATTCAATTAGATATTAAGTATTAAATATATGGTCAAGTAAGATATATATAATTAGGATTAGATATGAGTATTCAAGACCAATATATGGCTTGGGTATTTTATCAAGTAGGGAATACTCAAGTAGATAGGGCACACTCAAGTATAAGAAGGTAGGTAGGGCATAGTCAAAATTAAGATATCACTCACGTATTTAGGTAGGGAATACTGAAGATAAATATATGGCTCAGATATTCAATCATTTAGGGCATATTCAATTAGGTAAAGTGTTGAAAGTAGCTAATAAGAGGGGTGTGAATCAATAAACAACAATACACATTCAATTTCAAAACCAATCCATCATTCATCAAAATGATCTAGAAACGTAAGCATGAAATCGCATACATCAAAAGCATGAACAAGATCATACATCACATCAACACAACATCTACATGGTAAACCCTCTTGGGAAATAAAACCCACTAAACTCTATAAGATGGACTACATTCCTATAATGACAAGATCTAATTTAGACTGGTTACAATTGATCAAGGAACTACCATCCCTTATTTTAGTGAGACTAAAATCCCACAAGGAGATATAACACCTATATAGCTAATTTACCACAAAAACTAGACCTTTAGCAAGTTTCACCTTGCAAGGAGGTTGCAACCCCCAAGATGTTCAGTTGTCATAACAACACCTATGAACACCTCAACCTTTAAATTGATGTCTTCAACACCTGATGATGGACCTCTGATTATCACTCTTCACCTTCACTTTTTAATACAACACTCTTTTTTTCCAAATCACATTACATAATTAAACCAACACACAAAGATCAATTAAGACACATTACATATCCCAACTAACCCCACTCTTCTCTCACACTCCATCTTCAAACCTACAAGAGCACTATTATGAAATCCAAAATATGACCTACATGTCATACAAACCATAATAAACCTACTACAAAATTTAACCTATCCACTAGGAACATACAACCTTCACCTTGCCTTTGTTCACCATACACACACTCTCAAACATCCCCTTGAACATACTCACTCATTCTGCCTCTTTTAGGCTCATTAGGTCTAATGACATATGTGATCACCGTAATCACCTTGATAAAAAAATAATGTATGATATTCTTCACTCTTTTTTTTCCTCACTGACCTAGACCTTCTCTTTCAAAGTTTCTTTACTTCACTTGGCTCTTCATCTACACAACTAGAATAAACAGGCCAAATAGGCCTTATACTTATACCATGCTCTTGGTATAACCCATCTTGGTTGGATAAGGTAATTACCACACTTTTTACACATTTTAAATAGGTCCTCATACATTTTACATGTAATAACCACTTACTCCATAGGTCATCCAATGCCTTATTACCCCCAAACCACCATTAGGTCTTGGTGAGACCTAAAACATTAGGCCTTCATACTCACACGTTACATGTGAGACTAATTGAAAAAAATTAATAATTTATCAATGCTTATAAAATATCAAACATATATCCAACATCCCCTTGATCACTCCTACATGGTTCCATGCCAACTAGAACACCAACTCCACACTTAGACCTGCCAATTAGGTCTACTAGCTCTTCAAGTCTTCTTATATAGAAAACACAATCTTAAACTTATAAAACAACTATTTAAATAATTCACATAGACATATGATTATATCACGTGGGTGAACCCTTTATTACCTCAGATATACCTCCATGTTCTTTAGACACATCAACACATGTTCTAAGCACTTAAAATAATATACACAAAATGACCACTCATACTGGTCATATACAGTCAAACTATTTTGACTTTCTATATTTGATAAAAGGTATATCATGAAAACTAGTGACTTATCATAATCCTTAGATAATTATATAACATCTCCATTATCATTTTATTCTTTAACTCTTCTTAGTACACCTTCAACTTACCCTGTAAGATGGTCACTCAAACTGCCACTGCATTCAACAAACATAATCAACTTCTATGTCTTTGTTCATATAGAATATCAATTGGTCAAACCTTAAAATACCATAAAAATCATCCACATAGATTCAAAACTACTTTACAATAGTTATGACATCATAAAACATCAAAATATCATCAAAATAAGCACAAATATCATTCTTAGGTTACTTGTAGAACACAGTCAAACATACGGTCAGCTTTAGACATTCATAACTTTGATTGTATATAATTTCAGATATTAAAATTAGGTTCAATAGATTTTCCATGGATTCATATTAAAATTTATTTTTTATATCATCTTTGAATTTATCCTAGATTAAAAGTTATGATTAATCTAAGCAATGAGGACAAGTGTTCAAATGCAAATGGTCAAGTTAAACTTCAAACACTTTGATCGCATATCATGTCCTCACTGCTTAGATTAATCATGAATCATTTATATAAATTTTAAGGAAATAAAAATTTTCCAATCATCTCTCATCATTGGATCTTTATCTTAACTATTTGACTTAATGCACTCCATCAATCTCCTATATGTAGCTCGGTCTTTATCTGTGTTAAACATTAGACACCTTGAAATCATCTCATTCAATGCATATTATTGATATCTATCTATATGAACACCCAATCACTTTTGTATCTTATAAGAATATTTATCATTATATTTTATTGATGTTAAATTTTGAACACTTGTCCTCATCTCGCTGCTCCCTGACATCTTGAAATGAACACACTCTATTCATATTTTTGTAAGGATCTCAATCTTTACCCAGTTTAAGCATCAAATACTTTGACCTATTTGACTTTTTGTGAACCATATATCTTAATTATATGATCTATTATGAACCATTATATCTCCATATAGTCCTGATATTTAACATCGTGTAAAATAGACTAAGTATGGGGGCCATTGCTTATCTCCTTGGAAGGCCAACTTTAGATCTCAATAACTTATGTTGTGCATAGATGAATGATCTAAAATTTGGACCATATGATCTAATAATATTTTATAATCGAAAAATATATCAATATACTCCTCAAACCTTTACATGTGTGAGATATAACTCCATTAATCTACTCACTCAGATTTTTTCTACCATACAACCAACTATGTGAAGAACTGTTTAGAAGGCCAACTTTGCACATGCATATCTTTTGTCACATTTTAGCACTTGAAATTAAAGTTATAAAAAATAAACTAGGCATAAAAATTAAAAAAACCCATATGATAACCTTATCTTTAAATGTCTACATGTGCAAAATATTCCACCATCAAAATGCCTCAGCTTTTCTTACCACATTGCAAATTTGGCTATGGGAAAACACTATCAAAATGCTTGAGAACCCAAATTTTCACTTGCATATATTTTTTCATGATTAATTGATATAATTTAAAATTTATGAATATAAACTAATAACTAATTTTATCACAACCATATGACCACTCCCCCTGACTCATCTACACATGGTAATGGTGATGCGAGCAAACTGCCTACTCAAATTTTTCACCACTAAACCCAAACTATCTAGATGAAAACTATGGACTACCAAATGAATTTAAATTATGTTAAAAATATATCCAATCATATTTTACCATTTATATTACCCCTTAAACATGATCAAATCACCATACTCATCCCTAAACATCTCTAATCATGCCAAAATTGAAGATCAACCAAGCCAACTTTAAGCACACTAGGACAAGCACATTGCACACTTTGTAATTATCACTTAGGATATCAAATCACTTCATCTAATCACCAAGACACATCCATGACATCATTTAAAAATTTCCAAAAATCTCCCCCTTTGTCATTGATGTCAACATCCATCAATATAGCAACATACAACTCATCTTCCTTCTCTCTCTTCAAGCACTCTCACAACAAGAACTTTCTCCCCCTTTGACACAATGAAAAAGTGGAAAAAAATGATCCTAAGGACTTGAAAATAATACCAATATGAGATTAATACTTATAAATATGATAAAAACTCTCCCTTACCTTAAGCCTACCTCTTCTTAGCTTGACAATTTCCTCTTGTTCCATGTCAACACTCTTTTCAACCAAGCACTAAAACCAATGAAGAAAGAACACACAAAAGTACTAAAATATAATGGAAATCACTAATAAATATCTAATAATGACTCTTCCTAAAAAATTTGAGCCATTTCATATCTTGAGCATCTTCAAATCTTCATACACCATGAAGAATCACCATACAGGCTTTACTAGCCTTCTATCTCAAGCTATCACAAGCACCACCAACAAAACTTCATTCCACTCACCAAATAGGACACATGCTCTCAAATAATGTGATAATTCTCCTTGAAACACTCATGCCTTTATATTTTGGATAAACTAAGCATAAACATCAAATCTTCATTACTAGGCCCATCTACACTCCTTATAGCCCTACCTAAAACTTGCATAGCCCAAAACTTTCATTATATGCACCTTAAAGACATGAAACTACATATATAGATCACTCTTATATTCCCCTTCAATCACATCAATTTTCATAACCTAGATCATCCTCTACAATATACTTCCTTCACAAACCTATTAGTCAATTAAGCCTCCATCTTGACAAAAACTTGAATAACTTAAAATTCACAAACCTTCAGATCTATATGAAGAATTATTTTACAACCCATTTGGCCCATTAAACCTATTAATAAGCCTAAAACTTCAATTCACAAGGCACACCACTTTTCTAGTAGAGCCAAAAAACCTAGAATCCCAAAAATAAATAGGGCCAACAAACCTCTTTTTGGTCAACATACACCTTTGAAAATTCTTGTACACCTAGAGACAACCATTACATGCTACCAACATATCTTCTCATAACATTATTGGTCTATAAACATCAATCTATACCAAACCAACATCCACCATGCTTCCTATTTCTGTAAAGTGTCTCCTTGAAGCTTAGAGAGAGATACCCCTTTTACATAAAGATACCAAAAGTCCCAAAACTCTAGAGAGTCCCATATCTCCATAATATCATCTGAATTTCAATCTTGATTGAATTTGAATGAATCCTTGAATTCATTATTTTTTTTAGATTTGTCAATAAAATTTGTCAACAAAAACTCTTGACTTTCCTTCATGTCTATCATGGCAAACAGACCATCTTTGGTCTCAATCTGATCTCTTCTAATAGGCTTAGGTTTTCATGTCTATTTTTGACCTCTTCCTTGCACACTAGGATCTATATACACCTTATTTTTCTTTGGTAACTTATTCAACTTGTTCTTGCAAAACCTATCAATGTGACCAACTCTATGACAATTGAAAGAAACAAGATCATTCATACCTTTTGCTTGACAATGATTTTGATCTTCCTTTTCTATCTGGACAAAAGACAAATTTTGTATCTTCTTCATATCTGATTCCTTCTTTGTTATAACAAGTAGTCCACCTTGATCATGATTATACTTTATAGTCTTTGGTCTTAATACCATTGAGTGACTTTTAGGAGCATATTTCTTCTTATCAAAACTTGAATTCATCTTCAAACTATTCTTGAAAATTTTGGTAATATGTCCTATTTTATTGCAACTATAGTAAAAATAATAATTCACCATAACTATTGACTAAATTGAGATATGATTTCTCCAAGACCAATTACTTCTTCTTACAAGGCTCCATGAGAACTCATTCTTGACTAACTTCCTTCTACAGTCCTTAGCTCTGTGACAATACTTATTACATGTATAACAATGACCATGGAATAAACTAGCATACCTTGAAGAATTTGATTATCTAACAAACCTTCTTGCATTGATTTTAAATATTGCATTCTCCTTAACATACTCAAGCTTCTGATGCTTCTTTTCAAGTTTATCCAACTTGAGTACAACAAGTTCATGTTGAATCTTCAATGAACCCATATCAATATTTATTTTATTGTACTCATCTTCTCTTGCTTTCAAATTTGCATTTATAGTCTTTAATTGATCCTCAAGAATAATGATCTTCTCTTCATCCTCTTTGGCCTTATTGGCCATTACTTTCAATATATGTGATTTCACTTCAATAGACTTGATTTGTTCTTGATACTTCTTTTCTTATTTCATGGACATGCCTAATAAACTTCCCTCAAAAGAACTTATTTTTAATTCAAAACCTTTGGTCATATTCCTCATTTTATGATTCCTCTTCTTTTTCTCCTTTAGTTCACCAAGTGCACTCATGAGCGTAGATTCTAGATCAACTTATTCTTCCTCGATGTCATCTTCTCTACTATTATGGCAATTTTATTTATCAAACATTAGGTCCTTTTCTTTTAAACACAAACTTATCTTGGCATTTACTAGCTGAACCTTGAGATCATTGATAACATTCTAATCCTCTTTGACATCTTTCTTCAAAGTATATATTTGTTCTTCAAGTGCCTTGATCATATCCTTCCACTGTTGATTATATTTCTTCAATTGCTTAGCCATATTTGTACCTACTTAGGATCACCTTCAAGTTGTTAGGCTTCTTCCAAAGGACCCACTCTGATACCAATTATTAAAAGTAGCTACTGAGAGGGAGTTGAATTGGTATACAACAATGCTCATTCAATTCCAAAACCATTCCATCATTCATCAACTTGATCTAACAATATAATCATGAAAGCACATGCATCCAAAGCACGAAAAAGAGCATTCATCACATCAACACAACATCTATGTGGGAAACCCTCTTGGGGAATAAAACCCACTAAACCTTACAAGATGGACTATAGTTTTATAATGACAAGATCCAATTTAGACTAGCTACAACTGATCAAGGAACTGCCATCTCTATTTTAGTGAGACTACAATCCCATAAGGAGATACTAAACTTATCTAGATAAGCTTCCACAATAACTATACCTTTAGGAAGTTTCACCTTATAAGGAGGTTGTAACCCCCTAAATGTTAAGTTACCACAACAACACCTATGAACACCTCCACCTTTGAATTGATGTCGTCAACACCTAATAATGGAGCTCTGATTATCACTCTTCACCTTCAATATTTCATCCAACACTCCCTATTTTCCCAAGCATATTACATACTTGAAACAACACACAAAGATCTATTAAGACACATTACATATACCAACTAACCCCACTCTTCAACTCTTTGCTCACACTCAATCTTCAAACCTACAAGATCACTATTATGAAATCAAAAATATGACCTATAGGTCATACACACCATCATTAACCTAATCTACCCTTCAACCCATCCACTAGGCACACACATCCTTCACCTTGCCTTTGCTCACCATATACACTCTCTCAAATAGCCTCTTGAGCATACTCACTCATTTTGCCTCTTCTAGGCTCATTAGGTCTAATGACCTATGATATTAACTTTATCACCTTTATTAGAAAATAATTTATAATCCTTTTCACACTCTAATGGTCTTCATTTACCTTCACTTTCTCTTTCAAATGTTATCTCCTTTTCTTGGCTCTTCATCCACACAACTAGAAAAAATAGGCCAAATAGGCCTTGTACTTATACCATGCTCTTGGTATAACCCATCTTGGTCAGCCAATATGCTTACCACACTTGTTCCACCTTTTAAATATGTCCTCATACAAATTACATGTAAGAACCACATACTCCATAGGTCGGTCAATGCCTCATTACCCCCAAACCACCATTAGGTCTTGGTGAGACCTAAAACCATTAGGCCTTCATACTCACATTTTATATGTGAGACTACTTGGACCACCTTCATCCTTTATAAATTCTTAAAAAATATCAAACATATATAAAATATCCCCTTACTCACTCCTACATGGGTCCATTCCAACTGGAACACCAACTCCACACTTGCACCTACCAATTAGGTCTCCTAGCTCTTTAGGTCTTTATACACAAAAAACATGGTCTCAAACTTTTGAACCAAATAATTAAATATTTCACATATAATTATAATTATAACACATGGGTGAACCCTTCAAGACCTCAACTATACCTCCATATTCTTTATACACATCAACATATGTTCTAAGCACTCAAAATAATATACACAAAATGACCACTCAGACTGGTCATATATAGTCAAAATATAGTCAAACTATTTTGACTTTTCATATCTTATCAAAGGTATATAATGAAAAATAATTCCTTCTCATAAGCCTTAGATAATTATATAACATATCCATTCTCATTTTATTCTGTAAGATGGTCACTCAAACCGCCAGTGTATTCAACAAACACAGTCAAATTCTACATCTTTATTCATAAAAAATATCAATTTTTAAAAACTCTAAATACCATAAAAATCATCCACATATAGTCCAAAATACTTTACAATAATTATGACATCATAAAACATTTTAACATCATCAAAATAAGCACAAATATCATTCTCGAGTTACTTGCAAAACATAGTCAAACACATAATCAATGTTGGACCTTCATAACTTTGATTTTACATACTTTCAAATATTCAATTTAGATTAAATAGATGCACCACAGAGTCCTCTTAAACTTTTATTTTTATACCATATTCAAATTCATCTTGGATCAAAAGTTATGGATAAAATACAGAGCATTGGTTTTTCCCTTTGTATAATTCAAATATTCAAATGTAAACGGTCACAGTTAAAATTTGACCACTTTGTTTACATCTCATGTCCTTGATGATTAGATTATTAATTCCAAATAAATCTCAATTTTAAGTAACTCAACCTTTACCAATCATTTCTCATCATTGGATCTTCATCTTGACTATTTGACTTAATGCGCTTTGTCAATCTTTTGTACGTAGCTCGGTCTTTAGCTATGTTAAACATTGGACACCTTGAAATAATCTCACTTAATGCATACCATTTATATCTATATATAATAACACCTAATCAATTTTATATCTTGTAATAATCTCAATCTTTATCTCTACTTTATTTTAAACTTTGAACACTTATCCTCATCTCGCTACTTCTTGACATCTTAAAATGAACACACTCTATTGATCCTTTTGTAAGGAGCTCGATCTTTACCCAATTTAAGAATTGAACACTTTAAAATATTTTAATTAATATGCACCATATATATTAATTTTATGATCACTTGTGAACCATTATATCTCCAGTTGGTCCTGATTCTTAACATCTTGTAAAATAGACAAGTATGGGGACCATTGCTTATCAACCTAGAAGGCCAACTTTGGACCTTAATAACTTTTATTGTGCTTAGATGCATGATCTAAAAATTAAACCATATGATCTCCTCATATATTAGAATCCAAAAATATATCAATATACTTCTCAAACCTTCACACATGTGATAGATAATGCCATTAATTTTCTCACTTAGATTTTTCTACCACAGATCCAACTATGTTAAGAACTATCTAGAAGGCCAACTTTACACATGCATAACTTTTATCACACTTCAGTGCTTGACCTAAAAGTAAGCATAAATAAACTAGGCACAAAATTGAATAAACCCATATGATCACCTTCTATTAAACATCCACATGTGTGAGATATGCCACCATCAAAATGCTTACTCAAATTTTCTTACCACATTACAAATTTGGCTATGGGATACTATCAAAATGCTTGAGAGCCCAAATTTTCATTTGCATATATTTTGTCATGATTAATCTCTAGAATTGACACTTTTCACATATAAACTAAGAACTAATGTGATCATAACCATATGCCCAACTCCCCTTGAATCATCTACATGTGGCAATGGTGACGTTAGCAAACTATCTACTCAAATTTTCTACCACTAGACCCAAACTATCTAGATGAAAACTATGGACTACTAAATGAATTACACTAATTTACACAAGATATCCAATCATCCTTGACAATTTATAGGACCCATTTTACATTCTAAAATTACCATACTCATCTTTTAAAATCTCTAATCATGCCAAACCTTAAGATCAACCAAGCCAACTTTAAGCACACTAGGACAAACACATTTCACACTTTGTCATTATCACTTAGGCTATCAAATCACTTCATCTACTCACCAGGATACCTCTATGACATCATAGAAAACTATCTAACATAAATTAGGTAGGTCATACTCAATGGTATAGATTTACTACATACATAACATGATTCAAAACTTCATTTCTCATTCTATTGATCGTGAAGCAGGCTTCCCTTTCTAACAATAGAAGATAAGTAGGTAGGGCATATCTAAGTAGGTAGGTAAATAATATATGCAATATATAGATTTGGAATCAAGATTCCATTGATATCTAAGAATATATTATAAAAATGGAAAGTAGGTAGGATAAGAACAAAGATATATACTAGGAAGGAAACTTCTCGTGCCTTATTGGGTAGGGCATATCTAAGTAGGTACGGTAACAATAAAGCTATCTATCAAAAAGTAATCTTCCCTTGATATCCATGCCTTAATCTATAATAAATAAAAGATAGGTAACAAGAAGGAAAATTTCCCTTGATATTTGTGCCTTACTCCCTTACTATCCATCGAGAAGGCAATCTTTCCTTGATATATTATTGGATGAAGCAAAGCTAGATATCAAAAAGGCAAGCTTCCCTCACCTTAATCCTTGGCATAGATGAAGTAGGTAGGGAAATCCATTAGCCTTAATGGGTAGGGAATTTTTGATATTGGGGTAGGGCCTTTAGAATGGTCCCCCCCATATATCTATGGTGGGGGCCCTATTCCTACGTTATCCTTTGATATACAATATTTGGGATTGGGTTATACTCAGATTATGGTAGGGCCCTAGTTTAGCCTTTAGGGCCCACTAGGACATGCCTAAGATTTAAGTGGCCCATCCTTGATACACTAGATTAAGGAATATGCCATTCATTCTTTTCATATATCAATTTTGGTATAGATAAGGTTGGGTATTTATCAAGTTGGTTTGGGAAACACACTCTACCATCTATCATATTAAAAAACACTCTACTAGGTTGGTGACTACATATATATCTATCTAGTAATCTATTCTTCTATGAACATACTCTCAATGACATATAGAGAAAATTAGATGTCAACTATGGGGTTAGGATTTTAATTCTTAACTATTATTTAGTCACCCCTTGTAGACACTAAAAAATTACACACTATGGTTCTAGATATTGTACTGACCCTTAAACTACCCCTGGACCCCCTTGGGACCATTTACCCTACTAGTTATTAGTATAAATGGATAAATTTAGCCACTTTTTATATGACCCTAATCGCCAATGATCAAACCTTAACCACTAACGGTTAACCTTGACCATTGATGGTTTTCCCTTAATCACCTCAAGTGTTAACTTCAACTAAAAATCTAGCTTGCTTTTCTATTAATAGTTGTTTGATCCACCATTTTGTATAATCAATTCATATTGATCTTAAATTTAGATAGTTTATTAGACACATTATCTAACTTATTATTTCACCACTCCCTTTCCTATATATTAAGACAAAAAGAGGAGGTGAAAGGGATCAGAACTTTTTATGAAAGAGATTAGAGCTTCTTGTGCAGGTATCCTTCTTACTTCCAACAATCAAAATAGAGATCAGAAGTGTTATTACAAATCATCAACCAACAACCAAAGTAATATCACTCTACTAAAATTGATTCAAAATCTAAAACAAGATTTTATCTAACCTCAACATTCTTCAAACCATCAACAATAAATCTAAGTATCTATTTCTTATTAGGATTCAACAGTTAGTTTCTTTCTTTCAATCATCTGAGCACCCTCTATTTGAACCAAGCACTTAAGAACACTACCCTCTATCTCATAACTAGTATCAAACCTAAACTTACCTTCTAGAATGTCTCTATAACCTTTCAAACCAAACTTATTTTCCTAAGCCATATCTCATCATAACTATCAATGGTTTCCTAACCACTGACGGTTTGACCATAACCACTGATGGTTACCCAACTGCCGATAGTTTAACCCTAACTGTCGATGGTCTTTGTCTGTAATTTTTCAATAGCAAGCTTATTTGACCTATCATACCGTGAGAAAATCCTATTTTTTGAGTTTTTTTCTTATCACAAAGGATCACTCAATCTTTTGAACCATGTTGGATTTATTTAGTATTGATATCTAATCATTTATTGTTGTAATTAGTCAAAAGCACTTATTTATTCTAAAGCATTTCTTGTATTTGATTTTAGTATCCTATGTTATTTAAGCAAGCAATTTATCTTTTATTTATAAAACTTAATTGTTTAAAAGTGTGGATCGATAGCCTCTAAGTAAGCTTGTGCTTCTTGGATCTAGCTCACGCTAGGCAATCCACCGTAATACCCAACTAATCAACCATTTATTTAGTTATTTCTTATCTACAAGTCATTCCTCCCTAGACAAAGAGTCTCCACAATCATCTAGATCAATACATGCATAAAATAATAGGTTTGACTAACCTCACTCTTATTTCAAGTTTTACAACTTTCTTTCTAAAGAAAATAAAGCAAAATTTTAGTAAAACATTCTGGCACACCTAGTGGGACCCTTGAGATTTTTCTTGGGTTTGTATCTATAAGACATTTAGTTGAATTATATAAGATTTATCCATTGCATTCTTTTCTAAAAAATATTTTTTTCTTATCTCCTTTCTTTCTTTCCAAAATGCAAGTTCTAATCTCTTTTATTTTCTTAGAAAAGGGTAAACATTGTCTTCTTTTACTTTCACTTCTAAAAATCAAAAGTATTAATCCTAGGCATAGGATTTGCATTATCATCATCATATCTAGGTGTGTCTTGGTTGTCTTATATTCATTTGAAAAGACACCCAAATTTTCTTTTGGATTAAAATTAACTCTGCATCCTTTTTTTGCTTGTATTTATTAGCTCACATAGCTTAATTTGGTCAAGTAAATTAATTTTAGTCTCATTTATCTCCACACACACAAGACCAAACCACACATTTAATTAAACATCAAAAAATTGACATAAGGCTTGACTGGGATTTCAACACCTAGTGGTCACCTTTCCTTGGCTATCCTACTTGGATTTCACCACTAAGGGGAGAACCAACTCAGTACATTGACTGATTATAATCTCTAACAACTCAATATATTTTGGCTAAGCACCTAACATCCTTATTGATACAATGTGTGAAGTGATGGGGTAGGCCCCAATATCAATCCACATACCAAGTTCTAATACAGATCATGGGTGCCTTTAACTACCTAAAACCATCCTTAGATATCTTCTTCTAGTACCCACTCTACAAGCTCAAGTTGGTCTTCATAGCTTCTTCAAATATTGGGGCATAAGCCTAAAGAGAGATAACAAAGTATCCTAGGATTTTAATGCACATTAGTCTATGCATTATTTTCCTTGAGAACTTTTTATTTTGATTGCTTCTCTTTTGAGTTATGAGATCACTTGTATCTTCCTTTTTTCTCTTATTTGCATGGTTTTAACTAGGCAAGAACTAATAAATCAAGAAAATCAAGATCCACCTCCTAATCATCCATATTCCTCTTCTTCTTCATCTATGGAGTATGTCTCAGATGCAAAGAGTTCTCCCCATCCTTATAGAAGTCCTGATATCCCTCAGACAGTTGCCCAATGTGATAAAAAATTTCCACATTTCTAGATAACAACTCCATTGCCCTTTAACATTACCTTAACACCATATCCTACTGTAACCCTAATTTGGTTTTGCCTATTGACCTACCCTATGGTATGTCATCCTACCTTATGGGTATCACCTCTATTTCCACCATTTCCACCCAACCCTTAGTCACCCAAGCATCATCTTATACCAATAATCTCACCAATACCACCATCCAAAACCAACCCACCCAACCAACCAACACCCAAACACCTTCCACCCAAACTAATAACCCTTATAGTATATGAAAAACCCAACATGTAGGCACTATCACTTTGTTTACCATAGGAGTACCCTCTACTAGAGTTACCACCCTTCCTCTTGTTTCCAACCCACCTACCTCCACCCCATTCCAGATCTTGGTGGTTCCCATACCTTTTACCCTTCCACCCATTAGCACAAAGATTAATACCCATCCTCAACCTATCAACCCGACCATACCTCCAACCCAACCCATGCCAATTCTTTAACAAGTTCTTATTACACCCAAACCTAGCTATATTCCAAACCCATAGGGGTATATGGCCCCATCCTCTACCCATCCTCCTATATCCACCTACCCATACATGGTATTCTCCCAACCCCCCATGCCCATACGCAATATGTGGCAACCTCCAAACCTTCCACTGGCTATCCTTATGTTGTACCTACCCAAACCCAACATAATTTACCCTACAACTATGGGCGTTCAAAACCACAAATGGATCTTGTTAAGATGTTAATGGAAAAAATAACCACTTTATAGTCATCTATTTATGGCACCCATAACCTCTTATCATATGACAAAATATGTGACGAACCAATTCACCCATCCATCCCCATTTAACCTTATCCTCCTCAATGGGAGCTCCCAAAATTTTAGAGCAAGGAAGACCCTCAGCAACATCTAAGATAATTTAGATACTCTTGATATTTGATTGCCTACGATGATGCTCTCCTTATTCACACCTTTCCCATGTCTCTATCAGGTCTAGTGCTATATTGGTACAGTGTTATCACCAATCACTCCCTCTTTTCTTTTTCCCAACTAACTCAAACCTTCTTAGATCACTTTTCCATAAACATCTCTAAGAAATTTTCCATCATCAATCTTTAATCCATTTGGTAATTTGATGATGAGTCCATTGCTGACTTCATATCCCATTGAAGAAGCTTGATAAACCAAATCTATTTTTCTTTAACCTAACCTGAGCTAATTGAACTCTTTACTTGAGCTTGTGCTAAACACATTTCCTCCACTTTATAGGTTCAAACTTTCAAAACTTTTGATGAAGCTTTCACCATGGCACAAAAGTTAGAGAATAGAACCATTAATGAGGTGAAGATAAAATTAAGAAACAATAATTCTACCTTCAAATCAAATGAGGCTTCCTCCTCCAAACCCAATAATCAAACCAACACTAACACCAAAAATAAAGGAATCACAAATGTGGTTGTCCTTAAAACCATTCCTCCATCAATTGTTAACCATCCCAACTCTTCTAATTCCTCTAATCAATAAATTAGAAACCAAAACCACAACAACCAAAAACAATTTACTCCACTAGGGGAGTCATATGCTTCGGTCCTAAAAAAGTTTTCAAAATAAAATATCATACAACTCCCACCGATCAAACCTCCACAACAATTCAATTCCTCTCATCTTGTACATGGTTGGTATAAGGAGAAAAAATTATGTGCCTTCCATTGTGTCATTGGGCGTGATTTTAGTAGATGCAATACTTTCAAAAATGTTATCCAAAGTTTGATTGACAAGGGGGAACTTGTGTTAGATAACCCTAATATACCCCCAAATCAATCAATTGACATCTTTAGACAACCATTCCCTAACCATGCCCTTTTCACAAAAAATGATAATAATAGAGCAGAATCTTCTCACAACCATGAGGTCCATACCATTAATGTAGTTCTTAGTGAACTCATTTTTTAGGTAACCATTGCCCAAACCACCTTTCCTTCCCCTCCACATATTGAATTAGTGGAGTCACCTTCTATTCCTTTGGAAACCAAAACAAAATAAATAACTATTCCCCATTCTTCACTTGTCACAGTAGCAGAGCTACCAACCTTTCCTTTGAAAGACATACCAAAATAAGAAGCCATTAACACCATATCCTTCTCTTCCATCATACAATAATCCACTCTTCCTTTGGAAAGCATTCTTAAGGAATAGGTCACTTTATCTACCTCTCCAATAGAAGACTCACCTTCCCAAACCTTGGATCCTTTGATTGTGGAAAAGAATGAGGTAACCACTCCCCTCTCTCCACCCATGGTTTCATCCTTTGAGACCAATACCAAAGGGATCAAACCCATATATAAGTCTTTCTCTAGACTAGTTCAAAAATTGGAGTACCTATCCCAACCCAATGTGGATCGTGCCACATTTTGGCACCATCTCAGGCTTTCTTACCCAACAAAGAAAGATCCCTAAACCACACCATTATCAACACAACATTCCACTTCCATTAGTGAACCCACCATTATCCCAAATAAACCATTAAAAACATATACCCCTTAAGCCATAGTCAAACCAACCAAACCAACTCCACTTGAAGTAGCCCAAATAGCTTCCCCATCCCAGCTAAGCCCATAAAAAACCTAGGAATACTACCTACTTAGATCCTTACTCACTCTCTATTAAAGTTGTATTTAGCCCCACCTATCCCACCAAATAAACCCCAAGTCACTGACTAAGAAGGAGGAGCCACCTAGGATCCCAAAATCTAGAACCTTGCCATTTATTTCTACTTTGCCTTCTATTTTGGGACCAAATCCTTATTCCATCCTAGGACCTCATCCTTTCATTAAGAAAACATGTCTCTCAAAGACAACCCAAACCCAACCTCCTCTTCTATATATTCCCCTACCTATTCTTTCTGCACCCTCTACCTCTAAACCTTCCACTACCAAACATCATACTTACAACCCTTTTATTTTTAAATCACCCACTACCAAGCCTTCTACTTCTAAAAATTTTACCTCCAAACCACCAACCACCAATAATACTCCACCACCCAAAAATCATGCTACTAAGCCTACTCCTAAGAAGGATTCCACCCTAAAAGTCAAAACCAAAACTCCAACATCCTTTCCACCTTTGCTTGAGTTTTACTCAACCATCCTGCAGAGATTATTACAAGATTCTTGATTGACTTTGCCTCCAATCAAACCATTTGACCCCCATAGTCTTAAGCCATCCTAGTTTGATGATAATATAATTTGTTCATACTATAGAACATCAGGACATGATATGGAAAACTATAAATATCTCTAATTCCTAGTCCATCAGCTATATGTTGATGATGACCTATTACCAAAAGAGCCACCCATCACCCCACAACCACTCTAGGAGCCATAAGCCACCACCCCAAACCTACCTATTCTTGCACTCTCATCTAAGAGTGAGGAGGAACCAAAGTAGTCCTCTATCCCAACTATTCCCGAAATCCATACCATCCATGTGGTTACATGATCAAAATCCTAATAAAAGGATAACGGGAAGGCAAAGGTGTCCATTCCATGGATATACCCTTCTACCACCCAATCACTCAACCAAACCCAAATACCCACACTTTTTCTCAAACCCAAGATATACATCTTAGGTACCTCTCAATCCAAGAATTCTAAATCAATCCAAAGAGTGGTTCTAAATCAACTTCACCAAACACCAATGAAGATGATTTTATATGAACTAATTAATACCTTGCTCCATTACTGTTAGGAAATGATAGAAGATTTGTAGTCTATAGAGGTCCAACCAGAAGACCCACAACCTCTAGCAGCCTTTGTTGGAGCCCTCCAAATTTCCACCTTTTTTACCTTTAAAGATTCAAAAATACCCTCCATTCATCCCTAGGATCCCAATCCTCCTCTATTCATTACCACCTACATCAACGAAACCCACATGAAGAGAATTATGATTGATGGGGAGACAACATCAACATTATCTCTTCTCATACTTATGACCAACTGAAACTCATAGAGAATATTATGTTGAAAACCAAAGTGGTGTTTCATTCCTTCAATGACATTATGGCAACAACTCTAAGAACCGTCATCTTCCACATTCATTTAGGACCTCACATGCTTCCTAAGCTCTTATATATAGTAAAAGGAGAGTTTTAGTACAATGTCCTATTTGGACACCCTTAGATCCATTCCATGAATTATGTACCATCTACCCTACATCGTTACATAAAATTCAAAAATGAGGGTCAATTAGTTACCATACAAGCTGACCCAAGTCTTTTTACATCATGTAGCATGACATACCACTCAAATGATGTTCTCCTCCTTCCCACCACTAAGTCTTCATCAACCAACGATGATTCCACTTTTCTTACCAACCAAGCCTCAAATAGCTCATCCATTCCTTCTACCCAAATCCCCATAAAGGATCCCTTAGAATCCACATTCCAACATCTCTTGTTTGGGGAGTATCACCTCTTGGCCTTGGATGCCTTCCCTACTCCCCAAAAATATGGGAACCTTGACCAAAACCTTAGTTACAACCCCAATACTAGAACTACTATTTATTTTGGGCTTCCAAATCTCCAAAAAAATATTATCTATGGGGGATTTGATCAACCACTTGAGTCTTCCTTGACCTCCTCTTCTCCTCGACCATTCACCTCTAATATCTCATACCTGGATAAATTGGAGTTTGCCAAGACATACCTCCATAGGTGTGCTTAGAAGGGATTTAGTCTAAGATGTTACAAGCATGAACCACATGATTTGCCTCCATGTAAGACTCAAAATCCTCATGAGAGATTTGGTCTCATATTCACTCCACCCAAAAAGCTAATATACTCATCTCCCACTACCATCATTAATGAGGAAATCCCATCCTCACCATCTATTCCACCATCGACATTTGAGGATTCCAACATCATCCCCCTTAACTTTTTTTTTCATTAACATGATCATCCTTGGATCTCCAACTTATCAAAAGGATGGGGAGACCATAACCATTCCTATGACTTATCCCAAGATGATAGGTAATGACTCTCCTACCATTAATATCATTTGATATCAAGATGACAATTCCATTCTTGCCTATCTTAGTGTAGAAGATTCTTCTATCCATAAATCCCTTCCTATTGATACTTTAACCATGCATGACAAATCTAACATGGATATCAACTTGGGTACTATGAATAACCCTCACATTGTCAAAATTGACCAATCACAAAATTTTTTAGAGCTTAAAGATTTCCCCTCCTTGCAAGATCACATCATAATATTTGATTGGTCTTATAGCAATATGTTAGGAATTGACCCCTCCATCTCCACCCATAATATAGTCACCAATTGTAATGCCTAACCAATTAGGAAAAAACTTCATCAGATGTACCCTCACATATCCCTTCTTATCAAATAAGAAATTCAATGCCTCATATTCATAAATTTCATTCAACCCATTAATTATCCCTAATGGGTCTAGAACATCATCCTTGTCACCAAAGCTATAGGGGGTTTTGCATTTGTGTAGACATTCATGACCTTAACCCTGCTTACCCAAAGGATGACTTTCCTTTTCTAAGCATTGACTAGCTTTTTGATCTTATAGCTAGCCATGAGATGTTATCTCTTATGGATGGGTTCTTAGGTTACAATTAAATCTTAATTGCCCCTATAAATCAACACAAAATTGCCTTTATCACTCCCTAGGGAACTTTCTACTATAGGGCCATGACTTTTGGTCTAAATAATGTTGGTGAAATCTACTAGCGTGCTATGACCTTATTCAAAAAATCATAGAAGACTATGTCGATGACCTTCTTGGGAAATCCAAATGTTGTAAAGATCACTTGGTCAATCTTAAGATTATCTTTAAATGCCTCATCCATGACTATGTTCACCTTAACCCCAAGAAGTGTATTTTTGGGTCTTGTCATATAATCTCCTTAGCTTTATCATCTCCCTTAGAGGAATTGAATTTGATCCTACCAAAATCAAAGTAATCCTTGACATTCCTCCTCCCACCCACCTCAAGCAACTCCACAGTTTGCAGGGGAAGCTCCAATCCATTCGTCACTTTATCTCTTAACTTTTTGATTGATGCCAATCATTCCACCACCTTCTAAAAAATGATGTATCTTTTAAGTGGAATAAATACTATCAAAAGGCCTTAGATTCACTTAAAGAGTACCTTTTGTCTCCACATGTCCTCATTCCTCCCAAAGAAGACCAAATTTTTCACCTTTATATTTTCACCATAGATGACTCCTTAGGGGTAATGTTAACCCATCAAGATAAGCAACATAAAGAGTAAGTTGTCTATTACATAAGCCATATACTTATAGATTATGAGACTCAGTATACCCATACTAAAAAACTTTGCCTCACCATGGTCTTTATGGCCACAAAACTTTACCACTACCTTCTCAACCATAAGACCTATGTCATAACCAATATTGACCCACTCAAGTATATGCACTCCAAGCCATACTAAAACCAGTGTATGGCTAATAGGCTCATGCACTTAGCTATGTTTGACCTTGAGTTCCTCTATTAAAATTCAATAAAAGGGCAAGTCATTATTGACCAATTGGCTAAATCACCCTTAGTAGATAACCAACCATCCTCCCTTGAATTTCCTAATGAATCCTATCGCCACCCTTTCTCAAGAAGACATCACCTATCAAATGACCTTATTATTCGATGGATCAAAATGTCATCATGGTGGGGAGCTGGTATCATCCTTATTCTCCTTGATATTGAAACTCTTTTTTTATCCTTAAAACTTGACTTTGATTTTACCAATAATATGGTTGAATATGAAGCTTTAGTGATATGCCTCTAAACTACTTTAGACTTAGGAGTGAAAATAATCAACATCTTTGTTGACTCCCAACTTGTGGTCAATAAAATCAATGGATCTTACCAATGTAAGAATAATATATTACAATAGTATAAAAAACTAACTGATGTAATCTTAGCATCATTTGAACACTATTACATCTAAGTCATTTCATGAGTTTGTCAATACGATGGCTTCTATCACTTCCTAAATATTGTATGCACCTTCTGACTCTAATCTATCTATCATTATCCATCATCTTACCTAGCCTTCTTATATCTAATCAGACTCTCCAGCCATCTTTAATGTAGAGGAGACCTAACCCAACCTTTGGTTTAAGCAGATCTTTGACTATCTCAACCTTACCATCATACCTTCCAATCTTTATAAGAATGGTCAAAGATTATTCCTTTAGGGTACCTCTCATTACACCATATTAAGGGGAATATTTTACACGCATAGATTTGATGGCCTTCTTTTTCACTAACTACGTATCCATGAAAACTCTCATGCTATCAAGGAAATGCATGATGGGGTTTGTAGGGGACACTTTAATGGCCTAGTTGTCACTAAATGTATCCTTCACCTTGGCTACTACTAGCCTACTCTTAACCAAAATTATTATGATTATGTAAAAAAAATCGTTAAATATCAACAACATGCCAATTTACATCATTCACCTAGCCATAGTCTCCAATTATCCAAAGATATTTGGCCCTTCTCTTAATGGAGTTTGGATCTTATTGGTGAAATTAACCCCCAATCTTCATAGTGACATCATTATATCATCATTGCAATAGAATATTTCACCAAATGGGTAGAGGTTATTCCTCTCATCTCAACCAAAGCCAAAAATATTTTCAATTTTATCAACCATCACATTATCTATCATTTTGGTGTTTAGTATAAAATAATCACTGATAATGGTAAGTCTTTTAAGAACAAGAAATTCTAAAGCCTTTGTGGCACATTCACTATCAAGTTAAGTTTATCGTCACCTTATCACCCACAAGAAAATGGATAGGCTGAAGCTTCTAAAAAAATAATGACATGCTAACTAAAGTGGTTAATGCATCTCATTGGGATTGGCATTTACACATCCCCTTCACCTTATAGTAATATTATACTAACATTCGAACCCCTATGGGTGCTACCTTTCTCTCTTGTGTTTGGAGCAAAGGTTGGCTTGCCTCTCAAAGTCCAAATTCCCTCTCTTCACATATCCCTACAAGATATCATTTTTAAGGGTGATTATTATCAAGAATGTTTAGCCCAACTTTAGATACTAGATAAACATCATTTAGTCATGCTTACCCATATTTAGGTCTATCAATAATGAATCAAGCATGCTTATAACAAGCACCTAAAAGTGCAAGAATTCAATATCATATATCTCATCTTAAAGTAAATTTAGCATGTAACCAATATGAAGAAAAACAAGTGGGGAAAGTTTGCTTTCAATTGGCTTAGACCTTATATTATAATGCATAAGTATGGATTAGGAGCTTACCAGTTATCCTCTCTTGAATGGAAACCAGAACTTAAGCCCCTCAATGCTTCACATCTGCATCTTTTCTTTTGTTAAACAAGATCAAACTCACCTTTTTGTCTAACTTAAGCTCATCCCTTATTTTCAACCACCTTCATCTCCTTATTCTAAAGACAATTGATTAAGGTTGGATCATGTGATTATCCTTCACAACTTTAGCTTAATATTAAACATGGGTACCATAGTTCCCATGGTATGATTCTCATGGTACTTTCAACCCCTTTATAGCATGGATTCCTATGGTCATTGTTGCTTAAAACTCCTTTACCCATTATCAACCTTCTTATATTTTAGTCCTACCTTCATGAAGGTGAACCTTTTAAACCTATTTAAGCAAATCCATGTCGACAGTAAAAAAATCACAAAAATCACAAAAAAAAAAAAAAAAAAAAAACATATATTCTATGGGTCATTCCAAGCATTCATAGATTGCTCCCTTAAAGGACAGCTACCAAAATGAATCAAAATTTCTCAATTCAAGGTAGATTATTCCCTTGAAGGACAACTATAAAAAATCCTTAAACAAATCTCACAAATTTAGACCACTCCCTTGAAGGATGGTTGACTAAAGTATTTGTCAATGTATATCAATTTCTCAGAAGCTTCTCACATCAATCAACATCCCTAGATTCCCACTCAAAAGCAAAATCTCAAAAGACCCATTATCAAAATCAAAACAAGGAAAAGATAATTTTGAAAGTCGTAATCAACTTTCATATGGTAGACTTTCTGCATCGATCAGTCTACACCTTATATGACATGGACTTATCTATACTGTCCCTTTGGTAACCTATAGAAGAGGCATGCTAGTCTCATTTTAAGGTTCCATAATCATCCATCTTCGATCTATCAATAAGAGATTTTTTGAGCTTACTTGACATCATGTGATCAAGAAACTATTTAACTAACTATGAAGGGCTTATGTTCATAAGCCAATCCAACTTCAGTTTATTTTCATCCTTGCCAAAGAAGAGACATCTTGTCTTCTTATTCTCTTATAATTATGCATTCATTCAGACGCTTGTCTTTTTTATTGTCTCATCTTTCCTCACATTTAGTTTTATTATCCAACTTACTCTATGTGTTTTAATATTTATTCACCTTCATCTAATGCAATCCATAAAAACATTTAAATACCAATTTTATGTTTTGTTATGAGTTTGGCATCTTGTCTTATTTATTTAAGTGTTTTAATCAAAACAAAAAAATTTACTAAATTAACCATCTCAAACATTATCATATCATAACATCGTAACCATAATCATAATCATCATACAATCATCACATCATCATAATCATATCAAATCCTATCTATCTATCACATCATCACCATTTATCACATCATAAATACATGAGTCATCCACATATGCTATCCTAACTAGGTAGGGAAACATAGATTCATTAATCTAAAAACATACACATTTATAATAAGTCACACATCAAACCATGAACATCATTACATCATATCATATTCATAAACAACATATACATAACCAATTACATCAACTAATCATAAACCATCTATCATTTCATCACCATTTATCACATCATAAATCAATGAGTCATCACACATGTCCATCTAGATATCAAGGAAGATAGATTCATTAATACATATACTCAAATAGAAATGCTAAATCGTAAGCAAACATCACAACATCATGAACATAAATTAAATAATCACATCTCTAATCCATATCTACAATCATAACCACATCATGAGCTCATAATCAAAATAATCATATATATAACAATAATGTTTACATCTCTCAAAATCATGTACATCTTGATAAATCAGCTCACAGGCTAGTATCAAAATCATATAATACATCAAAAACTAGAGTCTCATGAGAATATAAGGTGCTAGAACACTACTACTCCTTAGCTATTATCTACCTATAGGACCTCTCTATACACCTATGGATGTTTCCCACTGACCTGGTGTAGTAATGTTATCTCCCCCACCCCTCGCTATATCACATACTCATAAAATCATGGCTCATCTAGAAGGTAAGTAAATACTAGTGCCTCATAATAACAAAGTTCCTCTAATATAGCAACATATCTAGACATAAGAATGGTCCTCAATGGTCTTGTAGGTGTTGATGGCCATGATACTCCTTCTCTCAAGGTGTTCCTCTCTTGTGTGACCAAGGCTAGTTACACTCATGCCTAGTCTCTCTCCTATGTGAGGTTACCCACCTAGCCTTGTACCATGTCCCTCTCTAATGTCACTATCACATCATAGTGTTCTTGGAACCATATAAAGTACTCCTATGTGACCCCTACATCATCAATCTCTAATCTTACTAATAGCTCCTCTTGATCAAACTCAAGCTCCTCTAGTTATGGCTCAGGTAGTGGAAACTCTACATCCTCACTCTAATACTATGGTAAAACACCTAGGATATCTTTCACTAGCCCAAACTACCTCCTTACCCTATCAAAAGAAATAAACTCTACCTTAGGGTCCTATTTACCCTCAATCTACCTATAAATATGTAATGATAATATATGCCTCTTAAGACCTGCTCATGCCAAAAATATAACATATGATCTCTAGATGACATCACCATTAACTAGTACATTTAACCTATCTTGATACCACTCTAAGCCCCATGCTCCTCCCCCTAGTGGTGTGAGAGCATAATCATGCCTCCAACACATGAATCCAATTTTATAGTGCATCTAAACAAATCCATGCCATGGTAACCCACCTAGTCAAATCACCTTGATGTGCTCATATACCTAGTAGTTTAGCACAAACCCAATGTTGATGCCATACCTCTTTTGTGATTTATAACCCCAAAGCTCTTGGTAGATCTATACTAGTAGAACAGATACCCAAGCATACACTATCCAATCCATCATCATGCCTAATATTGTCAATCAGACTCACACCCTTGTGAAGGTATTTTTAGGCCTTCACAGTCTACTAAAACATGGAAAAAATCCTAGGTTGTGGGTGGCCTAATCAGTAGATTGAATCTCTAGACTCTAAGGGCTAGTTCCCTTTGGTGTATAAATTAATATCTCTACTCTACATTACAAACTATTGGGGAAAAGGGAAGAAAGAAAATTGAAGGAAAAATCCTATCTAATGATGGTGATACACCTATATTTTGGTTCATCCACTCAATTTGAGATCTTAAAAACACTGATTAGATAAGAAAAAGACTGAACTTTCAACTCCAATTGACTCCTATGCATCAATATTTCATGAAAATTTTCTATATGGTGATCAAATTTTGAGGGAAATGATGGAATAGGCCTAATTCAAGGCATTAACTAGCCACTTACATCCACTATAACTTCATCCAAAATAGATCAAACATAGAACATGACTTGTATAATCTGATCAACTAGTAACTAGGTAAGACTCAAGAATTGACAAGGAAGAAAATTCTATCACTAATGTAAATCACTGACATAAATACACTATACCATCATCCTAAAATCTGAAAAATAGTCCTATTTATTTAAAAAGGTTACAAAACTCAAATATTGGTAGATTTTGGTCTTGCCAAAAGAGGGATTCTCAAAATGGCTAAAAAAGCCAACTCATATAGAAAAAACATACAAAATCGAAGATATTGGCACTAAAAATAAAAGAGGAAATCAACTCCCACATCTCACAAAGTCCACCTTTAGCTATCAAAATATAACTAAGCCTTTAAATAAAAACTTTTAATCTTATGTCTTGCATGAAAAAGCTCTTTGGCATTGAAAATGATGGAGAGCCCATGCAGTAATCATTATTAAAATCTTCAAAATTCATCAAACATGCATGGATCTTCAAGGTTGGCATAGAATTCTAGATGTTCAGCCCATCTTGGATAGTCTACTCCATGCATGGAAATCTATGCCAAATATTCAAAGAGAAACTCCATTTGATATGCTTGGAAGTTGATTTGAAACAAAAGAAAGACCTTCTTTGCATGGAAATCAAGGAAGGTGCATGATAAGCCTTGTTTAGTCAACTCCAAGTAACTCCATGTTAAATATTTAATAGACATCCAATGGTAAACTACTCAAGCCCTTCATGCATTCAAGTTTCCCTTTTAGAACTGAGAGAGCTGTGCTTGAAGGTATCTACATGTTTTTGCTTTTTGCATGTTCATGCTCTACCTAGATGTGTCTAATCTTGTTTGGGCCACCTTACATGCTCTGATGTGAGCTATGAACCATGGTATAGGAGTTTAAATGAGAATTACTCTTTGTCTTATATTGATTGGTTGTCAAAACCCACTAAGATCCTTTTGAAAACCTACCCTTTTCTCATCTTTTGATCTCCTTGCTAGATCTTGACAAGTGTCAAGCTCACAAAAATCTTGGTGAACCTTTTAAAATATTAACCAATGGCTACGTATAGGGGCACAAAATTGATGTTTGAAGTCCCATCATCAATTCCTTTGTACTTATGTCTTTGGCCACTTTTTTATGAAAAAGGTCTTCTAGTTTTCTCCCTCTGTCTAATTCTTTCGAACAATTTGTCCATGGCTTATCTTTATGCACTTTTCTTTCAGAAAATTTTTCTGAAGGCTTATCTCCTACAAGAACATTTAAATTTTATTTCTTTTATGAAATTTACCTAAAATAATTGTTTTAGCATTTTCTTTCAAAACTTATCTTTCTTTCACTTTGAATAATTCCTTTAGACAATTTATTCAAAGGAATTACATCTTTGGGTTTTTTACAATGGACAATTCCTGAGAAAAATTTGTCTAAAGGAATTTATTTAAATGCTGCTTGGCCTTTTGAAATGAAAAAATTCAAATAAAATGAACCCTTCAGAAAAAATGTAAATGTCCCTTGAAAAAAGTGAAATGGTTGTAAGAGACCCTTTGGAAAATTTGTAAGGGACCTTTTAGAACTTTGAAATTGACCTTTAGGAAAGTTGAAATTGACCTTCGAGAAAGTTGAAAATCACTTATAAATTCTTTGAAATAGACTTTCTTGAAGGAAAACATTCCTTCAAAATTTTGAAAATTCCTTTTAGACTTTTTGAAAAGTCCTTTGGGTTAACTGGAATGGACCTTTGGAAAAGTTGTTAGGTCCTTTTGCCCTTCAGAAAAATTGTAATGAACCTTTGGCCAAAAGAAATGACCCTTAAAACTTTTGGAAAATTCCCTTCAAAAAATTTGGAATTTTACTTCAAAAAATTTGAAATGGGATTTTTTGAAGGGAAAGAGCCCTTCAAAAATTTTGCAAGTGTCCCTTTGGCTTTGAAAAAGACCCCTTTGGAATTTTGACAATGCCCTTTAGAAAAGTGAAATGGACCTCTCTAAAGGAAAAGAAACCTTAGGCATTTTTAAAACGGAATTTTCCTTCTAAAATTTTTCTCGTAAGACCAATTCCTCCAAAAAATTATTTAAAGTTTTTTCTTTTGGACCCAAATAAATTATTATGGGAAAACATGAAGTCCTCTTTAAAACTTTCTCCTTTCAATTGCTCAGATCAACACCAACACTTTCCTGCAAAGAATAGTATAAGTGGAAAAAAAGACCCTAAATCACCTAAACAACCTTAAGACCTGTTAACCATGGATTCTTCAAGGACTTTTCAAGACCAATTACTGACTCATAAGACAAAGCAACATGGTATGCAAAGTTTTGAATGGCAGAGGTGACAATTTGACCTATAGGGTCAAAATTTTCAACACCTACCATAATTCCTAACAACACCAAAGGAAATATACCACTACTCAAGTCTAGTAGTGCATAATAGGTCACAACCATCATCATCATCATCATCATCATCATCATGATTTCATGTCTCAATCCCCTATCCCTATGGTATAGGGATGTATAATAGAGGCATTTTATATGCCACCTCATGTGTACCGATTCTTCCCTCTATAACACATCCATGAGCTCATTCCACTCTTTGCTAGTGATGTGCTCTATTGTCTCACCTCATATTGATATCCTCATGATTTGGTGAATGTCCTCTAGCAGGATCATCATCTCTCTAGTCAGTAGCAATAATGTGTTAGTGGTTGGGTCCCAACTCTTGATGAGGGCCACCAACATAGCCACATCTCTAGTCATGCATTGATAATATCTAATACCTCCCAATCCAATTATTGTCAAGTGATCCCACTCCTAGTCTAGAACTATTATCGATCTGTCTTGACCATCGATGGTTTGATGGTGAACTATTGATGGTCTATACATTAACCACTTTGATGATCACCTATCGATCATCAATGGTATACTATCGATTGATAACGATCGATAACGACCACCGATGATCACTGTGTGGTGACTATTGGTGACACACCAAGCCTTAGGGCTTACCTAACTACCTAAAAAATTAACAAAACTTCCAAATTTTAACCTACACCTACTCTATTTATCACCCTTACTAGTTTTGATAGAACCCCTACCCACCCCATACCCAATTTCATACCCAAATCTTCAAAACCCCTTAAATTCCATACACCAACCCCTACCTACCCACAATAACTATATAGATAACAAATTCAAAAAACAACCAACAAATTTAATTATATCACCTACCTTATTCTATAACCATCATCATGGTGGCACTTTCATAACCACTACCACTTTCCCCCATACTTTGCCTCTACTTTTCTGCATCCTCACTAGAATAACTCCACCACATGATCACCCAATCACCTTTTAGTCAATCTCACCTAATCTCCAACTCACCTAGCTCACATGAATCTCCAACCATCACCATTTTCTCTCACACAAGTAACATTGAATCACCACCGGTTAATTAATAAATGGGTGACTATAATGTCTCATTTAACTTTTAACCCTCACCCTTTTAGAGTTGATGTCAAACCATCGATGGTTACTATGCAACCACCAATGGTTGACCCTGATTGTCGATGGTAAACCCCTATAAATTTTTGGCATGAAAACTACATTTTTCTACCAACTCTTCAACATAATTAACCACACCTATTCAAGATCACATTCTCCACCAACCAAACCACCTGTATTTGGTCATTTTGGCCTAACTTTTGCACTTTTTATGATAACTTTACCTTGGTCATTTCTAACCTCTAAGACTCTTTTTCCATATTTAAACAACTTGAACTTGTACTACTTTTTCACACCAACCATTTAGGTACCTTAGAGCATGACCCTTTATGGTCATAATACCTATGACCCTTTTGTGTCTTCCCAAGATCACATCCTACATTTGATACCTATGAACACATTGACCTTTCCTAGGAGACTTGTGTTTATGAGTGAAACCATAACCACCATGCCTAAATATAGTCACTTGGTCCACTTGTCACTTGTCCTTATATTACCAACCATGCTTTACAAACTACCTCACCTATGGTAGCTTAGTCTATGTGTGATCTATGCTATCACACTTCATCATATTTTATGCACATGTCTACACTTCAATACCCAACCTATGAACTGACCTATTTCACCCACTTAACCATTTGTCAAACCCACCATCAATTCTATTTCACCTCATCAATTCTCAATTTGAGGGAGAACACCTCCTCCCATACCTGGGGCATCTAACCTTGTACCAACCTTTCATTTTTTCTTTTTCAACTTGTCGATGCAAACTACATAACAAAAAGGGCAAAATGTAGACACTATAAAACCACACACTATAGTCATAGATGTCATACTAACCCTAGACCACCCCTAGACCCACTTGGGACCATTTTTTAACCATTTACCATGCCAATCACTAGTAGAAATGGCTAAATTTAGCCATTTTTTACTATGAAACTAATCACTGATGGTTGACCCTTAATTTTTTATGGTTAACCTCAACCATTGATGGTTTTCCCTTAGCCACCTCAAGGGTTAACTTCAAATAAAACTCCATCTTGATTTTTTATTAATAGCTATTTGATCTATTATGTTATCATAATCAATGCATGTTGAGATTAAATTTAGACAACTTGTTAGACACCTTGTTGAACTTATTATTTCACTACTCTTTTTCCTCTATATTAAGAGAAAAAAAGGAGGTGAAAGTGATCATAACTTCTTGTGTAAGAGATTAGAGCTTCTTATGTAAGTATCCTTCTTACTTTTAGTGACCAAGATGGAGATCAAAAGTGTTGCTACAACTCATCAGTCAATAACCAAGGTACTATCACTTTGTCAAAATTGATTCAAAATCTACAATAAGCTTTCAACCAACCTCAACATTCTTCAAGCCAACAATAATAAAGCTAAGTATCTATTTCTTAACATGATTCAACAATTAGTTTCTTTATTTCAATCATCTAAACACCCTTTATTTGAAATAGACACTTCTAAACACTACCCTCTATCTCACAACTAGTAGCCAACCTAAACTTACCTTCTATAACCTCTCTACAACCTTCCCAACCAAACTTATTTTCCTAAGCCAGATCCCATAGTAATCACCAATAGTTTCCTAACTACCAACGGTTTGACCCTAACCACCGATGGTCATAAATCATTGATGGTAACCTAACCACCAATGGTTTGACCCCAATCATTGATGGTCTCTATCTATCATTTTTCAATAGCAAGATTATTTAACCTATCAAACCTTGACCATATCCCATTTTTTATTTTTTTTCTTATAAAAAAGTATCACTCAATATTCTAAACCATGTTTGATTTATTTAGCATTGATATCTAATCATTTATTATTTTAATTAATCAAAAACACTTATTTATTCTCAAGCATTTATTTTATTTGATTTTGGTATCTTTTGTTATTTATGCAAGCAATTTATCTTTCATTTATAAAACTTAATTTTTTAAAAGTGTGGATTGACAACCTCCAAGGAAGCTTGTACTTCTTAGATCTAGCTCACGCTTGGTAATCCACCCTACTACCCAACTAATCAACCATTTTTTTAGTGTTTTCTTATTTGTAGGTCATTCCTTTCTAAACAAATAAGAGTCTCCACAATCATCTGGATCAACATGTGTACAACATATCATGTTCTACTGACCTCACCCTTATTTCAAGTTTTAAAACTTTCTTTATAAATAAAATAAATCAAAATTTTAGTTAAACACCCCTATCTATATAGATATAATTTTGGATTCTTAAATCTAGGATTGGGATTTTTAGATGCCTAAATCCAAGTATATGTATGTAATTAGTAAAATTTAATTCACCCTTTATTCATTTGCATGCCTATTTATTTAATTCTAGGGATTTAGACATATAGTCTCTCCACATTTTGGCATGGATCACTATATATATCTTCAAATCTCACTAGATGATCAGATGATATCTCTGATTTCCTTATTTGAGTGAAATAGGATGAGTTAAATAAGAGTTTTTTTGGGACTTATTTGAGTGACTAATATTTATAATAGAAAAATAAGCCAATTGGGTATAAGATGGAAGCTAATGCACCCACCATATAGGTATTGGAAGGAATGATTAAAGATGAGGGATGAAAAAGGAGTGATTAAAAATGATGAGGGATGGTGAGGGTTAATGAGTGAATTATTAGGGAGGATGAATGAGTGATAAGGGATGATGAGGAATGGTGAGGTTAATGAGGGAGTGAATATTGATTGTTAGGGATGATGAGGGAGTGATTAGGGATGATGAGAGATGGTGTGGGTCAATGAGGGAGTGATTATGGATGATGAGAGAGTGATTAGAGATAGTGAGGGATGGTGAGGGTTAATGAGGGAGTAATTAGGAGAGATGAGGGATAAGGAGGGAGTGATTAGAGATGATGAGGGATGATAAAGTAGTGATTAAAGATGATCAAAGATGGTGAGGATCAATGAGGGAATGATTAGGGATGATGAGGGAGTGATTAAATATGATGAGGGATAGTGAGGGTAAATGATAGAGTGATTTGGGATGATGAAGGATGATGAGGGAGTAATTAGGGATGATGAGAAAGTGACTATGGATGAGGTATGGATGATGAACAAGTAAAATTAACATAAAGTGGTTATTTAATGTGTGCAAGTCATCAATGTGACCAATGTTTCCCTAATCACACCACTTTGCTTGAATCCAAAGTGAGTGGTTTGTAAATTTCAATTTTGACAAACCTAATACTCTTATAAATTATATCAAGCAATTTAGAAGACACAAAACCTAAAAAATGACTATATGTTTACCAAAAATAGACATAAATTACAAAATTTATGCCCTAAAATCCCTAGGTTCAATACTAAGACCCTGAAAATGCCTAAGTACTAACCAGATTAAATTTTTAAAAACTATCTCCTACATCATAAGGCATGTAGTTATGAGACCAACTCTATTAGATACAAATTGACCCTAATTTATTATATTTACTATAGAGTAAATTTTTACTCTATGTTGCATTCAAATTTTTAGTCGAGAACTGTAGTTTTGGTTCCCGTATACCTTGGTCGTAGAAGCAGAGTTGGGGTAGAGCGCGGGTTCAATTTTCTGTCTAAGTGTCAAAGTGCAACGGAGGCCACCAAGTGTCACTTTTCAAGCATGGGTCCTCTTTACTCCTCTTTTGTTTCTTTCATTTCATTTTTCCTAAATGTTTGAATTCAATCAAAAGCTGCCAAGTGTCACTTTTTGAGATACAGAGCTAGCCAGCTGGCATCCTCTGAGCCCCTTTTTATAACTTTCAGGAAGGCCACAGAATGTGCCACGTATCCAGTAGTAGCTAAGAAGAATACACCATGTGTTGGCACCCGCATCTCACATCGGTCCCCACATTCCATTCTATTTCTTGGCAAAGACTTTCAATGAGCTAAGTATCGAAGAAGTGAAAAGTGCCAGTTGGTAGTCACGGAAGGCCCTGAACTACCCTTTTAAAGAGAAGAAGTAGCAGAAGTCACCACGTGTCGGCATTTGAGAGACTTTAGTTTGAAGCCTAGGTTCAATACTTTGGTTCAATGTAGAAAGGCATCATTTTATTTTGAAGCACCATAAAATAGTGGAAGATGCCAAGTGTCACTCTCTGAGCCCCTCTCTACTCCATTCCTAGGAAAAGTGGAAGCCGCCACATACCCTTAACCAAAGTAGTGGAAGATGCTACGTATCTTCCTCGAAGTAGCGAAAGTCACCACGTGTCGATGCCTAAGAGATCATCTTCAAGTTTCATTGCTAAATAAAGATTTTGGTGGGCCTCTGGTGTTACGTCAAAAGTCTACAAAAACTGCCAAGTGTCACTATCCATAAGAGTTTGATATGTGTCCCAAGTGATACTACAACACAGCCAAAGAGAAGCAGAGAGAGCCGTGTGTCTTCGATGAATCTAGAAAAAAGTGCCAAGTGTCATTTTATGGTGCCTTCTAAGTAATAAGAGGATTTTTAGGAAATTGACTAAGTTTCCTCTCCTATTTCAACATAACAGAGTGTTTTGTGTATCTGTTTCTGCAAAGTGAAATGGAGGGAAAATCAGTTGGAGTTAATTCGAGTAGATGGAACAGTTCATCGGGTAGATTTTTGGAGCCCCCAAAGCATTGAAGGTGCCATCTATTTTTTCCCTATGAGTGAAGGATGGAGAAGTTTGGGTGGTAAAGGGGATGATGGAAGGAGTGATCTAAGGCTATAAAAGAGAAAGAATTGTAAAAATTAGAGGAGAAATTCTATAATTTTAGACTTTCTAGAATTTTGACTAGTAATATCATTTTCTCTTGTCTCAATTTTCTTGAGTTGTAAATTTAATATAACTGTGCATGTTTCTATGCCTTTTATGTGGCTAAATGAATTAAGAAGATTGAACTCCATGCCTTGGTGTTATTTGTGTCATTTGCAAAGTAGTCTATACTGTAGATTCTCTGGAGTTGTGATTAGGAATGTCATTTGCTTTTGTCTCATTTTCTTGAATCAAAAGTTCTACATAATTGTACGTGATTTTTGTGCCTCTTATGTGATTGAAAGATTCTATTAAGAAAATTGAACACTATGCCTTTATTGACATTCTTTGTATCTCAGCAAAAGAATTCCCTATTGTGAGCCTCTATTTTTGTTATTTCAATCTTTCACATTGATCATGCACTTGTCTGCTCTTAAATGTAATTAAATCCTATAATAGTCTCACTATGCTCAGGTTAGGATTAGGATTACACTCAGGCACATTTCCATAGTTAGGGTTCAATCTTGCATTTGCATTTCTATTTAATATCCTATCCCTTTTCCCCAACAACCAATACAAAAGAAGAGACCAACTTCTCTAAAATCTAGATGTTGTTTCAAGCCACAATGTCCCACAACTTGAAACTTCCCATTATTGATTGATTAAGATCAAGTGCAATTTTAAATCATCAATAGTTTTTGGCACGCCTGGTGGGACCAGTCTTGAAGTTTCTTTCAAGACCGCATGAACCAGAGAGCTACGAGGAGTCAGAGTTGCAGACCAGTCACCAGATCATAATATGTTGCAAATCTAGGTATTCTTTTGCCACCTCTAATAATTAGTCCAGGAAGAAGAGATAACCAGTTTGTGCCAGTACCAAACATGGGAGCCCCTGTACCCCCAAGAAATTATGCAAGCTAGAATACTGGTAGCCCCTTAATCCTCCCAACACCACCAATTATTTGGGACCCTATCCCAATAAATGCTCTAAAATCTCTACCCAAATTCAATGGGCAAGACTCAAAAACACTTGTGGAACATCTTCAAGATGTGTCAGATGTTTGTGCCATACATGGTGTCATAGAGCAAAATGTGGCCCTAAGGTTGTTAGCAGCCTCATTCAAAGGGAAGGCCTTAGAAGGGTATCAGTCTTTGACCCCAAATACCATATCCACATGGGACCAGCTCAAAGATTAGTTCTTTGAAATATTTGTAGAGAAAGGTGATAAGTCCTCTTTATTATAATAGTTGATCACCATTTAGAGGGGACCACAAGAGGACATGACTAACTTCAACACCAAATTCCAAAAAACTTGGGATAGAATCCCTGTTGCAGCTAAACCACCACCTCGTATGGCCATAGTGTTTTATCTCAAAGCTTTGAATTTAGATATATCTATTATGATTCAGTCACTGGGAGGACACACTTTGCTAGCAGCTTATGACTTTGTGGTCAAAGCTGAGAATCATTTAATTGATGCTGGGAAGTTACCTCCAAGGCCTCCCATGCCTGTATTCCCAAAAATTACCTTGCCCCTACCTCAAGAGGTTCCTAAGGCTGTAAGCCCACCCGTGTCTATGTATAATTACCCTCCATCATCTGCAAAGCAACTGGTCCCTGATCAGTCATCTGAGATGGATGATATCAAGAGTATGCTAAGGACATTCTCTAATAAGCTGATTAATATAAAGAGGCAAAAAAATACTTTCCCTAAGACTCCTTATCAAGGATATCAAGGAAACAAGTTTTCATCCCAACCAAACCAATATCAAGGCCCTCCAAGACAAACTAACCATCAACCAACAAATTAGTTAGTTGCAGTTCCCACACCCTCATAGACCATTCCTCCCAAATCAAATAGGGAGATGGTTCTAGGTTAGAATAATTATGTGGATGATACTAATGCTTAGTGTTTCCCTTGCAACGATGCTTACACACCCAGAGTTGTCCTAGGGGTAATCTATAACAAAGGGTGGCTGAACAGAGAAGAATGGATGGTCAATTTACCAGTACCAGTAACAATCAAGCCTATCAGTCTCCTGACATGCAGAATTCAGTGCTAGTGGCTCAGTGCAAGCAATGTCCTTGCAATAAGAGGAAGAAATAGCCTTAGAACATGCTTTGTTCTCATGGGTTGAGGATAAAGAAGAAGTTTTCTTGAATGAAGCATCTACCTCCCAAAGGCCAGTAGTGCAATCTGATTATTACACCAGATCAAAGAGGAGGATGGTGGAGCATCTCAAGATTGTAAGTGGTCAAGTCAAGAATAATCCTCCATCTCAGGGGCAAAAGAGTGTTATTGTTAGACAAGAAGTGCCTCAGCTGGTACAAGATCAAGGGATTCCTACCCAGATTTAGAAAAAAATGAGGTATCCCTATTACCAAAAAACTTAGTCTTTGGGATCGATCAATGTAGTAGACCAATTAAAGAGGACTCTGGCACAAGTATCGATATGGGATATTTTGGCTATTCTTGAACAAAAGACACTACTGCAAGAAGCTCTGCAAGAGCAAGCAGTGCCCAAAGGTGTTGTTACTAAGGAAGGACCTATTGGAAAGGAAAAACTTAAAGATATGGTTCATCCAAAGACAACAACCTTCATGAACAATGCAGCACAAGTAAGTAAATCCAAGCCAGAGCCTTTCTATTTGACTCTGATAGTTGGAAAGAAACTCCTGCATAATGCATTGATAGATTCAGGAGCTAGCACAACTGTGATGCCCAAGCAAATAGCTGATGCTTTGAAAATAAATTATGAACCCCTTGTAAAAGGAGTTATGCAGCTAGATTGCAAAATAGTGCAAACCATAGGGAGAATTAAACAACTCCCCTTGCAGTTATACACATGCCCCAACATAGTGGTCAACCAAGATATAGTTGTCATAGATATCCCTCATGTCTTTAGTTTATGTTTATCCAGAAACTTTACAGCAAAAATAGGAGGATATATGTCTCTTGACTGGTCTCACCTCATCCTGAGAACCAGATGCAATTCAAAAATGAAAATTCTATCTGAACCCCTGTCCAAGGACCATATCACCAATGAACCAACAACAAGATTAGAAGTAGATCATGCCATGTTGAATAAAGAAGAAAGATTTTTTTTTGAAGTACTAAGAGACTAGACTGAGCATGATCAAGAAGGAAACAGCCAGTTGTTGGCTATGATGCATAGCGACTCGTATGGGAACTATGACTCTACTGGTTTAGGCATGTATGTCATTTTTGATGAAGATCAGGAGATCCCAAATGTTCAAAGGGAAGAGGTACCTACTGCTCAAGATTTAGAGCTCTAGAATTTGAACTTTGATGGGGCTAGAAGTAAACATGGTGTTGGAGTAGGAATTTGTCTTGCTGCTCCAAATGGTGATAAAATTTTAAGGGCTATCCGATTCTAATTTGCTTGCAATAATAATGATGTAGAGTATGAATCTTTAGTACATGGGCTCCTACTAGCCAAAAAAAGAGAATAAAGAACCTAAAAGTAAAAGGAGATTCAAAATTAGTAGTAAAGCAAATTAGGGAAAAGGTAGCGGCCAAGAATGTGAGAATGAGATCCTACAGGCATAGGATTTGGGATTTGATAGAAGATTTTGAAGCTTTCAATATTGAGATAATCCCTAGAAGTCAAAACTTTGAGGCTAATAGGATGGCCGAGATTGGCTCGCAATTTAACCCAGCAACTAGCCTATTGGTTAACAATGAGTCAATAAAAGTTATGGTGAGACCAACCATCCCAGATAATGATGAAAATTGGCAAGTGTTTGAAAATGATGCTCAGGTAGTCTCTTTCTTACAATAATTAGATGAGTTTGTTGATTAGTTTCAAACTAAAATTGAAAAGGCATATGGTGATTAGATTATACAATTAAGGAATAATAAGCTGCCCAAGGGATTGACCACCTTAGGAAACTTGTTTGACCCAGAAGATGTGAGCTTGGAAAAGAAAAGGTTCCAGGTAGATAAAGCAGACTATTCTGAAGTAGAGCTGAGTGATGGGAAAAGACTAAAAGTTAGGAATTCTACAACTCAGGAAGAAAGGGAAATATTAATCAAATTGTGCCAGAGATATGATAGAGTCATAGCTTGGAGCTATAAAGACCTTCATAGATACAATAGAGACATTATACAGCACACAATAGAGTTGACTGAAGGGTCCAAGCCCATCAGACAGAAATAGAGGCTAGTAAATCCAAGGATTGAGCCTCTAATGGTAGATGAGTTGTAGAAACTTGTAGATTCAAAAATAATATTTCCAATCAAGCACTCAACTTGGGTATCAAGTCTAATCCCAGTTAGGAAAAAGAATGGAGATGTAAGACTGTGTGTAAATTTTAGAGATCTAATTAGAGCATCTCTAAAAGACCACTATCCCTTGCCCTCCATGGAACAAATTCTACAAACTATGGTTGGATCAGAGAGGTTTTATTTACTTGATGGTTTCTCTGGATACAACCAGATTTGGCTAGCTGAGGAAGACCAGTACAAAACTACTTTCACTACCAAATGGGGAACATTTGCCTATGCAAAGATGTCATTTGGCTTATCAAATGTAGGAGCCACCTTTTAACAAGTTATGGATATAGCTTTTGGTGAACTTGTAAATAAGGTCATCTTGGTCTATCTAGATGACCTCACTATTTTCTCAAAAAATGCTGATGATCATTTTGATCATTTAGAATCTGTCTTCAAGAAATGTCAAGATTTTGGGATATCATTGAATCCCAAGAAATGTATTTCTGCTATACCTCAAGGTAAACTGTTAGGGCACATAGTATCTAAGGAAGGAGTTTCTATAGATCCTGAGAGAATCACAGCTATAATGGACTTACCTCTTCCAGTAAATAAAAAGGCAGTCCAGTCTTTTTTAGGGAAGATCAATTTTGTCAGTAAATTCATATCTGATTTTGCAAGCTTGGTTAGACCAATGACACTCTTTCTAAAGAAAAACCTAGTCTTTAAATGGACCATAGAAGGGAAGTAAGCCTTTGAAGAGGTCAAGAAGGCTATCTCAGTAGCCCCAGTGCTCAAGAACCTAGATTTTTCCAAGCCCTTTGTAATGTATGTCTATGGAGGAGAGTCAAGTATTGCTGCTGTCTTGACTCAAAAGAATGATAGGCTAGAGGGGGAGCACCCAATAGCCTTTTTCTAAATAACTCTTATATATTATGAGACCAGGTAAAATTTTGTGGAAAGACAAGCCTATGCCATGGTAAAATCCCTCAAGAAATTTAGGCATCTGATATCAGGGAACAAAATTCTAATACTTGTAGCTCACCCAAGTGTTAGAGAATACATCATGGAGGGTGAGATTACTGAGAAAAGAGACAATTAGATCACTAAGATCCTTTAATATGATGTAGAATTCAAACCCACCAAACTAGTCAGGGGCAAGGGTCTGTGCCAATATATAACCCAAGAGCTTGAAAAGATGTTACCTGAGGAAACAGATTCAGAAGGAGAGACAGAGACTATGCTAAAATTACAAGAGGTTGATCAGTAATCTTGGGTCACAAGTAGGATTCAATTTATGAAAAATGGAATTTATCTAAGAGAACTCCCTTGAAACAAGAGGAGATATTATAAGATATAGGGAGTTCATTTTGTTTTAATTGAACAAATCTTTTTTAGAAGAAATTCTGATGGAAAATTTTTAAGATGTATAGAACATGCTGAAGCTAAAAGGATACTACATGAAATGCATCATGGAATATTAGGGGGGAATTTTTTTGCAAAGACCATAGCCATAAAGATAAGTGAAGCAGGATATTTTTGGCCTACTTTATTTGCAGATTGTTATTAGCTAGTTAGAAAATGTCAATCCTGCCAGTATTATATGGGGATGAGGAGGAACGCAGCCATGCCACTTAGTCCTATAGTTGTGGATGAACCTTTTGCTCAATGGGGTCTTGACTTCATTGGAATAATAAATCTAGTGTCTAGCATGGGTCACAAATGGATATTAACTGCCACAGACTATTTCACTAGATGGACCAAGGCAGTCCCACTTAAAGAAGAAATAGAGAATGTGATCCTAGATTTTCTAAGGGGTATCACTACCCACTTTGGGGCTCCTTGCACCATCATATCAGATAATGATAAAGCATTCTTGGGGTCTAAAGTATCTGAATTTTCCTTGAGACATGGAATATATCTAAAAACTTCATCTAAATATTACCTTCAAGGTAATGGTCTAGTAGAATCAACCAATAAGAACCTGATAAGACTCATTAAAAGAGTAGGGGCTGATCATCACAAAGAGTGGCATAAAGTGCTTAATCTAGCACTATGGGCTGATAGAATCATGCCTAAGCAGGTGATCAAAATGTCTCCATATGAATTGGTATATGGAAAGTCTGCCATGATTCCCCTAAGCTTGGAAATCCCTGCTCTCCAGCTGATCAAACAAATTGAGATTGAAGAGAATGGCCCCATGCCAGTCAGACTCACAAAACTTTTGGAAGTTCAAGAAAAGAGGGATATAGCCCATGATTCATTGATCAAGCATCAGGGAATGGTTGAGAATTGTTTTGATAAAAGGACTTCAAATCCTAATTTTAAAGTGGGCTCGATTGTTTTGAAATGGGATGCAAGGGCTGCCAAGCCAGGTCAGCATACTAAATTTGAAGCACTATGGACTGGTCCGTATAGAATTTGCATGTGCAAGTAGAAGAATTCTTTCGAGCTAGAATCAATGGAAGGAGAACCTAAAGAGATTCCTGTAAATGGAATCTATTTGAAACATTTCAATTGACTTGGGTCTCTCATGTATTGTAGTTAAATAGTTTCCCTTTCTTGCATTATTTTTCTATTGTTTTCTCGCTTTGATTTTAAATAAGTGTTTTAAACATATGTTGATGACTCTTTTAAAGCTATAATTTTCACAATTTTGATCTAGCGGGAGGTGGAGTTTTCTTTTTGAGTAGGCTCAAAAGTCCTGAGGGTTGCCAGTAACTGTAGAGTAAATTTTTACTCTACATTGCATTCAAATTTTTAGTCGAGCACTGTAGTTTTGGTTCCCGTATACCTTGGTCATAGTAGCAGAGTTGGGGTAGAGCGCAGGTTCAATTTTTTGTCTAAGTGTTGAAGTGCAATGGAGGCTGCCAAGTGTCACTTTCTGAGCACAGGTCCTCTTTACTCCTCTTTTGTTTCTTTCATTTCATTTTGCCTAAATGTTTGAATTCGAGTGAAATCCACCACGTGTCACTTTTAGAGATACAGAGCTAGCCAACTGGCATCCTCTGAGCCCCTTTTTATAACTTTCATAAAGGCCATAGAATGTGCCACGTATCCAGTAGTAGCTAAGCAAAATGCACCACGTGTCGGCACCCACATCTCACATCGGTCCATGTGTTCTATTCTATTTTTTAGCAAAGACTTTCAATGAGCTAAGTATTAAAGAAGCAAAAAGTGCTAGGTGGCAGTCACAGAAGGCCCTGAACTACCCTTTTAAAGAGAAGAAGTAGTGGAAGTCACCACGTGTCGGCATCTGAGAGACTTTAGTTCAATGCCTGAGTTCAATACTTTAGTTCAACACAAAAAGACATCTTTTTATTTTTAAGCACCATAAAATAGTGGAGGCCACCAAGTGTCACTCTCTGGGCCCATCTCTACTCCATTCCCAAGAAAAGCGGAAGCTGCCACATACCCTTAACCAAAGCAGTGGAAGATGCTATGTATCTTCCTCGAAGCAGTGAAAGTCACCACGTGTTAATGCCTGAGAGATCATCTTTGAGTTTCATTACTGAATAAAGATTGTGGTGGGCCTCATGTGTTACTTCAAAAGTCCATAGAAACTACCAAGTGTCACCATCTGTAAGAGTCTGATATGTGTCCTGAGTGATACTACAACACAGCCAAAGAGAAGCAGAGAGAGCCGTGTATTTTTGATGAATTCGATGAAAAGTGCCAAGTGTCATTTTCTGGTGCCTTCTAAGTAACAAGAGGATTTTTAGAAAATTGACTAAGTTTCCTCTCCCGTTTCAACATAACAGAGTGTTCTGTGTATCTATTGTTGCAAAGTGAAATGGAGGGAAAATCGGCTAGAGTTAATTCAAGTAGATGGAATAGTTCATCGAGTAGATTTTTGGAGCCCCTAAAGCATTGAAGGCACCATCTATTTGTCCCCTATGAGTGAAGGATGGAGAAGTTTGCGTAGGAAAGGGGATGATGGAAGGAGTGATCTGAGGCTATAAAAGAGAAAGAATTGTAAAAATCAGAGGAGAAATTTTATAGTTTTAGACTTTTTAGAATTTTGACCAGTAATATCATTTGCTCTTGTCTCAATTTTCTTGAGTTGTAAAGTTCATATAACTGTGCATGTTTCTGTGCCTTTTATGTGGCTGAATGAATTAAGAATATTGAACTCCATGCCTTGGTTGGTGTTATTTGTGTCATTTTCAAAGTAGTCTATACTGTAGATTCTCTGGAGTTGTGATTAGGAATGTCATTTGATTTTGTCTCATTTTCTTGAATCGGAAGTTCTACATAACTGTACGTGATTTTTGCGCCTCTTATGTGATTGAAAGATTCTATTAATAAGATTGAACACTATGCCTTTGTTGACATTCTCTGTATCTCAGCAAAATAATTCCCTGTTTTGAGCCTTTATTTTTGTTATTTCAATCTTTTACATTAATCATGCACTTGTCTGCTCTTAAATGTAATTGAATCCTATAATAGTCTCACTATGCTCAGGTTAGGATTAGGATTACACTCAGGTGCATCGCCATAGTTAGGTTTCAATTCTTGAATTTGTGTTTTTATTTAATCTCCTATCCCTTTTCCCCAACACACAATACAAAAGAAGAGACTAGCTTCTCTAAAATATGGAGTTTATTTCAAGCCGCAATGTCCCACAGCTTGAAACTTCCCATTGTTGATTAATTAAGATCAAGCGCAATTTTAAATCATCAACATTTACTAAAATAAATTTAAAGTATACTTAACATTTATTTTAGTTAACCATCTAGCCCTTACAATATATATTTTCTTCTTTTTTTGTGAAACGTGAAATTAATTCATATGCACTATAACACATACATGTTATGTTCACTAAACTAAACCCCTTCCAATATATATTTTCTTATTTTTTTGAGCAATGTTAAAATAGCACGTACATGTAATAATGTGTACATGTTAGGTTCACTAAACAAAATGTGTATGCATTTAGGTTCATTAATTTAGATTCTAGCTTGAAATAATGCATACATGTTATATACATTGTGTGTACATGTAATGCCTATAATGCATATGTATTATGGTAAATTTCCATAGAATTGTCCCTCAACTCCATGTACTTACCCTCAAATACATGTTTATTTCAATTATTAAGTGTTATTTTCTCCCCGTGTTCATACTAAAGGGGAATTTCTGATGTTATATAGTTTAATATTACTTAAGTATATAATAAATAAATAATATTATTGTGATTACATTGTACATGAGTTGTTACTCAAATATAGGGTTAAGTGAACATTTTTAAATATTGTGTGACTTTGGAGTGATAAAGTTTGACTCCTATTTTTTAGGATTTTACAAACATATAAATTTACCTCTTCATAGTTGAATAAAATTAATCAAATTTTTTGTGTACCAAAATTTCATGTTAACCAAAAACAATGGATTTTTAGGCTACATAAATAAAAAAATGAAATAAGTCTTCATGATTTTCAACAATATTGGTTGTGTTTCCTATTATCATCTTGTGCTTTGTATTTTGAATATATATGTAAACTTTAAATGCTGGTCTCAAAAAATATAAGAAAAGAGTCAAAGTACCAAAACTACATATGAGTAAAGTCACAAGTAATGGTGGCCTAGACAAAAAAAGCCACATAAAATAGCTTATATTTTACTTTAAATTTCATAATTTAAAACAAATTAGAATTATTTGCAATTCTTTTATGGAGTTTTTAAATTACTATGTCATCACTTACAAATGAAAATATTAAATAAATTATACATATTTACAAACAAAACCATTTTAAAAAATTTACAACTTAGTTTATAATGTTAAATAACAACCAAACATTAAGAGTTTAGGTTACTTTTTGTGGATGATAAAAAATGATAATTTTTTAAAGGGTCCATACTACACACTCTATCCAAATTTATATTATGTATGGTACATGTTTATACTATTTTATATATGTGGATATTAAAATTTGGTATTAGACACTTCAAATATCAATTTTGACATGTGTTCACCTTATTTGGATTATGCATACATATATTACTCTTATTCATAATTCTCTCACATACACATGCTTTCCATGGGTCAAATCCTCTCTAGTTTCTATCAGTCACCTATAGGATTTCCCCCAACTTATGACAAACTAGTAAATTATCATACTTATACACCTCCAAATCATCATATCAATGGTATTATCTCTTAGACAAAACCATTAAACTTAGATGATATCAAAATTTTGATACCATCCAAACCTGGTAGTTTTATCCTGTGCCAATTAATGGTCACATTTCAAATTCAAATCATTGTTATGGGTCATATCATACATTTTTCATTTTGGTGGTGTGAAAAACTACCCCAAGAGTTTCATATAAATACAAAGTATATCTAAGCCTACTCCCATATAGTAAGCATCTATCAAGCCTACATAAACACTCACACATTAAAAGGGACTACCATATTATTTATAATTCACAAATAAGTCATAAGGATTAAGTTTTATCCTAGTCTGAAGCACCTCAAATCCAAGCCAATGTTTTCATTTTCCAACTATCAAAAGCTAGATCATAGGGTGCATACATCTAATGAGCACTATTACACACATTCACCTAGCATGGTGAACTATGTGTGGTTTGACTTCCCTCTTTGAAATATTGTATATATAGGTAGCACTTAATTATTCAATAAGGAGTGTTTGAGGTCATCTCAACCCACTTTTATTCCCTTTTTATAGGCCAAAACTAGCGTCAAAAGTGGACCTAGTGTTGTAAGGGAAAGAGGTATATTTATGGGTATTCCATGCATACTCAAACTTTAGGATCACACATAGATAAAAAATAATCATGATAAAGGTTTTTATGGAAATAGAAGAGCAATTGTCATACAGATGAAACCATCATATTTGATCACTAGTCAAAAAATACATATTAGAAGTTGATGTTCTATCTAGGCATGACTAGAACTTCAGTTCCTAATCTAAGTGATTCAGTCTAGTTTCATGCTTTCCCTACTACTTGCATTTAGTCTTAGACCTACATAGTAAAATAACATGATAAGCATCTTATATTTCTTAGTACTTTCCATATTTGGCAAGTACAATTGTCAAATCAAAATTTATCTTTTACATTCATATGTATGCTTCATTGTAATACATAAACAATCTGAATAATACACAATTTATATTTTATTAACATTTCATTAATCAAAATAAGGTAAAATATTGATGAACATGATTATTTATTAAACATATCTAAAATCCAAGGTTTCCCTTAGGGTTTGATCCTTCATATTAGGGTTTCATATTTTTGGATTGGGGTTTCAATTCTAATTTCTTACTTCCCCACAAAAAATGGGACAAATGTAGACACCCAAATTTGGTACAAACCCATATTTTATGTAATTTACTGTATATTTACACATATAAATTATTGATGGTGAATAAGTTTTCTTTGGCACATTTTACTTGTCTTCTCTATTTTTATTCGTGCATTCATCCATTTGATAGTCATCTTCCCATTTTATCATGAATATCCCAAATCTTGGTTTCTTATCTTTTTAGACAAGTCCATTGTTGATGGACATGAATAGTCTCGTGATCTTGTATATAAGGAGTGGACTTGTCTAGGCATAATTTGTAGACTGTCTTTTGAGTCACATTTTATTTAATTCTTATTTTCTATTAGGTCTTATCTTGGATCATCTTTTACACACCAATATGTCCCCAAAATCAAAACCAAAAAAAAAATAAATGCATGGATACTCTAAGGCATTAAGGATGAATCTTATCATTCTCAAAATTTACTCAAATATTTTTATGTTTTATCTTTAGATTTATTGAAGCTAGATTCGATGTTTTAAAAGGCTAAATTCACATTTACATGCCTGTGTCAAGGGTAAAATAGGAGAAAAACTGTATAGAATTGTATTCATAATTTTACACATATGTGTATGTGGGATAATGAAATTTGAGTTTGAGATTTCTCTAGATTATTGGCAATGTAGTGTAGTGCTTAGTCATTCAATGAGGATTGGCCAAGATTTGTCTAACTCAGTCCCTTTTTTTGAACATTGCCCTACCCCCTTTTGAAATCATTTTAGTGTGTGTGTAAGAAACTAGGGTTTTATCATTGTATTTATTTATGCAATATTATGGATATAAAAACATGTCAAAAACCCTAATTAATATTAGCATAAATGGTGAAACAATCATATTTTCATCATATTCAACAGGACAAGTCTATGGTCAAAAAACCTGAGTGGTAAATGTGATTATCCATTTATAGTGGTCATGTCTAGAAATATTATAAGATTTTATTTATGATCTATCATAATGAGGGTTATTTTTATTTGTGAATTTTTTGGTCAATCATTAATCATAATCCACTGGGACAAATCCATTGTCAATGGGCATTAGTGACCTACTCTCTTGTACACCTATAGCGGACCTATCTAGAAATAGTTTCAAATTATGTTCCTAATCTTAAACATATACAACCACATATTTTACTAATTTATACTATGAGACATCTAAAATAGTTAACACAATTTTTTATTTGAGCTAAGTATATTTCTTCTTAGTGTTTTCCAAAAATAGTAGTTTTCCATATATATCAAATTTCAAAATTAAAATTATTGATTATTTTACATCTTTAACATTATGATATCTATCTAGTTTTACACCTATTAACATTATAAAATTTATTATTTTATTAAAAATAGAGTAAAACATGAACTAGTCCTTCAAGCAACTCAAATCAAGCATAAACACACCTCTAAAACCCTTTTTGTGGAATTGTTAAGTCTCTTTGTAAAATAATTTTGGGCTTTGATGAAGATTTGAAGTCTTTGGATGCTAAATTGAAAAATTATTTATGTCCATGGGTAATAAAATTGGTGACAGTTTTGGTTAACTAATTAATAATTATTTCATGAACCCATGATATCCAAGGTGGGTTTCTCTTTGAGATCTTTTTTTTTAATTATGAATGTTGATAAAGACACTCCTAACTTATATTTTCTACTAGAGGTTATTCAAGACTATCTGATGAATGTTGGGAATAAATAGGACCTTTTAAATGCCAAAAGATTCAAAACCAATCCCCTCAAATGGTGTGTGTTGAAGGTCTTAACCCTTGAAGGCTTGAAGGTTTCCAACATAAAGGTGGAAAATATGATTCCATTGGTCTACATCCCGTTCATTATTTCTAATCTGGTGAATTATGGTGTCAATAAACTTTGGGTATGTTGTTTGTAAATATACAAGTGGTAGTCACTCTCAAACATTTTTATTCTAATTTGCCACATTAACTTTATTATTGTTTTTTGTCATTTATGGTTTTAGTTGGCATGTTCCTAATTGTTTTGGACTCAATATGTATTATGTTACTAGTTATGGTTTTATTTGGCATGTTGCTACTTATTTTGAACCCAATATGTATTATCTTACTAATTATGGTTTTATTAAGCCTATACTTTCTTAGTTTGGGTTCAATATGTATTACATTGTTGTTTCTTCTTTTGTTTTGAGATATATTTTTTTAACTATTTTATTTTTGCCTAACCTAGTTATGGCCTTAGTCCTAAATTTTATATCTTGCTTAGATAGTAAATATTTTTCACCTTTGGCCCTAGCCTTATACATACCTACATGATTTCATCCTATACCATCCAAGAAGGCTAGTTTCCTTTTCCCTCTAATGTGAATAATAGATTAAGTGGTGCATATATCAAGCACAATTATATTCCTTTGAATTCATATAAAATGGTTAAAGTAAATGTAATGAATTTTCATTATTATTTTTATGTTGCAATTATCAATGAATATGTAAAAAAGATGATTATGTTGAAAATCCTAATTCTAAACATAATAATCATGAATATCATGAATATCAAGATATAATTTATCCTAATGAACTTAGTGGGGTGGATCTTAACCAAGTTTAATATTGTCTAATTTTTAGAACTGAATTCATCAAAATATGTAAGAATTGGGTAAGATCCTAAACTAAATTTTAATATCTAACATTTCACATAAAATTTAGGTTGTTACATCTAATAAAAATAACATGTCCTTTATATTTGTAAATCAACCTTTCTAAGGTGCCAATTCTACCATATATTTTCAAACTATTACTATTGTTATTATGTCTACATATACACCATTGGTTATGCATGTGATGCCCACCCAAGGTGTATGGGAAATAAAATGTTTCCCTAAAATTTATATGCATATTCATACATATCTAACCTATACTAATACTATGGTGACTATGCATGTTACATCACCAACATTTCCTATTCCACGATCCCTTGACCAAACTGTTTCAACTCTATAGGGTAAGTTGTTGCAGTTAAAGTAAGGTGATTATTAGTATTATCATTCAATAGATTCACATGATTTGATTCATAATCTATTTCCCCCTTAAATTTTATCTCATCTTTTACCTATGGGTTTTTTATCTCCTAAACTTCAACTATGTGATAGTAAATGTGATCCAGAGCAACACCTTAGATCCTTTCACTTAGCATGTTTGGATTATGTATCCAATGAAAAATTATTTACCAAGTTATTTCCTTGAAGGCTAAAAGATTATGATTTATGGGGGTTCTATGACCTCCACATTGAATCATTTAGAGCACATAACCCTTTGGTAGACCATTGTCTAGCATAATTCTCTATCAAAATTGGTGATAGATTATCTTATGCATAAACAATCAAACTCAAACAAAGATTCAATGATCCAATCAATGAACATATACTTTGATATAAGACCATGTATCTAAGATGACTAATCTATTAAATAAATTAATTCATTTTATTAACTATGATATATAGTAAGAGATCGATAAGTTAAGATCATGGCTTTTAACAAACTCAAATACGCACATTATAATGCTAAAAATACTCCAAAAACAAAGTTTTAAAGAAACCAAAATTATAAGGTTAAATTAAATGATACCAATAATGAGTCAAAATCAAAGGTTAATGTGGTATCATGACTTACAAATTGTCTTCTCTTATACGCTCCATAAAAGAGGCAATTTTCATGATTACCTTAACCTCATCACATAATTTTAGAAATGTTACTTGAGTGCAACCTCATATGTCTCCTCCACCATAAGAGGTCAATTTTTTTTATTGATTTTAGGATTTATGTGACCATAATAATATAAAATTTTTGAATAAATTAGATTGTTGAGGACATGCAATTACTAAATTAATATGGGTGTAACTAGCTAAATATAGTAACTTAATGTTTCTAGAAAACCTTAAAATAATGATATACTTAGCTTTTTGGGGTTTTTTTAGGTCTATAGTTAGAAATAATTATTAAAAAAAAATCTATAATGGGTTGTGAATGCTCAAATCTAGAAATAGAGAGTCTATTTTTGCTTGAACAAGTTCATGCTCCCTAGACACCTGCATGGTGAGACCTTGTTTGATGCATTTCATAACTATCCACTATATTAATATTGATCTAAAAATATGTCACCTATAACACTTATGTCTACCAAATATTCCTATATATTTTTATGTCTAAAAATCTATATGAATATCCCCATTTACCTTCTATTTGATTTAAACCTTAGTTGTGCACCATAAGATAACTATAAAACCAAGACAAACAGTGAACTATAAGGGTTGAGATAACTTTAGACACTCCACTATGACTAAGTTTTTCCTAAGTATCTAATACTCTAAAGAGATCATTCAAATTAAACATAGTTCTCCTACCTAGTTGAGTATGTGTAATCATCTGTAATACTAGTATGTTATGTAATCATGTCTATGGATTTCAACACTTGACAACCTAGTATGACTTGACATTGAAATAGTAGTTATCCTTAGTTTAGGGCTTTATCCTCTAATAGGTTTCATATTTTGGAGATTTTGGAAGGTTCCTCTCAATGTTCAAAGTGATTTTTAGTGGTAGATTGATCAATTATTAGTTAGATGCCAGATAGATGCTAGATAGATTTCTATAACTAGCTCTTTGGGTAATTTCCTCCAAACTAAATTGAAAAATATATGGGTTGACCCTTATGAGAAATTTAAATTTCAAAATCTAGACATTAAATGGTTTGGTGATAATTTTGACTTAAATGGACAAGTTCATCTTAGATGTGAGAACTTGTCTAATAAATAGGGATAGTGACCTGAGGACAAGAGACAATCTAAGAATGATATTAAGTTGTTTGGGTAGAGACTAGGAAGTTCATGTGTAACATTAATGGTAAATTGGAAAGTTCATATTAATATATGAGATAATGATTGTGAGGAATGGAAAATAAGAGTCAATTATGTGATCATAATACATGTAGGTTAAGGTTTGGTCAAATTACATATTTTCAAGTGAATAATACCAAATATGAGTGTCTAAATTCATCCCCCTTTTATTCTAGTAATGTAATTTCTAGAGTAAAAGGATAGAAGGTGATACCTAAGGATAACGAGTTTTCTTAAGTATGTACTGTTTGTTGCACCTTGCTCCATGCAAACCTACAATGAAACATGTAGAAACTAGTTTTTACTTATAATGTAAAATCAATAATTAACAACCATAAACATATGTGAAATGAAATACTAAGGAATGAAGACAAATATATGTATGTAAACCAATATTTTATTCTAGATACAATGGATAATTGGGTGATCATGCCCCATTGGAGATTCCTAAGTAAGAATACGGGTTGAGTTGAATATGGTCCAACCTTCATTTGAAATGAAGAAGTGCCTACAAGTGATGTCCTGCATAAATTAAACCACACACAACTCTAAAAAATTCAAGTAAATGGAATCCGATATGGATTCAAATAAATCTAATAAATTCTTGTGTGATGCCTAAGAGTCTACGTAATTTTTCTAAATCATCAACTACAAACATATTATATGATTTAATCTAAGTAATGTTTGAGTAATGCCTAAGTATAATTTGTTTATAAAATAAATATGCATAAATAATAAATAGACATTGACATTAGTTTCCATTCCATATAGTAATCTAATAAACCTAAGTCGCATAACTTATTCCAATATATTATGGTATTTATGAACATATGTTATGCATATATCCCCATTGTGATATCATGTGTAATATATGTCATGTAATCTATGAAATATGTCATAACCCTATGAAATAGATGACTTATGCCCCCTAACATGAATCAAGGCTATCAAAATATGATTAAAACCTATAATAATTTGAAGTAATATGTTCCCAAAAATCCAAATTTTATGTAACTATGAAGGCTTAATCTCTAAGGAAATATTTTATGTTGTTTTACTCTAATTTGGATTAATTGCTAACCCTGATTAAGATAGAAACTATTGTAATATTTAATATTATAATATATGACAATTAAGAATGAATATGAATGTAATAGGTTGTAATGATTTGGAAAATTCACTTTAACTTGATAAATATAGAAAGTATAATAAGAGGATAAGATACTTAGCTACGTATTATTTTATGCAAAATTGAGATAGGTGGTAGATGGCAGGAAGGATGAAAAGGTGGACTGTGAGTTACTTGGATTAGGTTTTGAATTTTGATTATGCTCAGATTTTACAATTAGTCTCAAGTTATTATTTTCCCAAGACTATGTTCTAAACTAGATAGTATTAACCCTATATATTTTGTCTTTTTGTTTTGACATAGATAAGTACACCTATTTATCCTTAACATTTGTGTGCAACTATGAGGTTTGATAATTCTTGAAATATCCACAAATTTGTGTCCTTCATCTAAAATACTAGATCCACTTATGAAGGGATAAAATTGAAAAATAAATTAGGAAGTTCAAAGGGCTAAGTTTATCCCAATCACCCATGTTGATGACCTAACACTACCTATATATTTAACACTCTAAAGAGGGAATTCAAGCCACATGTAGTTATTCCCTTTAATTTGAATGTGAAAAGTGATCCTTTATTGTATGAATATATCTAGTTATCTATATTTCAACACTTGATAATGTTTGCTCTTGACCTATCTTGGTGTGCTTCAGAATTGGCTAATGATTGTGCCTAGTGACTGATTTTCAAATTGGGATGAATAGGGAGGTTTTCTTCAAAGTGTATTAGTGTATATAAGTTTACTAGATGAGTTTGAGATATGTGTTAGATATTAATAATCTTAAACTTCAATTATATTTATATGAGACTCTTTGGGTAATTTCTCATGCCACAACATACTAGGTAGATGGTGTTGTGGCCAACACACTCTTTTTTCATAGAAATGGGGGACCCCTTTTTAAAATGATATAACTTAGAGCTATTGGACCTTCCATCTCACTCCAACAAATTTTATCAAGAGAGAATCCTTGAATTCCCATTCTACCTTAGTTTTCTTGAATTTGTGGTTTATTTGTAAAGGCTAATTGATCCTTATTGAGAGCCCTCATAACTTTTGAAGTTAACGTAGTCAAGACCTAGTAGCATCCAAAAATAGACAAGGTACTTTCTTAATTATAATATTTAATGTGTTAAATTTTATATGGGTTTGTTTTCATTGTAAATTCTCTTAGAGTGTCAGATCACAGAGTCCTACATGGCACCTTATGTAATCTAATTGGTGTCTAGGTGAGCATCTAATTCATCATGATTGTTTTCCTTTTAGTTAGTCACTTTTATAGGTTTATACATGAAGGATGATTTAATGAAATAACACCATGTATATCAATGACAACAAGGTCAAAACCTATCAGAGCCTAGCCAATTAGGGTGCCCTGAAGTCAGAATGGTCAATCTCTCATATCTATCTAAGATATTAGAGCTTAAGAGAGTCCAACCCAATGGGAGAATACCACTTTGATCAAAGTCATATTAGTTGGTCTTCCATATTTTTCAAATTTGACATAGCCTAGGAGATCCTAACTGAGTGGAATAATGTTGTGTGTCCTAGGGGTCAAAATTACCAAGATCTAACCAATGAGCTCACCTTAAATTTAGGTGTCTTTATGTCTCAACACAATCAAATATGTTAGATCCTGGGAGAGCCCTACCCAATAGGAAATTTACACGATGATCAATGTCAAATGTGTTAGTCTCCCAAATCTGACAAAGATCTCAAACCCTAAGAGAGCCTAATCAAATGAAAGAATACCACATGGATATCTACTAAAGATGTCAAAGTGGTCAAATCCTAGATAATTATGGCACCCTATTATCATGATTTCTAGTCTCTAGGATTTGACAAGGATGTCAAATCCTAGGAAAACCCAAAAAAAATTATCGATATTAGGGTTTATGGGGCCCCTTCCCCAAGGCATAAAAACTTAAAAACTATCACGGCCTAGCTTGATGGTAGAACCATCAAGGCATATGACCATAATACTCCAAAACCAATTTTATGAAGTATTAAAATACTCCCATTTAACATCTAAAAAATATAATTTTTGAAAACATAAAACTAAAATTACTACATCTCAACCTTTTTCATTCTGATATGAGAACGAAGAATCTTGGTAGGGGAACTTAGGATGAGATGTTCTTTTTTTTACCTCTTACTATTGTCCATTATTCTTATTTACCCAAAATACTAAAATATTATTTTTGGTTTTTACCACATTCCATAGATGAACCTCTTCCAACCTTATTCTTACTATTGAATTCCATAAAATTTCTTTCTTTTGACCCAATTATCTCATAAAATTGAGTGTGAGCTGCCATAAGAATGATGCAAGAGCATCAATGCAAGAAGACATCATTTTTGAGTAGAGGTCAAAGTTGGTCAACCTTAGAATAAAAAAGTGTGAAGGACCTCCTAAGTTCCATTTGTGTCTTTGGAGTCCTTTTTGAGTCATAAGGGTGTGTTATGTAGGTTCTAGAAGTTTTCCCTTCAAAATTAGGAATTTAAAAATTCAAATATTGTAACTAAGGCTAAGATGGTCTTATGCATGGTTTGAAGTGTTATGTGAGTGAATTTGGTCCAAGGATCCATGTTAATAATGTTTTAAATTCATCAAATGATAATTCATTAGGGTGATAATAATCAAGAGTCAAATAGAATAAAGTAACTCTCAAAACCTCATGTTGAAGAGGTAATGTAAGGGAGTTTTGACTTGTAACCACCTTAACCAACATTGAATTTAGTTGAAGAAGATATTTGTACATGAATGGTAGAGAGGAGAAATTATGTAAAGATAGAGAGGTCTCCAAGAAGATGGAGGAGGATTAGATAATGAGAGAACATAGAAAAACCTCTCAAGGAAGATGATCAAGTCCTTTCATGGACTTCTTGTAATAATTGGTGTTTCAAATGAATGAAGATAAGTTTGATAATGTGTTTTTTACCCTTCAATATAGATTAATTTTTATTTATTTAGACATTTTTAAAAATGAACTTTAAGGGTTATATATAGACCCTATGTGTGTGTATTTGTAAGTTTGAGTGGACTATAGACTACAATCAAGGAGGAAGGGTTAAGGAGTGGTGTCTCTAGATTGGTGAGACAAGAATCCTCATTATGTAATGTTGTTTTAATGACTTAAGGATCATATAGACCCTCTGATGTCTAGGTAATAAATTCTAAGTGTTAAGAATGTAAGAGAAGATAACCCTGTTTTAAGACATTGTTCACATTTGTGATAGTCAAGCCTTTTAAGGAAGTGAAAGTTGTGAATGTATTTGTGGAAATAAGGATATTATCCAATGAGTATGATCTTATAGGTAAAAAAAATCTATTATATAATGATACTTCATGAATTTTTAATGTGAACCAAGTGATAAATGGTTGGGTACACAATCACACCATGTTCTCCTGATAAAGAACCATATTGCACAGTTATATGCTTGAGAAGGAACATGTATGTTGAAGGAATATGAATGAACCTCAAGTTATAGAGCCTTGATATGTGTAGAATGAAGTTCATTTGGGAGGTTATTCTATGTGAAGATTTGGAATACAATAAAAACACAAACAAACCCCTATATATTGTTGGTGACCCTGTCAACGAAGTGGAAACCCTTGTTTATAGTCAATTATTAAGTTAAGAAGAACTACATATGCTCAAAAGGGTGAGAGATTGTGACGTTAGTTTATTATTATCATGATTGAAAGGTATACTAATATTTTATAATTTCCTTTATGGAGTTTGAATGCTATTTAACTGAAATCATCCAAGCACATCCTTATATAGTCTTAAATAGGACTCAAAAACTCTAGGTTTTAATGATTTGAGGGGTTGATAAGAAGATATAAGATTTCTCACATATTTTAAAAGTTGTATAAGGTAAAAACTATTGTGGATTCAAAGATCCAAACAATGATTTAACTCATGCAAAGTCGAACAGGAAATTATTTCTACACATAATATATTATTTCTTCTACACTGAATTAATAAACATTCAAGAATAATAAAAATATATAGGAATAACATCCTATAGTTTATCCAATATTCTCTCACACTCAAATCCTATAAATAAGCAAACCTATTATGATATATTGTTATAAGAAATAACAATATGTCATAACAATATAATATTCTAACTTTATATATTAACTATATGGTTATAACCAAGTAACTAATATTTACCTCTCAGTAAATTAACCAGTTATTATTTACCTTCTCCATAAATACCAAAACTAACATGATGTAAAATCTAAATTCCTAACATTCACCCCTATAGTTTTTACATGGTGCAAAAACATTCACACTCTTATCTAAAGTATGCTCACCTCTTGTAACATGTCTTATTTGGCTCATGACCTTGATATAAAGAGAGCCTCACTCCCCTATGGTGTTACAGGTTTATCAAAAACCTTGACATGAATAGGAACACCATATATCTTCAAGAATTGGTACAAATAGAATCATATGCTAATGCATAATTTTAGGTATGCATACTACTAATGCAATCTTGTTGCACATGACCACTATTATGTGAAGGAACACATCATGCATTTACATTACATGACCATAATGGATGTGTCACTAAGGATCATATCCATAAAAAAGTAAGGTAGTCATAGGATATCTACAGTAATTGCTCTCCTAACTGTTGCCAAAACACTATTCACCTCCTATGGTTTTTTAGATCTACCACAAACCCTTTCAAGATATATGAACTTACATTGGTGTTTTATGTCCTTTCACAATGTCTTCACATCAAACAATCATGTTTGGAATTTTCACACAAAATACAAATCATGAATAGGAATTATTCTTCTTTTCTTTTTTTACAAACACAACAAAAATAAAAAATCACACCATACTATATATGTCACCAAAACATTGGTATAACCCCGTCATTGGCAACTGATGAAATGTCATTGAAAGACCTCTTTCCTCTATGTATCCTCCAACCACCAGTATGGGATATTGCTTACTCAATTAGTATGCTGATGTAGCATAAGTACATGTTTTTTAAGGTAAATCCCTCCAACAATGCAGATGTTGTGTACAAGTGAAAATGCATCCATACAATAAAGGAATTAACTTTGATAATTGATCGAATCTTAATACTTGACTTCTAATATTGACATACAATAGACTCTTGACAAAATGACTCAAGAATTTTAACTCAAGATGACATTTAATATTTTTACAAAGAACTATACTTTTGATGATAGACATTATGAATTTGATTTTGATGATAATAAAGACTCATAAAAAAATTTAATACGCAAACATATAAATGACATATTAACAATAATGACATTTATTGATAACTAATTATAAAAAATTGATGACTTGACTCTCTTTTTTTAATAATTTTATGACTGACATATCTTAATGCAAAAATGATTCTAATAATATCAAAAAACTTTAATAAATGACTCCAATTATAACATTTAACAATGTTATATACACAAGACACCATATAAAACTCAAAACCTAAAATTAACTTTAATAATCTTTAAAAAGACAATAAAAAAACTAAAGCTAATGACTTCTACTAATAACAAATAAAGAAAAAACAAAATATATCTAAGCCAATGGCTCCTTTTTTAATTATGAAAAAATGAGACCCAGTAATGCACTAGATACTAACCAATACATATGGCAGACCAAATAAACAAATAAAAAACTTATATCTATATTTGATTGAATAGTTATTATGTGGCTATGGATTAGACCAATATTGGTGTTAGTTTGTAGCTAAGAGGATGCATAGAGAGATTTAAAATAGGTAATTTTTCTACTAGGGATGATTGGATGGTTGACACTATGAAAAAATTAGATCTACACATTAAACTCTAATATTGCTTCATATAATATAGGCTTTGAAATAATCCATTGGCATCATCAAATATCAAAGCACCAATTGTCTACATTTTTAAAGAGAGAACTGATCCTTCCTTCTCATGTACATGGATCGATTGAGCACACCACACTTTCAATAATATCCATTAAAAAAAATGTAGGCTTTGAACAAGTCTGATCTATGGAGATTATTCAAAAAACATTGAATAATACAAAGAGTGATAATAGGCGATGTTAAGAGCTATAAATTATGTACACATATTTGGAATTATTTATCTATAAATCCACCAAAATTCAATGTGAGCTTCAGTTGTACTCTTTGAATGTAGATATTAACAATCTTAAACATCAAAACACACTGCTTTAATTATTTTTGTATGGTATATCACGTCCTTTTCCATGGGCTTGATGACTATTTCATGTTACATGACCTTCTCCTCCAACATAGCCTAATGTAAAAGACCAAATGTAGGCACCTAATACACTTATAATCATGAGAATTGTCTCAATACTTAATCTAAAACAAGATAAATTAAACTATGTCTTAAAAAAATTCATACAAAATGTTTTCACCCATCACATGGGCAATGCAATGATAGTTTCAACCCCTACTCAAAGGTTAACACTCCATAATACTAATATGCTCTCAAAATCCCTACTCTGATACCATTATTGTGGATTCAAATATCCAAACAATGATTTAACTCATGCAAATCCGAACAAGAAATTATTTACATACATAATATATTATTTCTTCCACACTTAATTAATAAACATTTGGGAATAATACAAATATATAGGAATAGCATCCTATAATTTCTCTAATATTCTCTTACTCTTGAATCCTATAAATAAGCAAGGATATTACAATATATTGTTATAATAAATAACAATATATCACAATAATATAATATTGTAACTTATCATATTAACCACATGTTTATAACCAAGTAACTAATATTTACATCTTAGTAAATTAACCAGTTACTATTTACCTTATTTATAAATACCAAAACTAACACGATGTAAGAGCTAAATTCATAACAAAAATAGACCTGTAGGTGGTGTTAGGTCCTCATGAAGTGATTTAGAAACAAATATATTGAATTTAATAGGCTCTCAGACTATGCAGTTGACTGTCTAAGGTTTTAATAAATAAAAACCATTGAAATAGAGTTTTAACCATTATAACTTAATGAAACTTTGTAATATTTCTCATTTAGACATGTTTCAAGCTATTCAAGTGGTTTTAGTTTGGTTAAGGTCTATATAGTATAAATTCTAGGACTGAGGGTGTGTGTTAGGTCTAATTAGGCCTAATTGAGGGGTGGTTTACAAATAAAATGTGGTCTAGGTGTGGATTTAGGCCATGAGACCTTTAAAAAACCTATAATAAGATAGTGGTTGGATATAAATGGGTTTACATCTTCATAATATTTCCTAGTTTGATAAAAAAAAATATAACTTGCACAAAAAAAGGCTACAAGCCAAACAAGGTCACTATAAGGTTGAAACATAAAAGAAGGTATTAGAAGGTGTTTTATAGGTTAAAGAGGATTTTTACTAATGTGTTTTATTCAAAAAATCCATCCATGACAAATATATTATCTTGGGAGACCTAATTAAAGTTTTAGTGTGATTAGCCAAGAGAAGATTGTCTAGTGAGATTTGTAAAGGAAGAAAAGTGAAAACCAAAAGGAGAATGAATGAGATGAATTGAAGGGTAGTGAGACAATGATTGAAAAATTTGATGACATTTATAGATCAATCTATAGTATTTACAAATAGGGATATAGTAGTGGAGGCTATTAAGCATAGTGACCAAGAGAGAGACTAGGTTGCAATAGAAGATTCAAGATAAATCATAGCTTATGAATGAGACTAAACAAGTTCAAAGTCAAGATAAGATGTTTTGGATACTTCTTCCATATATATTTTCATCATTTGGTATTAGATAAAGGTAATCTCTTGGTTTTCATTTGTTGTGAGTTGTTCAAGTTTGTTGATTTGAGATAGACAAGATATGCTATGAGGTATGCATGAGAAAGAACTTACAAGGTATTGTGGGAGAAGATAATGTTGTATATCTGATCTATTGAGGTTAGTTTAAACAAATTTCATATTGATAAATAGAGGAATAAAAACCCCAAAATCCTATGAGATGGACTTGAATCTAGTCAAGAAAGGACTATAAAAGGTAGATAGAAAAGAGAGCCTTGGAGCTCAAAGAGATAAAGAGAAGAGTAAAGATTCCAAGATAGATTCAAGAAGGATAAAGAGATTTCTTAGATATAGGACTAAAGGAAGAGATAAATAAGATCCAAAAGTGATCTAAGAGGAAAGTATGCAACTTGCTAGTGATTGGTCTAGATAGGCCTAGAAAGCAAAGAAGAAGTGAGAATATGGATGTAGAGAGAGAAGTGGAAAATATGAGAAGAGAATTGGGGAAAAGTATTAAGAAGGTAGATCTCATTGTGAATCTATTTAAAGGATAAAGAAGCTAATGGTTTTTATATAGTGTGAGAGGAATGGTTAAGTCTATTTAAAGGATAAAGAAGCTAATGGTTTTTATATAGTGTGAGAGGAATGGTTAAGTGGCCACTTGTGTCACTTGTGAGAGAGAGAAGGCATAAGATGAGTGTCTTGAAGAATGAAAATAAAAGAAAGAGTGCATCCCATAAAATTATGAGGAATGAGGTGTTTCCAAGTGAGAAAAAAAACAAAGAGATTTAGAAGAGGGTTCTCATTGAGGAGAACAAGAAGGAGCTAGAAGTGTCAAGAGGAAAACTTAAGAGAGAAGACAAGAAGAAAAGATGGAGAGTGTCTATGCAAAATACATTCAAAGAGACTATATGGTCTCTTATTTTATATGTTAAAGTTGGTTTTAATCTTGTTTATGTAGGTATGAAGACAAGTTTGGTGAATTCCAAGAATAAGGCCCTAAATCCAGTGAAGGATGGGCCAATAACATCACCCATCAAGTGGAAAGAGGATGACAAAGAAAGAGAACCTCTTGTAGAATACATAGGGATGGAGATTGAAGGCATTCTACATGTTGAAGATGAGGTAGAAGAGAAATACTATGATGCCTTGCCAAGTATAGTAGTTAAAACTAAAGATATAGTTCACCAAGAATACATAAAGACAAGCCATGAAGATAATAAGGAAGAAATTACCTTGCAACAATCATCTTTGGAGGTAAATGAGTGTTTGAGTGTTGAATATGATTTTATATATGAAGAAGAAAAGGCTAATATGAAAATTGGGAGAAAGAAAGACAAGGTACAATCCTCAGGGAGAGAACAAGGGCATGGATATGTTTGGCCTAAATGGCTTAAGCAAGCAGATGGTAAGAAGGAAGAGGTAAAACTAAATCAAGAAGCCAATCCAAACAAGAACACAGGTGGAAAACAATAACAAATGTGGAAGAAAATCACAAAGGTCAAAGTACACCAAGTTGGCAAGATAGGATATCAAGGCATGAAGCAAGAAGGAGATGAAATGAGAAGAAAATGGAAATATAAAAAGGTAAAATTTATAAAATGGGTTGAAAATATCATGAAAAGTGTAAAATAATATCATATTGTAGGTGTATCCCAAGAAATCATGAATATTGAGGAAGAGTACAAGCCTACTAAGCAAATAAAAGAGATGGTGCAAGCAAACCAAGCCAAAGAAATGAAGGTGAAGCAATAAGATGAATGTAAATAATATGAATGGACTAAAGGTTTGATGTTTATTTTTATTTATGATGATCTATTGGAAGTTTATTCCAGTAATGAAGACATTTTGAATAGGTAAACAATTGCATCGATGAATGAGTTTGTATAAAATCAAGGTGAGGATGAAACACCTCAAGGAGTGATTAACAAACATGGTGTGTAGTAGAATGAAGTTATTTTGACTCTCATATATGAGGGAGTCCAATTACAAGACAAGTAACAAGGTACATAAGAAAATGAAAATCAATGTGGACCAAGATTTGATGAGGATTGTGAAGAGATGGATGCACTCAAGTTGCAAGAAGAGATGGATATGTTAGAAGACATGTTCAGTCCATCTAAGGGGCTGAAATAAGGTAGAGTAAAATAATCAAATATCATGGATGATCTGAAGGAAGAGATAGGTAAGGATCATCACACATAATCACAAGGAGTTGTGCAAATAAAACCACAATCAAGCAAGCTAGTTAACAAGCAAAGGGAGTATAAGCAAGTAAACAAGGTAAGTTATTCAATTGGTCAAGATAAATCTGATTTTATAGTTGATATGAATGGGTATGGAAATTAAAATATTTTTCAAACAATATTTTACTAAATGGGGCAAGAAGTTTCTCTTGCAAAATAGGCAAGGTGATAGAAAGAGATGTCAAAACATGAAGAAGTGTGAAGTAGAGGTAGCAAAAGAGATTATAATGGATCAAATGATAAATGTTGACATGCATGTGAGGCCATTAGAACCTAAATAATAATATTTTATTATGATCAAGGAGAAAACATCACTAAAGAATCAAGCAACAAGAGAAAACAATGAAGAAGCAAGCTATAAAACAAGCATAAGCAACAAGAATAAAAATCATTGGTTAGAGATGGAGTATTATGAAGTTAAAAGTGATTTGTAAAAGGGGTAATATGCAGCACATACATAGGTACAACATCTGGTACACTTCATAGAGGTAGATAATTCATTCACATAAAGACTATACAAAGCCAAAAATAATAAATTTAAGAGTTTAGTAAAGAAAAAGGAACAAAAAAAGTTGGTGGCACAAATTTTCTCCCCTTAGGGAGTATGATGCAAGAGCATCAAAGCAAGAAGACATAATTTTTTAGTAGAGGTAAAATTTGGTCAACCTTAGAATGAAAATGTGTGTGAGGGAACTCCTAAGGTCCATTTTTTTCTTTTGAGTCATAGGGTTGTGTTATGTAGGTTCTAAGAGTTTTCCCTCCAAAACTAGGAATTTGAAAATTCAACTATTGTAACTAAGTCTAGGACGGTCATATGCATGGTTTAAAGTTTTAGGTGAGTGAATTTATTCCAAGGATTCATGTTAATCATGTTTTTAAGTCATAAAATTCTTAAGTCATTAGGGTGATAATAATCAAGAGTAAAATATAATAAAGTAACTCTCAAAACCTCATGTTGAAGTGGTATTGTAAGGGAGTTTTGGCTTATAACCACCTTAACCAACATTGGAGTTGATTGAATAATATAGTTGTACATGAATATTAGAGAGGAGAGAATAGGGAGAGAGAGATAGGTCTTCAAGAAGAGGGAGGAGGATCAGAGAGTGAGAGAACATAGAAAAACCTCTCAAGGAATATGATCAAGTCCTTTCATGGACTGTATTGTAATAATTGGTGTTTCAAATGAATGAATATAAGTTTTCTAATGATTTTTTTAATATTAAATATATATTTATTTTTATTTGTTTATAAATTGTTTTAGATGAACTGTAAGGGTTATATACAGACCTCTTGTGTGTATATTTATAGGTTTGAGTGGACAGTAGACTACCATCAAGGAAGAAGGGTTAAGGAGTGATGGATCTATATTGGTGAGACAAGAATCATAATTATGTAAATTTTTTTTAATTAATTAAGGATAATATATATCCTATTATGTCTGGGTGATAAACTCAAAGTGTTAAGTATGTAGGAGAAGGTAACCCCATTTTAAGATAATGTTCACATTTGTGATAGTATAGGCTTTCAAGGAAGTGAAAGTTGTGGAAAGAAGAATCTTGTCAAATTAATATGATATTTTAGGTAAATAAATATATTATATAATTATACTTCATTATTTTTTAATGTGAACCAAGCCATAAATGGTTGGGTAAATAGTCATACCCTATTCACCTGATAAAGAACCATGTTGCACAATTTTACGCCTAAGAAGGAACATGTATGTTAAAGGAATGTGAATGACCCTAGAGTTAGGGAGCCTTGATATGTGTATAATTAAGGTTATTTTTTAGGTTAGTCTATGTTAATATTTTTAATACAATAAAAACACAAACAAACCCCTATATACTATTGGTAACCATGTCAACAAAGTGAAAACCCTTGTTTGCAGTCAATTAGTAAGTTAGGAAGAACTATGGATGATCCAAAGGGTGAGATATTGTTATTTTAGTTTATTATTATTATCATGATTTAAAGGTATACTAAGACTTTATAATTCCCTTTGTGAATTTTGAATTCCATTAAGGTGAAACAGTCCAAGCACATCCTTACATAGTCCTAAACAAGACTCAAAAACTCTATGTTTTGATGATTAGAGGGGTTGATAAGAAGATATAATATTTCTCACATATTTTAAAAGTTTTATAAATTTAAACTAGACATAGATGTGGCCTTAAGTCCTCATGAAGTGATCTAAAAACAAAGATATTTAATTTAATAGGCTCTTGGCCTGTGTAGATGATTGTCTAGGGTTTCAAGCCAAAAAACCACATAGATGGAGTTTTAACCCTTAGAAATTAATTTAAAAAATTAATATTTATCATATATACATGTTTTAAGTGAATCAAGTGGTTTTGGTTTGGTTAAGGGATGTACAATACAGATTCTAGGACTGAGGGTGTGTGTTAGGGATAATTAGGCCTAATTGAGGGGTGGTTTACAAAGGAAGTGTGGTCTATGTGTGGATTTAGGACCTAATAATTTACACATACCTATAATAAAATATAGGGTGGACATAAATGGTTTTATATATTTATAATATTTCCTAGTTTGATCAAACAAAGAGAACTTACACAAAAAAGGCTACAAGCCAAACAAGGTCATTATAAGGTTGATGCATAAAAGAAGGTGTTAAAAGGTGTTTGAGAGGTTAAAGAGGATTATTATTAATGTGTTTTATTCAAGATAATCCATCCATGAAAAATAGATTATTTTAATAGACCTAATGAAATTTTTAGTGTGACTAGCTAAGAGAAGGTTGTCTAATGAGATTAGTAAAGGAAGCAAAGTGAAAACCAAAAGGAGAATGAATGGGATGAATTGAAGGGTAGTGAGATAATGATTGACTAGTATAATTACATTTATATATGACTCTATGGTATTTATAAATATGGATATAGCAATGGAGGCTATTAAGCATAGTGCCTAAGAGAGAGACTAGGTTACAATAGAAGATTCGAGATAAAGCATAGCTTATGAATGAGACTAGAAAAATTTAGAGTCAAGAGAGGATGTTTTGGAGACTTATTCCATATATATTCATCAAATAACCTTATCAAATTTTACATCTTATTTGCTAATAATTTATGAATCAGCTCTAGAAGGCCCATCTAAATCACATACTGGAGAAACTCTAAGAAGCTCTTCATTTGCCTCCTTCCGCCATGAAGACTCCACTTTTCACTTGGAATTTGATAAAAAAATCTATCATTTAAAGATAATACCCTCATAATCAAGGGTTTATAACCAAATTTTACCTTTGACATTTAGCTTAGTCTTTTTCAGAAGTTTTTGAGAAATATCCATGCAAACAAGAACCCTAGAAGATGTTATTAGTGAAAAATTCAAATAATAAGCATCAATTTCCAATAGATCACCCAAGGAGCCCCCAATAGCTACCAACCTAGTCTCTAACCAAAATTAAAGAGGAAAATATGGAAGCCGTACTCAAATGGGTTTGAGAGAAAGGTTTTTAGTTAGAGGATTAAAATATGAAAACCAAGGCTCAATAAAAAGAATATGATGATTACATCTCTAGGATTTAACCTATAAAATTTTATTATGATCAACAAGGTTATCAAAAACTGTAATGAAAAAACCTCTCACACAAGGATAAATTTCCAAATTTCCCTCTAAAATAGGTTTCCATGAGTTTGAAATCCATTAATGTAGAGTAGGAAGGGAAGGACAAAACCTATCAAAATGACAAACTAAACCCCTTTCTACATAACATTCTTCACCTTATAATACCTCCTTTAGAGCCTCTTTCTCAAATTTCAAAACCAAAAAATCCGTAGCCACTTTTAAAACCCTAATCTGCTCTTTCTAGGAAACTAAATCACTAACATAAGACCTAGTTACCTTAAAATCCTACTTTATAGGGGTAGATGGCTACCTCACCACCCCCACTCACATCTTCCCCACTGCTGATTCTATTGATGCATCTAAAGGATCAAAATTCATTTTGGTCCTTCTATTCAAATGAAAGGGAAATGCCCTACTAGCTCCATTTTCCTCTAACTAAGTTCACCACAGTTGAAACAACATAGACCACTAGGTTCCCTTTGATTTAGTCACCACCTTGCTTGACTGATTGGTGACAGGACTATCTCCAAGTGAACATAGAATTAGCATCCACAACAGTAGGAATACCATAGTTTTTATGTGGGGAAAATTTACATATAACATCATGCCATGTGGTATTTTCATGTAGATTAGTCGAAAGAGCCTAAAAACCTTGGGATTATTAGAACAAGGTATAGTTATATTTAGAAGGCTTATCAAAATATGTCATGCATCCTCTAACTAGAATTTTCTCATCCCAATCATATAAACTAGAGCATCAAGTTGTGCATAAGTGTTAATCATTGTAGCATGAACCAATTAGTATAGGACATGTGGCATAAGGTGTGAACCACCCAAGAATCCTTGAGGATGATATGGTCATATACCTACCACACTCTAGGCTTAATTAAGTGGGAAATGGTCCATGATTAGACATTCTACAATGTTGCATCATCATCCTAAATGTAGCAGGCAGCTAAGGTTCATGATTTCTATGTTTATGTCTAAATTAAGAAATAAATGGGAAATATTATGCCACCAACTCAAATTTGAATTCATGATAAGTGAACCACCAAATTCCATCAAGTTAAGAGATCTATGTAGATCCCTATAAGTACCCCAAGGAAAACTCGTTAGTCATCATTTCTCCTAGTCTCCTAGAATGTAATCATTAATTTCTACTCTGACCAATGCCCTCTATGTTTCCCCCTTTGATCAACATTCCTTATCACAGATTCCTTCTTGAATGTAATGGCCACCTCATCCTTGAAGACCAAAATTGAGCTAGAGTACCAAGACACTACATTCTTAGATGGTTTGACACATTTAAATCAATACAATGAAATGTTTAAGGCCATTAATCTAGTATCCAAACCCTCTAGTAGTGATGATAAAGATGAGGATGAGGATGAATTTTAAGATGCCCTTTGAGCCTATGAGAAGTGTAGGTTGTATAAAGCCATGGATAAGACTAAGGTCTTTCATTATGCTAACTTATTCAACAAATTATTTCACATGATGTAATTGGCATAGGATGGCATCCATGACATGGTCTGATTAGTAAACATCCAACATCAAATCATTGATATCTCCTTCAAGGCTTATTACAACCTCCTTGAGTACACTCTCTCTTATGATTTGACTACCATGATAACCTAGATGAACACCTTCCATATTTATAATTTCATAAAGGAGTGGGTGGATAACCCATATTTTAAATGGGTAAACAAAATTGACATCAATGCATATATCATCCACACCTTCAAAGAGGGAGTTTACATCAAGATGATCCTATTCAATCAACTATTCGGGGGGAGTGACTATCTACACATCAATCTCATATGGATTATTTTTCTACAAATAATCATCTAAGGTAAGTCCCTAACTTGGGAGGGTATAATAAACTTAAACATGATCAAAGTGATGGTATATGCCTTGGGAGGAGGTGACTTCTACATGATGAACTACATGTTAGATGTGGTTTTTAGGATGCTCAAATTCAAACCATCTACCTTTCCATCATGGGTCCCTTGAGGAGTGATGGTCCATATAGTTTTATACAAATTATATGGCCACCATTATCAAAATAATATTAGATAAATTTATGAATCCTTCTACTCAATAATATATAATGCCATCAATGAGGTACTCATGCCTTTGTTGTCAAAATAAATCAAGGACTCCCTTACCTCCATTAGTGATTACTAGTACTATCAAGATGATACTATCATTAGGGTGGCATGTGTTCTCAAGGATCCCCTTTGCCTACTCTACTAGATCCCAGACCACCTAATTGAGTAATAAATTACATACTAGCTAGTCAAAGGTGTCTTCAGGTACTATATTAACCATCAATAGAGGTATTATCTACCTCTCCCAATCACTATCAAGTACCATGTATATTTATCCTTACTCCTCTATAAAATATGAAAATTAGGAGAGAATCCTTTTCCCTAGGCCAAGTTGAGTACCAAGATTAGGACCCACATGACATTATAAATGTCCATTTAGATAGGTACTTAGCCTATCTCAGCCTCAATTATGGCCACCAACTTGAGGATGATGATGAGATTTATTTGAATCCAATTAATTATTAAGAGGTATTAACCAAGATCAAGGCCCAAAAGAAAAATAAATGGAAATAGTCTCAACTCAGGCCATCCAATTAGGTTGGCCTTGCCTCTTCCATGTTAATTCAACATGGATAAGATATCGAGGTGAATCCCACCAAATTTCAAGGAAAATTATATAGGGAGTCCTAAAACCATATCTTTCCCATCCTTATCCACTTTGAGCTTTAGTCTTTTGGCCCTCGACTATGCCTCCACCACCTCCTACAGTTTAATCATCTCACCCCCAACAAGTTCAAACCCATGTAAAATGGTCTCAATCAACTCAAACTCAAATAGTTTGACCCCAGGCCACACAAACCCTAAGGTTCATGTTGTCACCAAATATTGCACCTTATAGGAGGTTGTTTAGGACTAATTTAATATTTGGGCTACATTAAAATACTTCTAAGCCTATGGGTTTCCTATAGTATGAGTAGACCTCTAGGTTTAAGGGCTAACTCCCTGAATTGATCTTGAAGTACTTATCACATACTCTAACTGATTTCTTATAGGAAAAGGGGTAGATGTATGCATGAAATAAAGATATTATAAATAGGTGATAAACCATAAGTATTTCCATAGTGCTATCATACTTATTTCATTAATAAATAAGACCTACAAACTAGCTTCAAAGTCCTAAGATGTTCTAACACTAATATTTTAATATAAAGGTGATATGTATGAGATAACTTAAGGTAATTGGATCAGAGCTCTGATTGTAGACTCTAGAGGCACTTGAACACTTTAAAAATTAAAAACACACTAGCTACACTCCATATGACCTTTTAGAATGAGAACTTCTTACATTAGACATGAAAGGATAAGGAGAAGCAAGGATAGAATCACTAGACCTCACCATTCATCACTTTGCACACTTAGAAAAGATATTTGTGAACTCAAAACCATATTTCTTGTATTATTCAAAGGTAAATTACAACATCAAAATAGTAGGGACTTGCCATACATGGTGTGGAATTATGAAACAAGAGCCAAAATGGCTAGTACTTATAGAATGTGAGAGAGGAGAGAGAAGAATGAAGTCCAAGAGTCACAAGAACACTTTTCAAGACGATATAAGGAGTTACATTTTCAAGTTAATGATGTATGAGATAGACCATGAAAGGTATCTATGGACAAATATCTCTCCAATCATGATACTCCTTAAATTTGGCATAAGACTCTTCAATTGCTTGTTTGGAAATTATCTTCATCATTTGGCCTTATTTGAATAGTCCACAATATATTGGGAACAAATGACATGATTTCACTATGAAAGGGGGGTTATAAAAAGTCTCTAACATGTATTGGACATCTCCCTAATCATCAATATTCTTATAGATAATTTCTCACTATCTGTAGTCATAATCACCCTTCTTTCACTCACCCTTCACACTTGGCACCAAGGTGATATTTAGTTTCTCAAACCAATCCATACAAGGGAGTGTACGAACCATCAGGTGTACCTTAAAATGCCTCCTAATTAAAGTTATCACCTTCTCACTTGGTGATCACTTCTCATTCACCATGTTAGTTTGGACTAGCTAAAGTGAATGTGCTTACATAGGTACTTGTGTGCTTTGCTTAAGTAAGATATGGATATGGGGAGTTATATTAGGTCCCATTCTATTTCCCAAAGTGATCTTCCTTTTATAAAACCTTTTTTTAACTATAAAACATCAAAAACTATCAATAAAATTAGTTTTATACCATGTTCATACAAATAGGGTAGAAGCCAACTTGATGGGAAGGAGCCTAGGGGAAACCTATACAAGTCCAAAATCATTTCCAAGTCAAACTAGCCATCTTAAATTCCTTTCCTTCTTTTTTTTCTCCATCAAATCATTAGCAAGGGTTTTAGAAGGTTTTAGGTAGTTTTACCCATAAGGATATCTCATAAAATTATGATCTACAAACCCTTAATAAATTCCACTAGATTATTTCTTAGTACCCTTTCCAACCTATCCTATATTTTTAGTCTCCCATGCTAGGCATCTATACTGTTATGAGCTACTAAAGTTTCCTTCTTGAGCTCTTCTTTGCTTTTTGTGCAAGTTTTCATGTTATTGAGCCAAGAAATGGATTATCTATGACTTTATATGTAGACTAAAGGTTTTCACACACCTTATATATCCTATGAAAGTGTTCTAATTCATTTTGATTCTCACTTGGTGTTGTAAATGGAATTGGACCCCCTTTATTCGTTAGGCCTAGTTAAGGCCTATTAGGTCTAACTGCACTTATGTGGGTTTAGGCCACCCTGTTTGGTATCTTAGTGATGTGATTCCTTATTCATGTTTTTTCATGTTGAAATAAACTTATTACACCTTTTTATATGGTTTCCATAGTCTTCAACATATTTCTTAACCTCTCTCCCACCAAGCCTACAAGGTGTACCTCTTTGAGAGTGCCCTCTATCTAAGATAGAATAGAGAGAACATCCCCTATTTCCTCAAGAAAAAAAAATATATGATAATATTTATAAAATTATGGGGATGTTCTATACCAAGTTTCATGACTATATCTCATCAATAGTCCCTCAAAATCTTCCAAAACCCAAGATAGACTTGTATGTAGTACTCAATGTGTAGGATTTTGTGTACCAACTATAGGTGTCATATTAAAACCCTTATTTTACATGTATCCATTTTATAAGAGTCTCATGATATTGTCACTACCGATTTGAGTTTATTTTCAAGTATGTTCATCATCAAGGCCTTCACCAAATCTCTCAATGTAGACCCTCCATTTGGATAGGCCTAGTTAACAGTCAATTATGACTATGTCATTTATTCAAGAAGGATACCTACCTGTAGATGTGTATTGTAACATTAGACCTAATGACATGTTCATATTATCCTCTTAAATTCATCAAGGTCATTTCAAACTCACCTTATGACTCACTTCATGCTTAAGACTTGTGACAAGAACAAACTTCCCTATGTCAATGTATTGCCATCCTACAGTTGACTATAGGTGATCATTCTTGGAGAAAAAGGGGTCCTATAGGTTGATAAAAATCTTAGATATTGTACTTCACACCCTATGATCCTTTGAAATTCTTGGAACCAAATCCAAATGGAAAACATTTGTATTTACATGGTTCCATCACCAAGGTTCATCTTATGAGACTATGGATGGCCTTTTGGGAGCAATGGTATACCTATAGGTGATGATACAAATCAAGATCCTATAATTTATCCCTCCTTGATGTTCCTTAGACTATTAGTACCATTTTAATTTCCATAATGTTACTTTACATGGAGGTATGCTCTTTATTTCTTGAATGAGGACTATATGGTCATTTGGAGTTCAATCACTGTAGTGAACACTAAAAACCTGCAGTGTAAGAATGCCTAGAATGGAGGCTTCCTTTACATCACCTATTAGAACCAAACATCTTATTTATTTGGTCAAGGAATATCTCATATGATAGGTCTTCATGATGTAGGTATTAAACTTCATTGAGACCTCCTATTACCTCATTATATGATAGCACCAAATGTGGCTAAGGCTCTATTTCAAAAAATTTAAGGTAACAAGTCCTTAAACTCTTTCTTCCTATATGAACATGGCTCCTCAAGTTTTATTGCCATTACATGTCTTCACAATTGATTTATATTACCTATTAAACATTATCAAACCTTTATGAAGGGATCAAATAAGTTTCAACATTAGCATTTCAACTATTCAGACCTTTATGGAGACCTGTAGGTGCATATGTAGGTGTGATACAAAAAAGTGAAGATGGAACATGGAAAATATGCATAGTAATGACCTTGTAATAAATATTAGACCTATATAAAGTCTTCAAACTTATATTTTAAACCTTTAAATACTTCAAACAAGTTAAATACCTTATATTAACATGCTTAGCTTCCTTTATGGCACCTGTAAGTGCACATCAATGGTGTAAGACTGTGTATGGAGTCTAAATTAGTTATCACGATCTATTATATGTCATTTGGAAAGATTAGATTGATTACTAATTATTTGAAGAGTATTTTCAACATCTTTAAACCTTCACCACATCTCCATGACTGTGCTCAAAACTTCACACACCTCATTCACCATGACTGTAAGTGAATATATACAAAGAGATTGTGTTGTTTGCTTGATTACAACTTCATGTGAGACCTTTTAAAACTTAACTTGGAAGGAGAGTTGAATTAACAACACATGGGAAACATGAAATACAAAATTTCACCTTCATTTGAAACCATTATAGGAAATGAAAACCTTTGTAATTGAAACCATCTTGCAACTCCATTAGTGCACTCAACCTATAACTTGAGATATTTGGATCATCCACTCACCTCCAAGAATGAAAAAAATAATTAAATTATGGGTAAAATATTTACATGTGTTATATAATCAATTTCATCCATTTTATTGTATGGACTAGCTCAAACAAGAAGAAAACCTACAGGATGTGGAGATTAGCATATAAAAAGGAGAAGTCAACTTATTAAGAATGCTTCATAAAGCATGGGAAACCAATATTTTAACTCATTCCATGAAATTGAATTGGATTTAGTTTAATAACACCCCATAATAACATTTGACCTAAAACCTCTCCTACTGGTCGTACCATGAGAGAACTTATTGACTAGTTTTGTATTGCAAGTGGAGAGATGGAGAAGTGAAATAGTTTTTAGTCATGTTTTGAGACTTATAAATCAGATAAATTATGTAAGTTAACTTAGTTAATTTGAAGAGTCACTCCATAATATTTCCACATGTTCCACACTCCTTTAGAGGCTGTAAAACTACCAAAACCTCCTTTCAATTATTTTATTGATTTTAGTTGGGAACTTGCACATTTTCAATTAAAACTGACAAGAATAAAAAATTTATGACATATTGGACATTTAAAGATATTTAGGAACACTTTTACACCTAATAAAATCATACAACCTTCATTAATGACCCATATATGACCCTTAAGTGACCTTTTATGACTTGGGACTAAATTTGACTACAACCAAGGTAATATCACATTAAATGACATAAAATATAACCATGACACACCCTATTACATCCTAATAGACCCATATACAAGTTTTTTACTATATGGGTTAGCCTATTTTGACTTAGTCAAAATAGTCAACATTTTTGGTGATTTACTAGGGGTGGTATGCTTGTTATACCAATGACCAGTAGCCTAATCATATCCATTGGGACATGAAGTCACCCATAAATAGATATGAAACTGAATTTTACTTTGAAACCATATCAAAAATAAATAAATGACACAAAAAATAATACACAGCAAAGGAAATAAGCTTGTGTTCTCAAGAACACTTATGGGACACACACACATAATTAAAAGAAAGACACACACCTAACCTAGTATTTACAAGACCTCACTCTTAAGGTGAAGGGAATATTAGCATTCTTCATCTAGGGTCAATGATAGTTCCTCTTACATCATGAAATCATCTTGTCATGTGAATCATGCTCATCATCAAACACTTAATTAGGTAGATGGTGAAATGACTTACCATCCCTATATATTCTCATGTCTACAACTAACCTACCTTGAGATTTCATGAATTCTCTCTCTTTCCGTCTAAATACATTTTTTTGAGTTAAAAATAGCTTGACCTTTGTCATATTCATTTGATATTATTCAAACTACATATTGGAAGACATGACAGTTGCCTCAACTTTTCCATACCCTTGGGAAGAATGTACTTGATGTGTATGCTCATCAAGTTCCTCTTCACCATGTTCCAACACCTTTAAATGTGTTTCTACTTCAAATTTATTCCTTGACTATTCTTCATGCATAAATACTTCTACCTTGACTTCACTAGGCCTTTCCATGATTACAACTTCTTGTGCAGTAGCTTCACTTAGCTCTTTTATGACTGTAGGCCTTTGAATAATGATTTGACATACATTTTGATGCTTTATGGAACATTCAACAACTTGATAATTAGTCTCATTAACACACTCACCAAATATACACTTCTTGGGAGGGAAATTAGTATTACCTAACTGATCAAATTATTGACATATGGCATTGAACCTTTGTCATAAGTCATCTTCCTCCTCATGAATGTCATCCCCAATGGTTACTTCATTAGGTGCAAGCATAATTACATGGTTATTCTCATCATGATGATTTATAATTTTATTCAACCTATCATCATCATACACATGGGTCAAATAATTACCTTTATCTACTTGCGAGAAATAAATCTCAGCACTTACCTCAGCTTGCTCAAATGCTCCTTCATGGATGATATAAGTGCCAAGGTCAGTTTGTTCAAAGTATGTATATTGATTATGTTTATAATAATCTACACCATAATCATCTATAAATAATTCATCTATGCCTTCAATCTTGGAAGAAGCACCAACATCTACAATAAACTCTTTTTTCTCATTGATGACACAATTCAAGTTGGATCTTGCCTCCACATAAGGCTCAGTGTGGAATATATCAAGTGGTTGAGTCTTTATGGTCACTTTTTCTCCATATCTTATCCTAAAGGATAATCAATACCAATACTATAAGAATTAACCTCCTCTATTATTTGTGAAATCTCTTGAAAGGTAGATTACAAAGTGGACAAGTAAGTCAACAATAACAATGTCTTGAAGGATGAGAAAACTAGGACAATCATGAAATAAAAACTTCATACCTTTGATCAATCCTATTATATTGAAAGGTGTACCATCTAATTGAAGCACTCATTATAATTTGGTTCATATTTTATGTCCAATTTATTAGCTACAACTTTAGGCATCACTGAAGTTCTAGCTCCACTATCAACTATGCAGTTGTGGACTAGTTTGTCTCCCACTATGAGAGTGAGGTATAAAGGTGGAGGCTTCTCAAACTTGGTATATGGTTCAATAATTTTTTTATGGGAATTATTAATATCTACATGACTATGACCATTTATTGATGATGAAGGACTAGTATAAATAGTAGATAGTTGTTTTTGCAAGTGTTCCTTTTATCCAAGCATATGAAGGACATCCCATAGAGAGATAGATGCCTTGGCATTATTCAAATAATATACAATGTTTATATAAGGTATACTAAACCCTTCATAAATCCTTGGAGGCAAGGAAGTGTTTTTTTAGCTTTAGGAATAGAATCACTTTGAGTAGAGCTTACAACACTTTGATTTGGAGGAGGTGTAGGAGTGTTAGGGACTATCATGCTTACAGTCATGCCTTGCTACCTTAGATTAGGGATAGATGAACTTGTAGGAACACCATTATCATCCCATATATCCTTTACTATATCTCTTGTATTATATATAATATAATTTCCTTGGTTAAGCACAAAAGTTCCTTTAGCTAGGAAATTGCTAAAGTTTTCTCCTTGAGGTTGCCAACCTTCACTTGCTTAAATTGCTAAAGTTTTCTCCTTGAGGTTGACAACCTTCACTTTCTTGCATTAGGACTTCATCTTCTATTGATAGTAGAGGAGTGACTCCTAATTGAACAACTAGATATTTATCTCTACCTTCATTTGAATCCATTAATTTTCCTTGGTACCACTCTTCCCCTTGGATTATATTTCTATGCATCATTACCATCTCTTTTGTGTTGGACGTAGAAGGAGGATTGTATACATTGGAAACCCTATTGAAGTTAGGCTGCCCTTGACCTCTCCCATATTGTTGAACATATTGCTGATAATAAGGATAGAGGTTTTTATGAGAACCTTTTTGCATATTTAATTTCCTATTTTGAGACTCTAATGCTTGGTATCATGCCCTTCAATTAATATCATCTTCTACCTTATTAGTTACAGTTTTAGGCTTGGTATTTGCACTTGGAACATGGGAAACATTTGGAGTAGTAGCAGAAGTGTTTGGTAGAATAAGCATAGAGAATTTTGGAGGTAAATTTCTTGATTTAATTATACCATTTTTAGCTCTAATGACAAGTTCATATTCATCAAGTAGAGTGAAACCATCCATGGATTTTAGCATGATGTAAATATCAGTACCAATGGCCTTCAAGTATGTAGGAAATACAAATCTAGCAAGTGGTCTCATGGGAGGGTGCAACCTATGCCATGTATTTTGTACCTATCATTGAAGTCATGCATTATTTCCATGGGGGATATTTGAATCACATTTATTTGGTGAATGAGTGAAGTGTGGTCACTTTCATCTTCAAATATTGAATTTAGGAAAACTCCAAAGTCATCACATGTTGTAATACAACCACCAAACAAAGACCTATACCAATCAAGTGATTTTCCTTGAAGGGACATTTTAAAGAGTCTAATGGTAATATTTAACTTAGTGACCTAATGAAAAATACAAAAATTAGAGATGTCCTTGATGTGTTCACTAAAATTGGCATGAACTTCACCATTGAATGTAGGAACACTCTTTGTAGCATTAAGGAGATTGTCATCATCAGCATCAAGATGTATTAGATTTTTAGTATTAAAGGTTGGGAAGGCATGCTACCTAGCCATTTTTTATTCAATATCTTCCTCAATATTTTGATCCTCTTGGTTAGAAAACTCCTCTTACTCTTCAAAGGGTAGAATAAAATAAGGGTGTTGAACTTCAAGAGGAAGTTCAGGTTGAAGAGGTGGATAGATGGGGTTGAAAACTCTTCTAGAATATGACCTAGTAAGGACCATGAAGTATGAGCATAAATATATGAAAAAATAATGTTCTATAATAATATATTACCTTAAATATATTCACCAAATTCTAAGTAGCATACCAATATGCAGTCGATGTTGTCAAGACCATCATTCACCTTGACAAGTTATCTTTAGGACAATGGGTCCCACTAAGCATCCAAAACTATTGTCACAAAATATTGTACCATAGAAGACTTTTTTCAATCCTACTCTAATATTTTAGAAACATTGGAATACCTATAGGCCTATGGGTTGCCTATAGTAGAGGTAGACCTCTAGGTTTAAGGGTTAGCTCCCTGAATTGATGTTGAAGTGCTTATCACCTAATCTAATTGATTGCTTGTGGGAAAAGGGGTAGAAGTATTCATGAAATAAATATATTCTAAAGAGATGATACTACATAAGTATTTCCATAATGATATCATACTTTTTTCACTAAGAAAAAATACCTATAAACTAGCTTCAAAGTCCTATTCTAAGATTAGTATTTCAATATAGAGGTAATATGCATGAGATAACTTAAGGCAAGTGGACCAGAGGTCTGATTGTAGCCTCTAGATCAACTTGAACACTTTAAAAAATAAAAAAACACTAGTTACAGTCATTATGACCTTCTAGAATGAGAACTTCTTGCATTAGACATGAAAGGATAAGGAGAAGCAAGGATATAATCACTAGACCTCACCATTCATCACTTTGCAAATTTAGACAAGATGTTTGTGAACTCAAAACTAGATTGATTATATTATTCAAAGGCAAATTACAATATCAAACCATCAATATTTATACATACATGGTGTGGAATTATGAAATTAGATCTAAAATGGTTAGTACTTATAGAATGTGAGAGAAGAGAGAGAAAAATGGATTCCAAGAGTCACAAGAACACTTGTCAATTTGATAGAAGCAATTACATTTGTATGGTAATGATGTATGAGATATACTATGTAAGGTCTATATGTAAAAATGTCTCTTCAAGCATGAAACTCCTTAAATCTAGTGCAAAACTCTTTAATTTCTTGTTTGGAAATTGTCTTCATCATTTGGCCTACTTTGAACATTCCACAACAGACTAAGAATAGATGACATGATTTTAATTAAGGTGGGTTACTCTAACATGTATTGGATATGTCCCTCATCATCAATCTTCTTCTATAAAAGTGTTCTCAATATTTACAATCATAATCACCCTTTTTCACTCACCCTTCCTTCACACTTGGCATGAAGGTGATCTTCAGTTTCTAAAACCAATCCATACAATGGAGTGTATGACACTTGTCAAGGGTTCTCGAGTTTCTAAAACCATCATGTGGAACTTAAAATTCCTTCCAATTGAATTTATCACCTTCTCACTTGGTGATCACTTCTCATTCACCCTGTTAGTTTAAAGTGGCTAAAGTGAAGGTGCTTGTAGAGGTACTTATGTGATTTTTTTAAGCAAGATATGGATATGGGGAGTTATATTGGGTCTTATTGTATCTCCCATAGTGATTCTCATCTTTTTAAACCTTTTTGTACCTTAAAAACATCAAAAAGTATCAATAAAAATAGTTTTTTACCTTGTTCATATAAATAGGGTAAAATCCAACTTGATGGGAAGGATCCTAGGGGTGTCCTCTTCAATTCGAAGATCATTTCCAAGTCAAACTATCCCTACTAGATTCCTTTCCTTCTTTCTTTTCTCCATCAGGTCATTAGTAAGGGTTTTAGGTAGTTTTACCCCTTAATGATAGTTTATAAAATTATGACATCCAAACAATAAACAAATTCCACTATATTATTGATTAGGACCCTCTCCAACCTATCCTATCTTCTCAAATTCCCATGCTAGGCATATGTACTATTATGAGCTTCTAATGTTGCCTTCTTAAACTCTTCTTTACTTTCTATGCAAATTTTAATGTTCTTGAGCCAAGAAATGGACTATTTTTGAATTTATCTATATAATAAAGGTTTTCACACACCTTATATCTCCCCATGAAAGTTTTATAATGAATTATAATTCTCACTTGGTGCTATAAATGGAATTGGACCCCCTTTAGGCATTAGGCCTAGTTAAGGCCTCGTAGGTCTGACTGCACTTATGTGGGTTTAGGCCACCCTATTTGGTCTCTTAATGTTGTGAGGCCTTAGTCATGTTTAAATAAACTTTTTACACCTTTATACATGGTTCCTACAGTCTTAAACTCATTTCCTAACCTTTCTCCCACCAAGCCTACAGGGTGTACCTTTTTGATAGTGCCCTCTATCTAAGATAGAATAAAGGGCACTTCCCATATTTATTTAGGAAAAAAACATAAATGAGAGTCTTTATAAAATTATGGGGATGTTATATACCATTTTTCTCATCAATATCCCCTCCAAATCTTCCAAAAACCAAGATAGACTTCTATGTAGTACTCACTGTGTAGGATTTTGTGTACCAACTATAGGTGTCATGTTAGAACCCTTTATTTTCATGAGATGTTCACTACCACTATGAGGTTATTTTAAATGATTTTAATCATCAATAAATTTTCTAAATATCTCATTATATACCCTCCATTTTGATAGACCTAGTTTACAATCAACTATGACCATGTCATTTGTTCAAGAAGGAGACCTACCTGTAGATGTGTATTTCAACATTAGATCTCACAACATGTTTATATTATACTATTGAATTCATCAAGGTCATTTCAAACTCACCTTATGACTCATTTCATTCTCAAGACTTGTGACAAGAACACACTTCCCTATGTTAATGTACTAGCATCTTATAGTTGACTATAGGTGACCATTCTTGGATCAAAAGAGGTCCTATAGGTTGCATTCCAAATCGTGAACCCTATAATTCACACCCTAGGATACTTTGAAATTATTGGAACCAAATAAAAATGGAAAAAAATTGTGTTTACATGGTTCCATCATGAAGTTTCATCTTATGAGATTGTAGGTACCTACAGTTAGGCTATAGGTGGCCTTTTGGGAGCAATGGTATACCTATAGGTGATGATACAGATCAAGATCCTATAATTTATTTCTCCTTGATGTTATTTAGACTATTAGTACCATTTTAATTTCCATAAGGTTACTTTACATGGAGGTATGTTCTTTATTTCTTGAATGAGGACTATATGGTCATTTGGAGTTCAATCATTGTAGTGAACACTGAAAACTTGCAGTGTAAGAATGCCTAGAATGGAGGCTTCCTTTACATCACCTATTAGAACCAAACATATAATTTATTTGGACAATTAATATATCCTATGATATTTATTCATGATTTATGCATTAAAATTTAAATATCCTTCATGTTACCTCATTATATGATATCACCAAATGTGACTATGGCTCTATTTTAGATTTTTTAAGGTAACAAGTTCTTAAACTCTTTCTTCCCATATGAACATATCTCCTCAAGTTTGTTTTCAATTCCATGGCTTCACCATTGATTTATATGACCTATTAAACGTTATCAAACCTTTATGAAGTGATCAAAAAAATTTCAACATTAGCATTTCAACTATTCAGACCTCTGTGGAGACTTATAAGTGCATATATAGGTGTGATACACAACAATGAAGATGGAACATGGACAATATTCATGGTTGATGACCTTGTGATAAATATTATACCTCTATAAATTCTTAAAACTAATATTTTAAATCTTTAAATAATTAAAACAATTCAAATAACTTATATTAACATACTTAGCCTCTTATATGGCAGTTATAGGTGCACATCAATAATGCAGGACTGTGTATGGAGTCTAAATTAGTTATCACAATCTATCATATGTCATTTGTAAATATTATCTTGATTTATCATGATTTGAAGATTATTTTAATCATATTTAAAACATCACCACATCTCCATGATTATACTCAAATGTTCACACACCTCATTCACCATCACTGTAAATGAATATATGTAGAGAGCTGACTATGTTGTTTGCTTGACTAAAACTGCATGTGAGACATTGTGAAATTTAAATTTGAAGGAGAGGTGAATTAATAAGACATGTGAATCATGAAATACAAAATTCCACCTTCATTTGAAGCCATTATAGGAAATGAAAACCTCTGTAGTTGACGAAATTGACTTACAACTCCATTAGTGCACTCAACCTGCAATTTGAGATGTTTGGCTCATCCACTCACCTCCAAGAATTAAAAAATATATAGAAACCATGGGAGAAATATGTCCATATTTTTTACAATAAATTCCATCCATTGGATTATACGGACTAGCTCAAACAAGAAGAAAACCTACAAGGTGTGAGGATTAGCATGCAAAAAGAAGTAGTCAACTTATTAATAATGGTTCATAAAGCATGGGAAACCAATCCTTTAAATCATATGATGAAATTTAAGTGTATTTATCTTAATAAAACCCCACAAGATCATTTGACCTAAAACCTCTCCTGCTAATCGTACCATGAGAAAATGTGTTGACCCATTTTGCATGCCAAGTGGAGTGATGGAGAAGTAAAATGGTTTTTAGTCCTATTTTGAGACTTTAAAAGCATATAAAACATGTAATTAAACTTAATTAATATCAAGAGTCATTGAAAAATCTTTCCACATGTGCCACACTCCTTTAGAGGTTGTACAACTACCAAAACCTCTTTCTTTTCAACTATTTTTTTGATGTCAATTGGGAACCTACACATTTTTAGTTAAAACTAACAAGATTGACAAGTTTTTGATATATTTTATGTTTAAATATAGTTAATAACACTTTTACACATAATAAAACCTATAAAATTCATCAATGGCCCAAGTATGACCCTTGAGTGACCTTTTATGACCTAAGACTAAATTTGACTATGACCAAGGCTAATAGCACATTAAGTGACATCAAATAGAACCATGACACACCCTATTACATCCTAATAGACCCATATAATATTTTTTTACTATAATATGTTGACCTATTTTTATTTTGGTTAAAATATTCAATATTTAGACATCAGTAACAGCCTAAACATAAGTCTAAGGTGGGTCCTGTAGTTGCCATCGACACAGATCCCTTCCCTTACTCCCTTCACTCTCTAAAAGCCTCTCATGGCACTAATTGGTTTTAAAACTCCTTAATATTCCCCCTATTTTACCTGCCATATTCCCCATTTTTTCCCCTCCATAATTCACCCAAGTTCCTCTGGCCTTAACCATGCAAAATGTCATCTCCTCCTCTTTACCATCTGCATCATCCATTCCACAACCAGTGGCATCCCTAGTGCTTTTGCTAGTCATTTTTTAGGTCTGGATACCTATAGGTTACCTAACCTCAATAAGTATAACTATAAATACATTGATAATTTCACCTATGTGCATATCTCAAGCCAATATGTTGACACCCTTTATGGCCTAGTAGACTCCTTAGTCAGTCCTTATTACCTCAGCCACCCATGCTCCCTTAAATACATCATCTTGATTTGATAAAATAAAAAATACAATAAAAAATCAAAAGGTAGCTTGTGCTTGACCTTTTATCTAGGTACTAATTTTTCCCTCTCGACTTCCTCCATAGGCTCCCACTGCCCATACTATACCACCCCTGATAACTCCTCTCATCATTCTCATGCCCCCATTTCCATCATCTTAAGTTATCAAGGATTTGTCTTTAACCATCCAACTTCCTCCTTTCTTCTATATTCCCCTCTCTATGGATTCATAGCCTCAAAGGTTAACCTAACTCAAATATAGAGGAAATCACATATGTTCTCTTGGACATCCCCATTTATCTTGTCTCCTTATGTCAAAATGCCTCCTCCTCTTCCATTTATTTCCTCATTCACCCCTTATGCCTCATCCATAACCCTTCCAACTCATCCTCTACCTATCACCACTATTTATGTCACCCCACCAACACCTTATCCTACCCTAGGAATGGTTATGATGTTGTACGCACTTGAGATGACAATGTAAGGTGACTATGATGTACAATAGGACTTTGACCACACCATTGGAAACATGTAAAGTATAATCACTCAAAAGTTCATTCAAGAGGGGAACCCTATATGGCAGAGACAAAAGGATATTTTATCCTTCACTAAGGTGAATACTTCCATGGGAGATGAAAAGGTAGTTAAAGACCCAGTCTCAATCCTCTGAGCCACACATGACATGTCAAAGAATCTGATGGAGGACATGCAAGAGTAATTTTGAGACTTGAAATCATAAGTGAGAATTTCCTTCCCTATTTATCTGATTGGGCAAGTCAAGGATGCCCTCTTACGACTTTTCTCATCTCTAGGAAAAGTGGTGGATACTCTAATGGGCAGCAAGATGCATATTTAGAATACCCAAGTTTATTTGGAAAGAATTACTCTAATAAAGAGAAATTGTAGGAAGTTGGAGATTATAGTGCACAAGGGCATGTTCCTAGAATTGAATATCATTTCCACTTTGGACCTAAGCCTATAAAAAACATACACCAAGAGTGTGATGGATATCATTGAGGAGTAGCTGAGCCTGACACAAAATGTAGTGGCCCCTTGAAAGAACACAAGAAAAGATATTGGCTTAATTTAAGGAGGTTAATATATTTGTGACATTCCACCTAGATGTCACTCTTCTAGATAGAGGTGAGTTCATGATAAATAATGTGGCTAGGGCCAACAAGGTTGGAGCCCATGCAATGTTATAACTCTCCACCCAATCCACTACAATCATTAGCTAGATATTAGAAGTCAAGGTGGATATAGAGGTCCCACTCTAAGTTTATTAAAGGTGAGTATCCTATTTATATGTGATCTTATGAGATGTACTGATGAATTTATCTAAATTAGACTAAGATTTTAACTTAGTGGTAGTTACGCTTGTTTCTAGAGGAGCAGAGTCTAAGAAGTTAGGAAGTGGTTAGTCTGAGTCCCCTTCATGCATTAGTTATGTGGGCCCTTAGGGATATTTTGAATGGATTTAAGAGGATTTTATTCTCTTTTTAAAATTTATACGGTTGTAATAACTTAGAGTGTCCATCATGGCCCAGGATGGAAATCTCGTGTTACTTGGAGGTGATCCTCATTCTCAACTATAAATGTATAATTGTATTTTATTTTAAGGATCAACAATTATTAATCCTAAAACATTATTAGAATTAATCTAGGATTTCACCTACTTTTCCTTTACCCTTTTTGATTATGAATGTCTACCATGATCAATACTTTTTATAAATGAACTTGTTTTAATGAATGCAATATTTCACTTTCTATAAAATTCATGGTTTATTTATTAAAAATTGTCAATCATTTCTAGTTCTTGAATGAATGTTAATGATAATAAAATTGAACTAATTCTCTATTACTTAATGATTGTAGTTTTTATAATGTGATTTCTTGTTTTAACCCATTTATGAACCCTTTTTATTTCCCTTACAATATTTTTAATATGTGTGTTAATCTATATATTATGTTTGAAGAGTTTATGTGTTATTTACTATGGGATTTTTGAATATTGATATTTAATTATGGGTTTATAAATCAAGCATTATTACCTATTTCCTCATACTCCTGTCATTGTGTAAAACTGAGTCAGAACTGTCAGTGAAACTCAACACATAGTGGTATATTGTGGCAAGGCACTTAGTTCAGCTCTTGAAGTATTATTACTTTCAGGACCAGAAACACTCTTTCTTGATCTACCTTAACCTCCTTTTGATGTTTATTTTAGAATCCAAACTTTTTCCACTACTTCATAAATCTATGAGGTGTGGCTCAATATTTAATGATGAGTATAAGCTACTTCACTTGGTAACTAATCCAAAATGCAATTACACATATCTTGAACCCCTAGTGGAAACATGCACATCTCTTTGAGTATAAAAGGTTAACCTATTTGGTCTTTGTATTGAACTATTATCAATTCTAAAATTAATAGTGGGATATTTTATCACATACATTATCCCTCACTTTCCTATTTGGAACACTAAATCCCATGAGTGCCTTCAAATTCAGAAAGGATATCAAGGATAATAAAAATTGGTGTTAGAAGAAGGGTGACCTATTTTTCATACTTGTTTGATAATCTATTGGTTTATGTTGAGTATTCTTGCTAATAGTATCTAGTTCCCATCATGACAGACTAATTGTTTCACCTTTATAGTTTCATATGAGGCCCAAATTTCATAAACCCAAACTAATAGTCGATTCTAGTAGCTTGTCTTCATAGTCTCCCCTAAATAAACCAACCATAATGGCTCTCCAAGTACCTTAGTTGGTCGGGTAAACTATCAACATTATCAAATTTGCCCATGACTTACCTAGGAACCTAGAAATATACTTTCCCCACTTCACTCCTAGCATAGGAAGAATGGATAAAGAGCACACAACCTCATACAAGACTACCCTAAGACTTCTCAATGTGGAACATAAACATGTAGTTTGTAGGGTTTTCCCATTCACATTAATGGACTCAGCCTATGATTGGTTCTTTAACCTCCCTAAAAACTCAATCATGAGCTAGGACCAGTTTAGCAACACATTATTGGCATAATTTAGGTAATTCATTAACCCTACTGCCCTCTACTATAAATTCTCTTGAATTAAATGAGAATCTAATGAGCCCATTAGAAACTTCAATGATAGGTTCTATAAAATCTATAGTTGAGTTACTGTGCTTTACCAATTGAACACCTAATTAGAACTAGAAATATACAAAAATGCCTTTGACCCATATACAAATATGTTATTTAGATGAGACCCCCAAATAGTTGAATTACCCCTAGTTTATGCCAAAATAATAAAACTCAATAGGCATTTACACCCTTAGGGTTAAATTGTGGTATCCATTCCTAATTTCTTATTGCATATGCCTACCTTGAAATTATTGCCCAATGTAAACTAGAATATTCCCATGCTTTAGCCACTACCTAGAATGAACTAGTTCCCTTTGAGTCATTCCACACCAATCTAATACCGAGGCTTTCTTCACCTAGTAAACCATGAAATGACTCCTCAGTTGCAGCACCAAGTGTGAAAAAGGAGAGGTTAGTCTTGTGTTAATCTCATAAAATAAATGAAATAAACACACTAAAATCCTAACAGGTCTAGTCTAGACACTAGGGAGATCTTAGGTAACAAGATAGCATATGAAAACACAACTAAAACATAAAATAATACACTCTTTTACCTTCCTTGGAGATCCAAAATGGCTTGTTGAATGGATTTATTAGCTTGTGCATCAAGAAGTCTTTGATAATGAATCTTTCTTGGCTCCTTCTCTCCTTGAAACCTTGGATTTGATTGTTTGGATTAATATTTGGGCATGGTAACATTACTTGCATGATATTTATGAAGGAAATCATGCATAATAACTCTATAATATCTAATCTTATAAATGAAGGTGTATGGCATTGTATTTATAGCCTCAAGAATTAACTCTCACCCAAGGTGAGTTAAGGTTGAGTTTAAACATAGAATGAGTTCAAACAAACCCTAGGTGAGTTGAGACTAACTATAGTTGATTTAATATTTGTCATGTAATAATTATTTTCAATTACTAGGCATGGCTTTCAAATTAGATATGTTAGGATATTTTGGAAGAGCTTGACGACTCATAAAGGCAATGATGAAAAGGCTTGATATTTTGATTTTTGGAATTTCTATTTTTAAATATTTATTTACAAATGGATAATTCAACTAAGCATGTAATCATGTTTAATTAGATAATTCATTTTGATTAGCATTTTTTCTCCTTCAAGATTTGATCAAGTGCCCCACTTAATGGGTCCATAGGCCAAATTGATAATTATTAAAATGCAAGGTGATTAGGGATGAATCTATGAGAGTTTATTATTAAATATGAGATACTACCTAAAATATGGATTCCTCAACATGATTATAATATTTTATGAATGATGCACAAACAAATTTGGGACATTTAATGATTCCTAGGCTTAATTTGCAATAGTGGGTAGGAATCAATCTGAGGCTGGTCAAAAGCCAATAATGGCCATGTTTAGGTGTCTATAATTTTCCCCTATTTTGGAAGGTATTATAAGTTATAACCATAGTAATTTCTTCTCAAATAATGAGTCTCATATGCCTACTTCTTCAATGGTGATGGATAAGTCATGGATGCCCCCGCAAGGGAATGATCGGTAAAGAAGGTCAGTGATTAGTCCCTCAAAAGAAGGAAATTATGAGACATAAAAGATAAAATGGGGTGTAAAATATTAATTTTCCCACAGGTGATTCTAATCAATGACATGGTGAGTTTCCCTAGTTAGGTAGATAAACAAAAGGATTTTCCCAAAGGCGGTTATTGTCATTGGCATAACAAGATAAAAAGATAATGATTTGCCTAAAGGTGGTTATAATAATTAGCTAAAGGGTAAGGGTAATAAGAGAATGATTTTTAAAAATTTAGTTATAATAATTAAAATGAAAAATATTGATTTGCCCATAGGTGGTTAGAATCATTGGCAGGATAAAAACATGCCCTAATTGGGCAAATAGAGATAAAAATTTGCCTAAAGGTAGTTATAAGTATTATCATAATGAAAATGTGCCCCAATTGGGTGTAAGAATGATAATTATTTTCCCAAAGGTTTTTATAATCATTAACCTCTAGATATATCAAAACATAATTATTTTACCAAAGGCAGTTATAATCATTGGTATTGTAGGTGGGATGATACACAATGATTTGCCCAAAGGCAGTTAGAATCATTAGTAGAATGATGGGAGTAATATTGAAAATTGGAATAGGGGGATTATGTGTTGAATCCATAATCATGGAGTAAGAGTAAGATGGTATATAAGAGGAAGATGAATTTGGGAAACCTTCTAGTATGGAGATGCATGCTTGAAGTAGCAAGGATTAAAATTCTTTCATTAGTTGATTATTCTATATTTTGGAAATGATTCGGGTAGATCAAGAATTGTTCAAGCACCAAGGAGAAGTACCACAACATCATTACTTATAATATTTATTGAGCTGATTTTTATTTTAGTGAATGATGGTAGGCATCATGATATAAAACACCATGATAATTTAGGCAAAATATACATAAGGATTAACACATGATCCAATAATTAATTAAAAATAATGCATCGATGATAAAAACCATGATGACAATATTGACATATGAATATGGATGGAATTAATTATAATGCACAAGGAATCACCCAATGAACATAGATATACTAATTCAAGGTACAATAAATAAGAAAACATAATCAAACAAATAAAACAAAACACCAAAAAATAAAGAACAAATAAAATAAACAAAACAATATGAAACAATACAAACAATGGATAATCACAATATTAATGCAAACAAAGGATAAATAAGATGATGAACATTACCCCTAGGTTATAAGAGACAACAAAAAAAAATAAACAAAATGGAGGAAAATAAGAAAAGGAAGGGGTAGCCAAGCTGACTCCATATGCACTAGGCAAGTGGACATTACCTACATAGTTCCATGGATGCAATGTCCAAATAAACTTCAAGAAAAATGAAATTCTCCTAGGATATGGGATAGAAGAAGATGATGATAATAAAAACATGATTGTGCTATAGAGGAATATCGAAATGACCTCACAAAATGGTGAGAGCATAAGATCAGTAGTAAACATTTATTTTTGTAATTTTCTAATCATATCAATTTGATTGAGAAATATGAGATACTAAATGGTCTAACTCACAAAATGGTGAGAACATTCAAAATAGATAAATTCCTCATAAAATGGTGAGATAATGGCAAAGGGTGATTGAGCTAACATCAATATGAATTAAGCACTTCTTATAGGTCCCATGATGGGACCTCAAGTCACTATAGTTCCACTTGATAGCAGAGGAATCTAACTAAGTAGCAACAAGTTCACAAAGTAGGCAAATGACACAATATGGCATAGGAATGGCAAGGTGGGACTTCAAGGCATGATAATGGTATTGTTCCTAATTTTCCCATAGGCAATTATAATTATAAAATATTAACATAGGTCAATGATACTAATTTTCCCATAGGTGGTTATAATTAGTAGCATGATGTGAGACATTGATTTTACCAAATGTTGTTATAATCAGGAGCACTCAAAATAAAATTAAACAAGAAATAAAATATGTAACTATCAAACCACTATTTACTGGTCCAAGATGCTAACTTTATCTAGAATACTGAATCAACTACTAAAACTTGATCCGAATTTCCATGTTGAAAGTGCCTGAAGAACCAATAGAATAGAACCAAAGTCAAAGGAATGGGAGGGAGGATTAAAACAACTTTGGTGTATGGGAAAGGTATGGTACAATGGTATAGGGACAAAAAGGAATGTTGATATTATGGTACAATTTAAATGATCCTCATAGATAATACTTCAAGTCTTTCAATTGAAATAATGTTTAAGGTGTATAATGTTCATCAGCTCATCAAGTTCATCTCCATCTGGTATTGTGAGATTGTATGCTTTGGATCTATAATTTACAATAATGATAAATGGACCTATCCAGTTGGGTTTGAAATTTCCCTTGTGATTCTTCTTGGCCATGGTATTTCGTTGGTTTTATTTGAGAAAAATATCGCCAATTTTAAATTATTTATGTCTGAAATACCAATTGTAGTGGCCATGAAATCTATTCTAGTATGCTTGAAGGCTATTGATAGTGACCATGAATTTTTCATCAAGTAACTCCAACTCTTATAGGTGAGCTAATTGGTAATCTTCATCATCCAATATATGTTTCAGTGAGATGCATAGAGAAGGTAACTTTAACACAAAGGGAAGAATGGTCTTAGTTCTATAAACTAAGGAATATGGAATGGCTCCTATTGGGGTACGATAATTAGTATAGTATGCCTAGAGGGCATGGAAGATTTGGAGGTGCCAATCATGGCCAACATTATTGACATTATTTTAAAGGATGTTAATAGTGGTTTTATTGGATGCCTCAGCTTGACCATTGCCTTATGGGTAATATGTTGTATAAAAATATTGAGTGATGTTATACTTAGCACAAAGCATTTTGACATCCTTGTTTTTAAATGATCCACCATTATCAAATATAATGTTAAATGGGATACCATAATGACAAATGATATGTTTAAAGATGAACTTGTAAATGTGTTTCCTAGTCATGTAAGTGAAGGGTATAAATTCAACCCACTTAGTGAAAAATTAAGTAGTAGTGAAGATGTGTTTATAACCATCAAATGAGGTAGGGTTAAACTTCCTAATGAGATCAAGTCCCCATGTTGAAAATGGCCATATTGTAAGCATTAGTTTTAGTGTTTTGGTTGGGTCATGAATCATATTGGCATGCCTTTGACATTTTTCACACCATTTAAAATATACAACTACATTCACATCTATAGTTGGCCAATAATAACTGATACATAAGAGTTTTTTGGCTAGGTGGCCCCGCTAGTGTGGGATCCACATACTCCTTCATGAACTTATCATAATGCTAATCTTGATTCTATAAAATTTAAACAATGAAGTAGAGTTCCATCAAAAATATGATGGTAAAGGGTTGGTCCAAGTAAGGTATATCATGAGGCTTGGTGGGTAAAGGCCTTTTGTTGTTTATGTGATAGGTTTAGTGACATAATATGGTCATGAAGATAGGTAAAGATTTGAGACCAACAATATCATAGATCATTGCGATGATTGAAGGTTCATGATATGGCACTAGAATATTTTTAATGAGGAATTGATATTCCTTTTCCTTGTCTATATGATGGATCAAGGATCCAATGGTAGCCATGGCATTCATTGTTTAATTACTGGCCCTTAGTATGTGTTTAAATTGTATGTTAGTGATCTATTGTTTTAGATTATCGATCATGGCCTTATATGTCACCAACTTGTCATATTTGGTCTAAAAATGGTTTATAACTTGATTGATGATTAACTAAGAATCACCATAAACCTTGAGATGTTGCATATTCCATTGTACAACTTGGTAAAGCCCTATAATAGTGTTTTATATTCAACCACATTATTAGTATAAGAAAAGTTGATACAGAATGATTTACGGATGAGATCCCCCTATGGTGTAATAAAAAATAGGCCTTCCCTCAATCCATGTGATGTGAATGATCCATCAAAATAAAACTTCAAGTACTACTCCTCAAGAGGTGTTTCAATGATGGTTGTAATGGAATCATTTGGGAGTTGAAAAATTAGTGGTTCAGTATCTGCAAGGGGAGCTTCAACTAGTTGATCTATAAGGATTTGTCCCTTGATGGATTTTTGGTTGCAATATTTGATCTCAAACTCTCTTAGAAGCATGATTCATTTATCCATGTGACTTAGTAAAATTATCTTGGATAATAGATACTTGAGCAGATCTACTTTGGAAATAACCATGGTCTTGTTGCTTAGCATGTAATGTCATAGTTTCTATGCTACAAAGACCATAGCTAAATAAGCTTTTTAAATAAGCATATAGTTGTGATCATACATGACTAGTGTATGACTCAAATAGTACATGACACATTCCTTTCCATTGTCATCATGTTGAGCTAGAAGTGCCCCTAGGGATTTGTTCATGGTAGATAGGTATAGTAAAAATGGGTTTCCTGGCATAGGTGGTAATAAAATAAGAAAATTGGCAAGATAGTCCCGATGATAAATGACACCATTCTTCAGTAAGTGTGTAAATGGATGGCATTTATTGGATAGCTAAGAAATGAAGTGTCTAATAAATTGAATCTTGCCCTGTAAACTATGAATCTACTTCAAATTAGAAGGTGGTGGCATCTTAGTAATGGCTTGTAATTTGGCAAGATCAAATTCAATACCTCTATGAGAGATGATGAATCCTAGTAATTTTCCTGAAGTAACACCAAAAACACACTTTTTAGGATTGAGTTTAACCTTATACTCACAAAGTCTTTAAAATATTTTCCATGGTATACCTAGATGATCAACATGGGTATTTGATTTATCCAATATGTCATTAACATAGTATTCAATAATGTCATGCACCATATTATGAAATATGATGGTCATGTCTCTTTGTATGTGGCCCAAACATTATTAAGACTAAATGGCATAACCTGTTAATAAAACATTCCCCATGGAGTGGTGAACATTGTTTTATGTTGGTTGTTTAGCATAATTTAGATCTGGTTGTATTCTAAAAATCCATCCATCAATGAAATCATTTCATATCCTACTATGGAATCAAAAAACATGTCAATGTTTGGTAGAGGAAAGTTATCCTTGGGGTAGGACTTGTTTATATCTCAAAAATTAGTATAAATTTTGAGTCGTTATGGCTTCTTACTAACTGGGACCACATTCGAGATCCACTCTAAGTAGTCGATCAGTTGAATACATCTCACTTATAAGATTTTTTCTAACTCTTTCTTTACTAATACAACAATGCAAGGATGTATCTTTCACAATTTTTACTTCACAAGTTTAGCATTAAGATGTACAATAAGGTGGTGTACAACCAAGGTGAGGTCCAAATCAGACATGTTAGAGTAGGCCCAAACAAAGATGTCAACAAATTCCCTCAAAAGAGATGTAAATATTTCATGTTCCTCCTTAGTAAGGAATGTGCCTAATTTTATCCATTTTGGGTCATTTGGAGTCCTGATTTTGACTTCTATAGTGTCTTCTATGAAGAGAGTTAAACCATCCTCCAAGATATTTGGTAATGATTTAAATTGGCCAGCAAATATAAATACTTCTATTTGGATTGGCTCTTCAAATTCTCCTAAACAAGATGAATCAAAATACCCAATGATAGGGATGGCCATGTGACAAGGACTATTGAAAACTCTTGGATAATTTAATCAAAGGCATGTTTCTCTTCATAACTAAATTCAAACCCAAAATCAACTTCATCATTTGTGGTCTCTTGAGCTATGTTTGATGAAAGGTGAACACCCCCATCTAATGGTGCTTGAAACTAGTTTTCACCAGAAGACTCACCTTTCTCTTTACTTTTACCCTAGTCCAAAAGTACCTCAAAGAGGTTTTCACTTTATGACCTCAATGTTTTAATTTTTTTTTGTGGCTAATGGTGTTCATCCACTTTCTAAAATAACCTATTGGATCCATTTTGTTTGAGAACCCTTATTTATGGTCTCCCAATAAAACTTTCTCTTTTAGGCCTAGAAAATTGAAAAAGGCCTCATCATTCTCAAACTCATCTATAGGCATTGTGGATTCTTATTGGTCCTAGGATATAAGTTGAGGGTAATATAGAGGAAGTGGGTTGTTGAGAATAATTGGGGTAAGGGTACAAATGGTATGGGTGTCAAATAGATTGGTATTGACAAGGTTTTTATAAATATTGTGATCATATTTTGCTTCATTATTGACATCATCGTCATGAATCATTAGCATTTTAAAATGGATAAGATGCATGGGGTCACCCTTAAATGATTTAAATCGGAGACCATATGTACCTTTATATTGATTTAGAGATATTAGCTCAAGAATTTCCTATTCATTTGGATTGAAGCCTCCTTCTTCATAGGTTTGATTCTCCATGATCTTATTAGGTATGGGATGTTTGGTATTTTTGTAATAGTCATCCAGTTTATCATTATATATCCAAGATTCATCATTCACAAGTGGGTCATGTTCTTAGCCAGTGGTTGGTGTGAAAATAATAGGAGCTAGACTATGGAGCTTTCCCTTTCCATTTCATTTCCATTCTATGCAAAGTGGCCTAGCTTTAGGTCTTCTCTAGGAGTTGGGGTTTTATGGAATCTTGGCAATGTGAAACATATCATGGTTCAAATATTCTCCTAGGCCATTGGCTAAGATGTTAAAATGATTAGAAAACTCAAGGGGTGGCATATGAGAAGATGAATCAATGTTATATGGTTATATGCAATTGGCCTCTAGTAAATCAATAATTGTTTCTTTTCCATTGTCCTTTTTAGGAACTAGATATAAGTTAAAAAGGTAGTTATATATTTCATACTTGACCTCCAAATGTTTACAATGTTCATAGGGATGCAAATCTCCATTGATAGTGACCTCCATGCCTGAATGAGAGAACCTGAGACACTAGTGCAATATTGAAGGGATCACATGAATTTCATGTATCCAAGTTCTACCTAGAAGCAAATTATATGATAGTTCTAGGTCTAACACATAGAAAAGTATATCATGGGTCAACATCCCAATGATAACTAGCAAGCTTATGGTGCTTTGTGATTCCTGATCTTCATTCTTGTAGGCCTTGATAGTGATCATTTCTAATTGGATATCAACTATTGTGTATTCAAGATGCTTGATGAGCTTCAGAGACACAATATTTAGGCCTGATCCATTGTCTATAAGGATGCATTTCACTTTATGTCACATTATGACAACCTCAATGTACAATAGATTGTTATAGAGAGGGAAAAAGGATGACATATCACTTTGGTTGAAGGTCAATTGTTAGCTTGGGTTGAGATGTCCAACCAAAGCTTGGAATTTTTTTGGGCTTATGTCATTTGAAACTTGTGATTGGTCTGGGAACTCTATCAATATATTTTTATAGATAGTTGATGTACATAACAAAACCAAAATGGATATTTGTGTGGGCATCTTTTGAAGTTGTTCCATAATATCAGAAATCTTTTCCATCATAGTGGTATATGGTCTATTTTGAGCCAAAACGATGTGGTGAATGGGATAAGTGGTAGGTGGTTGTGGGTTGGGAATGGTAATATTTAATTGTCAAGTTATGATTACACAACCAAGATTAGATATAGGGTCATTATTGCTAGAAAATGATTGTGGAGGGGGACCAGATAAGATAAGTCTCAGTTGCTAGTGCACTTGTATGTGGTCATGGAGAAAGGATGATTTATCGATATATGGTCCAAAATTAGTAATCTATGATTTCTAGTGAACATGTATGTAATCCCATGTCAAGGATGGGTCACTATCATAGATGGCTTGATTGGAATTTTTTAGCAACAATCCTATTATGTTAGCACTTGGTCTTGGATTGATGGTGATTATGGAAATGTGGCCTCCTATAATATGACTTAAAATTTTGTTGTAGTCATGTTCAACTACATGGGAAATCAATTAGGTATTGTAATCATTATGGCCTTGGTTCCATCCATTTGGTTCGCATTATTATTTTTGTTATTAAATTTACATTTGTCACTACTATTGATACTATTATTGTTGTTGCTTTGGTCCTTATTATTATTGTTGTTGGTTATTATGTTGTGTAAATAGGTTTTGATAAATACGTAGATTCCGATTAGATGTAGATGCTCTACTATCCAATATTTATCTTTCTATTTTCCAACATATTTTCAATGAGATGTTTTATTTGCACACAATAGCATAGATTATGTTCATGAGTGCGATGGTATTCATAGAATGCATTCTCTTGATACCAATCTAAATAAAGGAATACCTTATGGACAGTGTTTTATAATTGGAAAATTAATCATATTAAAAATGGATATCTTGAAAAACACAAATTCAATAGGTTCTCCAAGGTCTCTAAAGACTCGACAAGTAAGCACATTTCTCTTTAGAAGATGTGTTTTTAAAAGTAATCGTTGTTGTGTCTGTTTAGTTGATCTAGGTTGTTGCAAAGGTTGTGCTTATTAAATGGGTTGTTGGTGAGGAGTAAGATTCATTTACAACATTAGTTGAGAATATGGTATTTTCACTATTTATACATAATGCAACTTGATTACTCCATTTCCAATAACATTCTTGTTGCGATTGAATTACTTGCATTTTTCATAATTATTAGCCTATGCTGGTGATGACACTTGTGCTTGGACTTGGTTTGGTTATGATTTTGGCATAACACTTAGTTTTGGATCTAGTTTTAATTCAATGAGGTTATCTTGATAATCCATTTGTTAATAATGGCCCTTTCAATTAATAAACCTTTTGTCGATGATCTCTTTGAAAGTATGTGTTGCACACTACAGTTCTATCTCACTGTGCAAATTTTTGGTAAACACAACGACCAATTATTTATCTAGTAAGCTATGGGTGAAATAACTAGCAAGTGTTCTCCATCTCTATAAATAGCTTTAAAATCTTTCACTAGATTTTTGTTTGGTTTGAGTCAAACATACTAATGAAATCTCATGTTTGAGATTGTAGGAGAAATGTTGTACATATTTGTCTTAGAGGTCATCAAAATTAGATACTTAATTTTTTGGAAAATTTAGGAACCACTCCAAACCCTATCTTTATAAAATATAAGGAAACAAAATTAAGAGGTATATGCCACTGTAAGCCACCAAATGGAAAGTAACAAATGATTATGTTAAATCGGCCTCAAGGTCTCCTTTACCCTTGTATTTATCAAATTTTGGTGATTTGTACCCTAGAGGAAATGGTATTTGCAGATACTCCATGTTGAATGGGTATGAACACACATCATATAAATTGAAATTTTTAGTCTATTTCTCTACTTGAATGGTGGTAATTTCATCCTTCATTTTTTTTAGTTTTTGTACCAATAAATTATATGGAACATTGGTCTGAGGTGGAGAATGGGTGATCAAAGGTGGATCACCTTAACTAGAGTATACTAGAGGAATGGTTTGTTATGGAATGTTGGTTTGGTTAGGTAATTGACCAAGAATATTCATCTATGTATTGTGATGATATTGTTTAAATTACACATATTGTGGTGTGATATTTTGGTTTGGATTCAATATATAGGCCTAGTTTTGAGGGAATTGTGGCTGAGATGGAAGGATATGGTTTGGGGTAAATTACTATGCCTACTGAGGTTGAGTAGGGATTTGTTTCAAACTAGTCAAACCTAGATGAATAAGGGGAACTTGTTGTGGACCAATTCCCTATCATTAGATTTGTGTCATGTTTGAAATGAAAGGAAATTACTACCTAATTGGTACATGTTGGATAGTAGAACTTTTTTGTTGCATGAAAACTAGTTGTGGAGTAGATGCTTGTAACGTGGTAAAAAAAATTTGTTGAACAAGTTACATATTTTTTTGATTAGATAATGTTTTTGATTGTAAAGGTATGTTGTTCTATGACTATTGAGGTATACTTGTCGCTACTTTATGAGTTGAAACATTGGTTGCCCCCTATTGAGTTGGTAGAATGTTCTACCTTTACTATGTTGGTATATTAGATGGTGCCTATTGTTGTGGAATGTTAGTCATCACTTATTAAGGTATAGTAACATTCATCACATTTTTTTGAGGCAAGGCACTAGTTGTCACTTTATTACTTAATCCTTGTGGTTACATGCTTGATGAAGCAACTAGTTGAGGATTAGAGATAGCCTATTGTGGTTGGGATGTAGGAGTTATTGTCCCCTGATGTTTCAAACCACTCATAGTGTTAACTAAAGGCACTTTTTTGGACTATTTATTGGTGTAGTTAAACCACTTTAGCCTAGATTGGATGACACTTACATGTTATCACCATGTTTGGTGCATTATTGTATGTAGAAGCAGTAAACACTTCTTCAATAGTTGGGGAATTAAATATGTCTCTAACTAAAGTGATCTGTAAAAATGGGTCTATACTTGGATAGTATTGACTTATCAATTCTATCAATACCCCTATTAAATGAGATAACTCGATGAGTGGTGCATTTGACATGGCCATATTATTATAATTATGGGATAAGTTCAAATAAGTTTGATGTGTTGTTTGTATTTGTATAATAAGATCCTCCATGAGGATTTTTCCTATGACAAGCATAAACTGGTCTTGGTACGATGTCAGCATGAGTGAATGAGGATTTATAAAAGAGGATTATTCAATGGTTTGATTATAATTCATGTTGTAAGGCACTTTAACTATCCTAGGCAAATTATCATGGGGAAGTTTGTTGCAAAATTTTACCCTACCTCCATGGATCTAACTAAAGCTTCATCTTTATTTTTAAATAAGTGACGATCAAAAAAATAAGGATCATATGTTGATGACATCATAATGTAATATTTTTGTTGTTAAACTTATTATACAACTGATGGTATGCTAGCAAGGTACTACACAATTTTCTCTCAGTCCTGCTCTGAGTATGGAGGTGTGTTAAACAAATAGTGAGCTAAGGGATCTTGGATTTTGTTTTGAGAATTGAGTATTATAAGGAGGATAAGAATTCATCTCAGAACCTACATCATCACCATAGGGGTCTTGAATAAATTCCTCTTTTGTGACCATGTTATCATAACATAGATTGTACATGGATTTATTATGAGTGTAATGAGACATATTCAAATCAACTACATCATCACCATATGGGTCTTGAATAAAGTCCTCTTGTGTGACCATGTTATCATAACCTAGATTGTACATGGCTCCATTACAAGTGTAATGAGACATATTTAAATCAATGATGAATGTTTCACAAAAAATGCCTAGATTTCTATAAACTCTTAAAAATAATGTCCAAAAGTACAAATGGTTTGAACCTAGTCTAACTTGGTATAAAAGTGGAGTTGTATCTCTAAGAGGGTTTCTACTAAAACATGCTCTTAAATAGTCTAACAACAAATGTCTTACACAAAAGGGTCAAGTGGATGAAATAAAACCAAAATTCCAAACTTTAGGTACAAATTGTTTCAAACAAGTCTAATCCAGGTCTAAAGAAACAAAGGTTTCTAGGTATTTTGTAAAACAAGGCACAAAATCTAGGCTCAAAATAGGTATTGCTAGGTCTTTTGGAAAAGGCAAAAAAGCTATAATTTAAATAAAACAAGGTCTAAAAGGTAGAGAGTTAATCTAAAAAATTTGAAACACTTTGGCATAAACTAGGCATTCAGATTTAGACAACAAATTGATCATTTAGAAAAAGACATGAAACAAAAGGCATACGGAAGATAGCCTACTTCCCCAAATCTAGGCACAAAAATAGTTCTCAAATTGAGTAAAGAATTAACCTAAATTATAGCACCCTAAAGTGAAAGTAAAATTCTCTAAGCCAAAATTACAAAAGGCCTAGATATAAAACAATCAATGTTTTGATATGAACTTGTCGACGCTAATTACAAACTCAACTTAAAAGACAATATGCTAAACAAGAACAAATGGCATGATGGTACTAGGTATAGATCCAAAATACATACATGGTTTTGGTTTCAAAATTGGAATTTGGACACAAGGAAACAAGTCTTTGAAATGGTTTGAGCATCATAATGATGTTACCATGATATAAATATGTGACAAATAATTTTTTCAAGACTCAAAGGCATAAATATTTAGAATGAATTGGGCAATGTAACAACACCCTTTTCAATCAAGTGACATACACAAAGGTATTAAAAAAAATTAATGTAAAAGGAGTGATATCAAATGGCCAGTGTAACACCTTTTCAAAAAAATTATTAATGTATAAATAAGACTCATTTTTAACATGGTAAGACAAACAAATAATTAGACTTGAAACCATGTAAGTAAAAAGGATAAAAATGACATAAACACCTAAGTGTAACATTTTAAATCCTAAAATTGAGAGGATTTTAATTGTTAATCCAAAAAGTAAAAGCACATGAAAAGTAGGGTTTTTAGGCCCCCTCTTCTCTTAAGATTTCATGCTTTCACATCAAACTTTAGGCTACTCATCCTGCATCAATAGTATGTCCACAATAAGTGGGGTTAACAAAACTATAAATTTTTACTCATTTCTAGATGATCCCAAGTGTGTCTAACACTAGAGATGCAATCAAGCCATTTGGATCCACATCAACCAACTTGTTATGAAAATGTCTTTTCATTTTCACAACCATTACATCCATCAATTTCTCAGTGTAGTATGATTTCTAAGTTTCCCCTATGGTTTGAGTCCAAGTACCACTAGTAGAACTTGTTTTAACCACTCAAAATAAGCATCCCAATGGGTCACACTCAATTTATATACCCCACTATGGAGTGGGGTTGAAATGATGTAGGGAGATGAATTATTAGGTCAACACTTCCTTAAATAAATTGTGAGGAGGTGATGAACTCCCTCTCACAAGCTAAAATGCATGAAAATAAAGATAAATGGAAGAAATTTAGGTTTGGTTTTGGGTCACCTAAATCATACTTATTTTGGGGAGGGACTTACTGAATTTCTTTCCATACTTTTGGACTAAAGTGACAAATTCAAAGAATGAGAATTTTTTATCACCCAATTTCCCTAAAGGGGACAAGGGGAGAGCATACACGTGTCACTCATCTTACTAAACAAACACTTAAATAAACAAGCATGAAAATGAAACTCTTAAGATTATTTAACTAATGTGAGAGTTCATTTTAATCACCAAAATGAAGTATGTATTAAATTTTGAGCCCTTTGACATTAGTTGTTGATAAAATTTACAAAAAAATTCAAAAACAACTAAGAGATGAAATCAACTAAGTACTTTTTAAGCACCAAATTTAATGTGTATAAGATTTAACCGTGCTTAAACTTTTATTTTTCCACCTCATGACCTATAATTTGTTAGAGGGTTTGCCTACTTAGAAGCCCAAAAGTAAGTGAGAAAATAACATTTAGAATTTAGATCTTGGGTTTTTCTATTTTTTGTTTTAGAGACCAATCATCATCGATCCAGGTAGAGATTGATATCGATCCATAGAGATCAAAATCAATTGGTAAAATCATCGACATTTCCCTATAAAACATATAAAAAATGCAGGGTATTTTGACAAAAAAATGGTTAATAAAATAAGCTCAAAACCAAAATATCTCATTGGTTATTGCAATAAAAGGGTCAGATAAACAATATGTAGGTTCTCAAACATATAATGAAAACCAAAAAAAAATTGTTAGCTACGTTCTCTATTTTTTGCACAGGGATCATGGTTGATTCTTTGAATTGACATCAATCTAGAAAATTGATTTCAATCACTTTAACATATAACTAAAAATTGACATCAAACCTTGCAACCTATGGCTTTATTAAAATAGAAAGATGTAAAAAATAAGTAAAAACTTGAAACTTTAAAAAAATTATGCATCTATTAGAAAAACTAAAAGAAACATATTAATCTCCTTGGTTATATGGGATTCTTGGGTCCTACTGGGCATGCCAACATGTGAACAAGGATTGCAATAGAGGGGAGGTTAGTCTTATGTTAGTATAATAATACAAATGAAATAAACACACTAAAATCCCAATACCTATAGTCTAGGCACTAGGGAGAGCTTAGATAACAAGCTGGCATATGAAAACATAAAAGAGTACACTTGTTTACCTTCTTTAGAGCTCCAAAATGGATTGTTGAATGGTTTGATCAGCTTGCACACCAATAATTCTTTTACAATGAAGCTTATTTGGCTCCTTCTCTCCTTAGCACATTGGCTTTGATTGCTTGGATTAAGATTTGGGCATGCTAACATTACATGCATGAAGCTTATGAAGGAAATTGTGCATAATAACTCTACAATATCCAAGCTTAAAAATGAAGGCATATATCCTTGTATTTATAGACTCAAGAATTAACTCTCACCCAAGGTGAGTTAAGGTTGAGTTTAAACATGGAATGGTTTCAAACTAATCCTAGGTGAGTTGAGACTAATTCCAGTTGAGTTAATAGTTGTCATGTAATTATGATTTTCAATTACTAGGCATGGCTCTCAAATTGGAAATATATTTTGGAAGAGCTTGACAACTCATAAAGGCAATGATAAAAAGGCTTGATATTTTGATTTTTGGAATTTTGATTATTAGATATTCATTAATTAAAAATAGATAATTCAAATAAGCATTTAATCCATATTAATTAGATAATTCATTTTGATCAGCATTTTTTCTCTTTCAATATTTGATCAAGTGCCCCACTTAATGGGTCCATAGGCCAAATTGATAGTTTTTATACCAGAAGTGATTAGGGATGAATCCATGAGAGGTTATTATTACATACAAGCTAGTACCCCAAATATGGATGCCTCAACATAGTTTTAATATTTGATGAATGATGCATGAATGAATTTAGGAGATTTAGTGATTCTTAGGCTTAATTTGCAATAGTTGGTAGGAATCAGTCTAAAGTCTAGTCAAAAGCCAGTTGTGGCTAGGTTTAGGTGTCTACACCAAGTGACATTGGTAGTGGGTAAAAGAAACCTAAATATACCTCAAGAGTCTACTAAAAATGAGTTGGATGACATCACGTGAATGGATTAAAATATTAGTAATGACTTCTTAGGTCTACAAAGGCAAATGGTAACTCCAATGCTAAAATTTTAAATAAGAACTTCTCTTATAAAAGATAAAATATAAATTATAGTCATCCCCATAATTATCTCTATCCATCCCATAAAGGCTTCCTAAAGTTAACATCTATGAGATATCTCTACCTAACTGGTGTTGAGTGCACAACACATATACACATGGGCATATGGATTGTATAGAGTTTTGTATTTCCTTTGATATCTTCCATATATAAATGGATGAGTATGAGGTGGTTCTAAATCACTCAAAATCATGAAACTCATGTATTTCCCTAGCATGACCATGGTTTTAGAAACTATGGAATTTCCTAGCCAAGAATAAAATGGCTTGGAGGAGAGTACTAGTGAGTTATATATATTATAATATTTCTAATAGATTAATTAAACCCTAAGGAACCAACCACTGCAATAGCCTCTTACTACTATGACACCCCCAAATAATGGTGCAACCCCACTAGATCATAATGTTAGGAATGACCCTCAACCTCCAAAACACCATGAACTAAAATTCCCTATAGTAGCCCAACCGGTTTAGAAAAATGGAATCTATAACATAGTAGAAGACATGAAGAAAATTAAATCAACTATCACCCTTCATGAGCTTACTCAAATCACTGAGCAATGTGATCTTCTAAAATCCTTAACTAAAAAGCCAACATAGCCTACCCAGACTAAGCAAAAGATGACCCACACCAATGTTCTCATTCATATGAATAGGACTGAGGTTCCTTTTTTCTTCCTAACCATCAGTTTATTTATAAATAACCTACATAATTACTTAGTGGACTTAAGATCCTTATCAAATGTAATGCCAATAGGTGTTTTCAAGAAGTTAGGATTAATTTTGATCAAATTAGACATGGTGGTAGTTTAACTAGATAAGTCAAAGGGCAAAATAATGGGTAAGATTATGAATTTCCACATGAAACTAAAATATGAACCTAGGATTCAATATTTCATATACATATAGGTGGTAGGTATTATTAAAGCCTATGACATGCTCCTTAATAGGGATTGGTTTTAAAATTTTAAACAAGTACATGGCCACTAATTTTTCTCATATGTAGTTACCATGGAGAGGTGTAACCAATCAAATATGAGTGGATAGGGAATCCCACATGAAACACATGATAATTGAATATAACACAATCAATGAGAAAGTGAATTTATTATCCTTTGACTTAGGAATTTGTACACTAAGCACAAAATTTTCTAAAGACAAAGATGACAACGAGCCAAACTTATTGGGCTTATGGTCCTTATATGTAGATGGGGGATATTATAAGTAAGGTAGTGGAATAGTTTTTTTGTTGATATATCCTCAAATAAAGAGATACTTAGTTTCATATAGATTTTAGTTCCCCTATACAAATAATTTGGTGGAGTATGAGGCCTTAATCCTAGGTTTATAGTTTACATTAAAGCATAAATCTCAAGAATTGAGGGTGTTTAGTGACCCTGAGATGGTGGTAACTAGGTTAATATTAAATTTTATTCCAAGTTATCTTACCTTAAGAGGTATAAACATAGGGCATAGGACCTTATCGATATGTTTATTATATTCAATGTCATCCTTATCCCTAGGGAAGAGAACCTAGTTGTCAACTCATTGGTGTATGCAATAGCAAAATTAACTACCTAGATGACACTAAGTTATAGGAGTTATCTATAGAACTGGTCCCTTACCCATCTATCCCAACCAATATGATGAATTTTTAGGTCTTTAAGGATGATCAAAATATTATCCAATTCTTTAACAATGTTGGGATATTTGAGGCTCATGTAATCAATGAAGTGGATAGAAACAACCCTAGAACTGAACATTATAGGGATGGGATCCTCAATATTCATGGGAATCAAATATTGAAAAGGATGATTTCCTTAGAAAGGGCATTTGACACCCTAAACCATGTACCCCAAACAAATAAACCTAAGTTTGAGAACTAGAAATGTTGAATCATCAACCTCAACTCTATGGAAAAATGTCAAACCATTAATATGGGTCTTGATTAGATAGACCTTGAACTTGAGTAGCTATGAAGGTTGATATTATGATATAAGGATATGATCACTTGGTCCTATGGATACCTCAAAGTCTTTAACCTGAGGGCGATTACTCACACCATTTTTATCAAACCAAGCCAAAAACCATTTAAGTAGAGACAGAGACCTATGAACCTGATCATGGAACCATTAATACACAAATAGGTTCATAAGTTACTCTCTATTGGGATAATTATCTTGGTTTTCCATTGTACTTGAGTAGATAACCTATTGCCCATGTGAAAGAAGAATAAATTAATGCATTTATGTGTAGACTTTAAAAACTTAAACCAAGCCTCAAACAAAGATAACTATCTATTACCTTCCCTCAACAAAGTGATCCAAATGGTGAGTGAATCCCAGATGATGTCTTTCTTGGAAAGATTCTTAGGATATAAATAGGTCCTCATCAATTCAGAGGATCAAGTCAAAACTACATTCACCACCAAATAAGGTACATTCACTTACAGACAAATGTCATTTGGATTGATCAATATTAGAACAAAATTTCAAAGGGTGATAAATTTTACGTTTGAAGTTTTAATTGGCAAGTACATAATAATATATGGATAAATTGACTATGTTTTAAAATATAGGTCATATCACTTATGCCACTTACAATTTTTTTTAGAGTGTAAGAGGTATAGAATTTATCTAAACCTAAATAAGTGCATGTTTGTTGTCATCGAAGGTAAGATTATCAATCATATCATCACACAGGAAGGTATTGCTATTGATCCATAAAGAGATGATGTGATTTCTAAGTTACCTCTACCTAATAGTAAGAAAGAATTAAAATCCTTCTTTGGGAAAATTAACTTTGTTTGCAAATTCATTTTTGGATTTACCAAAATTTTAAAACCTCTGTATGTAATATTTAAATAGGATGCAAAAGTGGAATGGAATGTTAAATCAAAGAAGGATTTCCAATACATAAAATATGCTATCATGTAATCCCCAGTACTAATCAACTCAAAATACATGTAGGATTTTGACATTTACCTTTTGATTTTGAGCACACCATCATATCTTGCCTCACATAAATATTAGATGGAGAAGAAAATCATGTTGCTTTTAAGAGCACTAATCTCAAATATTCACAACTAAGATATTCCACCCTAGAAAAACATGTTTATGGTGCATGCAATAATTTTGGACCTAGACATCAAGAAGATGTTGTGACAAAATAAATTGGGCAAATACAAAGGCAGATAAATGATAAAGCTATAGAAGTATGATTTAGAAATCAAGACTATCAAGTTGTTTAAAGGATAGGGCATTACTCAGCTAATCACTAAAATTGATTCCAAGATCATTGTGCACCAAGTGGACTAGGAGCTATTACCACAATAGGATTGGTATGCCTCAATCATACATTATTTGCTCTATGGTAACCCACCTCCTAGGCTCAACCAAATGAAAATTAAATCCCTTAGACTAAATGTTGTGTATTACATGTTGAAGAGGGGAGTTCTTTTCAAAAATAAACATGAGGGAATTTACCTTAGGTACCTATCAAAAGCAGAAGCCAAAGAAGTAATGGAAAACTTCGATGAGAATCTAAGAGCTAGTCACCCTACAGTAAATACAACAACACAAAAGATACTCTTTATAGGCTTTTACTAGCCTATGTTGTTCAAAGATGTCTATGCCCATATTTGGACTTACCATTAGTGTCAGACCTTTGCCAAAATGGAAATTCATGATCAATGTCATTACATCTAGTTATATAAACAACACCATTTTCCCAATGGGGTATATATTTCATGGGGGTATTCAACCCTAATTCCTCATCTAGCCATAAATTTATTCTTATAACTATATATTATTACATAAGGTGGGTCAAATCAATGGCAACAAATAAAATTATTATTGTTAAAGTCATCAAGTTCATGGAGAATAACATAACCACCTAGTTTGGGACCCTTGTCTCATTAGTATGTGATAATGGCCCTATGTTTCAATCTAAATAATTCACCAAATAGGTGTATGATAATGGGATCACATTTATATTCTCATACAATGACTACCTTCAAAGGAATGTATTAGTAAAATCAACCAATAAGAATCTAATAGACACTATCAAGAAGTCTATAGAAGAGAAACCTTGAGAATGGCATTCTTTGCTGAAATTTACTCTATGGGATAACCACACTAGGCATAATAAAGCAATCAAAATATTGACATTCCTACTAGTCTACAGACTTGATCCAATGCTACCAATTACACTCAATTTACCTACATACAAATTCATATAGCAGTTTATGGAAGAATATGATAAAGTAAACTCTAGGATCTTGGACATCATCTAATTAGAAGAAGCCTAAGATGAGGCCTTAATCAAATTTAGAAAACATAAAATCACTATCAAGTGATGATTTAATAAAAGGGATAAATTTAAATATTTTAGGATATTTGACCTAATACTATTATGGGATAAATCTCATGAAAAGAAAGGTCAACACTTCAAGTTTGACCCCCTCTAGATTGGCCCCCACTAGATAGTTAAACTCTTCGACCAAAATGTCTTTCATCTGAAGCACATCAAAGGTAATGACCTCCCACTACTAGTGAATGGAAATTTATTTAATCGTTACTTCTTGGCTATCCTTTCTATTGTGATAATAAAATAACCTTGGCAAGGGTGGTAATGTACATATTAGGCTAGTATGTTAAACTTGTGTTTCTTTCTATTGTGTTTTTTGCTTTTGTTGCATTTTAATTTGACATTATTATTTCCTTATGGTGTTCATTTCCTAATGGCCATGCCATAGATATATCCTTCAATTGGAATCAAGAGAGTAAGAGTAAACTGAACTAGAAGGGTCCTTTAGAGAACTCACTATAAGTAACCACTCTAAAAGGGGAATAAGGCCTGGGAGGTATAGTTAAGCTTTGGGATACCAAATGTGAGATTATATTTCAAGTAAGTCAAAGGTTGTAAGAGAATCTTTTATGTTTTAGATCTTGGGAGCTAGTGATTCTTAACTAAACAAGTGAATTTCAAAATAGCCCCATGTCCTGACAAAATCCATCTAGCTTCACTTAATAAGAATACCCCCATGAAAGTGAGATCACAAAACCAATCTGAGATTGGCTAGGTAATTAGAGATTTCCAAATGTCTCATCACCTATGGATTGGTTCCAAACCCTCAATGGATATAACTACCAAATATATTCATAATAAAATTTTAAAGGAGACTGGAATAACATGTAGAATCTAAATTCTGAGTCTTGCTTGAAAGGGTTATTCGAATAGCCTCCAACATAATCTTTTTGACTTGGCTGGAAGTAAAAAAAGGCATTGAATGAGACCATAGGTATATTTTTTGGGGATATATGTGCTTGGATGGTATCATATCAATTCCCATACCATTCCCCTCCAATCCATACAACTAATAATCTAATTTGAGGAGATTTAATGCCCAATCCAACCTTGATGTGTTTGAGTGAAATCTAAAATTGAATCATTTGAAAATGTGTCACCTCTCACACACTAATGGTATTTTATGGGAATAATAATTATTTTGTCACTTGATGTACATGACTTTAGTGCCTTTTTTTAATGATATGCCTAAGGATTTTTCATGCAGTCTATGTTTTATGTAGGAATGGAGGTTAGTAGCTTGTGTTCTAAGTTCTTAAACACCACTTCCCCATAGAAGTCACCATTTTTTGTGGCCAACACACCCCATTTTTTGTATAAATGGGGGATCCCTCTTTAAAATTATATAACTCAGAGTCCTTAGACCTTTTATTTCACTTCAACCAACTCTGTTAGGAGAGAATCCTTGAAATCCCATTCCACCCTAGTTTCCTTAAATGTGTGGCTTATTTGTAAGGGCCTATTGATCCTTATTGAGAGCCCTTGGACCTTTGAATTTAATATAGTTAAATATTGGTGGCATACCAAAATAAAATAGGTTCTTTCTTTTAGAATATGTAATGTGCTAACTTTTCTACAAGTTTGTTTTCATTGTAAAGTCACTCAGAGAGTCAAGTTCTGAAGTCTTACATGATAGATTATGTAATCTAGATGGAAGCTAGGGGAGCATCTAATTAATCACACTTGTCTTCATTTTACTTAGTCACTTTTATGGATTTTTGGAGGAAGGATGGTTTAATGAAAGAGTGTTGTGTGGATCACTGACAGTGAGGATAGAACATATTAGAGCCTAGGAAGTTGGGGTGCCTCAAAGTCAGAATGGTCAGTCCCCCAGATCTATCAGAGATGTCAAAGCTTGGGAAAGGTTAACCCAATAAGATAATACCACATTGATCAAATTTATATTGATCAGTCTCTCAGATATGTTAGATATGTTAGATCTTAAGAGAGCCCTATTGAGTAGAAGAACATCACGTGTCCTAGGGGTTAAAATTGCCAAGATCTAACCAATGAGCTCACCCTGAGGCTAGGCATGTTAGTCTCCTAACATTATTAGAGATGTTAAAACCTAGGAGAACCTAGCCTAATGGTAAAGTACTATGGTGATCAATGTCAAACATGTCAGTCTCCTAGATCTAATAGAGATGTTAGACCTTGAGAGAGCCTAATCAAATGAAAGTGTGTCATGTGGATCTTTGCCAAAGATGTTATAGGAGTCTGAGCCCAACTAATTAGGATACCCCATTATCAAGATTTTTATTCCCTTGGATCTAACAAGGATGTCAGATCCCAAGAGATCCCAACTTATAACATCATGCCATGTAGCATTTCTATGTAAATTGGTAAGAAGAGTCCAAAAGACCTTGAGGCTATCAAAATAGGGTATAGTTAAAGGCTAATTAAAATATTCCATGCATCCTCCAGCTATAATTTTCTCATCCCAAGCTTATAAAGTAGAGAATTAGGCCATGCCTATGTGTTAACCATTAAAACATGAAACGATTAATAGAGGACACATGACACAAGGTAAGCACTACTTGGTAAGCCTTAGGGATGATATGATCATGTGCCTACCACACTCTAGACATTAATTAAGTGGGAAAGTGGGTCCTAATTAGACATTCTCAATCATCATGTCATGATCCATAAATCTATCAAGTAGCGAGGGATCATGATTTCTGGTTTTATGTCTAGATTAAGAAATAAATGGGAAAGATCAAGCTACCAACTCAAATTTTAATTCACGCTAAGTGAGATACCAAATTCTATCACTACAAGAGATGTATGAAGATCCCTATAAGTTCCCTAAGGTGAACTCATTAGTCACTATTGCTCCTAGTCTCCTAGAATCTACTCCTTACTTTGTACTCTAACTAGTACCCTATGTGTTTCCCCCTTTGTTCAACATTCCTTATCACTTATATCCTTCCCAATTATAATGGAAACCTCATCTTCAAACATAAAAATTGAGATACATTACTAAGACATTACATTCCCATATGGCTTAACACATTTCAATCACTACATTGAAATGTTCAAGGTTATTGATCTGATACCCAAATCTTCTAGTAATAAGGATGAGGATGAGGCCAAATTTGAATATACCCTTCAAGCCTATGAGAGGTGTGAGATACATAAAGTTGTTGCTAAGACTAAGGTCTTTACTTTCATTGATTTTTTGAACAAATTATTTCTCATGATGAAGAGAGAATAGGATGACATCCATGATATGGTATACTCAATAAATAGCCATCATCATATCATCAATATATTAGGATTTACTTTTAAGGCTTACTACAACCTCCTCGAGTAAACCCTCTCTTCAAATTAAACTAATGTGACCACATGGATGAACACCTTCCAAATTGATAATGTCATGAAGGACTAGGTGGATAACCCAAATCCTAAATGGGTGAACAAAATTGATGTTAAAGCATATACTTTTTGCACCTTCAAAGAGGGAATTCATGTTAGGATGATCTTGCTAAATTAACTATTCAAGGTGACCAAATATCTACACATCAACCTCTTGTGGATTCCCCTACTCCACATAATCTTCCAAGGTGATCAAGTCCCTAACCTGGGAGGGATAATCAAATTCAACATGAACAAGGTAGTGGAAGATGACTAGGGAAGAGGTGACTTCTACATGATGAGATCCCTAAAATATGAAGTTTGTGAGACACTTTGATCCAAAACTTGGAAGTTTTGGTTGAAATATATTCCAAGAAAACACAAATAATAATGCTATCTCTAAGAAGAGATGTTTTATTACTCACAAATTGTAGATACAAACATATGCCTATCCCTAGGAAGAGATGTATGATATCTTTATCAGGATACATCTTTATTTATACATATTTTGAAGGTAGGGAGAAAATGTGGAAGGTCACCAATCGTGATGGAGATGAACTATTTTGACTTTCATGATTTACAATAACAAACAATTCAATAAATTACTATTTTTATAATGTACTATTAAAATTGAAATTTTGGGCACTTCCATTGGGTTTTATGGGGTCAAAAACCATCAATCATAGCTCATTCCATCTCATCACATTCTTATATTTCCAATGGTTCAAATGGGGAGTCAATTAGATCTATGGTTCAAAAGTTATGGCTCCTAGAAGTTTTGCCACCAATTAGGGTAGAACCGTCACTCGAATTTATTGCCTAAAGTGTTGCTCAGATCACACTCACATTCAAACCATTTGCCTTTCCATCATGGGTCCACAAATGGATGTTGGTCCATGTAGTTTTTTAAAAACTATTGGACATTATTATTAGAATAATATTAGAGAAATTTGTGAATCCTTATACCCGTTAGTCTACAACACCATCAACGAGGCACACATACATCAATTATTAAAGGAAATATGGGATTCCCTCACTTCCATTAGTGATTATTGGTAATCCTAGGAGGATACCATCATTAATTTAGTAGGTATTCTCAATGATCCCCTCTACCTACCCTACCAGGTCACAAACTACCTAGCTGAGCAATAAATTACATACTAACTAGTGGAAGGTGTCTTCAGTCACTACATCAATTTTTATTAGAGGGCCTACCTACCTCTATCAATCACTATTAGGAATAATTTTTATTTTTCCTACCCTTATATATAAAATAGGGCAATTTCGAGAGACTCCTTTATCTTTGGTCAAGTTGAGCACTAATATTAGGCCCTATATGTATCATCAAGGCCTATTTAGAGAATTAATCAGACCATATCAACCTTAATTATGGACACCATTCTAAGGATGATGATGATATATACCTGATCTAATTAATTATCAAGATCTATTAGCCAAGATCAATGCCTAGAGGAAAAATAAAGAGAAATATTCTTGACCTGGGCCATCCACCCTAGTTGGCCTTGCCTCCTTCATGTTAATTCAACATGGAGAAGATGTCAAGGTGACTCTTGATGTAGATCTAATGTATACACTCTCCTCATTCATTACCTTACCTCTAATTTCTCACTTTTATCCTTCACTCATCTCTGACTTTGCTTACTTCATGTAGGTACTTACTTATCTTGACACCCTCTTGATCACTCTTTCCATTTTCTAGACACATAAGCCTCTTTGCTTCCATAATACTCTCATCTATCTCTTGACATATAACGCTTCATCTTATTTTTATCAAAAATTGGATACAATGGGTGAGTATAATTAAAAACTTTTTATTTAGGTCATATTTAACTTTGTTGATAGCCTCAAAGGTGTTTGTCTTGTTCATATCTTATCTTGTCAAGATAGGTAGTGTGTCTTCCTCGATAGCTTACAGGGCATTCTAGGGTTGATTCAAAATGTTAAGTCATAAATGTCATTTTTATAACCAATGATCATTTATTTTATCCTTGATAATTTTTTACCAAAGTTTAAGTTTATTTTGACAAGAATAAGGTAATTGCTCCCTATGTTAGTCTAACCTTCTCATGTCATTTTCAAGTTTTTTCAAGGGTGATAAAGATTTAAAGGGACATTTTAGGTCATGGATACATGTCAACAATAATATTTTCAACCTATTTTGTTCATACAACTAATTAAATGAAGCATAACTCACTATTATAATGTTATTAACCTTTTTAATTATTTTCTTACTCATTTTATAATGTACAAAGAAGGAATAGTGTAAGAGATGGATACTAAATAGTTTTAAGATGTTCTTAGCACATTTATCCATCATTTTTAGGTGATATTGATTCTTATAAGTGAGTTACATGTCCAAAAATGGTAGAAAACTTATCCATTCCTCCATCGATCTCTTTACAATCAAAAAAGGGTAGTTTTGTTAACAATGGTTCATGAAGGAGGATACATCTCAATACTAGTGATAGTAGTTATTAGAGGGGGTTAATTTTCCCTCTCAATCCATGGAATTTTTTCTCAACAAGATCCCTTCTGCTCTATGAACAATCATTAAGAGCATAAGATGCATTAAAACCCTTATAAAACCCCATAGGCACAATTTTTGCTTGTCTAAATGCATTGGAAAGTTTCATAATGAAAATGGTAAGTTGGGTGAGTCCTCAAGTGTTTTTAAAATACTTCCACATCATATTCCATACCCACTTGGCATGTGGGATCAATCAAAAGACAATAAATCTTCATTTTGGTCAAGTTACAGGCTAGTAGTAATGAAGTTTTGATGAGTTCAAGGTTTCAAGTAGATGAGAGCATGTTATCAAAGAGATCACACCAAATATATATCTCTAAAATTATCTAAAAATTTATTAAATATCTCCTTAATACCTACAAGGCCTAAAACCCTTTACAAGCATTGTGTTCTTTCTAGGTTGCAAGTGTATGAATGCAGATAAGGGTAGAGTTATATTTTATGAGAAGTTTATGAGCATAATATAAGTGGAAATATGTTATTAATAGTATTTTTAGCTTCCTAAAGTCTATTTATACCTTATTAAAACACCATTAGGACCCAAAGGGCAAAGAGGCTATGCTAATATGCACATAAGGTGACTGTGTAAAACCTACTAATACAAGAAAGAGACAATTATGGTGTTGAGAAAGAGGTTTACGAGACCAAACAAGGTATGTTGGATAATTAGGAAGGTCTCTCAAGTGATTTTATCCATTAATTTATTCACTTTGAAAGATACCACTGATATTGGGTCAAGATATTTGAGGGAAAGCCTTTCTAGGCCTGTTGAGACTTGAAGAGGGCAATATTGCATATGAAGGCTAATTTTCAAGAAATATATAAGGAAATAGGTTTATTATAGTTATAATAGGCATGTATCATCCCAATAAATCATCACCCAATTGTGTAAATATTCCAAATCACTCTTTCCAAATCATGAAAGGATAGACCATGAAGTCCTTGAGTAAGCCATGTAAGCCTACAAAGTTGACATGGGGATTCTTGGTAAGACTTACTGATATTTTTAGTTGAAGAGATTCTCAATAAATTTTATAAGTATTAAAAATATATCCAAATAATATAAATTTCTATGGGATACACAAAAATCCCATTATATTACAAATTTTCAAAGAGGATAAACTTAAATCAGAGACCTACAGGTCTGCCTACAAGAGGTCAAAGAATAGGCTTTTGTGCTTGAGGTCAAGCTCATGAAAAGGGTATTTTGAGTTGTGAAAAATATTAAGAGATATTTTTAATGTTTTTATAATTTTTTTTAAAAATATAAATCACCTGATAAGAGTAAATTTTAAGTTTAGCAAGGAGACAAATCATGAAGAGACCCTACAGGCCTGTTAGGAGCCATAAGTTTGCCTTCAAGAAATGATGAGAAAAAGCAATTTTTGCATTTAATTTATGGCTTATATGGATAATAAATATTTATTATACATTAAAATAGGTTTTAAAAAGTACTAAGATGTTTGGAATCTGAATAAAAGGCTAGAACAAGACTGGTAGGGTCAGATTGTCATGTTTGCTCTCAAACCCTCATTAGGAGACAAATCAGGATTTAAGACTTTTGAGGGGTCATATGAACTGGATGAGTGTTGTATAAATTCATATTAGGTTTTTAATAGATATTATAACCATTATAAATCATAAAATTAACACTTGGATGACCTTGTTAATCAAAATACTCTCTTAACCTATTGGAATAGGCTGACAAAGTCAAGAATGGTCGATTTCCTTGTATTGGAAGTTGAATGAGCAGATGCATGGAATCCAATGGTTTTAGGAGTTTTTTATGGACTATATTCCCTCCAAATTTTTGGTATTATTCTAGATATTAGGGTCCATATCTTTATTAACTATCCTTAAGAAGGTTATAAGCCTAAAACCTTGCAAATGACTGGATGACTATTTTGGTCCTCTAAATGACTCTAAATGCATATAACCTAGAATAAAATAAATTGGATGACATTTTTAGTATCATAAATAACTAATATATATATATATATATATATATATATATATATATATATATATATATATATATATATATATATATATATATATATATATATATATATATATTCATGTTTGGAGTATAATAATGATGAATATGGCCTAATTTTGTAGGTTACATGCCTAACCCAAGACATGGTGACTTAGTCACATGCATATTATGAATTGGAATGCATGATAATGTATTATTCACACCATTAATAATATTTTATAAGGTCATAAATAATAATTCCAAATAATTTATAAAGATCATCATGTTGTTTTTATCTAGACCCTATCCTAAGCACATACACACAAGCCTGCTAGAAAAGGCAAACTTACTTCCAAGTATTGAAGAGAATATGTAATGTTGATATTGGATTGGAGGATTGGATAAAATATCAGTTGTTTAGGGGTAATTATAATCCTTGTATTTTTTTTTTTACATATTTTTATCAATAATATAAAGGAAACTTGCAACCTTTACACAATCCTCTTTTGCACATAGTTTGCTATAGTTTTGCTTATTTGAGAGGTACAAAAGGTTGATCAAGGAAAAAATATGGTTATTAAGGTTGAATAAATGTGTTTCAGACATCACATAGGTTTTTTCTATTGGTTTTAAACATATTAAAACTACTCCTATGCAATTTTATTCACTCTCAGCCTATTCAGGCCTAAGCATGACCAACTAGGGCTAGAAAGTTTCAATTTGGCCTAACTTGAGTTATAACCCTTATAAATGCATGAAAATTGGGAATATAACCTAATTTTAGGTTAATAAAATTATTTTAGTGTTTTTTTAGTATTATTATACATATTTTTATGGTCTATAGGGTTGTGTGCTTGTTTTAGGCCTAATTGGGAAAGATGGGGGTTTAGAAGGTGGGTTTACTTTGGGAGTTAAATCATGAAATTTGGCATAAATATATAAAAAGATAATGGGTACTCAAATGTACTTTAATTTTCCATATTTCTACATATATCTCAAACCAAGGATCTTTGCATCTAAACAGGGCTACAAAGAATAGGCCTTCCTAGAGCAAAACATGAGAACTATGAGAGAGATTGCAAAACAAATGTGGAAAGATGATTAGATAGGGATATACAACATATTTAAAATGTAACATAGGTATTTATACCCCAATATATGACTTGTCACTTCAAATCACTCTTAAAGGGTAGTTTCAAGAAGGTTGTATGAGTCATGAAGGGCAATGATGAACTCCTACACCACCTTGACGAAGAAGAGGATCATTCCAAGATGACACACACTGAGGGGAGTTTCATGATTGTATTTTGGAATTTTTTTTAATTATAACTCACTTATTCATTATATGAAACTTGTCATAGACCTCTCATACACCTCTCTTCTCTCTCCTCATTCTCTTCTATATGGATGGTCTATTTTAGCTTGTAAAGGGATCCTTCCACTAGGAGTATGGCATAACCCTAATATTTTATATTCCTATTGATCAATAATATTATTATTTTTACCTCCTCTTATGTTTTTATTTATTGTATGATTTTAATGGTGATATGATCGAGCATAGATTATTTCATTTTGGTTGTTGTCTCATTCTCTTTACCTTCATGTAGTTTGACTCATTGGTGTAGGTTGTGAAGAATGTCATCAATTGTTTCATGGAATTATAATTTGAAAATATATTTCCTTATATTATCAATTTACCTTACCTATTTTCAAATAATTTATGTGATGGGGTCTATCTAAAATAAGTGTGTGTTTCTTGCAACCTTATAGGTATTAGTGCACATACAAATCAGTGGTAGAGGTATGATGCAGGGGCATCCTATATGGACCCCAAAGTTGTTAAAATTTTGTCTTAAGTATGTTTAGTATGTGTTTTACAGGTGTTATAGGTCTTATTTAGTCCATAGGTGATGTCTATATGGTCTAAAGGTTCTTATAATTTAAATATTTGCATTTCCCAAAAAAAATACTATTTGAAAATTTGAATGTTGTTGAGCCTTCTATAAAGACTTTTAAGCAATTATATAAAGGTGAAAAGATGTGTAAAACATGTATAAGTGTTTAGGAATTGTATTAGGTTTAAAAATATGTTATTTAATCTATTATTTTGGTTTTAGGTACCTTATATGGTGTGAACATAAAAACAATGTAAGGTAACAAGTAACCTCTACGTGGAAAGTTGGCCAAGATTCAGTTATGTGCCTTTTTCTAGGAGTTTGGAGTCTGTTTTGTTTTGTTATATAGAGTTTCCATTAAAATATAAGAATTTATAATTTAATGTATTGATCAAGTTGGTTTTTAAGGGGAAGGAATGATGTTGTAACCTTGTTGTTTTGACTGAATGAAGAACACATACCCTGTTGAGGTCTTTTGATATTTTCTACTGATTGGAAGTGTTTGTTTATGAAAGAATGCTATTGAAAATTATATATATTTGTTATTTATGTATAATTTAAGCGTTATTTTGATATAATTTGAAATTTTCAATAAGATAAACACCTATTCTTGGATAAGTAAGACATAAACCCTATCTATGAGTTGTATGTTTGTTGTTACAAACTATGTTTTTCATGGTATATGATCAAATGATGTTTGTTAATAATTTTACATGTTATGGAAGGATTTTTTAAGTTTTTTTAGGTTAATAATTGAATAAACATTGATCAACTTAACTGTTATTCATGTTAATATTCATAGGCAAACCCCTATTTGGGGTGTTGATCCTTGTATACACAAACTATGTGTTTCTATGATTGCATGTGAATGGTATAGTTAAACCTTTTAAAATGTGGATATTTATTAATTTAGTTTTAATTATCATGTGTGTGTGTGTGTGTGTGTGTGTGTGTGTGTGTGTGTGTGTGTGTGTGTGTGTGTTTTGGAATCTTTATGGTTTTTAAAAGATATAAGCAAGAGACCCCTATTTACTGTTGAAACCATTGGCGTGAAGAACTGTGTATTAGAAATTTCGAGAGGATATGATCAAAGTAACATGTTGTCAAGATATGGGAAATTTTTGTATGTATGTAAGAATTATTTGAATGATATTAAGATTTTTTTTAGTTATAATTTGGAATGAGATTTTAAAACTGAAGACAAACCTGTAGATAGTTTTGTGACATAATCAAGAGCATTTTATATGGAAATGTTTAATAGTGAATAGGAAGAGTGCATATAATGATTGGAAGATGTGAGATAGGGTAAAATACCCCTATGTAACCTCACAATAAATTTTTAAACCCATGAAAACATTTTCAAATGAATTTTGATAACCCTTGGGTTAAGATAAGCTTCAAAAACCCTAAAACTAGGGTTTGGGAATTTTAGATAGTTCTAACTGATAAAATCCTCTAAAATTTGGTATGTAGCTATGGGTTGATATATTATAAGTTATTAAATAATTTTAAGTACATATCAACAAGTTTTTATACTGATATTAAGGAATGAGTGTCTAAGATAGGGAAAGAAACCTAACAGGTCTAATAGGCCTATACAGAGGTATAAATTAAGGTTGAAATGTAATCAATACAAAGAGTTAAGACTTAAAATTACATGTTTATATATTTATTGATAGAGGGTATCTTCATCAAGAATTATTTTTCAAATATTTGAAGGTACATAGCTGTACTAAGACAAAAAGACCAATAGCATGGCTATAAAGACTGTGGAAAAAGTATGGAAAGTTGTTTAAGGAAAGAACTAAGGCCTAAAAAGTGTTTTTGAGGTGATGAATATAAGATTAGGTTAATAATACAAATACAAACAAGATCAAGAGTATAAAAAAAACACAAAACCATCAAATGAACCTAGAATCATTGCATGAGGAATTGAATTAAGAAGTCATTTTCAAAAGGAGTGGATTTAGAAAAAAGGATTGGTGAAGAAATTGGTATATGCTCTGCATCATTTTGGTATCAAAGAGAGTGAAATATTCTTGTGGATTTTTAATGAGATTAACAATGTGTTTTGAAGTTCATTGCAAGACAAGGAATCAAGGACAGTGCTCCATAGAGAGAGCTAACAGAGTGGATGAAGATTTGGTCAGGATAATGACATAATTGATTGTTACATTGGTTATGAGGATGGAGTCCATTTATGATACTCTCAAAGGGAAATAAAAAATTATATAAATAGAGAAATAAGAATGGAATGGTAGGTAGCAAGATTAAGTAGTACCTTTGTAACCAAGGATGAATGAGAGAGATAATAGAGAGGTGGTTCAAGAGAGACCACAAGATCATGTCGTAGAAGTTCAAAAAAATGGCATGGGGAAATACCATACATGGAAAATAAAACCATTTACAAGTATAAAATTGAGAATAAATGAAGGTCCAATGAGACAAGGACCAAGATAGATATTTTAGGGACAATGTTGGCATTGTCAAAGAGAGGGACATAGGGTAGTAGAGTGTCTATTGAGTGTTGGAAATAGTATAAAATAATAGAGAGTAAGAGATGAGAAAGAGGAGAGAATACATGATAAAAATGAGTCACTAATCATGATAATATTACTATTGTATCAAATAAATCCAGTCAAAGAACCAACCCAAAGGAGAAGCTTATTCAATAATAGGTGAAAGGCAAGAGGTAAAGTTTGTAATTTGATGATTGATGGAGGTAGTACTAAATATATTTTATCTTTAGAGATGGTTTAGAATTTGGGCTTCAGAAGGATGCCACATCCAAAACCATACAAGGTTGCATGGGTTCAGAAAGGACACCAAATTTTTGTAAGTGAACAAGTTGGGTTAAGTTTCATATAAGAGGGTATAGATATAGAGTGTTGTGTGACATTATGCCTATAGATGTGTGAAATTTATTTATAGGGAGAGCATGGAAGTTTTATAGGCATGACATACATGATGGTCAGGAAAACACATACATCTTTAAGTAACATGGTGAGGTACATATACTACTACCATTGAAGGGTGAATAAGATATAAAGGATGAAAAGATAATGATGATGCAGTTTTGGATCCAAGCAATGGAAAGTTTAGGTTTGGTCAAAGCACCTAAGGAAAAAAATAAGGTACGTTGTGTTGAGATGGTTAGTATGTAACATTTTGAGTCTAAAAATATGTCCATAAAAGAGGTTAAGTAATATTTCAAAGTGGCAGCAAGTAGTTTTCAAAAGGAAGAAGTCATAACACCTATATGAGTGCTTAAGTAAGAGGATATTCAAAACAAGCAGGGTAGCCAAACTGATGTGAAAGAGGACAATAGAATGGTAATGGAAATTATAGCTAATATGTGTGAGCAATGGTTTATAAAGGTACTAAACAAGTGCAAAAGTTAGAAATTAAATTGTCCAAGAAGGAGGAAGCCCAAGAGAGAGCCATGAAGGCTCCAAATTATATTTATAATAAGTTGATTTGTGATGAAAATGTATGTATGGATCAGGCATCCAAAGAAGTTTGGTAGATGAAATTGCATGTTTGAAAAAGAATATTGAACAAGAAAATAATGTCAAATAATTGAGCCATATACAGTAGGCCTATGAAATAAAGCAAGAAGATGGGATAGTGAGAATGAGTATGCAACCCTTGCATAAGTAGGAGAAAGAGGGTAGTCAAAATGTTGATGTACAAAAGCAAACTAAGCATCTACGCACGTATGAGGTATGCAAATAATAAGAACATCTTGTGCATGAAGTGGAATGGGAATCACAAGAAGCATGGATGAAGGAAGAGGATTGCATACTTGCAGTAATGGTTGATGATGGAGATAAGGATAAGATGAAGTAGTTTTTAGAGGATAAATATTGGAATACACCTGCATAGCAAGAATAAGATGACAACAACTATGCTTTGTTTGATAATTTTGTTTCATGTGTAGGTATGCTATTAAAGGAGATGAAGCAAAAGAGTCCTAAATGTGGGGCCCAAGAGAATATTCACCTCTATCAGAGGCAAGTGGAAGTGGATACCTTTTATGAGTAGGTTCATTTTATTTAAGCACCAACATATACCAATTGGATCATTCAATAACCTATGGAAAAGATTTTTCCAGCTTAGTAGTATGATGCAGGGACATCCTATATGGACCCCAAAGTTGTTGTCTTAAGTTAGTTTATTAGGTGTATTAAAGGTTTTATAGGTATTAATTAGTCCATATGTGATGTATATATGGTATAAAGGTTCTTATAATTTTAATATTCACATTTCCCACCAAAAATACTATTTGAAAATTTGAATGTTGTTGAGCCTCGTATAAGGACTTTTGAGAAATTATATGAAGGTGGAAAGATGTGTAAAATGTGTCCAAGTGTTTGGGACTTGTATGAGGGTAAAAAATATGTTATTTAATCTATTATTGTCTTTTTAGGTACCTTATATGGTGTGAACATAAAAATAATGTAAGGTGACAGGTAACCTCTATGTGGAAAGTTGACCAAGATTCAGTTATGTGCCTTTTCCTAGGAGTTTGGAGTCTATTTTATTTTGTTATGTATAGTTTACATTCGAATAGATAAATGGATAATTTAATGTATTGAACAAGTTGGTTTTTAATGGGAAGGATGATGTTGTAACCCCTATTATTTTGATTGAATGAAGAACACGAACCCTGTTGAGGTCTTTTTATATTTGTTGTTGACTATAAGTGTTTGTTTATGAAAGAATGATATTGAAAATTGTTTCTACATGTGATTCATGGATAATTAAAGTTTGATTGTAATATACTTTGTGAATTTCAAGAAGATAAACCCCTATTCTTGGATAAGTAAGACATAAACCCTGTCTATGAGTTATTTGTTTGTTGTTATAGATTATGTTTTTCATGGTATATGATCAAATGATGTTTTTTAATCATTATAAATGTCATGGAAGGATTTTTTAAGGTTTTTGACATTACTAATTGAATAAATAGTGATCAACTTAACTTTTGTTCATATATATTCATAAGGAGACCCATGTTTGGGGTGTTGATTCTTATATACACAGACTGTGTGTTTCTATGATTGCATGTGAATGGTATAGTTGAACCTTTTAAAATGTGGATATTGATTAATGTAGTTTTAATTCTCATATATACATAGATATTATGGAATCCTTATTATTTTTAAATAGATATAATCAAGATACCCTTGTTTACTAATGAAACCATTCGTGTGAAGAACTATGTATTGGAATTTTGAGAGGATATGATCAAAGTAATGCGTTTCCCAGATATGGGACATTTTAGTATGTATGTAAGAATTATTTTAATGATATTAATATATTTTTTTGTGATATAATGTGGAATGAGATTTAAAACTGAAGATGGACCTGTAGATAGTTAGTTTTGTGACACAGTCAAGAGCATTTTATATGGAAATGTTTAACAGTGAACAAGAAGAGTGAATCCAATGGTTGGAAGATGTGATAAAGGGTAAAACACACTTGGGGAACCTCACAAGAAATTTTTATACCCATGAAAACATTAGAAAATGAATTTTGATATCCCTCAGGCTGAGATGGCTTTAGAAACCCTAAAACTAGGGTTTGGGAATTTTAAATAGTTCTAATTGATAAAATCCTCTAAAATTTGGTATGTAGTTAGGGGTTGATATATGATAAGTTACTAAAGAATTTTAAGGACATATCAACTAGGGTTCATAATGACATTAATTATTGAGTGTCTAAAATAGGGAAAGAAACCTAATAGGCCTAATAGGCCTAAATAGATGTATAAATTAAGGTTGAAAGGTGATTAAAATAAATATTTGGGACTTAAAATTGCATGGTTAGATGGTTCTTGATAGAGGGTATCTAAATCAAGAATTAGTTTTCAAATATTTGAAGGTGTAGAGCTATATCAAGACAAAAATCCCAATAACAAGGCTATAAGGACTATGGGAAAAGTATGAAAAGTTGTATAAGGAAATAATTGAGGCCTAAAAAGTGTTGGTGAGGTGATGAATGGTAAGAGGGGGTTAATAAGACATAGAAAAACAAGATTAAGAGTCTTAAAAAACCACAAAACCATCAAATTAACCTAGAATCATTACATGAGGAATTGAATTAAGAAGTCATTATCAAAAGGAGTGGATTTAGAAAAAAGGATTAATGAGGAAATTGGTATATGCTCGTATCAAGGTCACAAAGTTTGGTGCATCACCTTTATAGTTTAGTTTACTTTCAGTCATCTCTCCCTTTTCCTTTACAAGTAGTAGTGTATAGTTCTTAAGTGATGCATCAAGGGATATATCCCTATCTAAGGGTTCAATTCACCCACAACCTAGGATTTTTCCCATTTTATCACTTAAGTTAGGAGGCTAGAACAACCTCCTCAAGGGTGAAAATTTTGATGATAATATTTATAATGTCTAGTGGGATAATATATTTCATACATTGAAGAGTTATTGGTGTTGCTCTTCAATATACCATCCTTTGGAGGCATGAACACAAGTACCAATGGTTACTTCAAGTGCATTCACCTAGTTTTATCAGCACGGGTATTCTTTCAAGTAAGTAGTCTCTCTATTTTTATTTTCTCATGAAGTGTGATGGCTGAGTTTGAAGTGGATTTTAATTATACTCAATTTGGTGATCCATATTAATATTATAATGATCCTTACCAGTAGTATGATGATCCTTACTAGTAACATGGTGATCCTTACTAGCAACCTAATGACCCATATCAATCTTATGTTGATTCATATCACTCTAGTTATCAATATGACCAGTCTTAATATCAAGAGTGTTACTCTTCCTCTTCTACTCATCCACCTTACCATTATTGTTATCCTTCATATGAATCCTATCAATATTTTCATTATCAAGAGTTAAGATATAAGGAAGAGTGTATATCTAGGCAAATTCAATCTATGAAAGAGAAAGACTAATAGTTGCTCATGAAGATGTTAAAGAATGAAATGATAAGTAGAAAGATAGAAGTGTATAACTTGGCCAAGTTTCCCCTATTAATCTCATTCAAAATTTAAGGGACTCATAAATATTTTCAAGGAATGAGTGGTAGACCTTTTAGGAAGGAAATCAACATATCCTAAACCAAAAATGTTGAAAATAAGAGATTTAAATCCATGCATGGAAGATAAGTTATTAAGATGAGAGAAACAAGAAGTCCAATACCATCAACCTCAATTACTTTTTCCTACTCCACATCAACCTTATTCTACTCTTATATTTCTCCAACTTGCAGTATGCCATCAAAAAAAGCCTGATTCTATGAAAGACTCACCCATTTTTCCTCAAGTTCTACTTGCTCTCCCTCAAGAACCTTCTCTCATTCTCATCCAAAATTATAAATTTGATACCAAGCCAAGGTAGTTTGTAAGCTTCCCAAACCTGTCATCCATCACTCAAGTTATAACACACCATCAAGATAAAGATCCTAAGTTCAAGGTTCTAAGTTGGAAGCAAGTGGTAGAGTCATGGGTAAAGAAAGATGAAAAATGCCTAGATTTAGAGATAGAAGCTAAAGAGGAACTTATGCCTATTCAATCTCTATCCCTCACTCCTCAAAAAACCAAAACCTTCCCATCATGGAGGTCAATCAAAGAAAGAACTAAAGAAAGAAATAAATTATTTTTGAGAAGGTTATTAAACCTAAAATTTTCCCATCATGGAGGTCAATTCAAGAGAACATTCAAATGAAGAAGGAAGTCCTTGTGGAGAAGGTTGAAGACAAAATCATATCAAGAGTTGAGGGATTCATTTGTGAATGGAAGGATAATAATGATAGGCTTATTGATCTCAAAATTCTAAAACTCTTTTTTGAGTTTAGGTAGCCCATTCTTAAATAAGGACATGTTCTATGGGAGGAAAATGAAGAAGGCCAAGTTGTAAAAGTGAGCCGCAATAAAGAAATGAAGAAGACACTTCAAGTAAAGATGAAGGAGAAATCATCATAGGCACTCCCCTTGGTGAATAAAAGATAAAATAAATCTTTATAGATGAAGAGAAAGGTGATCCTTATGATGTGGTATCAAGATTTTAAGTAAAGAACACTCTTAAAGGTGAACAACGCTCAAATGAGATAGTTGCAATAGTTGCCCAACAAGCTAGCTATATCAATGCAAACATAGATGATCAAGAAAAATAGTTATTAGATCCTCTTTATGAATTATAGTAGTTATGTTTAGTATATATTCATTTATATATCTTTCAAGATGTCTCAAGTGGCCAAGAAGAGGAAAAATCTTGTTTTGAACTCTCCCCTTTGACTAAAAATGATGGCTTGATTTCTTATTGTCAAGAAGACTTTGATGAATTGGAAATGGAGTAATCACAAGGGAACATTTTCATCGAGTGTATCCATGAAGAGCTTACCATTGGTATTAAATTATAAGACCTCCCAGGTGAACAAGATAAGGTCTTGAGTAGGCTTGAAATGGCTTCCAATGAATATGAAATAGTCACCTATGAAGAGCAGTTCAAACAAGTGAAAATGGTTGCATTCCAAGTGAATTATGATAAGGATATAAATGAGGTTGTAGTTCTCCAAAATAAGCCATAGAATATCTGAATCATAAATGGCACTTGTCCCATGAATCCATTGTGGGAGTTGAGATCCTAGATAATCCCATCACCTTTGAAGATCAAAGCCAAGTTGCATTAATGATCGATGAACTTATAAGTAACCATCATGAATCTCATGATCACATGATAGTAGTTATAAAGGTGATATAGATATGTCCTCAAGGTGATAATCATATGCAAGATACCTTCTCAATTCAAAATGAAGAGTTTCAATATGACATGTGGCAGTACTATTTAAGAATTTGAAATGAATTTAAAGTTCTTAAAGTACCTATATCTCATGTTGGGAAGGTTGAATATGCTTGTGAAGCTACAATATTCCTTGAAGAGCAGTGTGGGAACCCCCAAGAGGCCATTCAAGACCAAGCACACCATTTCATGGATCCTCTATAAGCTACATTTGATGTTACCCCTATGAGCCAAGATGTGATCATGTTTGAGGTGAGTTCAAAAATCAAGGAGAAACATGAGGTGATTATTGAGATATAGGATGAGTATGTTTTCATTGGAAGCATGTTTATTAATAATAAATAACTTGAGATTATTAAAAAAGATTAGGAAATCAATAAGACTACTCCATCAAAAACCATGATCAAAAGGGAGAATGTTCTACATCATTGTCCATCTCATGGAGGAGGTGTTTGCAAAAAAATTCATTTTGATCTAAGAGGAAGATGTCTTAAAGCTAGTTGTAGTTAGTGTTATTCTTGTGTTTTGTTTTCATTAAGTGATTTATAACACAATTATGTGTGTGTGTCTTGATTTAGTGTGTTGTTCTTATTCTGTTGTGTGTTTTAGAGGTATATCAATTGTCCTTGCTTGTTAAAAGCATTTGCATCAGGTTCAAGGTCTAATCAGGTCTAAATTTGAGTAATGTGTGAATAATCCATACCCTAATTTATGTACAAGACAATTGGTTTAAGGTGCATATAAAACATGCAATCCCATGAGGTTGCCAAGGATGTTAGCCAAATTTAGCTGCCATAGGTGAATCTAATTAAAAACTTACTATTTAGCACATATTTAACTTTGTTGATAGCCTTGAAGGTGTTTTTCTTATTCATATATTATCTTGTCCTAATAGGTAGTATGTATTCCTTAGTATGCTACAGTGTCTTCTTGGGTGACCTATTTAAAATGTTAAGTCATAACTTTCAATTGTCTAACCAATGGTCATTTATTTGATACTTCATAAGGTGTTTAGCAGATTTTAAGTTTATTTTGACAAGATTTAGGTAATTACTCATTTTGGTCCTATCATCTCTCAATTTTTCACCCTTGGAGAGGTAATTAAATCCTCATCCAAATTTAGTGGAAAATTGAATCACCTCTAGGCTTGTGGGTTGCCTATAGTAGAGGTAAACCTCTAAATTAAAGGGCTACCACTCTAGATTTATCTTTGATAGCTTATCACCTATACTACTTGCTTGATTCGATAAAAAGAGATAGATATAACATGAAAATAAAATAATATAAAGAGGTTAAGTAAAAAATTATCTCCACTATACCATAATATACTTTCACTATGAAAGATGACTTAGAATACTAGCTTCAACATTCTAGATTGTTCTAACATAAGTGTTTCTAACATGAAGGTGATATGCATTGAACCAATTCTCAAGGTAAATGAAAAAGAGGTCTGATTTTAGACAATAATGCTATTATTTACACCTATATATATACAAAGACACTAAATAAACTTCATATGACCTACTAGAGGGTAGACTACTTGCACAAAACATGAAAGAGTAAAGTTAACACAAGGATAGATGATTATCATTTGTCATTCAACTATGTACGACTTCACACACTTAGAAAAGAAGTTATGAACTCAAAAATAGATTTAAAATCTTTATTAAAAGTCAAATATAGTATTTATATTATCAAGGATTTGTCATACCAAGTGTGGATCTTGTGAACTTAGCCAAAAATGGTTGCTTTTATAGAGACTGGTGAAGAGAGAGAGAGAGAGATGGTATAAGAATATTGAAAAGCATCCATGATAGTAAAAATAATAATATGAGTTATTATATAGTCCAAATATACCTTAAATTCCATGTGTATCACTCCTAAATTATATCTAACCTTCCAAGTGGTGTGGGAGTTACAAACCTGCTTGACACCTTGACTAGTTCCTTAAAAACTACCCTTATTTGCATGAAAGGAGTGATAAATGGAAATTAAAACAATTAATTCAAATTTAAATTATCTTAAAAAACTCATTGAACATCTTACATGTCTTAATATATTCCTTTGACCTTCCATTCCATCATTCATGTTCATAGGTGTCTTGTAAATTTTCATTTCCCATACCTAAATTGGTCTAAGTGGCCCAAAACTCAAGTGCATCTTCTTCAACTCATCTAAACCATATGAATTTTATTAAAATATTTTATTAGGTCTAAAAAACACCATTTTTTTCTTTAACAAACTCCCAAGAGCTCATTTTACTCATTAAGCCTTCACTAGGCCTAGTTTCCTCGTAACCCTAAAAATATGTAAACCTCCTTGTGCATGGAGTTCTAAAAATGATATTAAAAAATTTAAGGAATATTATATGACCCATTATGTATTTATTTCTCATTTTTAAATTTCATCTCTATAATCTTAGTTTAAACCCATTTTTTCTTCCTTTCTCTCTCTTAAATTAGGTCTCAATTAGGCCTTCTTACTTATGACCTTATTTTCCATATCTAGACCTCTAACTCACATTTTTAATCACCCAAAATCATTTTATTAACTTTAAATACTATATTACCAACCTCCATGTCAATTTTGGGGTCCTGATACCCTGTGGAAGTATGCAAACCAAGAAATGACCAATTCACCTAGTCTCATTTTGAGCTTGTTTGAGATTGCCTTGAAAAATGAGCCTAGTTTGATCACCTCCATAATATCATTGATAAATTATTTACTTTAATGGATATTGAAACTCCCAAATTACCTCATCCCATGATTTTGAAGCTCTTCCCTTCTTAGAATACCCAAAAAACACTAAAAACATGTAAAAATAGGGCATTTGTACCAATCCATACAAGTGACATCAAAATAAAAGTAAATTTTATTAACATTATTAGAGTATTAAAAAGAATAAAATAGTTTTCAAGATAAAATTATTTCATTATATGTGCATTTTAGGTCTTTTTCCATGACTGGTCACTATCAGGGTTTAAGAGAGATTTAAGGCTTGTTTGGGGTCTTAACAATTATTCATAAATAAAAAATAATTAAATGACCTCCTTCCACTTGTAAAAAAATTATTGATAAACCCATTAAAATATTAAAAAATTATCAGACTCCCATTAAAAGTGTGGGTGATGGTATGAGCATTTGAAGTTGCTCTTTGGGTGGCCTGCTTAGCTCTCTTGAGGCTAGAGAGAGGTCAAACATGAGTTTTGGGTATCAAAACTTCATATGAATATTTTAAGAGGTTTATAAACTTATTAAAAATACATATCCATGATTATACATTATATTTAATTCATTTTTACCCCTTTGTATGTATATGGTACACTAATCAAGCTATCTAGGGTTTAGACTAGTCTCCTCTTTGTTAGCCCTGAAGGGCACTTGGCCTGGACACTAAGTGTTGTTACCTCCTAGATTTGTATGGAAAATAATTACATGAATATTTAATTACCTAAATAATCTTCATGATTTTTTTAATTCTTTTTTCATTCCCTTGTAGCTCAATTAGACCCCTAAGTCTCTTAACTACCCCTTGCCCGAGGAGTGGGCAAGGTCTGAGATAAAACACTTTATATATCCACTACTTGTATGGAATTAGAGTGACCATGGGTGATTTTTTAAACTCATTAACACATTATATACAAATTTTTAATTCATTTTCATGCCTATGTAACTCCCAACACTTCAATCTCTCAAGACTAGTTGGATTGTAGCCTGTGTGACTGTTTGGTTTTAATAGATTATGTATAGAGTTATGAAACTTAGATCAGTCAGTCTTCTATAGTTCCCTATTGGTTAAAAAAATATTATATAAATTGGTTATCTAATTTATGTATAAATTATATTTCCTCACTCCATACTTGTTTCTCATTTAGGCTTAAGATTATCTGATCTCAATGATGTAGCTTATAGGTGTCTCTAGGGTATAGATTGTATTCTGTGAGTTTGGCCCTCATCTTCTACATAGGCATGATATAATCAACTTAATATTAGTTATGTTTATTATAATTTTGTATTATAACTCTTTAAACACTATTTTCTTATCACTTTATGCTTCACCATCATGTGTCTTCTTCAGACGGTCACATGTAGGTGTGCACTTAGGATATCAATTATGTTAGGTGATTTTAGGACCTCAACCTTGCCATCACTAACCTTCCAATGATTTTTAACCAGTTTTTAGTTTTATATTACATTTAAATTTTCTCAAATACCCTTGTATTCTCTCTTTATCCTTGAAAATGACTTGACCCTCTAAGTCAAGCCTGTAGTTGCTTTGAGAGGGTTTTAACTATGTATCTTACTCTTGCTCTCTCCTTCATGGCATTTCAAACCTTATCAATAGTCCATGAGCTTAGTTAAATTATTTAAATAGGTTTAGATCATTTATTAAACATCTCTCTACCCCTTTCTCTTAGGTTTGAACTAATTCTACTCCACTAGGTAGGCATGTAGGTCCCCTTTTAGGGTCAGGATTGTGTTAGGTGTTTGGACCTCATTTTTAGCTCAGAGACTTTCTCTTAGTTCTTGAATCTAGATGAAATATCCATTAGGTTTAAATACCTTTAAAACACACCTATATCAGCTCTTGTATCACACTTATCCTTTCTCATTTAGACATAGTATTATATGAACTTGTAGGTGTCCTTGAGGTTGTTGACTATGTGCTTTGGGTTTGAAACTGAGTTCTCCCTATCTTATTATGTTTGAATATGTTCAAATAAATAGAATAAAATTCATTATCTACATAGTTTTTTTTTATCTCATGGCACTCTCATTCTCATTTTTCTCTTTCTATCAAATACACAGTCTGTACACACTGTTCTATATGGTCTTTAATTATGAACCAATTCCTAGGACTTTCAACAACTAGGTAAGTGAGCTATTATCTCCTCAAGAATCTTGACTATGTTTACATCTATATAAGGAGATTTGGAGAAGAATCCATTTTATTATCCTTATTTTTATTTCTTTTATATTGATTAGATCTAAATAATGACCTACAATATTAGGTCTTATAGGTCTCATTTGACTAAAAGTGACTACACAAGGTCATGTTCCCTGAGTCCTCAGACTTGTCAACATTGTTAAACTACTTCATACCTCCCAAAAATTTCTCAATGGTCTATAAAGGTTAAGACCAATATCAAGCCACCTTATATCAACTTTAACTAGTCTATACAGACCTGTAAGAGGTCTCATTTGACTATGAACTCAACTACCAAGCCACTTATTTGGGTTCTTTAACTTCCCAAACTTTTTCAACTCCACTACTCAATCTATTCATATTTATCATTATTTAAAGGCCTTACAAATCTTTAAGACAAGTATGAGCATCCCCTTCAAATTTAGGCTATTATACGGACTGTAGGGTTGTGTCAAGTAACGTAGGAAGTCTTTGTATAGGGGCTTGGAATATCTAGTTAACTTGAGTAGTTTTGAAAAGGGCAGTAGGTAGTTAAGACCATGTGAACATATGAATATATGTGTCAACTTTATCCATGTCTTTGAGCATCCTCAAACCTATTTCTACAATCTATACAATATGTAATTGAAGGAAGTAACTATGAACTCTCATTGGAATGTGTGTTTGGGATATTTATCATCATATTTATAATGATTTCAATGGTGTAATAAGGTTTCATAACTTAAATCATGATGTATCAGTGGTATTTGAACCAAATTGGAGCTTTAAACCTCCATTGGACTATGCAAACATAGACCATGTTCCCAAAAGCAAGTATACTTGAATATCATAGACAAAGAGACACATCTCATACAAAAGTCATGGATTTCATGAAATTGAGAGACCTTTTATAAATAATGAATCACTATAAACCTTTGAATATGACCACCATGAAGATAAAATAGAGACTTTCAATAGAATTCACTTAAACAACATGTATACTAAGACATTCTTCCTCAAAGTTAAAGTACTTCATGGAAATGATTAAACTGAGGAAACCACCCTCAAAATCATTCCTCTCCATATATTTTTGAGCTGGATAAATAGGTGCAAGAACACACCCCTCTCAGATGAATAAGCCATAGTGACCTGTTATCATTGTTAATGATTGTTCATAGATAATAGGACATAGTTATGCAAAAAAATGCCACTAATTTTAATCTTTCTCCTCAGTTCAGCCTTACCTTCAAAGCAATCAATAGCACTCAAGCATTCCTCTCAATAGTATAGGCAATCAAGATAGAAATGTGAATTCATGAACATAGTGGCCTGAATGAAGAAGTCATGCCAATGGAAATGCAAGATAAGAATGATTTAATCCAACCCAGTTCTCCACATGCATCAACCATTACTGATAACTTCAAAAGGTATTTAATATGGTAATAATCTAATTCACTCTGATGCCTTCTATTGGGAAATACGGAAACACAATTGATTACCATATACAAGCAACTTACATGCAGAATTAAACCAGAATCACAAGTAACTAGAATTCAAAAATAACACAAAATATGAGAGACAATACACAATTGTATTAATACTCTTCCAGAAGGAAATACAACAAAGAAGATTGCCATAGTTCTTCTTCCTTACACACTTCTAGGGCTCCCACACCTCTAGGGCATAAATAGTAAATCTTCCCTCAAAGCTCTCTCTCTTACGGTCCCAACACACAACTCAAACACAAAGTTGGTGTTCACCTCCAACCAATCAGTATCCACTACTGCCAGTACACCAGTGCTCCATGCACTCCACAAGTGCTCCACGCACTCCAAGTACACAAATGTACTTCAAGTAGATCTCCCCTAAACTTGCAACAACCTGTAACTCAACATACCTTACTAATGGAAGGATCTTCCTTGCTTTCCTCTTTGCTCTCTTTCTGAGTACACACTATACTCCAAGTAGATCCTGCCTGATCCTGCTCCCTATTGTGTTGCTATCCTCCCTGATCTTGCACACTTGCAAATCAATCTGGTTCTACACACCTGCAAATCTGGATCATGCACACACATACACTTGTAGATCAATGATCTTACTTACCATGTAGATCTCCTAATGTAGCCATGCACACCTGCTGACCAAGATCCTACACAACTGAAGAACCCTTCTGATTCTCCAAACCAGCACCCACACTTGGTACTACTATGGAACTAGGAGGAACACCCTTGCTCACTTCACACACAGAAGGAGCTAACTTTTCTCAACTCAAACTAGAACACTTTTACAATACAGCCTATGAGTCTCTTAAATAGATCTCATGTAAACAATAATTAGACACCTAATTACAATAATTAGATCTACAGCTTCTAGTCTAAAATTGGCTCTCAACATGCAAACACTCAGTTCATTAACTAACTATTCATGAAACAGGTAGTTCTAAATCGCACAGATGACTGATGTCAGTCCTTGTCTGCCTAGAGGTGACCGACGCCAGCCGATCCCTGACCGACGTTGGTTGCTCTTATGTCTGTACCCTATCGACGTCGGTTGGCCTGACCAACGCTGGTGTTTGTGACACTTAGCAACCTCTCTGCAACCTCCTCCTCTATTTGCATCAGTGAAGCTTTTAGCTCCACAACTTAACAATCTCCCACTTGGAGATAAACAACTACACTATACCTGTACCTGTACCTGTACCCTATCTAATCTATTTCCTGGCTTGTATCCCTCTTCAAGATCAATCCTGAAGACCAACCACCACACAACCTATGGTGCACCCCTTGTCATCCAAGTACCCTACCACATCTAAACCTACAAACCCATGTAGTGAAGCCCTGACCCTGCATAGCATGAATCTTTGTTGTTGGTCCCTCTCAAATACCTGAGAACCCACTTCCCTGAATTGGCTCCTAACTCTCTGACAGCACCCACTGCTTGGGCAAACTCAGGTCTATACCAGACCTCATGTGATTTTGAACACTGAACTATCCAGCCCTTGGTGTGATCTGGTTCTACATCCTACGTATTGAACCTCACCAACACTTGATTCACATCAGCTCCCACTAGAGACAAAATCAACCTGTGATCTTCCATGTCTCTCATGCCAAAGAATTTTGCTGCTCCAAATTCCTCATGACATGCCACTGAACTAACCTTACCTTTAGCTCAATAAAACCATATATGTACAAACTTGCTAGCTAGCATACCATCCACATACAGTAACAGGATAATGTTGTAGTCATTATCCACCTGGTAAGACAAACACAATGGTTACACTGGCATTGACTAAAGCCCTACTTTGTCATCCACCTGTCAAACCCTGTACCACTATCCTACAGCTTCCTCAAAACCATATGACCTGGCCTTTCATCTCACATGTCTATTCTCTCTATTCTTTAACTAAGGTATTCATTCATCTCTCAGTGCTTTCTTCCGGTTGGCAACCCTACCAAATCTTCCGTTTGGTTCTGCATCATATTCCTGCCATGCTCCCACTGTTTCCTAGATCCTTCCTACTCTGTAGTGAGCAATGAGTATAAAGAAGAGGAATAATGAATTTGAGGCTTACTTACCCCTTCATTCCTCCATATGGGTGTTTGAGACTCCTTGACAGCTTGTTGTCTGCCCAAAATCCGTTACAGTGACCGACCTCAGTCACCACATAGTCTACATCCAACCGACGTCGATTCCATGCACCTGTCCTAACTATCGACCCCACTAACATCAATGTCTACCTGTTGCCAATGTCAGTCCTCTGACTGACATCGGTCTTACTCTCACTAACGTCAGTCCTCCTGACTGATGTCGGTCTTACCCTGCCTGACACCACCAGCTCTGGTCTACACATGACCAACATCGGCATCTGTCTGTTCAATGCCAGTTCCTCCTGACTGATGCTGGTACCTGTGTTCACCTGTGAGTGATGAATTTTTACCCGTGAGCTTTCTTTGAATCAAATCCATGTCCAAACTGCTCTACTCAGAGTTACTTAGCCTTCTCCACTGATTTATGTCTGCCATTTCCTCCATAAACACCAAGGCTTTCCAGTTCTTAAGTCTGTCAAAAACATTTGAATTCCTCTTAAGAACATGCATCTCCTTCTTACTCATATGACCAAGCCTACAAAGCTACGCCTCTACAATAGAAGAAGAATCAATAATATAAGCAAGTAGATAAAGAGTACCTACTTTCTTACCACCAGCTAATTCAAGTGCATCCGCTGTGAGAGTTCTTGTGCATCTCTCATCACCCAACTTTTTTGAAGAAATTAGCCATATCCTCAACACTGGGACCTGCATGACCTCCTTCAACACCCATGTGTTGGCCGCCTGCAATTTCAGCTTCACTTCCCCTTTGCCAATTCTTTGGAAAGGCTCACCAGCACCTCTCTTTGGGGCTGCATGGAAAGAGGCAACAGAATCTATAAACCAAGATTCTACTTTATCCAAGAAACATACCAGAGCATCCTGTGCAACAACACCTGCAAGATCTGCTTCTTCAGTTCCTTCATGCTGATTTGCTACCAACCAATAATCTTTCTTTTCCTGCTCTTTCTTTCCATAGGACCGTAATTGACCATTCATGCTTTTCAGTTCCTCCATTCTTAGTGTACTTTCTTCTGCCATTGCTATAATCCCACTCAATCAAAAACCCCTGAGAGTGACCTATAACCAAACACAAACCTACTCTTGCAACCTTAGCTCTGATACCACTTGTTGGGAAATACGGAAGCACAATTGATTACCATATACAAGTAACTTACATGCGGAATTAAACCAGAATCACAAGTAACTAAAATTTAGAAATAACACAGAATATGAGAGACAATACACAATTGTATTAATACTCTTCCAAAAGGAAATACAACAAAGAAGATTGCCACAGTTCTTCTTCCTTACACACCTCTAGGGCTCCCACACCTCTAGGGCATAAACAGTAAATCTCCCCTCAAAGCTCTCTCTCTCTTATGGTCCCAACACACAACTCAAACACAGAGTTGATGTTCACCTCCAACCAATCAGTATCCACTACTGCTAGTACACCAGTGTTCCACGCACTCCAAGTACACAAATGTACTTCAAGTAGATCTCCCTTGAACTTGCAACAACCTGCAACTCAACAGACCTTATTTATGGAAGGATCTTCCTTGCCTTCCTCTTTACTCTCTTTCTGAGTACACACTATACTCCAAGTAGATCCTGCCTGATCTTGCTCCCTATTGTGTTGTTGTCCTCCCTAATCTTGCACACCTGCAAATCAATCTGGTTTTGCACACTTGCAAACCTGGATCATGCACACACATACACCTATAGATCAATGATCTTACTTACCATGTAGATCTCCTAATGTAGCCATGCACACCTGCTGACCAAGATCCTACACAACTGAAGAACCCTTCTGATTCTCCAAACAAGCACCCACACTTGGTACTGTTGTGGAACTAGGAGGAACACCCTTGCTCACTTCACACACAGAAGGAGCTAACTTTGCTCAACTCAAACTAGAACAATTTTACAATACAACCCATGAGTCTCTTAAATAGATCTCATGCAAACAATAATTAGACACCTAATTACAATAATTAGATCCACAGCTTCTAGTCTAAAATTGGCTCTCAACATGCAAACACTCGGTTCGTTAACTAACTATTCATGAAACTGGCAATTTTGAACTACACAGGCGATCGACGTCGGTCCCTATCTGCCTGAAAGTGACCGACGTCGGCCGATCCCTAACTGACGTTGGTTGCTCTTCTGTCTATACCCTACCAACGTCGGTTGGCCTGACCGACGCCAGTGTCTGTGACACTCAGCAACCTCTCTACAACCTCCTCCTCTGTTTGCATCAGTGAAGCTTTTAGCTCCACAACCTAACACCTTCTAGATGAAAATGACAATAAAGAAGATGTTATACAAGCATCTATTTACATCAAAGAATAGCCACAAATCAATTCATTTGATAGCTACATCAAAAGGAAAGTCTCTGTTAGGTTGGATATCCTAATCAGTTTGGTATGTATAGATACCTAACCCTATCCCTCAATGTAATATAATTCATGATCTGAGGTATTTTTTCACCCTATCTCAAGTGTTTTCTAAAAATTAAATGAGTACACATTATTGAATTGCACAATCTCAATCTACTTCATTTACATGAAAATAACATAGATAAATCTCTTTGGGATACTCTACATGAATGTAAAGGATAATGTAGATGTGAGTATATGTTTCCTTTACCATTCTAAAAATCCTATAACATAGGTGTCTAACTGAATTCATACATACTCTTGCCTAGAAGAGCCTTTATAAATAACTTCTTTTCTTTTCTTATTTTTTCTTCATATCCCTTATTGTTAGTGTAGGTTTACTTTTACTTTATTTTCTATTTTTGTTGTTGGGTCTAGCCTAACTAATTTTACGTATAGTTCCCTTTTTAATTAAAGAATGGAAATGAAGGGTTGTTGCATAGGTATCATAGATGGAACTCAAAAAGTGTAATTAAAGTTTTACTTTAAATTCTTGTGTGAACTATTGTGATTGCTTTATTCATTTATTGAATTTTAAAGGTCAATGATTCATAATAGATCTTATGAATTTATAAAATTTATTATTGTGTTCAAAACCATCTAATACACTTAATGAAATATCTAAATAAAAATACATCATTGATTTAATTTTGATTTATCTTGAGTTGTCATGAACTCGTTGATTTCATTTTACCCATGGCTTGGTCCCCAACCCTTTATGAATCAAAATGAAAAATATCCTTTCAAAATAATCTTTAACTTGATGTAAATATAAAAATATTTCTCAAAAGGGTGATCTTGGTAGCCTCCACCATAGGATTTCTAGTTTGGTTCACAATGGAGCAAGGCTTTTGGAAAGGACTAGGGGTATCTCTATCGAGGCTATAGATTTTTGACTAGTGGCAGAGCAATGCCCACACCACTTCCCCCACAAAGATAAACTATAAAAAATAAATCCTTCAATATTTTTGGCCTTTAGGTGTCTAACTAAATTCATAAATACTCTTTCCTAGAAGAACCTTTATAAATAACTTATTTTATTTTCTTATTTTGTTTCCTATTTTTTCTTCATATCCCTTGTTGTTAGTGTAGATTTACTTTTACTTTGTTTTCTATTTTTGTTGTTGGGTCTAGCCTAACTACTTTTACGTATAGTTCCATTTTTAATTAAATAATGGAAATGAAGGGTTGTTACATAGGTATCATAGATGGAACTCAAAAAGTGTAATTAAAATTTTACTTTAAATTCTTGTGTGAACTGTTATGATTGCTTTGTTCATTTATTGAATTTTATAGGTCAATGATTCATAATAGATCTTGTGAATTTATAAAATTTATTATTGTGTTCAAAACCATCTAATACACTTAATGAAATATCTAAATAAAAATACATCATTGATTTAATTTTTATTTACCTTGAGTTGTCATGAACTCGTTGATTTCATTTTACCCATGGCTCGGTCCCCAACCCTTTATGAATCAAAATGCAAAATATCCTTTCAAAATAATCTTTACCTTAATGTAAATATAAAAATCTTTCTCAAAAGGGTGATCTTGGTAGCCTCCACCATAGGATTTCTAGTTTGGTTCAAAGTGGAGCAAGGCTTTTGGAAAGGACTAGAGGTATCTTTGTCAAGGCTATAGATTTTTGACTGGTGGTAGAGCAATGCCCACACCACTTCCCCCACAAAGCTAAACTATAAAAAATAAATCCTTCAATAGTTTTGGACTTATGTAAATATGGATTACTGCAAGTGAATGCAAAGAAAATGAATTAATCACTTGATCTAATACACTTAATGAAATATCTAAATAAAAATACATCATTGATTCAATTTTGATTTACCTTGAGTTGTCATGAACTCATTGGTTTCATTTTACCCATGGCTTGGTCCCCAACCCTTTATGAATGAAAATGTAAAATATCCTTTCAAAATAATCTTTACCTAATTGTAAATATAAAAATCTTTCTCAAAAGGGTGATCCTTATAGCCTCCACCATAGGATTTCTAGTTTGGTTCACAGTGGAGCAAGGCTTTTAGAAAGGACTAGGGGTATCTCTATCGAAGCTATAGATTTTCAACTGGCGGTAGAGCAATGCCCACATCACTTCCCCCCCCCCCCCAAATCTAAACTATAAAAAAAAATCTTTAATAGTTCTGGCCTTATGTAAATATGGATTACTGCAAGTGAATGCAAAGAAAATGAATTAATCACTTGATCACATGCATAGATGGTCTTTGGCAAGATTATAGCTTAGTGTGCCATAAGTTGAGCCAAACTTTAGTACTTGTGTATTTTGATTTTTTCTAAGTGGTTACTTACAACTAATATTTTTTATTCTTTTAAAAATAAATTTTCTAAATATTCAAGAGTATTTCCCAACAAGAGTCACCATTTATTATTGCTTGCACAACACACCCCATTTTCAAACTAAAAATAGGGACCCTATTTTTACTTTAGAGTCTGTTCTTATGTCTTAAGGGGATTCTAGTGGTTTAATTTTTTGAATCACCATATTGGGAGTTCATTTTTTCTAGATGTGAAGGTTTAAACCCAAATGTTCTACATTGATTTAAACAAACTTGTATAATAATAAAATTCCATCATAAGTACTTGGTCTAGAAATTACATCTAGGACTGCATTCATTTAAAAATCTAAATTTTCATGATTCCATTAAGTCTTAGTCTATCTTCATGTTTGTGTTTTGAAATGCATTTAAATTTTCCTTTTTAGACCATTTCAACCCTTGGATTTATGTAAATTATCTAATTGTCTCAAAGTTTTCTACTTCTTTTCTTAAGCAATTTAATTTATTTTTGTTTTTCTTGATTTAAAGTGACTAAGTGTTAATAAAAAATTATTGTTTCACTTAATAATTTTTCTAATTCATCATGTAGTAAATGACTAAGTCATCATGTAGTTTTTATTCTATACTTTGTCATTTTTCAGCTTTTATCTTAGTTGTTTTAATTTGAAATTTCCTAACCGTTGGTTTATGAATTTAAAATTTGTTGATCATGTTGCTTCATTTTTTTACCTGGAAATGCCTAAATTGATCCTAGAGCATTTATTTTACCATAAAGCACCCTTTCACTATTCTTGATAGCCCTAACTTGTTCAGAAAATGTTTTGACTCTTAGTCAATTTTTTATAATTTCTCCCAAATCCACATGTCAAATTTCCACTTCTTCGAGTCTTAGCTAATTCCTTAAAAGGGTTCTCAAATCCATGTGGTATATTTATGCCATTCCATGAGACTTATAAACTTTATTTTTTGCTCAAAAGTGGCACAATACTGATGACCTGCTATCTCAATCAATTTCATACTCAACAAAGATCCTTCGAGCAATAACATTAGAAGGATGTTGTCATGTGGTAGGATCTCCTAGTGACCCACTACCCTGGGATAGTATGTAAAATATTTGAATAGATCAGAGTTCCTAGTTAAGTAAGATAATGTCATGTGGTTAAATCTGGCTTTACCACAATTAAAGGAGTGATTACCACATATCAAGCCTCAATCAAGTAGTGTAAGATCACGGATCAACCATGTGGTAAGACCTTACCAATAAAGGACATGATGGTAATCACGTCATTAACACACTGGTTTAAATTTGATGGTTTGTCTAGCCATCAAAACTATTAAAACTTGAAAATGTATTGTGTGTCCTATCTAACTTACAATGTTGATTTACAAAGACATCTTAATGGCAATATTGATCATGAAACACAAAATTCAAAGACAAACGAAGTGGAAAAATTAATCAATTTATCACATTCACATTGGGATCAAGTTTAGAGCACTAAAAATGAATATTTGACTTAAAGAGGCATGGTTTCAATAGCACAAGACATGGGCAACTAGTAATCCTGATGCAATCTCAATTACATTCTCTTGCAATTATTCATTACCAATTCAATCAAGCATGTTCCCTAATATTTTCATGATGTAATTGATTGGGATTTATTTCCAATTGATCTCAAGTGGATCCAATACATTGACTCTTTGTAACAATCCTAATAGTGGGATGAATTTAAAATTCCATAGATTGAGTTGTCTATATAAGATCAACTCCTGCGTTGTAATAGGAGATGATATTTTTTAGGATTAGAGATATTATGCCTTTTTTTTCAACATTTTATTAATTTTTTGTTATTTTAGGTTGTTTGAGGATGAGTTTGTAACTCATATGAATATCTAATGAACTCCCAATTGATTCCTTTAATGGAAATATCTCTATTTGAAAAAATTATTATTTGATAGACTTAGTTTGCACACATATATGGTGACCCTATTTTATTCATTATATCTTCTAATTTATTCCACAGACTCTTGCACTATTCTTAGTTAGAATTATGCTAGGTCTGACTCAATTAAGAACTAGTTTATCTAGGAACCTGTCTACTTAAGAGGAACTAACTAAGTCCATTAGAAAGTGAGCTCTTATTCTCTTTCTCCTTACCCTTCCCTATTTTTATTTTTATTTTATCAACTTTGTTAGTTTAGTTTCTAATTTTTAATCTGAATCTAATGCTTTATCTTTATTGCATGCTCCTTTGTCTATAAATGCTTTCACATTATTGAATATTTCATGCTATAAAAGTATTTGAATCAATTGCATTCACATAGTTAAATAATTTTTTTGGTTCCATTAAGCATAATATCTACATTTATAATGCATATGATTAATCTGAAATACCCATCAAATCCCCTTAAAATGGAATAGTCATAATGAACCAACTAGGTTACCCTGCATATCAAGACCTAGTAACCAAGACCTTAGGGAGCTTTGTTCAAGAAAGTTTCCTTTGAGAGACATGGATTAACAACCCCATCCTATTTTTGACCTTTTTAAAATATCAATCAACATATTTAGCACTAGAAGGAGGGATGTTCTTATGTATGTCCAACTTTTCTTTTGTTTATACTGGCTTTACCTAGTTATTTTCTAGATTCTTAGATTGGAAGACTAATATTTTGAGCTGACCAAATGGCTTTTGCTTGGCTAGGAGGATGTAGTTGTCATGTGAATATTTTAGGACTCTCACATGACATGACCAAAAAACCCCACAAATTCTATGTAAAACATATCTATGGTAGGGATAAGACGTCTAAAGAACATGTTCAAGCTTTTAAAAAATCCTTTATCAGAAGGTAGATTCAACATGAGGATGTGGCTTGTCACCTATTTCCCCTTTTTCTAGATCAAATGACCTATCATTGGTATCTTTATCTACAAAAAGAATGCTTCACCACTTGGGTCATCTTTAAATATTTGTTACTTAACCATTTCAATGTGCCCATGGACCTTTATGTCTTATTTTATCAATTTACCATATCCCATAAGGAACCTAATGAACCAACTATTACGTTCAACCATAGATTTCATCATATATATACTAGGTTGAAGGATCATTGCCTACAAGTATAGGATGTATCTATTGGAGTATATCTCAATATGTTGGATCTTCTAACTACCATGTCCATTAGGATGAACCCATATGCTCTCACATCATTAGCATTGATCTACCAAAAGGATGTCAATGTAGAGAAAAAACTAATGACTCATGGATTTGATGCCTAAACTTCCTATTATTTGAAACAACATGGTGTTTATGCTCCAAACCTTTGAGTATCATGTCTATAAGTTGGCCCATGGATCAATGCACACCTCATAATGAAGTATTTACCCAAGCCTTCACCCAATCAAACCTCCCTATGATGAATGAGATACGTTCTTACACTTTTAATGCATGTAACTCAATTGATTTTGTGTATAACCAGTAGGTTGCTTCATATTATTTTAGTGATTCAATATCTCTAGGTGTTATTATTAGTTAAAAACCATTTTTTGGAGGAGAACATCATCGATCAATGCATAATCTAAGCTATAAGGTTACATACTTGAATGCACCATTTGGAGTCTATGAACCTGACTGCACTGCTAATGTTGAGTTGATCATGCACTTAGATAATATCTAATTTCATAAACCCAATCCATTCTTTGGATTTTATAGTAGTGGTGATGATGACTCCAAAGATGAGGAACTATTAGCTCTTGAAATCAAATTAGGGGATGAAAATCAAATTAGTGAAGAGCCTCCTACACAAAATGAGTAATCTGACATCTCTTGTTATCATCTAGAAGAACAATTAGAGGAGTTGGAGCTATTAGATGAGGAAGATGCATGGTATACATCTAAAGCACTATTTCCCTTTGTTGTTGCTCCTACATTTAACAAACTAGTTCAAGATGATCAATAGATTTATGGTCATAATTTATCTTCCCCTTCATCATTAGAGGGGATGAACTTGAAAAAGACAATGTTGAACTGAACTACTAGTGCCAAGAATAAGAAAACCAAGAAAAAAGGGGTTGTCTATTTGAGGAAAATGAGTTGGAAGAGTTTTAAATTAATGATTTATCTCCTTAATTCAGCCTTACCTTCAAAGCATTTGATAGCACTAAAATGTTCCTCTCAGTAATAAAGGTAATCAAATTGGAAAGGGGAATTCATGAACATAGTGAATTGAATGAAGAAGTCATGCTAATGGAGATGCAAGTTGAGAATGACCTTATCTAACCTAGTTTTCCACATATTTCAACCACTGGTGATGACTTACAAATGTCTTTAGTATGGTAAGAATATGAGTCACTCCCATGCCTTCTAGATGATAAGGACAATAAATAGGATGTATGCAAGCATCCATTTGCATCAAAAAGTAGCCACCAATTGATTCATCTAGTGGCTGCAACAAAGAAGTCTCTGCCAGGTTGGATCTTCCAATCTATTTGGTATGTATGGACTATCCCTATCCCTCACCGTAATACAAGCATGGGATGAGCTATTTTCTTCACCCTATCTTGATTTTTTTATGTAAATTAAATGGAGACACAATGATAAATTGTGCAATCTTAATTTGTTTCATTTACATGAAAATAACGTAGGTAAATTTATTTGGGATAGTGTACATGAACGTAAAGGACAATGTAGACATAAGTATATGTTTCCTTTGTCCTTCTCAAAATCTTATGACACAGGTGTATAACTAAATTTAGACATACTCTTACCTATAATAACCTCTATAAATAACATTTTTTTCTTTTCATACTTTGTTTCCATTTTTTCCTTCTTGTCCTTTATTGTTAGTGTAGATTTACTTTTGCTTTGTTTCCTAATTTCATTATTGGGTATGTCCCAACCATTTTTCCTTATGTTTCCCTTGTTAATTAAAGAAAGAAAATGAAGGGTTGTTGCATAGGTAAAATATATGGCACTCAAAGGGCCTATTTACAATTTTAATTCAAAATCTTATCTGAATTGTTGTGATTACTTTATTTATTTCTTGAATTGTAAAGGTCAATTATTCATAACAGAGCTTACAAATCTAGAAAATTTATTATCATGTTTAAAACCATCTAATACATTTGATGATATATATATATATATATATATATATATATATATATATATATATATATATATATATATATATATAAATACAATGTTGATTCAATTATGATTTACCTTGAGTTTTCATGAACTCATTAATTTCCTTTTACCCATGGATTGGTCCCCAACCCTCTATGGATGAAAATGCAAAATATAATTTCAAAAGAAGATTTAAACTATTGTAAAATTTAAAAATATTCCTTTAAAAAGTAATCTTGGTAGCCTCCACCATATGATTTCTAACTTGGTTGGTATTGGAACAAGGCCTTTGGAAGGGACCAAATGTATCTCTATTGGGACTATAGATGCCTAGCTAGTAGAAGAGTAATGCCCATACCACTTCCCCCAAGCTAAACTATAAAAATATGTTCCTTAAATGGTTATGGCTTTATGAAAATATATATTACTACATGTGAATACAAAAAAATGAATTAATCACTTGATCACACACATAAATGGTCTTTGGCAGGATTGTAAATTATTATGTTATAAGTTGAGCTAGACTTTAGTACCTTTGAATTTTAGTTTGTTCTAGGTGGTTTCTTAAAACTAATGTTTTCTATTCTTATGAAATCAGAGATTCTAAATTATCAAAATACTCATGAGTATTTCTTAGCAAGATTCACCATTTATTGTTGCTTGTACAATGCATTCTATTTTCAAACTAAAAATAGAGACACTATTTTTGCTCTGGAGTCTAGTCTTATGTCTTGAAAGGGTTTTAGTGGTTTTATTTGTTTGAATCTCTATATTGGTTAGATTTTTTTAGATGTGAAGGTTTAAATACTAAATGTTCTACATTGATTTAAACAAACCTATATAGTAATAAAATTTCATCATAAGCACTTGGTCTAAAAATTACATATAGGATTGCATTGATTTAAAATTTTAAATTTGCATGATTGCATTAATTCTTGGTCTATATTCATTCCTTTTTAGACCATTTTGCCTTAGATTTATGCAAATTATCTAATTGTCTCAAAGTTTTATGCTTCTTTTCTTGAGCAATTTAATCCATTTTTGCTTCATTTTGATTTAAAGTGACTAAGTATTCATACATACTTATTATTTTACTTAATCATTTTTATACAGAATAGACTAAATTGGCTTTAAGATAGAGCAAATGACTAAGTCATCCTATATTTTTTATTTATACTTAGTTATTTTTTGGCCTTTGCCTTAGCCATTTTCATTTGAAATTTTTGAACCGTTGGCTTGTGAATTTAAAAGTTTTTAACTTTGTTTCTTCACTTTGTTACTTGTAGATGACTAAATTTATTATAAAGTGTTTATTATGCCACATGTCACCCTTACAATTACCAAAAGTCCTGACCTATTCAAAAAATGTTTCGACTCTTAGTCAATTTTTGACAATTTCTCCTAAAGCCACATGTCAAATTTTCAATTTCTCTAGGACTTAACCAATTATTCAAAAGGGTTCTTAGAGCCATGTGGAATCTTTATGCCACTCTATAGGATTTATAAATTTTTTATTTCACTTGAAAGCCTTCAAATTAATAGATTAACAAGATGATGCTACATGGCATGATCCTGATGACTTGTTGCCCTAACTGATTATGTGGTTAGCGAAGATTATTTAGGTGACTACATTAGAAATATGTTTCCATGTGGCATGATCTCTCAAAAACCCATTACCTTAGGATGATGTGTACAATCTCTACACACATTAGAAATCCTAAGTAAGTGGGATGTTGCACATGGTGAAATCTCACTTTACCATTGCCAAAGGAATAGTCAACACATATCAAGCCTCAATCAAGTAGTATAAGTCATGGAGAAGCCACATGGTAATACCTTACTAATATGATGGTAATGACATTAGTAAGACACAAGTTTAAATTTGACAGCCCATCTAGCCATCAAAACTATCAAAACCCAAAAAATGGATTGTGTCCCATTTGACCTACAATATCAATTTATAAAGACATCTTAATGGTGAGATTTATCATAAAACACAAAATTAAAAGACAAACTAGGTGGTGGTATTAATCAAGGTATGGATTTCATGTTGGATTCAAGTGCATAGCAAAAAATATGAATATATACCTTAAAGAGGTGTGGTTTCAACTACATGGGATGTGGGTGACTGGAAATCCCGATCCAATCTCAACTACATTTTCTTGTAGGTATTCATTCGTAACTCAATTATACCCACCACATTTATTCTTTGTAACTACCCCAATGGTGGGATGAATTTAAAACTCCATAGATTAAATTGTCTATATAAAATCAACTCCTACATTATAATAAAGGCTGATCTTTTTTAGGATTAAAGAGATTATGCATATTTATTTTTTACAATTTTCCTATTTTCTAAGTTAGTTTTTTTAGTTGAGGTTGTTTGAGGTTGAGTTTGTAACTCACATGAGTTTTTGATGAACTCTCAATTGATTCCTTTAATGGAAATATCTCTATCTAAAAAATTTATCATTTGATAGACTTGGTCTCCACATATATATGGTGACCTTATTTTCCTCATTGGCTCTACTAATTCATTCCACAAAATCTTGCACCCTCTTTAGTTAGAGTTATGCTAGGTCTAGCTCAACTAAGGATTGGTTTAGCTAGGAACCTATCTACTCAAGAGGAACTGACTGGGTCCATTAGAAAGTGATATCTTATTCTATTTCTCTATGTCATTCCCTCTTTTTTTATTTTATCAACTGTATTAGTTTAGTTTCTAAGTTATAATATGAATATAATGCTTTATCTTGATTTCACGCTCTTTTATTTATAGATGCTTTCACATTATTAAATATTCCATGCTATAAAATTATTTAAATTAGTTACATTCACATAGTTAAATCATTATGTAGAATCCCTTAATTCATAATCTCTAAGTTTAGAATGCATATTATTAATCTGAAATACCCAGCGAAGCCCCTTGAAATGTAATGGTCACAATGAGCCAATTGGGCTACTCTACATAATAAGACCTGGTAACCAAGACATTGGGAAGATGTGTCCAAGAAAGTATCCTTTTAGTAGGGATAGGGATTAACAACCCAATCCTATTATTGATTATGGCAAAATACTAATAAACATATTTGGAAGTAGGAGGGATGTTCTTACATATTTTAGACTTTTCTTTTGTTTATAATGGATTTGAATAGCTATTTTCTAGGTTCTTAGATTAGAAGAATGATATTTTAACTCCAATAATGGATTTTGCTTAGCTAGGAGTAAATAATTACAGGAAAGTCTCACGACTTACCCAAAAACCCCATAATTTTTATGTAAAATATATCCATGGTGGGTTCAATACTACTGAAGAACATGTTCAGGTTTTTAAAGAAACCATTATTAGAAAGTAGATTCAACATGAGGATGTGGATTGTGGCCTATTTCCTCTTTCACTAGATCAAATGGCTTATTATTGGTACCTTGGTCTACCATAAGGGTGTATCACCACTTGGGCCATCTTTGAAAATTTATTACTTCACCATTTCAATGTGTCCATTAACCCTTTTGTCTTATTTTATCAATTTACCATAGCCCATAAAGAGCTTAATGAACCAACTAGTGTAATTAACTATAGCTTTCATTAGGTATAAATTAGGTTGAAGGATCTTTTCCTACAAGTAAAGGATGTATCTATTGTATTATATCTCAAAGTGTCAAATCTTCTAACTACCATGTCCATTAGGATGAACCCATCTACTCTCACATCATTAGTATTAGTCTACTAAGAGGTTGTCAATGTAGAGTAGTAATCAATGACATAGGGATTTGATGTCTACCCTTCATATTCTTTAGAATAGTAGTGTGTTTATCTAAATCCTTTGACTATAATGCTTATAAGTTAGCCCATGATCAGTGCACACCTCACAATAAAGTATTTCCCGAAGCCTTCACCCAACCAAACCTCCCTATGATGAATGAGAGCCCTTATTACTCTTTTAATGCATGTAAATTAGTTAATTATGTGTATAATTAATAGGTTGATTCATATTATTTTTAGTATCTTTGGGTGTTATTACTAATTAAATACCATTTATTGTGGGAGAAGATCATCAAGGGATGCATAATACAAGATATGAAGTTGCATACCTAAACACACCATTTGGAGTCTATGAAACTGGTCACAATTCTAATACTTAGATAATCATGCTTGTTGAGAATGTCCCATTTCACAAACCTAATCCATTCTTTGGAGGCTAAAGCAGTGGTTATGATGACTCTTAATGTGAGAAATAAATAGTTTTTTAAAGCAAATTAGTAGCTAAAAAGTAAATTAGTGAAGATCTACTCGCATAAAATGAAAAATCTAACATCTATTGTAATCATCTAAAAGAATAATTATAGGAATTAGATCTATTAAATAATGAAGATGCATGTTTTACATATAAAACATTGTTGCCCTTTGTTGTTACTCCTACATTTGAAAAACTATTCCAAGATGATCAATAACTTGGTGGTCATAATTTGTCTTCCCCCTCATCATTAGAAGGGGATGAACTTGAATAAGATAATGTTTAGTTGAACTATTGGTGCCAATAATAATAAAATGAAGAAGAATGGGGCTATCCCTTTGAGTAAAATGAGTTAAAAGAGTTCAAAATTGATGATCTTTCTCTTCAGTTCAACCTTATCTTCAAATTAGTTGATAGCACTCAAACATTTCTCTCAGTAACAAAGGCAGTCAACCTAAAAATGGGAAGTCATGAAAATATTTGTCTAAATGAAGAATTCATGCCAATGGAGATGCAAGCTAAAAATGATCTAATCCAACCCATATCTCAACATACTTCAGTCATTGATGATAACTTTAGAAGGTATTTGATATGGGAATAATCTAAGTCACTCCCATGCCTTTCAGACAATAAGGACAATAAAGAGGATGTTATATAGGCATCTATTTTCATCAAATATCTGCCACCAATTGATTCATCTGATAAATGAAACAAAGATGGAGTCTTTATTAGGTTGGATCTTCTAATTAGTTTGGTATGTATCGATACCCATCCTTATCCCTCACCATAATACAATGCATTAGTTGAGGTATTTTATTCACTCTATCTTGAGTGATTTTTATAAATTAAATGGGGGCATATTATTGACTTACATAATCTTAATTTGATTCATTTGCATGAAAATAACATAGATAAATCTCTTTTGGATAGTGTACATGAATGTTAAAACCAACTTAGATGCAAGTATATATTTATTTTTCCTTTCTAAAAATCTTGTAACATAGGTGTCTAACTGAATTTAGACATACTCTTGTCTAGAAGAACCTCTGTAAATAACTTCTTTTATTTTCTTTCTTTGTTTCCTAAATTTCCTTCCTGTCCTTTGTTTTTAGTGTATGTTTGATTTTTCTTTGCTTCCTAATTTCATTTTTGGATCTGTCCCAACTATCTTTCCCTATGGTTCCCTTGTTAATCAAAGAAATGAAATGAAGGGTTGTTACATTGGTAATATAAATGGCACTCAAACATCCTAATTATAATTTTACTCTAAACTCTTGTGTGAACTATTGTGATTGTTTTATTCATTTATTGAATTTTAAAGGCCAGTGATTCGTAATAGATCTTGTAAATTTAGAAAATTTATTGTCATGATCAAAACCATCTAATATTTTTAATGAAATATCTTTAAAAATGTGGCATTGATTCAATTTTGATTTGCTTTGAGTTGTCATGAACTTGTTGATTTACTTTCACTCATGGCCTGGTCCCCAACCCTATGTGGATGAAAATGTTAATATCCTTTCAAAATAAGCTTTATCCTATTTTAAAATATAAAACTACTCCTTGAAATGGTGATCTTCCTAGTCTCCACCACATGATTTCTAGCTTGGTTGGCAATGTAGAATGGCCTTTGGAAGGGACCAGAGGTATCTTTATCGAGGCTATAGATTCTTCCCATACCACTTCCCCCCGAGTTAAACTATAAAAATAGTTTTTATTTAGTAGTTTTGACCATATGCAAATATAGATTGCTACATGTGAATTTAAAGAAAATGAATTAATCATTTTATCACATACATAGATAGTCTTTGCCAGGATTGTAGCTTAGTATTTCATAAGTTGAGAAAGACTTTATAATTTTAAATTCTAGTTTGTTCTAGGTGGTTACTATTGGCATAAAATTGTGGAACCTAGGACACTCTATTTAGATCCTAAAATTTGATGCAACATTGAATCATCTCTCAAGTTGTGGGGGAACTTAAAGAGAGATGAATCTCTAGTTTATGAGGGTTAGCTCCCTAGATTAACCTTTAAGTGCCTATCACCTAATATAATGCTTATTCATGAAAAGAGTTAGAAGTTTTACATAAAATAGAAACTGCACTAAAGAGGTGATCCACCAAGACATATCCCATAGACTATCAAACTCCTCCTAAGCAACAAAGCTTTCCAAGACCAATTCTAGGCATTGAATGATTCTAACATAATTACTTCAATGTGAAGGTAGCATTCATGGGACAACCAACAAGAAAACTAATCTAAGGGTATATTTCACACCATAGAGACAATTTCTTTCTTGAATAAGAGCCTAGTTCAATCAATACATTTCACATGACCTATTAAAATCAGAATTCTTGCTTAAACATGAAGGCTCAAGAGAGTAAGAATGATACTATCACTTGGATCCACTATTCATCACTTACACACTTAGACAAAATGTTCATAACTTATAATTATACTTATATTCAATGTTTAAAGAAAAAGTGTAATGTCATTCCAACAAGGCTTCACCATACTAGCTACGGTTAGATCCATACAATGCCAAAAGGCCAAAAAATATAGAACTTGGAAGAAGAGAGAAAAAAGAGAAGTTCAAGAGGCATAAGGACAAGTGTCCAAAGATGAAAATAAGTTACAATGTATATTTAATAAGTGTAAAATAATTCAAAAAACTAATTTTCACATGATTCTATCCCAAACAAGCCTCTTCTTCAAAGGTGGTGTAGCATCTCTTCAATCATTCTCTCTTGGAAACTACCTTCATCATGGGATTCCTTGAGCATTCCAAAGTAGATTAGGGACAAGTTTACCATTTTGACTAAGGAGAGGAAGTTATAAAGAGGCCTCCACCTACATTTAGAGTTTTCCCAATCATTGACATTCTCTTACACAAGCACAATCATCATTTATAATCATGATCACTCTCCAATAGGTTGTTCTTGACAATTGGCACTAGTATATTTTTATCCTTCCTAACTGATCTATACCATGGGTCTTATGACGCATGGTAGGACACTTCATACACTTGTATTCATTAGACACATCTTAAAAGGCCTCCAAATTTAGGTTACCACTCTTTTTACTATCACTTTGGAGACTGGCTAAAGTGAAAGGTTTAGCATGCAAAATTTTGAGCATCTCCAAGATCTAAAAAGGGCTTAGGGAGCTGGTTCAAGTCCCAAGCTACCCTCCCAGTTGATTGGTATCCCATGATCATCATGAAGATCTAAAAAACATAATAAATTTTCAAAGAAACTTTCTTGTTACTTGACCTATATGGATTTTGTACAATCTATATCAATGGCTTTGATCCTCATGAAGTTTTCAACAACTTCTCTTTTACACTTAGGGTCAAATTTGTTCATTTGGATGCACTTGGAGCCTCATTTCTTCCATCAGATCAAAAAATAGGGTTTTGAGGTCATTTAGACTCTTAGCCTTTGTTCATAAAGGCTACATATTATAAGTCTCTCAAAATTTCACTAAGGTCTCCTTAAGGACCCTTTTTAACTTCCCTAAACACCTTAAGATCCTATGCATAATCTCATTAAATTTTCAAGCATTTCAAGTTGGCATTCAAGTCCTTTTCATGCATTATGTGAGGGTTTTAAGTGTATTCAAGCCAAAAATTGGCTTCATAATGATTCTCTTATCTAATTAAGGTTAAAACACCTTTATATATATCTCACAAACATGCCTTTGTCATTGTAATAGCTTCTCAAGAGCTAGGAATGGAAATTACCCATATTTAGCAACTAGGTGTAGGCCTTCTCCAAAGGATCTGCTTGCAACTTAGAGTCAATATGACTCCCAAAAGGTTTCCCATAACTTCCTATGATTTAACACCTCAAATATACCTCTTTGAAGCATAAATTATCCAATTTGAAATCTTTTTCAAGGTTTAAAATACATATGACCCTCAACTTGGCTTTTAGGCTTAAGGATTTCCCTCACACATGACTATAACCTTTATTTCTCATGGTACCCTATTTGCCTCAAAAGCTTCTAGGAAGGTTTTTCAAGTTTCTTTAGGTGTTTCCCAAGTTAAAAAACCTTCATTTTATCTTTGATTACCTTCTGATGACCTCTCTCCCTTACCCTCTTGACTTCTTTCTTTGCAAGGTCCTTCTCTATGCCAAAGACAATCAATTAAGATCATTAAGAGGTATCAAAACCTCATATATCCTATCATATACCCTTCACAAAATGCTTGAGGGAATTTATTTATAACTTTTAGGGTATAATATCTTTGAAAACATTTAATTGTGTTTTAAGAGTGAGCTTTAACCTTTTAGCAATCCAACTTCCTAGACAAGCCATGTTTGTGATCTAGGAATTTCACTCAAGAGGGGATGGTTAGTATGGTGTTATTTCCAAAATAAAAAACAAAATGAAATAAACACACTAATAGCATAACAGCTCTAGGACTAGACACTAGGGAGAGCTTAGTTAATAAAAATTAAATGACAAACACAACTAAAAGGCAAGGAATCAACTATAAGAATTCCTTCACCTTCTTTAGATGCTCCAAATGCCTTTGTAGTGGTGGCTTGCTTGGATTGTGCTCATGAAGTCTTCATCAAAGGAGGCTTGGCTATCTCCTCTTCTCCTTGGCACCTTTGGCTTGTGGCTTATCTTGGCTTGAAATCAATTTGGCATGGTAACACTAGTTGTAATGGATTCTTGAAGATATTTGTGCATCATAATTTTGCACCAAAATAGCATAGAAATGATGTTCATGGCCTCTCTAATTATACATTTTTGAAAATGTCTAGAACCAACCTAAACTATCCATCTTGAGATTGAGATGTGTGGTTGAGGATTAATTTAATTTTTGGATTTAAGTTTGTAATCATCCTCATCATGACATCTCAATCTCAAGATGGATGATTCAGCTTGATTCTAGACATTTACAAAAATCTATAAATAGAGAGGCCATGAACATAATTTCTAAGCTATTTTGGTGCAAAGTTATAATGCACAAATATCTTCAAGAAGCCATTGCAACTAGTACTACCATGCCAAATTTATTTCAAGTCAAGCCAAACCACAAGCCAAAGTTGCCAAGGAGAAGAGGAGATAGCCAAGCCTCCTTTGATTAAGACTTCATGAGCACAAGCTGAGCAAGCCACCACTAGGATGGTTAGTATGCTGTTAGTTCCAAAATGAAAAACAAAATGAAATAAACACACTAATAGCATAACATCTCTAGGACTAGACACTAGGGAGAGCTTAGTTGACAAAAAGCAAATGACAAATACAACTAAAAAGAAAGGAATCAAATACAAGAATTCCTTCACCTTCTTTCGATGCTTTAGAGGGGATTTGTTTCATTAAAAAAATGAAACATGAGTGGCTACATGTCTATGAGAGGTGTTCTAGCAAGTTGATCTACAAGAACTTGTCCTTTTATTTCCTTCTGATTGACATACTCTATGTAAAATCCATTGAGATGCATGATCCATTTAACCATTCTACCTTGAAAAGTTGTTTTTGATAGTAGATACTTGAGTGGATCTACTTTTGAAATGACCATGGTTTTACTATTCAACATGTAATGATGTAGTTTCTAAGCTACGAAAATAATGTCTAGACAAACTTTTTTAACAAGTGCATAGTTATGTTCATATGTAACCAAGGTATGGCTTAGGTAGTATATAGTATGTTCCTTTCTATTGTCATCATGTTGAACCAAGAGTGCCCCCAGGGCATGATCGGTAGCTGATAGGTATAACAAGAATGGCTTTCCTAGTATAGGAGGTAATAAAATAGGTAAATTAACAAGATAGTCTTTGAGTTGTTGAAAATATATTTGGTAGTGATCATCCCAATGAAATGCAACTCCTTTCTTTAAAAGGTGTGTAAATAGATGGCACTTGTCTGCTAACTAAGAGATGTAGCATCAGATTGACTAGATCTTACCCTACAAACTATGGAGTTACTTTAAATTGGTTAGTGGTGACATCTCAGTTATAGCATGGACTTTAACCAGATCAATTTTAATACCTCTATGAGACACAATAAAGCCAAGTAATTTGCCTAAATTTACACTAAACACACATTTATTTGGATTGATTCTAACTTTGTACTCTCATAATCTTTAAAATATCTTACATGGCACTTCTAGATGGTCGACCCTGGTTTTGGATTTTCTTAATATGTCATCGACATAGTCTCCAACAATATCATGCATCATATCATGGAATATGACAGTCATGGCCCTCTGATATGTAGCTCCAACATTCTTAAGGCCAAATTGCATCACCTGATAAAAAAATGTTCCCCATGGAGTGGTGAATGCTATTTTATGTTTATCTTCTGGAGCTATTCTGATTTGGTTGTGTCTTGAAAAGCCATCCATGAGTGAAAGCATTTCATAACTTGCCATGGAGTTAATGATCATGTCAATATTAGGCAAGGGAAAATCATCTTTAGGATAAGCTTTGTTGATGTCTAAAAAATCAATACAAATTCTAATCCCTTCAAGATTTTTAATAACAAGTACCACATTAGAGATCCATTCTGAGTAGTCAATGGATCAGATACATCCTTCTTCTAAGAGTTTTTCCAACTCTTTCTTTACCAATACAGTAATGTGAGGATCCATATTACATAGATTTTATTTTACCGATTTGGCATTAGGATTAACCACAAGGTGGTGCAAAACCAAGGTGAGGTCTAAACCTAGCATGTCAAAATAGGCCCATGAAAAGATATCTACTAATCCTCTCAATATATTTGTAAAGACATCATGTTCCTCCTTAGTGAGGGATGTACCTAATTTTATCCATTTCAAGTCTGTGGAGTTTTGATATTTATCTCTATTGTATCTTCACCTAGAAGGGTCAAACCATCTTCTAGGATAGTAGGCAATGACTTGAACTATTGAATTATGTCAGGGTCCTTTGTTAGGACTTACCCTTCAACTTCTCCTAGGCATGATGAATCTGAGTCACCTAATGGGAGTTCTTGCCATGTGACAAAAATAGTCAAAAATTCTTAAAGAATTTGATCAAATACTTATTATTTCTCAAAGTTAAACTCGGATCCACATGAAAGTTCATTGTTGGTTGTCCCCTGGTCTAAATTTGAAGAAGAATGAACACCCTCATATAATAGCACTTGAGATAGGTTTTCACCACTAGACTGGCTCTTATCTTTACTTTTTCCTTGGTTAGAAAGTGCCTCAAAGAGGTTTTCACTTTGACACCTCAATGTTTTACTTTTTTTTTTGGATAAGGGTGTTCACTCACTCTCCAAAGTAGGATGCAAGATCCAATGTGATTAAGAATCCTAATTTGTGATCTCCCAATAGAACATATTCTCTAAGGCCTAAGAATCATAGAATGCCTCATCATTCTGGAACTCATCAATCGATAGACTAGATTCTTGTTGGTCCTAATCTATCAATTGGGGATACTATAATGGTAATGGGTTGTGATGAATGGCAAGGGTAAGGGTAAAAATGGCACTATTATCAAATAGGTTGGTTTTAGATAGGTTATCAAAGGTGAGGCTATGATCAGACTCTACTTCATTATTGGCATCATCATTTCAAGTCACTGGTGATGGATTTTGAATAAGATATGTGGGGTCACCCCCAGGTGGTTTAAATCCAAGTCCACAAGGTCTTTCATACTTAGTCATGGAAATTGGCTCGTTGGTTCCTTATTGATTTGGTCTGAGGCCTCTTCCTTCATAGTTATGATACTCCATGATCCTATTAAGAATAAGATACTTCACACTTTTGTAACAATCATCTTGGTTGTCATTATATAACCATGATTCATCCCCTTCAAGAGGGTCAGGTTCTAAGCCAGATGCTAGTACAAATGTGACAGTTCTTTTATCTTTGTTCTTTCATTGCCAATGCATATGTGGGGTGACTTTAGGTCATCCAAAGGTTTTTAGATTCTTAGAAATATTGGCAATATGAAATGTATCATGGGTCACATACTCTCCTGATCCATTATCCAAAATAGTGAAATGATTGGAAGATTAGAGATGTGGCACGTGGGAAAGGGAATCCAAGGTATTAGGATCTATGCAATTATCTAGTGAAGGATCAATAAGGATATTCATTCCTTTATCTTGATTAGAACTTTTATTCATGTTATAATGATAATTATAGCTTTGAAATTTAGACTCAAGATGCTTGAAGTGTTCATATGGGTGTAAAGATCTTGGAATATTCACTTCCATCCCTAAGTGTGAAAACTTGATAAATTGGTGTAGCATTGACAGGACTACATGAATCTCTTGTAACTAAGGCCTGCTTAGAAGTATATTGTATGATAACTCAAGATCAAGCACATGGAAACGTGTATCATGGGTCAAAGGCCCAATGATATCTAGAAAACTAATAGTGCCTTGTGATTCTCTTTCTTGATTATCATAGGCTTTGATGGTTATTGTTTCTAGCTGGAGACCTGTCATTATGTACCCAAGAAGCTTTATGAGCTTTAGAGACACTATGTTGAGGCTAGATCCATTATCTATAAGGACACGTTTCACTTTATGCAGTCTTATATAAACTTCTATTTATAATAGATTATTATGGAGTGGTCCAAGGGAAGACATATTGCTTTGGTTGAATGTTAGTTGTTGGGATAGATCTAGGTGTCCAACCAAAGCTTGAAATTTATCAAGGGATATGTCACTAGTAACAGTAGATTGGGTCAAAAAATAATTCAATATGTTCTTGTGGATTATTGATGTTCACAGAAAATCTAAAATAGAAATTTCTAATGGTGGCTTCTACAATTGTTCTACAATATGAAACTTTTTATCTTGGTCAGTAGTGAATGGTTTATTCTTAGGCTGAATGGTTGGTTGGATGATAGGCAAAGTGGTAAATGATTGTGGGCCTGGGATAGTAATATTCAACCTCTAAGTTATGATTACACAATCAAGATTAAATACTAGACCATTATTACTAATTGATGTTTAAATGGTGTGGGAATAGATAGGACAAGTCTCAGTTGTTGGTGCACTTGCATGTGGTCACATGGCAAGAACGAGTTGTTGATATCAGATCCAAAAGGGGAAGTCCTAGTTTACTAGTTTGCCTGTATCCACTTCTAGGTCAAAGAAGGATTATCTATGTAATTAGGTTGAATACTATTGTTTAGAAATGGTCTAAGATGATTAGTGTTTGGTCTAAGATTAATGGAGATGGTATTAATGTTACCCCCTGCAATATGACCTACAACCCTATTGTAGTCATGTGTAACTGCATGGTAGGTTTGTTGGTTGTTACCATTTTGACCTTAGTTTTATCCATTGTTAAATAATTATGTATTTTGATACTAATTTTGTTGATACTATTGGGTCAGCCTTTGATTTTGATACTATTGATGTTGTTGTTGCATTGGCCATTATTGTTGTTGTTGCTAATTATTTTGTTGTTATTGATTTTTATGTCAGGGAAAGGGGTTTTGATAAATCCCAAGAGTTTGATTAGAAGTGGAAGCACCATTATCTAATATTATCTCCCCATTCTCTAACATACTCTCAATTAAATTATTGATTTAGACACATCTTGGTAGATTATGCCCATTGACCTGATGATAGTCACAGAACTCATTTTCATAGTACCAATCAGGATAGGGAATGCTTTGGGGATAATGCTTTGGTATAGGCCAAATAATCATATTAGCAGTAGTAAGTTTATGAAATATATATTCAATATGTTCTCTTAGGTTACTAAATATATGACGTGCATGCACAGTTCTCTTAGGAAGAGGAGTTTGCAATGGTAAAGGTTATTCTATTCATTTTGCAGGTTTTGGTTGTTATGCTTGTGGCATTGGTTGGACAATTTTTTTGGTAGGAGTAAGTCAAAAGAGTGGTGTGGATGATGTTTTCATATTTTGGACATGATGGGATTTAGTTACTCCATTTCCCACAACATTCCTATTATGGTTAAATTACCTCGATATTTCTTGGTTATTGGCCTATGTCAATTGATATGCTTGCATTTGAACATGATGTTAATGTTGGCTATTTCTCTAATTGGTATTTTGATTTTGGTTAGTTGAATTAAGATTGATGACTCTTTTATTGATGAGTGTCTACTCGATCAACAAACCTTTATCAATGATCTCTTTGAAATTATGTGCACATTGTAGTTCCATATGGTAAGCTATATCACTATACAAATTTTTAGTAAACACAGTGGCTAATTATTTATTTGGTAAACTATAGGTGAAATGGCTTGTAAGGGTTCTCCATCACCATAAATAACTTTCAAAACTCTCACAACCTTTTTGCTTTTCTTGTGTCAAGTCCACTAATGAAATCTCATGATCAAGATTATAGGAAAAGTGTTGTATAAAATTATCAAAAAGATCATCAAAATTTGTTACTAAATTCTTGCATAAATTTAAAAACCACTCCAATTCTTGTTTATCCAAGCTCCTTAAAAACAAAATCAAAAGCTATATGTCACTATATGCCACTGGTTGACATGCAACAAAGAATTTGGTCAAATGAGCCTTAGGGTCACATTTCCCTTTGTATTAGTTGAATTTCAGTGATTCGTATCCTAGAGGAAATGGTATCTACAAATACTCCATGTTGAATGGATAGCAACACACATCATCCAATTTGAAGTTTTTAATATACTTCCCAGCCTAAATTGAAGCAATTGCATCCTTCATCTGTTACAATTCTTGGGATAAGAAATTAGAAGGGACATTGGTTTGAGGGAGAAAATTAGTTTGGGTGGATGGTTGGGAGGTCAAAAGTGGGACACTTTGATCAAGGTATGATGGAGATCCCTATTGGGTTATATTGGTTAGGTTGGGGAATGGACCAAGAATACGCATACATGGATTGGGATGTACTTGGAATTACACATTTGGTTAGGCAATATTCTGGTTTGGTTTGGTGATAAAGGTTTGACTTGGAGGATTTTGTGGTTGGGATGGAGGGATATAACTATACTATGCCTGCTATGGTTGAAAAGGGATATGTTTCTGACTAATCAAACCTTACTGTGGAGTATAAACTTGTGGACCAAGACCCTGTCTATGAATTTGTGGCACATTTTAGACCAATAATTGTCTAGTAAGTACTTGAAAACATGGGTACCTCCTTATTGCATGAATCCTTGTGAGGAAGTGAAAGTGGGTTGTTGATTTGGCATTTATCACTGACCAATATTTGTATGTTTTTGACTAGGTATTGCTTAGTTTTGAATTGACATATTAGTCTACAACTAAAGAGGTATGTTTATAATTACATAGCGAGGAGGAACATTAGTTGCCCCTAATTGAGGTGGAAATGTATTCATCCTCTATTGCATTGATACACTAGATTGTGTCTATTTTTGTGGAATACTACTCATTACTTGTTGAGAAGGAGTAAGATTCATCACATTCTATCATTGAGGCATGACATTGGTTATTGTTTGATTACCTAATCCCATAGGTTGTACACTTGAGGAAGCATTTAGTTGAGGCTGGGGTGTAGAAACTCCTATTCCCTGGTATGATGATCTATTCATGGGATTAACTATAGGCACATGTTGTTGTCTAGTTGTTTGTGTGTTAGTACCACTTTGATTGAGGTTGGATGTTGTTTGCTCATTGTCTACTACATTTGGCTCATTATTCAATGTAGAGGCTCAAGACACTTCTTTAATAATGGACATATGCATCAAGTTATCTATTGAAGTAGTTTGTATGAATGGGTTAGAATTTAGATTCTCTTGTCCAGTTAACTCTATCAACACTCTTATTAAAGGAACTAGGTCAATAAGAGGCTTACCATGTTCATCTAATTGAAATCATGTGCTAAATTTAGGTAGGTTTGATATGTTGTCTATATTTGGTTAAAGTGATCTTCCATGATGGTTTTGCCTTGATTGGATATATTAAGGTCTTAATACGTTGTTTATACTAGAGCCATAAGATTGCTATAGAAATCTTGTTGATCATAAATGATATTATGGGTCACTCTTACTAGACTTGGTAAATTTTCATGGGGGAAGTCTATCAAAAACTTGGCCCCTACCTCTATGTCTCTAACCAAAATCTCATATTTATTCTCTAACAAATTTTGATCAAACAAAAATAGATCATACATGGAAGCCATATTAGTAGAATACAACTATTGAATAACTAGCTCATCCACTATGGGTATTGTAGCTAGATATTGCATGGTTTGTTCTTAGTCCTATTATAAATAAGGTAGCATGTTAACCAGATAGTTAGCCAAGGGATCTTATATTTGTGCCCATGATTGAGTATTATATGAGGGATAAAAATCCATCTCATAAGCAATATTGTCCGTATAAGGGTCTTGCACCATTTCTTCATATGTAAATACATTACTAATCTTTGGGTTGTACATGAGTCCACTATGAGTGTAGGAATATATGTTGGGATCCATAGTTAATGCTTTGTGATAAAAGGTCAAAGAGTTATACAAACTCTAAAACAAATGATGTTTTAACTTGGTCTATATTTGTCAAAAGGATTAAAAAATGTATGCAAAGATTTGTGAGAAAACAAGCTAGCGTAAAGTATCTAATGTTTCACTATGCACACAAAGATAAACAAGTGGACTAAAAAATCAAAATGCCAAACTCTAAGGTTGAAGTGTTTCAAATAAGTCTACTCTAGGAATTTAAAAGTTACTAGGTCTTTTTTCCAAATGCAGCATCAAAAGCTAGGCTCAAACAAGGCATGTGCTAGGACCCTTGGCCAAACGGTGTCAAAATCTAGACTTTGAAAATAGATGAAAGTTTTAATCTAACAGATTTGAAACACTTATAACAAACACTAGGCATTTGATTCTTGGCCATGAACTTGATCAACTAAGTATGAGGTATGAAATAAAAGGCACTTTATCAGTTTATTTGCTCATAGATAAGGGTATAAAACTTGGTTCTTTTAAAAAATAAGCTAGACAAAAGTGAATAATATAAATGTGCTTTAGATAAAGGATCACAAAAAGTACACTTGGATTGGTCTGAAATTATAGGAACAAATTTGGAATTATATGTAAGAAGGTCTATGAAATAATATTTGGAATGTTTTGGGCAATGTAACAACGTTATACTTCACAAAATGTGTGCCAAAAAAGTTTGTTTCAAAAACTATCTAAGGCAAAGACATTTTCCTACAATTTTGACAGCATAACACTACCTTTTTTGACTCAAAATTTTATGGTGTATAGACTCAAAGTGCAAGGGTTTAGCACAAAATGGCTTTATGTCTATCAAGCGAGGATAATTATTATGAGTCTTAAATGGCCTTCAACCCAAATTAGAAATTAAACCTAAGTTCCCTCAAGTTTAGTGCAAATGGTGAACCCACTTAACACTTCAATGCTATGAACTTGTAAAGGTGTAATTCCAAATTTAGATTATAAGTGAAGGACTTAAATAACTCTGGTAAAGCTCTAGACTCAATTGGGCAGCATAAATGTGCCAAAGTGGATGATATGGCTCTCAAGATTTTGATGAAATTTGAACAAGGCAAATTGATAATCTTATGCAGGCAGCATAACGCCTCTTTGTTCAAAGGAAAATTTGGACTATGTGTTTGGTTTGGATTGTTTGTTTACATCAAGTTTTGACTTCAAACAAGACTTTAATCTAGGACAAGACAAACTAATTAATCACCCTTAGATTCTAAACTAACAAGGTTGCTTGGTATTATTGGAATCTATCAATATACGTCATTTGAGAGGATTTTAAGTGTTCATCCAAAAAAGTAAATACACATTATATAGTAGGGTTTTTACACTCCCTTCTCTCAAATGATAGTACTATGACATGGACCTTGAGGTACACCTTGCACCAACAATACTTCCATAGCAAGTGAGGATTTATCTAAGATCTAACAAGTTTTTAAATGATCTAGGGGAATCAATTACATAATGACTTTCATGCCAAACAATGCAAAATAAAAGCATGGATTTTGGGTTCGTATCACTTGGCTTGTTGCAAAAAGGTCTAGTCCTTTTTACAACCACTACATCTATTTTTTTGCTCAGTGTAGTGTGATGTCCAAAGTGCCACTATGTCCCATGTGCAACTCCAAAGGAGCCAAATTAAGTCAATGCCAGGAGGTGAAACCCCAAGACAAAGCTTCCCTAAATAACTTGAGAGGTGATGAAGTCCCCCTCATAAGCCAAGATGCATAAAAAAATAAAAAAATCATGAAAGTATAAAGACCTTAGGGTCATTTTCAAGGTCACCCAAACTTTGATGAGTTTTTGGGGAGTGTTTTAGATGACTTTATTTCTAAGCCTTAGACTAGGCTACTTGTAATACGAATAGTGTTTTTGATTCTAAGGGTTCCCTATAGGGGATAAATAGAAGAGCATACATGCAACATTCCTCTTTTTTCCAAATAAAATTTTGATTAAACAACTATTTTAAATAATAATTGACAAGTGTGTTCAATTTTAAGCCCAAAATGAAAGATTTGGTGGTGTTTATTTGACCCCTTGATCTTAGTTGCAAACTTTGAAAAGATTCACCAAAAACATCTAAATTCTTTATTAAACACCAAAACAAAGTTCCTAATTGATTTTTAAGCATGTAAAACGTGATTTAAACATGTTCTTATCAAATTTCAAACTTGGTCCTGTATCAAAAATGTTAGCATGTCCCTTAGCTTTGAATCTCTTTTTAGCTTGAAACAATATACTTTGAAAAAATAACTCTCAGGTCTATGTTTTTGGAAAAACACAATGACCGACATCAGTTATTACCACTGACATCTATTACTTTGGCTAACCAAGATCTAACCGATGTCAATTTTTCTAACTGATGTCGATTAAGATATGTAACTAATGTCAGTCTTACTTGTCGATGTCGTTTACTATGTAAAATCATGGCAAACAAAAATGGAAAAATAAAGTTAAAAAATTAATTTGCAATAGTTTTAAAGGCCCAAATAAATATTTTAGAGTTGCAAAAGGATATCTTTAAGGTGTGAGATGCATCTAGTCCTACCGAGTGTTCCATAATGTGATTTAGAAATTTGACTCAAGAGGGGATGGTTAGTATGGTGTTAGTTCCAAAATGAAATAAACACACTAATAGCATAACATCTCTAGGCCTAAACACTAGGGAGAGCTAAGTTAACAAAAATAAAATGACAAACACAACTAAAAAGAAAGGAATCAAATACAATAATTCCTTCACCTTCCTTGGATGCCCCAAATGCCTTTGTAGTGGTGGCTTACTCGGCTTGTGCTCATGAAGTCTTCATCAAAGGAGGCTTGGCTATCTCCTCTTCTCCTTAGCACCTTTGGCTTGTGGTTTGGCTTGGCTTGAAATCAATTTGGCATGGTAACACTATTTTCAATGGCTTCTTGAAGATATTTATGCATTATAACTTTGCACCAAAATAGCTTAGAAATGATGTTCATGCCTCTCTATTTATAGATTTTTGAAAATATCTAGAATCAACCTAAACCATCCATCCTGAGATTGAGATGTGTGGTTGAGGATTAATTAAATTTTTGTAATTAATTTTTCAATTATCCTCATCATGACATTGGAAAAGGGGGCAATTAAGAGTCATGGAGGGCGTCATGGAAGGCATTGATGAGGCATGGAGGGCATGAATCTTGATATTTGTGGCATTTATGGCCTAGGGATGTCTTCCCAAGAAATGAGGTCACCTGATGATGTAGATATTCAATATTCATTTCTAAAAACAAGTATTCAACAAGTTTCCATGGAATTATTAATTATGCCTTGATTTGGGTTAATTAGCTCCTAAGCATGATTAAGCACGTTGTGCACAAATTACTCAAATTGATCAGAATGCCTTGTTATTGGTCTAAAATTTGACTAGATTTGAATTGGAAGGAAATTTCAAATGTGTTGGAACTGTATTCCTATTTAGGATGTTTCCAATAATAAATAACAAAGGCACATGTCTCATGCAAGAGATTTGATAGGAAAGAGTAATCTAGAGCACCCAAGTGCAAATTTGGCATTTTGACTCGAAATGAATTGATCGAAGCTAGCTAACCCACAAATTTCATTACCCCATTTAGGGATAACCTACCCAAAATAGGCATTTGAACATATCAATTTCACATCATTTAGCATTTTTTAGTGTTTTTAATCCAAATTGTACATTTTAGGTGGAAATTAGACAAAAGCCTGATTGGAGGTTATTAGTGGCCAGATTTAGGTGTCTAAAATGTTAGGATATTTTGCTCGTATCAATATTTCATAGATTTCAAACAACAAGTCTCATTTTGTATAGGATATCTAGTTCTTTGGTAGACTGCCTGTAGGTGATCACTCATTATGTGCAAGCAGTAAAGGAGAGAAGTTAGCCATGTGTATCTTAGACCTCTATTTGATTTCCAAAAATAACTTGAGGATTCCCAATGGATTATTTAAATTTATAAGGACCTTTTGGGTCTCTAAGTTTGATTCAATTGACTTATCTTGAAGAGGGCACCTCTAGAACAAATATCACTGTGAGGGTTGATAGTGATGGGAGACATAGTTGTTTGAGGATTGTTTTGGTATTTCATGATCTCAACTTATACAAATACCTCCAAATTCACCTTAATGGATCCAAACCTATGAAACAATGTCCCCTACCTTCATCCAACATGAGAAATCTCTTCATGGTGCTTGAGACAGTTGCAAGTGTGAAAAAGAGTAGTTACAAGCATACATAAGCCTAGAAGAGGCTTCCTTAGGCATTTAAGCTTTCCAAAACAAATATAATCATGAAAATTTATTGGAAATAATGGATAAACACATGGAATAAACCATAAAACCAAATCAAGAAAAACTGAAACAAGTGCAAACAGTGACCCCCTCATGAATGCAAGTGCATAAAAAGCTGTCTGGAGTGTTATAAATAGTTCATAGAGGAGGAGCCATCAATTTGAGAACTCCTACTATGAAATTTAAGTGCACTTAGAGACCTTTCACCCACCAAGACCACTCTTCCCAACTCCACTGGTACGGTCCACACCAAGCACTTGAAAATGACCTTCTTTAGCTTGAAAAGGGAAAATGGAAGAAAAGAAGTTGTAGATGGAATTTTTGATGAAATATCAACACTCAAAGAATGTAAATGGGTTTGGAGAGGTGAAGAGGCACTCCACCCATGTTTTTAGTTGTAAGTGAACTCAAAAAATTTATACAAGTGCTACAAATGGCCTATTTTTAAGGAGAAACTATCATTTTTTACATATAACTAACTTTTTAATTTCCACCTAACTGATCCTTACATAATCTAACCCCCTCCATGTTGATATTCACTTTGGTGACAAATATTCTAACTTAATCATCCATACAATTCATTTAATAGGCCAAAAATGTGGTTATTGTCATCAAATTGTGCACCCAAGGACATTCTATGAAGCTCCTTCAATTTGATGCAACATTGAATCATCCCTCATGTTTGTGAGAACTTATAAGAGAGATGAGTCTCTAGGATTTAAAATGGATAGCCTCCTAAATTATTCTCTAAGTGTCTATCACCTAATCTAATGCTTGTTCATGAAAAGAGTCAAGAGTTTACATAAAATAGAAACTATTCTAGAGAGGTGATCCACCAAGAATATATCCCACTAAGTATCACACTTATACTAAGTAAAAATGCTTTATAATACTAATTCCATGCATTGAAAGATCTTAACATAGTGTTTCAATGTGTAGGTAACTTTCTTGAGACAATCAACAAGATACTTGGCCTAAGGGGTAGATTGCACACCATAGATACAATTGCATATTTAAAAGAGAGTTTAGTGCAAATTACACACTTCACATGACTTGTTAACATCAGAACCTTTATTCAAACATGAAGGATAAAGGGAGTGAGTATGATGTTATTGGCCCCACTATACATCACTCACATACTCAGATAGAAGTTCACAAACATAGAATTGGTCTTGTATTCAATGTTCAAAAGAAAAGTGCAATGTCATTTTAGCAAGGCTTTGCCATACCAAAAATGTGGTCTCTCTACAATAGCCAAAATGTCTCCATTTATATAACTTCAAATAAGAGGTAGAGAAGAGAAGTTGAAGAGGTATAAGGACATGTGTCATCAATATGAAGATCAGTTACAGATGCATGAGAGAGATGGATAGGGTGATCCATGTCATTCCAAGAGATTTACTTGTCCAAAACAAGTCATGATAATGGTGGTAAGTGGCATAAAACCTTCAAGAGTGGCATAGGAAATTTCTGCTATCAAAGATCATCTATGAGCATTCAAAACTAAAAATAAAGAGGCTGACACATAGCACTACTAAGGGGGATGGAATTCATTATGATAGCAGACACCTGTAGTTTTCCATTTCATGTAAGCAATGACTTGAACCATAAACCTATCCATTTTTCTTGCTTTGTCTACACCAAATGCTTGAGATTTAACCATTTTTTACCTCCATTTATGCTCTCATGTTCTCACCAAGTCTTTTGAATAGCAATGGCTATTCTTGGATAATTTTCCCTAACATTTCCTTTAGCATTTTTGTTTGGTCCTCTTCGCTACAGAGGGGTACCCTTCAGAAAAACTATAGATGACACCTCCCCAAAAAAATCACCCTTTGAGAAAAAAAATTTGGGCACTTTCTTCGCAAGAATTCAGCATTTTTTGTTTTCTTTGGAATTTTTGTTTAGGGCATCATGCTTGAAAAGTGACCTTCAGGGAAGTTACAAGTGTCCTTCAAGAAGTTTGTATTAGACAAATTGTTTGAAATAATTTAATACTTTTCAAAAGATAACACTTAGTCAAAAAATAAAAGACCCAAAAGATTAATATGCATAGGCTTTAGTAAAAGATCAAAACCAAACATTCTGAAAGAAATAACACTTGGTATTCTTTTGCTAAGGCTCAATGAGAAATACTCCTTCTGAAGGGAATTTATAAATATTTTACTTGGCCAAATTTGAAGATGAAAGCTTGGAAGTGAAATTTGACCAACATTCTTGATGATCCCTAGGTATGGCATACCTGTTATGCCTAAGACCAGTTGCCTAAATCTCTCTATTAGGCATGGAGTAACATGTATAGGCACCCAAAATGACTTGAACAGACCTTGGATTGAACACAAGACAATTGACATTACATAAGACACACAAAGGCAAAAACATACACCAAATACACTTGCATTCCAAAGCACTTAGGGAACACAACAGCAAACCAAAACTAGACTAAACACACACACCTAAGCTATTATTTACAAAATAGACTTACAAGGACTAATAGCATAACTTTAGATGTATCCCATTCATAGGGATAGGCAATTCTTCTCCATTCATCTTGGTCAACTGAAAGGATTTATTTTGCTTGCACTTGTTAATGATGTAAGGGCCACTCTACAAAGTGTTAAACTTTGTATGTCTACCCAGTTTTGCTTTGTCCTCATCCCATTTCAGAACCAATTCACCTGACTTGAAAACTCTTGTACTTGTTCTTTTATCAAATGATTTATTCTTGAGTACTTAGTGGTGTTCCATAGTCTTATGTACATTATCCCTTGCTTCTTGCAGTTGCATTAGTTCTATCAATTTGACTTTCATTGGAGTATTTTCAAGAATTTCTAGCTGATGTGCAAGTCCTAGAGCAGGGAGATTTTGATAGATGAACAACCTAGCTTCTCTCCCACAAACAAGCACAAAAGGAGAGTTACCAATTGATCCCTTAGGAGTAATCCTGTCAGCCCATAAGGTTATCTTCAACTTGGTGTGCCATGCTCTTTGATTATTCTTCAATGTCCTCTTGATGATCTTGATGAGATTCTTGTTAGTAGACTCAGCTAATCCATTACCTTGAGGGTAATATCTAGATGAGTTACTCAAGTAAACTCCATTCCTATTTTCCCACTCAAAAGTTTTAGCACCTATGAAAGCAAGTGCATTATCAAAAATGATAGTATAGGGAACCCCAAATGTTGTTGTGCTACTCTCATAAAACTCCAAGATTGCATTTTCATTTACCTCCTTCAATGTAATAGCCTCTATCCACCTTTTGAAGTAATTAGTAGTTGTCAATATCCATTTGTGTCTTGCAATTGATGGAGGTTTGATCACACCAATGAAATTAAGGCCCCATTGCATGAAAAGCTGGTCTACTTGGATAAGATTTAATGGAAGGGCTGAAAATTTCTATTTGCCTATAAATAAGGCACATTGAGGACACCTCCTAACCCAAGAGTAGAAATCCTTGAACAGGCTAGGCCAATAATATCCACCCCTCATTATCTTTGCAGTTGTTGTTTTTGGGGAGAAATGACCTCCATCTACACCATTGTGAAACTTTTTTGACAAGATTCCAAATTGATCATTATAAACATACCTTAGTATCACACCATTCACATCCTTTTAAAAGAGAATACCATTTACAAGATAATAATGAATACTTTTCTATCTAAAATACATTCTTTGTGACTTGTTCAAACCATTAGGATAATCACCATTTTGGAGGAAACCAATGATGTCTTGTGTCCAACTTTGAATTAGTATGTGACCAGTTGGTTGGGGATGAGCTTGATTGACCAAGACTTCTTCCCTTAGCCCTTGAATATCTAAATATAGATGTTCACACAGCCCCTTTCCTCTTACCAAGTTTGTTACCTTGATATCAACAACATACTCCATTACCTTTGTGATCCACCTAGCTCTCTTCTCATTCAGGTCTTTGCTTAGGAGGAACTCTTTGTTGCTATAATGAGAGACCATGACATGTATTTTATTATTTGAAACCACTTTCCAAAACTATTTCAAACCTAGTATCATAGCTAGATCCTACTTCTCAACAAATATGCACTTGACCTCATAATCTTCCAATCCTTGACTAAAGAATGCAATGGGTTGTTCAATTTTCTCATCATTATTTTGCATAATCATAGCTAAGATTGTGTCAAGGTTAGCAAAAGTGTAGAGTATGAAATCCTTGGTAAATTTTGGGTTCAAGAGAATAGGATATTGGGAAATTACTTGTTTGATTTCCTCAAAATGGTTCTTACCTTCCTTTCTCCAAGCAAAAGCTTGGTTCTTCTTGAGCATGGTTGTAATAAGCTTCACCAAAGTAGCAAATCCTAGAATAAACCTTCTAGAAAAGTTGATTTTGCCTAAGAAAATTTGCAAACCTTTCTTGTGTAAAGGCAAAGACAAGCCTAGAATGGCATCAATCCTTTTAGGATCAATAGATAAGCCTTCTTTTGACACAATGTGACCCAATAATTTACCTTCATGAATAGTAAAGATACATTTTTTTGGATTAAGAGAAACTCCAAACTCTCTACACTTCTCACAGACTTGCCTTAGATGTTTCATGTGGTCATTATCATCCTTGGAAAAAATAGTTATATCATCAAGGTATACAAGCAAAAATTTATTGATCAAACCTTTAAAGGCCATGTCCATTGCCCTTTGGAAGGTAACACCAACATTAGACAAACAAAAAGGCATATTTTTATATGCAAATGTTCCCCATTTTGTGGTGAATGTTGTCTTGAACTGATCCTCCTCATTCACTAATATTTGGTTATAACTTAAATAGCCATCAAGTAGTGAAAAGTGTTAAGAACCTAAAACCACTTGCAAAATCTGCCCCATGGAAGGTAGTGGGTAATGATCTTTGAGTGAAACTCTATTCAGATCCCTAAAGTCCACATAGATTCTGATATCTCCACTCTAATTTTGAATAGGTATAAGGTTAGCTACCCAAGTTGAGTATTTGATAGGAAAAATAATCCTAGACTCAATCAATTTGGTGAGCTCTTTTTCATTAGTTCTTCTATCTTGGGATTGATAGGTCTTTGATTTTGCCTAACTGGTTTAGTTCTAGGTTATAACTCAATGGTGTGATGAGATAGACCTGGATCAAACCCTTTCAAATCCTTATATTCTCAATAAAATATATCATGAAACTCTTTACACAATTCAATGAAGGCTTCTCTTTCGAAAAGAGAACATATCTTACCAATTTTCAGAAGTTTATCCTTAACTATCAAGATCCTTTCATAGTTATATTCCTTTGTAGACATGCTTACCATTTCCTTATTTCTTTGATCATATTCATTGAACACATTATTCAACCCTTTAAAATCCTTATATTCTCAAGAAAATATATCATGAAATTCTTTACACAATTCAATGAAGGCTTGTCTTTCAAAAAGAGAACATATCTTACCAATTTTTAGAAGTTTGTCCTTAAATATCAAGATCCTTTTATAGTTCTCTTCCTTTGTAGACATGCTTACCCTTTCCTTCTTTCTTTAATCATCTTCATTGAACACATTATTCAATGTAACTAGCCCTTTTGGTATCTTATTTGTCTTCAGCAAGATAACTTGTTCTTCATATTGATTGTGAAGCTTCTTTTGATTCTTTGAAGAAAATTTGGCTTCATTTTAAATGAAGCATACAATGTGTTTATCACTCTTAAACACTTTCCAAGACACTTTATTATCTATAATATAAGGTCTCACAATGACTTTGTTGTGAGGTTGGTCCTTCTCTTTACTTACATTAGTAACTATATCAAAGTGTGCTCCTATCACATCCAACCTGTTAGCATGTTCATTTGAGCCTCTTGGTATAGGTTGGATATTGAAAGCATCAAAGTCCTCAATTAGATCCCACACCCTATGCCTATAGTATTTAAGCAAAGGTTTCTTAGTTGTATCTTGGTTTCTCACTTGATGTATAATCAATTTACTATCTCTATATACCTTCAAGTTCTTGATTCCATTTCTCTTTGCTCATTAGAGGCCATGAACCAAGCCTTCATATTCTGTCATATTGCAAGTACAACTAAAATGGAATATATATGAAGAATAATATTAGTTCTTTAAAGGAGAAACTAGCATGACACTAGTTCCTTCCCCTACCTTGCTTCTAGAGCCATCAATAAACATTTCCCATATCCCTTCAAGTTCATGATCCAGTGATGGTATAGGAATGTTCTTCTTATGCATACAATATACTCCTAATTCAGTTTATTCTATGAATGCATAAGGGTCATGCTCATAAGTTTCAATACCATACTCGTCAAGAAAAAATTTAGAAATACCTTCAAGGGGAAAGGATGTTTCACCACTAATGGCACCTTCTTCTTGCTCACTAATCATATAATTCTGATTTGAACTTGTCTCCACATATGCTTCAATGTGGAACCTTACCAAGGGTTGTGTTATTATAGTTACTTTAGCTCCATATCTTGTTTTAAAAGATAGAAAAGACTGACCAATCAGCTACAAGTTACCCTCCAATCTTATCCTTGAAGTCTCTTGACAAGAAAATAACAAAATGAGCTAGAAGATCAACCACCACAATGTCTTGTAGGATGGGGAAACTTGGAAAATCATGTAGGAAGAATTTCAAACCTTTAACCAACCCCACCATCTTGGCTAGAGTTCCATCCAACTATAACACACCCTTACTATGAGGCTCATATTTTAGTGCCAATTTATCAGTAACCACTTTAGGCATAACTGTGGTATTGGCCCCACTATCCACAATGCAATTGTGAACCAATTTGTCTCTCACAATTAGTGTGAGGTAAAAAGGTGGAGGATTTTTCAGATTTGGTGGACAGTTCTAGGACATAATTAGGTGTGTTGGTAAGGGATACACCATTGTTATTTAGAACTTGAGGGGATACATGAATGCTTGAGAGTTCATAATTGTCTTTTACTTGTAAGTTCATAAAACCAGTACTTTGGTCGCTACCTTCTCCTTGAACATCTATTTGCATGAGATTCACTTCATCTGATGTAACATAAGGAGTAGCTCCTTCTTGATCTACCAAAGCTTGATTACCTTCTCCACCATTATGCATAAATTGACCTTGAGATTGCCCCCAATGATCCAAATATTCCTCTCCTTGAACTAGATTGGTGTGGACTGGAACAACAGCCTTTGTGGATGGAATAGAATTAGGATTATAGGCATTGGGATGCCTATTGAAACCTTGTTGACCTTGTCCTCTTCCTTGTTTAATGTATTAGGGTGGAGGCCTATAGCCTTGTTGAGGATATTATTGAGGATTGGGTGGAGCACTTGCATACATTTGTGCTTTCTTGAGCTGAGCTTGCAAAGACCAAATCATCTCATCCTTATCTATAACATCATCTACCTTCTTGGGAGTCATTTTATTTTTGACATTGGTATTGGGAAATTGTGTTATTCTAGGGGATTCAACTAAATTATGAGACAGCAAAGGCATGGAGACTCTTTGAGGTAATTTCCCAATTTGTATCAAACTATTCTCAGCTTCAATGGCTATCTCATATTCCTCAGGTAAAGTAAATCCTCCCATTGATTACAACATTATTGCTCCATCAATGTCAATATCCTTAAGATAGGTTGGGAATACAAAGCTTGGAGGAAGCCTCATAATAGGTGGCAGCGTATGCCATGTTCTTTGAAATCTCTCATTGAAATCTCCCATGGATTCATTAGGACCTCTCTTTATCATATTTAGTTGGTGAATTAGTGAAGTATGGTCACTCTTATTTTTGAAACTATTTACCAACAACTCTCCAAAGCCATCCCAATTAGTAATATAACCACCTTCCAATGTCATATACCAATCAAGTGCCTTCCCCTTTAGAGACATGGCAAGTAGTCTAATAGTTATGTTAGTTTGGGTGTTATTGTGGAAATTACAAAAGTTTGAAATATCCCTAATATGCTCAGATGGGGTAACAGGACCCTCTCCATTGAAAATGGGGAGACTTTGGGTAGCATTAGGAGGAATAGGATCATACATAGGAAGGTTAATTGGATTTTGGGTGTTGAAGGCTTGGAAATGATGTCTTCTAGCCATTTCTTCTTCCTCTTGATATACTATTTCTTTAACCTCCTCTTATTCCTCTTCAAAACCTTCTTATTCAAGATCTCTAAAGGTTATGAATGGTTCAGGGTGTTGTTCTTCAAGAGATGTTTTAGGTTGATGGACTTGATTGAAAAGCCTACTAGAAGATGATCTAGTGAGGACCATGAAGTATATTGTGGAAAATATGATCTAAAACTAGAGGTTCTCACCTTTTGAAGTTTCTAAATGCTAGATTCAGAACACTTATACAACCTTGGACTTGTTGAGACCAGCATTCACCTTAACATGTAAAAAATTAGGAACAGTTGTCCCAATGGGCATGCTAGAACTGTTGTCATCAAATTGTGCACCCTAAGACATTATATGAAGCTCCTTCAATTTTATGCAACATTGAATCATCCCTCAAGTTTTTGGGAACTTGTAAGAGAGATGAGTCTCTAGGATTTAAAAGGGCTAGCTCCCTAAATTCTTTTCTAAGTGTCTATCACCTAATCCAACACTTATTCATGAAAAGAGTCAAGAGTTTACATAAAATATAAAATACTAGAAAGGTGATCCACCAAGGATATATCCCATTAACTATCACACTTCTACTAAGTAATAATGCTTTCTACGACTAATTCCATGCATTGAAAGATCTTAACATAGTGTTTCAATATGAAGGGAACATTCTTGAGACAATCAACAAGATACTTCACCTAAGGGGAAGATTGCACACCATAGATACAATTACATACTTGAAAGAGAGTTTAGTGCATTTAACACACTTCACATGGCCTATTAACATTAGAACCTTTGTTCAAACATGAAGGATAAAGGGAGTAAGGATGATGTTATCACTTAGCTCCACTATACATCACTCACATACTCAGATAGAAGTTCACAAACACAAAATTAGTCATGTATTCAATGTTCAAAAGCAAAGCACAATGTCATTTTATCAGGGTTTTTCCATACCAAAAATGTGGTCTCTCTACAATAGCCAAAATGTCTCCATTTTTATAACTTTGAAGAAGAGGTAGAGAAGAGAAGTTGAAGAGGCATAAGGACATGTGTCATCAATATGAAGATTAGTTACAGATGCATGAGAGAGATGGATGGGGTGAGACATGTCATGTTAGGAGGTTTAATTTTCCAAAATAAGTCATGATAATGGTGGCAAGTGGCATAAAACCTTCAGGAGTGGCACAGTAAATGGCTTCTATCGAAGATCATCCATGAGTGTTTGAAACTAAAAATAGAGAAGCCAACACATAACACTTTTGAGGGGCATGGAACTCATGACGATAGCTAGAAAAAATATATATAACTACTATATATCCTCCAGACACCTATAGTTATCAATTTTGTAGAATCAATGACTCAAATAGTCAACCTATCCATTTTGATTGCTTTGTTTACACCAGATGCTTTGGATTCAACCATTTATTACCTCCATGTCTGCTCTCATGTTCCTACCAAGTATTTTGAATAGAAATGGATATTATTGAACATTTCCTTCAACCTTTTTTTTTGTTCCTCTTCACTGTGGAGGGTTACCCTTTGTAAAAACTGTGGAGGACACTTCCCTGAGAAAAGTACCCTTCAGGGAAATTATTTCAGGCACTTTCTCTGCAAGAATTTGGCATTTTTTTTCTTCTCCAAAATTTTTGTTTAGGGCATCCTATTTGAAAAGTGCCCTTCATAGAAGTTTCAAGTGTCCTTCAGGAAGTTTGTCTCAAACAAATTATCTAAAATAATTTGATACTTTTTGAAAGATAATACTTAGTCAAAAAATAAAAGACCTAAAAGATTACTATGCACATGCTTTAGTAAAAGTCTAAAACCAAACTTTCTGAAAGAAATAACATTTATATTTTTTTTTTGATGCTCAATGATAAATACTCCTTTTGAATTAAATTTTTGAATACTATACTTAGCCAAATTTGAAGATGCAAGCTTGGAAGTGAAATTTGACCAATAATGGCCAAATGACCCTTTTTGCACATGAAACCTAGAAAGTGGCCAATTTATGAATTATAGACACCTCAAAACAAATAAAATGCCATCTTATGACATTTTCAAAATAAACTGAGCCTTTTACTAAGTATGACCAATGGTTGACTTTAGTTGACTAACCTAGTACAAGGAGGATGGGCTTTAACAAAGACTAGGGAAAGGATAAGTGAGACTTATAGGACAATAAGAGACCCCATAAGACACATGAAAACTTATTCAAAAATTCAAAATAGTAGGGGTTGACCCAATTTGACTAGAAGTCAAATTTGGTGAACATCTTGGCAACTCCTAGGGGCAACATGCTTCCCTATGTTAAGGACTAGTAGCCTTATCCTATCCATTAGGTCATGGAGTCTCTCTAACATCTACCCAACACTCAAATATACTTTTAAAACACACCAAACTAAAGTAAAACACACACACAAGACATACTCAAAGGAAACACACATGTGTTCAACTAGAACACTTAGATAACATAACCAAAGAATGAAAAACACACACCTATGCTACTATTTATAAAATAGACCTCACAAGGACTAATATCATAACATTAGATGTATCCCATTCATAGGGATAGGCAAATTTTATCCATTCATCTTGGTCAGCTAAAAATAATTGTTTTGCTTTCACTTTCTAATGATGTAAGGGCCACTCCATAAGGCCTCAAATTTGGTATGTCTACCCAGTTTTGCTCTGTCCTCATCCCATTTTAGAACTAAGTCCCCTTCTTTGAACACTCTTGTACTTAATCTCTTGTCAAAATACTTCTTCATGAGTACTTGGTTGTGTTCTATAGTCTTATGTGCATTGTCCCTTGCTTCTTGTAGCGACATTAGTTCTATCAATCTGACTTCCATTGGAGTATTCTCAAGTAGTTCCAGCTGATTTGCAAGTTCTAAAGCAAGTAGTTCTTGAGATATGGCCAATATAGATTCTCTTCCATAAATAAGCACAAAAGGATAATTTCCAATTAACCTCTTGGGAGTAATCGTATCATCCCATAGGGCTATCTTTAACTTGATGTGACAAGCCCTTTGATTGTTCTCCAATGTCCTCTTGAGAATCTTGATAAGATTCTTATTATTAGACTCAACTAATCCATTACGTAATAGTTGAATGAAGTGCTTAAGTAAAATCCATTCTTATTTTCCCACTCAAAAGTTTTATCACTCTTAAAAGCAAGTGCATTATTATAAATGATAGTATAGGGAACTCCAAACCTTGTTATGATGCTCTCATAGAACTCCAAGATAGCATTTTCACTTGCTCTTTTAATGTAATAGCCTCTACCCACCTTGTGAAGTAGTTAGTTGTAGTCAATATCCATTTATGCCTAGCACTTGATGGAGGGTTGATCATACCAATGAAATCAAGGCCTCATTGCATGAAAGGCTGGTCTACTTGGATAGGATTTAATGAAAGGGCTACAAGATTTTGTTTGCCTACAAAGAAGGCACATTGAGGACACATCTTAGCCCAATTATAGAAATCCTTGAAAAGGCTAGGCCAATAATAGCTAGCCCTCATTATCTTTGTAGTTGTTGTTTTAGGGGAGAAATGACCTCCATCTACACCATTGTGAAATTTTTCTAGTAGCATACCAATCTGATCATTATTAACACATCTCAATATCACACCATTCACATCTTTCCATAAGAGAATACCATCTACAAGACAATAAGGAATGGTTTGCAATCTAAAATACCTCCTTTGAGACTTGTTTAAGCCATTGGGACACTTACCATTTTGGAGGAAGCTAATGATATCTTGTGTCCAACTTTGAATTGGTATGTGGTCAGCTGATTGGGAATGAGATTGATTGATCAAGACTTTTTCTTTTAGAACTTGAATATCTAAAGCTAAATGCTCACATAACCCCTTCCCTCTCACCAAGTTTGTTACTTTGATATCAACATCATACTATATTACCTTTGCAATCCACCTAGTTCTCTTTTCATTGAGATTTTTACTTAGAAGAAACTCCTAGGTGCTAGGATGAGAGACCATGACATGTATCTTGTTATTTGAAACCATGTGCTTGAATTTTTTCAATATTATTATCATATCTAGAACTTGTTTCTCAACAAATGTATACTTTACCTCATATTATTCCAATCCTTGGCTTAAAAATGCAATTGGTTTCTCTATTTCTTCATCATTCTTTTGCATAAGCATAATTTATATTATATCAAGGTTAGCAAAGGTATAGATTATGAAATATTTTTAAAAATTTGGGTTTAAGAGAGTAGGATATTATGTAATTTCTTGTTTGATTACCTCAAAGCTATCCTTACTTTCCCTTGTCCAAGCAAAAGTTTGGTTCTTCTTGAGCATGGTTGTGATAGGTTTTACTAAAGTTGTAAAACCTAGAATAAACCTTATTACAAAGTTTATTTTACCCAAGAAACTTTGTATTCCTTTCTTGTGTAGAGGAAAAGACAAGCCTAAAATAGCCTCAATCCTTTCAAGGTCAATATACAAACCTTATTTTGAAACAATATGACCCAATAGCTTACCTTCATGGATAGCAAAGATGCACTTATTTGGATTAAGAGATACTCCATACTCCCTACACTTCTTAAACACTCATTTAGATATTCCATATGGTCATTAGAATCTTTTGAAAAAATGGTTATATCATCAAGGTACACAAGAAATATCTAATTGATCAACCCTTTAAAAGCCATGTTCATTTCCTTTTAGAAGGTATCTCCAGCATTAGACAAACCAAAGGGCATCTTCCTATAGGCAAAATATCCCCATTATGTATTAAAGGTTTTCTTAAACTGATCCTCTTCATTCACCAATATTTGGTTATAACCTGAATAGCCATCAAGAAGTGAAAAATGTTGAGACCTAAAACAACTTGCAAAATTTACTCCATAGAAGGTAGTGAATAATGATCCTTGAGAGACACCCTATTAAGGTATCTAAAATCCACACAAAGTCTAATCTCTCCACTCTTCTCTTAGAAAAGTACAATATTAGCTACCCAATTTGAATGCTTGATAGGAAAGATAATCCTATATTCAATCAATTTGGTAAGCTCTTTCTTCATGAGTTCCTCTATCTTGGGATTGATAGGCCTTTATTTTTGCCTAACTAGTTTAGCTCCAAGTTCTAACTCAATGGTGTGATGAGATATAATTGGATCAAACCCTTTAAAATAATTTTACTCTCAAGTAAATATATCATGAAACTCTTTACATAATTAAATAAATGCTTGCCTTTTAGATGGAGAACATATCTTACCAATTTTTAGAAGTTTGTCCTTGAAGATCATGACTCTTCCATAGTTCTATTCCTTTGTGGACATTCTCACTCTTTCCTTCCTATTTTGATCATATTCATTTAAAATACTCTCCAAAGTGACCAGACCTTTAGGTATCTTATTTGTCTTCAACTGAATGACTTGCTTCTCATATTGATTGTGACTTCTTTTGGTTCTTTGAAGAAAATTCTGCCTTATTTTGTAAGAAATGTGCAATGTGTTTATCATTTTTTAAACACTTGCCATAACACCTAATTATCTATAATAGGTCTCATAATGACCTTGATATGATATTGATCCTTCCCTTTACATACATCATTAGTTATGTCAAAGTGTGCTCCAATGACAGCCAATCTATCAGCATGTTTATTTGAATCTCTTGGTATAAGTTGTATGTTGAAAGCATCAAAATATTCAAGTAGATCCCATACCATATGCTTGTAGGATTTAAGAAAAATATTCTTGGCTATATCTTGGTTTCTCACTTGGTGTATGACCAATTCACTATCCCCATAAACCTTCAAATTCTTGATTCCCCTTTTCTTTGCCCATTAGAGGCTATTAACTAAGCCTTCATATTCTGCCACATTACAAGTACAACTGAAATGGAATCTATATGAAGAGTAGTATTATTTATTTGATGGGGAGACTAACATAACACCAGCCCCTACACCTACTTTTCTTTTTTTTCCATCAAAAAACATTTCTTGTATCCCTTCAAGTTCATGATCTTCATTAGCGATTGAGCGTCTAGAAGTATTTTCTTCGTGCATACAATAGACCCCCAAATCAGTCTCTTATATGAATGTATAAGGACCATTCTCATATTTTCTAGTACCATACTCATCAAGGAAAAGATTAAAAACACTTTCAATGGGAGAGGATGCTTCACCACCCATGACACCTTCTTCTTCACTAATTACACAATTCTAATTTGAATTTATCTTCACATATGGTTCAATATGGAACCTCTCCAAGGCTTGTGTTCTTATTGTTACCTTAGCTCCATATCTTGTTCTAAAAGTTAAAAAATACTAATTATCAGAAATTTATCCTCCTATTTTAGCCTTGAAGTCCCTTGACAAGCAAATAGAATAATGAGCTAGAAGATCTACCACCACAATGTCTTCCATAATGGGAAAACATGGATAATCATGTAGAAAGACTTTCAATCCTCTAACCAATCCCACTATCTTGGTTGGAGTTCCATCAAGATACAATACACATTTTATATGTGGTTCATACTTTATTCCCAACATATATGCAACCACGTTAGGCATAACCATGGTACTAGCTCTGTTATCCACAATGAAATTATGAACCAATTGGTCTCCTACAATGAGTGTGAGGTATAAAGGTAGAGGTTTTTAGATTTTTTAGAGGGTTATAGGACATAATTTGGTGTATTGGTAATGGCTACACCATTGTGTCTTGGATCTTGAGGGGCTACATGGATGCTTAAAATTTGTTCTTGTAGGAGTTCCTTTTGACCAGGCATATGCAAGACTTCCCAAAGAGATATGTTTGTCTTGGTATTCTTCAAATAATTAATAATTTTTAGAGGGGAAGTATTCACCTTTTATTTCATTTTTGAAGGTAGTGAGGAAGCTTGAACTCGATGCATTATAGGCTTGACAACCTTACTTACATTCTAGCTTTGATGAGGAGTATGACTAGTAAGAGGTATTACACTAGGATTCACACTTTGTGGCCTTGGAGAAGCATTACTTGGAGTCACATGTGCTTTTAGAACATCTCCCAAAGCTCTCTTTTTGGCTCTTGTGTTGTCTGAAACTAGTGTTTTTTGGTTCAACACATAGTTATCTTATGTTTGAAAGTTCATAAGACCTGTACTTTGGCTGCTACCTTCCCCATGAGTATCCCTTTGCATGAGATTTTATTATTTTGATTTGAGCCAAAGAGTATCTCCTTCTTATGCCACTAAGGCTTGAAAACCTTCTCCACCATTATACACAAACTAACATTGATATTGTCCCCATTGATCTAAATGTTCCTCTCCTTGAACCAGATTAGTATGGACTAGAACAACAGCCCTTGTAGATGGAGTGTAATTAATATTATAGACATTGGACTACCTATTGAAACCTTGTTGACCTTGTCCTCTTCCTTGGTAATTGTATTGTGGTGGAGGTCTATAAGTTTGTGAAGGATAATATTAAGGATTGGGTGGAGCACTTTCATATAATTGAGTTGTTTTGAGTTGAACTTGTAATGATCAAATCATTTCATCTTTGTCTATATCATTATCCACCTTCTTGGGAGTTGAGATAGGCTTGGCATTGTCATTGGGAACTTGTGCTACACTTGGAGTTTCAATTGAACTATGAGAAAACAAAGGCATAGGGACTCTTGGGGGTAATTTTCCAACTTATATCAAACTATTCTCAACTTCAATAGCTATCTCATATGCATATGGTAGAGTAAATCCTCCCATTGACTGTAACATTACTACCATATTAGTGACAATAGCCTTGAGATAAGTGGGGAATACAAAGCTTGGAGGAGGCCTCATGATAGGTGGTAATCTATACCATGTATTTTGAAAACTTTCATTGAAATCTCCCATAGATTCATTAGGATCTCTTTTTATCACATTTAGCTAGTGAATTAGTGAAGTATGGTCACTCTTATTCTCAAACCTATTCAACAACAACTCTCCAAAGTCATCCCAATTAGTAATGCAACCACCTTCCAATGTCCTATACCAATCAAGTGCCTTACCCTTTAGAGACATGGCAAGTAGTCTAATAGCTATGTTAGCTTGAGTGATATTGTGGGAGTTGTAAAAATTTTAAATGTCCCTAATGTGCTCATTTAGAGTAATAGGGCCATCTCCATTAAAGCTAGGGAGAATTTTGGTAGCATTAGGAGGAATAGGATCATATGCAGTAAGATTAATTGGATTTTGGGTGTTGAAGACTAGGAAATCATGTTGCCTAGCCATCTCTTCTTCCTCCTCTTAATCTCTTATCTCCTCAACTTCTTCTTCCTCTTCAAAACCTTCTTGTTCAGGATCACTAAATGCTAAGAATGGTTTAGGATTTTATTTCTCAAGAGGAGTTTAAGATAGAGGCTCTTGATTGAATGCTCTACTAAAATATGATCTAGTGAAGAACATGAAGTATAATGTGAAGAACTTGATCTAAAACCATAAATTCTAACCTTTTGGAGTCACCAAATTTTGGATTAAAAACATCTCTGTAACCTTGGGCTTGTCAAGACCAGTAATCACCTTGACATGGAAACAATTAGGAGAAGCTACCCTACCAAGTGTGCCCAAATTATTGGTATCAAATTGTGCATCCTAGGACACTCTATTCAACTCTTATAATTTGATGCAACATTGAATCATCTCTCAAGTTCTGGGGGAACTTGTAAGAGAGATGAATCTCTAGTTTATGAGTGCTAACTCCCTAGATTATTCTTTAAGTGCCTATCACCTAATCTAATGCTTGTTCATGAAAAAAGTTAGAATTTTTGCATAAAATGGAAACTAAACTAAATATTTGATCCACCAAGACATATCCCATGGACTATCAAACTCCTACTAATTAACATAGCTTTTCAAGACCAATTATAGGCATTAAAGGATTTTAACATAATTGCTTCAATGTGAACATAGAATACATAGGAAAACCAACAAAATAACTAATCTAGGGGTAGATTTCACACCATAGAGATAATTTCTTACTTGAAGAAGAGCCTATTACAATCAATACATTTCACATGACCTATTAAAATTAGAACTCTTACTTAAACATGAAGGATAAAGGGAGTACGGATGATGCTATCACTTAGATCCACTATTCATCACTCACACACTTAGATAAAATGTTCACAACTTAGAATTAGACTTATATTCAATGTTCAAAGATAAAGTCTAATGTCATTTCAGTAGGGCTTCACCATACCAGCTATGGTTAGATCCATACAATGCCAAAAGGCCAGAATTTATAGAAACTAGAAGAAGAGAGAAAAAAATAGAAGTTTAAGAGGCACAAGGACAAGTTTCCAAAGATTAAAATTAGTTACAATTCATGTGGATGAAGTGTAAAAGATGTCAAGAAACTTATTTTCACATGATTCTATCCCGAACAAGCCTATTCTTCAAAGGTGGCATAGCATCTCTTCAATCATTCTCTCTTAGAAACTACCTTCATCATGGGTTTCCTTGAGCATTCCAAAGTAAATTTGGGACAAGTGTATCATGTATAATAAGGAGAGTAAGTTACAAAAATTCCTCCACATACATTAGTATTTTTCCTAATCATTGACATTCTCTTACACAAACACAATTATCATCTGTAACCATGATCACTCTCCAATAGACTTTACTTGACAATTAGTAATAGAATATTTTTATCCTTCATAACTGATCCATAACAAGGGTATTATGACACATGGTATGACACTTCATACACTTGGCTTCATCAGACACATCTTAAAAGACCTCCAAATTCATGTTACCACTATTTTCAGTATGTCACTTTAGAGACTGGTTGAAGTGAAATGTCTAGAATGGAAACTTGTAATCATCTCCAATCTCTAAAAATGGCATAGGGAGTTGTTTCAAGTCCCAAGCTACTCTTCCAAATGATTGGTATCCCATGATTATCTTCAGGACCTACAAAATATAAGAAATTTTCAAAGAAACGTACTTTATACTTAACCTATATGGATTTTGTATAATATATCTCTATGTATCAGACCCTCATGAAGTTTTAAATAACTTATCTTTTACTCTTAGGGTCAAATTTTTTCATCTAGATGCACTTTGAGCCTCATTTCTTCCATCAGGTCACAAAATAGGGTTTTCAAGGGTTTTGAGGTCATTTGGACTCTTAGCATTTGTTCATAAAGTATACACATTATAATTATCTAAAAATTTCACTAAGGGATCCTTATGGACCCTATATAACTTCCCTAAACACCTCAATGTCCCATGCATAATCTCATGAAAGTTTTAAGCATTTCAAGTTGGCATTTGAGTCTTTTTCATGCATTATGTGAGGGTTTTAAGTGTATTCAGGTCAAGAATTGGCTTTATAATGATTATCTTGTTTAATTAATGTTAAAAAACATTTATAAACATCTCAAAAACATTATTCAATAATTTTAATTTATTCTTAATATCTAGGAATGGAAATGACCCCTGTTTAGCAGCTAGGCATAGGCCTTCTCCAAAGGATCTACTTGCAACTTAGACTCAATATGAATCCCAAATGGTTTACCCTACATATTTATGGATTTAAAACCTAAAACTTACCTATTCAATCATGAATTATCCAATTATAAATATATTACAAGGTTGAAAATGCATATGACCCTCAACTTGGCTTTTAGGCTTAAGGATTTCCCTCACGCATGACTGTAACCTTTATTGCTCAAGGAAACTTGTTTTACTTAAAATATTATATGAAGTTTTATAAAGTTTATTTAGGTTTTTACCAGCTTAAAAAACCTTTATTTTATCTTTTATTTCCTTCCGATCACCTACTTCACAACTTTTCCTCTAAACTACTAGTCTTATGTATGGGAAAACTACCCCTCCTCTGAGACAAAATAGAGGATATTAACCTTATTAGAATTGGAAAATTTATAATTTTATGAGATCATTTAACTCCTAATGGTACAATATACAAAATTTTATCACTTAAATCATCTATTTGACCCTCCAAAACCTCCAAAGGCCAAGATAGACTTGTAGGAATGCACTATCTACAGGGTTTTTGAAGGGTGACTGAGTTTTGCATCTTTGTTTGAGACCTATTTTTCCACATGATCCTTAAGATAGGCCTATTAATATTTCATAATTAATTTAAACCATATTATATCCTATTTTTCTCTCAAACACTTTCTATTATTTTGGAAACATCGATTAGGTCTATAGCTGTCTAGAATGAGACCATTGTTTAGGCATATAAGTAGGTTATTTGATCTTGGTTTAGGATTTAAAAGCACCATAAAAACCTTATATGATGTTTAAAATATAATATAGGTGTTCATTCCAAAATTTTATAATTATAATCTCAATCCCTTCCACTAATGTATCTTTCATTCCCAAGATTAGGCCATCTGCCTGTTGTGGATTGAGACACCCTTAAGACCCTACCTGTAGGTCTAGTCTGAGTTTTGTTCTATGAGTGTGGACTTCCTTTTCATGTTATTAGGTTATGATAATGTCTTAATTATTTTAATTCACTTATAAACCCTCAAACCAACATCAATTCTATGATTAGGTCTTGACTAGGACACCACTACCTCAACTATAACAGTCCTTGTTCTGGCCCCTGTAGGTGTATTCTTAGCAAGAGTTAGGCCTTATAGATGTTGTATAATAGTTACGCATGCTTTAAAATATAATTATTATGTGTTTAAGATCCATTTTTTTACTTTTAAAACATTATATCTCCACCTAATCCCCCTTTTTCATCTCACTATTTGTCTCAATTGTAGGTGGCACTTCTCAGGCCTGTAGGTGCATGTGTGAAGTCCCTAACCTTTGATTTTGATGTGATAAAACCTATTGGATTCCATTAAATATCACACAACCTGATTTTAATTATAATTCCTACCTTTAAACATTTAAATCACCATGTAAATTTCAAATTAGATCAATGTCTAATATGTTGGTTGTAGGTGTTTGTTTTAGGCCTGTGTACGGATAGGGAATAAGCTTGGGGAGGTCTCAAAACATACATTCACTCTCCTTATGATATTTTGAGCTATAAGTGACACTTGAACCACTTAGTATCATTTAACCTTGGTGACACAATCTAAAACCATCAAAATTAAGTTCAAGGTCACCCTTTTATCAATGTCCTATAGATCTCACTATCAAGTTTTAGTGGTTTTTAAGGCAACTTTGAATCTCTAAAGGACCTCTCTCCCTTACCCTCTTGACTTATTTCTTTGCAAGGTCCTTATTTATGCCAGAGAAAATAAATTAAGATCATTATAAGGTATCAAAACCTCATATAACCTATCATATACCCTTCACAAAATGCTAAAGGTCCTCTATTTGTAACTTTCAAGGTATAGTAGCCCTAAACACAGTCAATTGTGTTTTAAGAGTGAGCTTTAACCTTTTAGCAATCTAAATTCCTAGATGAGCCATGTTAGGATCTTTTACTCATATAAATATTTCATATATTTCTAACAACATGTCTCATTTTGAAAAGGATATCCAATTCTTTAATAGACTGCCTATAGGTGATCACTTATTATGTGTAGGCAGTAAAGGAGAAAAGTTAGCTATGTGTATCTTAGACCTCTATTTGATTTCCAATCTTAACTTGAGGATTCCCAATGGATTATTTGAATTTATAAGGACCTTTTGGGGATGTAAGTTTGATTTAATAGACTTATCTTAAAGAGGGCACTTGTATAATTCATATCACTGTGAGGACTAACAGTAATGGGAGACAGTTATTTGAGGATTATTTTGGCATTTCATGATCTCAACTTATACCAATACCTCAAAATGCACCTTCAAGGATCCAAACCTTTGAAACAACCTCCCCTACCTTCATCCAACATGATAAATCTCTTCATGGTGCCTGAGATAGTTTTAAGTGTGAAAAAGAGTAGTTTCAAGCATACATAGGCCTAAAAGAGGCTTCCTTAGGCACTTAAGCTTTCCAAGACCAAGAGAACCATGAAAATGTCTTGGAAAGCATGAATAAACACCCAGAAAAAATAAAACCATCAAACCAAAGCAAGAAAAACTAAAACAAGTGCAAATAGTGACCCCCTCATAAATTCAAGTGTATAAAAAGTTGTCTGGAGTGTTAGGAATGGTTCATAAAGGAGACCTTTCACCCACCAAGACCATTATTCCCAACTCCACTTATACGGTACACACCAAGCAGTTGAAAATGACCTTATTTACCTTGAAAAGTAAAAATGGAATAAAATAAGTTGTAGATGAACTTTTTGATAAAATATATACACTCCAAGCATGTAAATGGGTGTGCAGAGTTGAAGAGGCACTCCACCCATGTTTTTAGCTATAAGTAAACTCAAGAAGTTCATACAAGTGCTACAAATGGCCTATTTTTAAGGAGAAAATATCATTTCCTAAATATAACTAACTTTTTAAATACCACCTGATTGATCCTAACATAATCTAACCTCCTCCATGTTGAGATTCACTTTGGTGACAAATATTATAATTCCATCATCTGTACAAGTCATTTAAAAGGCTAAAAATGTGGCCAAATGACCCCTTTTACACATGAAACCTAGCAAGTGGCCAATTTATAAATTTTAGACACCTTAAAATAAATCAAATACCATTTTAGGACATTTTAAAAATAAATTGAGCCTTTGACTAAGTTTGAAAAGGTTTGACCAAGGGTTGACTTTAGTTGACTAACTTGGTACAAGGATGATGGGCTTCAACAAGGACTAGGGGAAGGATAAGTGAGACATATAGGATAATAAGAGACCCCATAGGACACATGAAACCTTATTCAAAAGTTCAAAATAGTAGGGTTTGACCCAATTTGACTAAAAGTCAAATTTGGTCAAGAGTTACTTAAAACTAATATTTTTTATTCTTGTGAAATCAGAGATTATGAATTCTCAAAATACTCAAGAGTCTTTCCCAATAGGAGTCACCATTTGTTATTGGTTACACAAGACTCTCCATTTTCAAACCAAAAATGGGACCCTCTTTTTTCCATAGATTTTGTTCTTATGTCTTGAAGGAATTTGGTGGTTTTTTTAATTTTAATCACCATATTGTGAGTGCATTTTTACTAGATGTGAAGGTTTAAACCCTAAATGTGCTTCATTTATTTAAACAACCCTATATAATAATAAATTTTAAACATAATCACTTGGTCTAAAAATTACATCTAGGATTACATGATTTTATTAAGTCTTGTTCTATCTTCATGCTTGTGTTTTAAAACACATTTAAAGTTTCCTTTTTAGACCATTTTTCCTTGGATTTATGCAAACTATCTAACCATCTTGGGGTATTTTACTTCTTTTCCTAAACATTTTAATCCATTGTTGCTTCATTTTGATTTAATGTGACTAAGTGTTAATATAGATTTATTATTTTACTTTATCCCTTTAATATAAAATGGACTAAATTAGATTTTGGATCAAGTACATGACTAAGTCATCACGTAGTTTTTATTTTATACTTAATCATTTTTCATCTTTTGCCTTGGCCATTTTCATTTAAATTTTCCTAATTATTGGCTTTTAAATTTAAAGTTTATTGATTGTGTTTCTTTGCTTTGTTACATGTAGGTACCTAAATTGATCCTAGAGTGTTCTTGCATCATATGGCACCCTTTTGCAATTCCCAATGGCCCCGACCCATTCAAAAAAACTGACTCTTAGTCAATTTTTGAAAATTTCTCCTGGAGCCACATGTCAAATTTATAATTCTTTGGGACTTATTTGATTCTTTAAAATGGTTACCAGATCCACATGTCATATTTTCACTACTCCATGGGAATTAGAAACTTTCAAGTTCACTTAGAAGCCTTCAACTCAATGGATTAGTAAGATGCTACAATGTGGCATGATCTTGATGGCCCACTACCCTGATTGATTCTGTACTCAGCGAGGATCTTCTAAGGGATAAAATTAGCATTATGTTACCACATGGTATGATCTTGGTGACCCAATACCCCAAGATGGTCCCTATAATATTTTAACACATCAAAACTCTCAGGTAAATAAGATGACACCAGCTAGAAAAATCTTATTTCACCACAGCCAAAGGAACAGTCAACACATATCAAGCCTTAGTCGAGTAGTGGAAGAGCATGGAAAATCTATGTGGAAAGACCCTACCAATAAATAACATGCTATAAATTATGTCAACAATACACTGGTTTAAATTGATGAACCATTAGGCTATCAAAACTATCAAAACTTAAAAATGGACTATGTTCTTATCTGACTTATAATGTTGATTTATAAAGATGTCTTAATGGTGGGATTCATCATGAAATGCAAAATTCAAAGACATATTAGTTGGTGATATTAATCAAGGTATCATGTGTATATTGGGTTTGAACGCATATAAAAAATATATATTTATATCTACCTTAAAGAGGCATGGCTTCTAACTATCAAAGGTGTGGTTTTAACTACACAAGACGTGGGTGGTTGGCAATCCGTATGTAATTTCAACTAGATTCTCTTGAAGGCATTCATTCCCAATTCAATCAAGCATGGTCTTTGATATTTTTATGATGGAATAAAGTGGGATTCATTCTCAATTGATTTCAAGTGGACCCATTATATTGATTCATTATAACTGCCCTAGTAGTGGGATGAATTTGAAACTCCATAGACTGAATTGTCTATATAAGATAAAATTTTATGGTGTAATAAGGGTTGATCTTTTTTAGGATTAGAGAGATTATGCCCATTTATTTTTCAGCATTTTCCTTTTTTCATTTAGTATTTTTTTGAGTTGAGGCTATTCGAGGCCGAGTCTAAAACTCACATAAGTATAAACTCCCAATTAATCCCTTTAATGGAAATATCTTTATCTAAAAAGATTTGTCTTTTGATAGACTTGGCTACACACATATATGGTGACCTTTTTTTCCTTATTGTCTCTTCTACTTCATTCCATAGACTCTTGCATTATCCTTAGTTAGAGTTGTGCTAGGTCTCACTCAATTAATGACTGGTTGGCCTAGACACTTGTCTACTCAAGAGTAACTGACCAAGTCCATTAAAAAGTGAGATATTCTTCTCTTTCTCCCTACCCTTATTTTTATTTTTATTTTATCAAATTTGTTAGTCTAGTTTTTGAGTTTTAATTTAAATCTAATGCTTTATCTTGATTGCATGCTCCTTTGCTTTTAGATGTTTTCACATTGTTAAATCTTCAATGTTATAAATGTGTTTGAATCAACTACATTCACATAGTTAAATCATTATGTTGGTTTCTTGAATGTATAATATCTATGTTTAGAATGTATATGATTAATTTTAAATACCCATTGAATCCCCTTGAAATGGAATGGTCACAACAAGCCAACTAGGTAACTCTATGTACCAAAACCTAGTAACCAATAACTTGAAGATATTTGTTCACGCAAGTCTCCTTTTAGGAGAGACAAGGATTAATAATATTTGTCTATTGTTGGTTATGTCAAAATATAGATCAACATATTTAGCGATTAGAAGGAGGGACATTCTTTCATATTTAAATCTTTTCTTTTGTTTATAATGGCTTTGCCTAGGTGTTTTCTATGTTCTTAGACTGGAAGACTTATTTTTTGATCCCACTAATGGCCTTTGCATAGATAGGAGGATGTAGTTATCTTGTGAGTGTTTCAATACCTTCCCATGAATTTTTGAAAAAACCACACAAATTATGTGCAATATATATATATATATATATATATATATATATATATATATATATATATATATATATATATATATATATATATATATATATATATATATATATTGGGTTCAATAATTTTGAATAACATGATCAATCTTTTAAAGAAGCCATTATCAGAAGGTAGCTTCAGTATGAGGATGTGGCTTGTCACCTATTTCCCCTTTCTCTAGATCAAATGGCCTATTCTTGGTATCTTAGTCTACTAGAAGGGTGCACCACCACTTGGGCCATCTTTAAAAAATTATTCCTTAACTATTTTAGTGTGCACATTGACCCTTTTGTCTTATTGTATCAATTTTTCACAGCCTGTAAAGAGCCTAATGAACCAACTAGTAAATTCAACCATAGATTCCATCAGTTATACACTGTGTTAAAGAATCTTTTCCTATAATTAGAGGATGTAGCTATTGCAATATATGTCAGTGTGTTGGATCCTTTAACTATTATGTTCACTAAGATCAACCCATCTACTCTTACATTATTAGTTTTGGTCTACCAAGAGGTTGTCAATGTAGATAAATAATCAATGACTCAAGGATTTGATGCCTACCCTTCCTATTATTTAGAACAACAAGGTATTTATATTCAAAATAATTTGAGTAGCATGATAAAATTCTGCCCATGGATCAATGTGCACCTAATAATGAAGTATTTTCCCAAGCCTTCACGTAACCAAACCTCCCTATGACAAATGAGAGCCCTACTTACTCTTTTAATTTATGTAACTCGCTTAATTTTGTGTATAATCAGTAGGCTACTTCACATTATTTTAGTGATTCACTATCTCTGGGTGATATTACTAATCAAATACCATTTGTTACAAGATAAAATCATCAGACAATGCATAACCCAAGCTATGAGGCTACATACCTAAATGAACCATTTAGAGTGTCTGAACTTGGCTTTGTTGATAATGTCGATTTGATCATGCATGTTGAGAATGTCCCATTTCACAAACTTGATCCATTATTTTGAGGCTATAACAATTGTTATGATGACTCTAAAGGTGAGGAAGTAGCATCTCTTGTAGGCAAATTAATAGTTAAAAGGCAAATTGGTGAAGATTTTCTTGTACAAAATGAATAATCTAACATCTCTTGCAATCATCTAGAGGAATAATTAAAGGAGTTGGATATATTAGATGAAGAAGATGCATGTTATGCATCTAAAGTATTATTTCCCTTTATTTTTGCTCCTATATTTGATAAACTAGTCCAACATGATCAGTAACTTGTTGGTCATAATTTATCTTCCTCATCATCATTAGAGGGGGATGAACTTGAAGAAGACAACATTGAGTCAGATTATTGGTGCCAAGAATAATAAAACCAAGAAGAAGGGATTTATACCTTTAATTAAAATTACTTGGAAGAGTTTTAAATTGATGGTCTCTCTCCTCTATTCACCCTTACCTTCAAAGCAATCGATAGCACTCAAATATTCCTCTCAGTAGTAGAGGTAGTGAAGCTAGAAATGATAATTCATGAACATAGTGACATAAATGAAGAAGTCATTCTAATAGAGTTGTAAGCTAAGAATGACCTAATCCAAATCATATATCCACATAATTTAGCCACTAATGATAACTTCATCAGGTCTTTGATAGAAGAATAATTTGAGTTACTCCCATGCCTTCCAAATGACAAGGAAAATAAATAATATGTTATGTAAGCATTCATTTGCATCAAAAAGTAGCCACTAATTGATTAATTTGATGGTTAAAATGAAGAAGAAGTCTCTGTTAGGTTAGATCTTCCAATCATTTTGGTATGTATGGATACTTAGCCCTATCCCTCACCATAATACAATGCATAAGCTGAGGTATTTTATTCACCCTACCTTGAGTGCTTTATAAAAATTAAATGGGGACATTGTTGAATTGCACAATATTAATTTTCTTTATTTGCATGAAAACAACATAAATAAATCTCTTTGGGATAGTGTACATGAATGTAAATCTCAATGTAGATGCAAGCAGATGTTTCCTTTGCCCTTCTAAAATTATGTAACATAGGTGTTTTAATGAATTTAGACATACTCTTGCCTAGAATAACCTCTGTAAATAACTCCTTTTCTTTTCTTTCCTTGTTTCCTAATTTCAATTCATGTCCCAACTATTTTTTCGTGTGGTTCCCTTGTTAATTAAATAAATAAAATGAAGGGTTGTTGCATAGGTAGCATAGATGGGACTCAAAGAGCCTAATTGTAATTTTACTTTTAAATCTTTGTGTGAACTATTATGATTGCTTATTCATTTCCTAAATTTTAAAGGCCAATGATTAATAATAGATCTTGTGAATTTGGAAAATTTATTATCATGTTCAAACCCATCTAATACACTTAATGAAATATATAAATAAAATGAAATGTTTATTCAATTCTAATTTGCCTTGAGTTGTCATGAACTCATTGATTTCCTTTTACCTATGGCTTGGTCCCCAACCCTATATATATGAAAATGCAAAATATCCTTTCAAAATAATAAATACCCTATTACAAAATATAAAAATATTCTCGATGTAGATGATGGTCAACTTTCTCACCTACTCCTTATTTGATGATCACTCATTAGACCAAGGTCCAAATGGTTAGTTTAGGGTTCATAAATCCTTTGCCTTTATTATGGATATGAATATCCTTCACATGATCCTAAGGACCTCTTAAGATCTCTCATACCCTTGATAATTCCTTTCTTTCTTTATTTCTCAATCTTGGCAACTTTCTCCCTTGCTACATCCACTCTTTATAGCCTTTTTATAGGCTAAAACTGCTTGTACAGATCCATACGGATATAAAATGCAAACCTAACACCAGATTATAATACCCTCTATCAATCTTATTATCTCTCTAAATTTTTAATCCCTAATTCTTCTATTAAACCCCTTTTCCTTCCCTTTTTAGGCCATTGCTAGACTTAATTAGGCCTACTCTGCCTGTGAACATGCACAGTCCTTTCTCCACATGTCAAAATGTACAAAAATAGGATGAAAACTCACAAATATCTTTCTCTTCAATGAGACCTTTCTAATGATCAATTTTGATACCTTTTCATCAATGGCAATGTTCCCAAATGAGATATTTCTTCTTAAACCCTAGCTTAGGGCCTACAAATCATGTGAGGACCTGAGAGCACTTAATATGCTTTTTCATGTTTCCAATAATATTTTTAAGGACTATAAAGGTTTATTAAGGTCTTTCTCTCCCTTATACACTTATTACAAATCACCAAATGTCTTTGATTTCTTGACCTTACTATGTATGTAGACACAGTCTGCAGGTTTGTGAAGAGACTATTTTGAGGTTTAAGGTCTCTCCAAATGATTTCCACCTTCTATAAGACTTATTAGAGGTATATGGAAATTTTAATAACCTTTATCAATCGGTATACTACCTTCAACACCCCTCTATTCAATTCTTGACCACGTTTTGATTATTTTATGTGCACCAACTTGGACTACTACGGGTTTCTAAACTTAGTATGTGAAGTATACATCCACAGTGGATTGGGATCTTAGAAATTCCTTTATAATAATTAAACACAACCTGATTAACATTTAAATAATATTTAACAAGTATTTTTTGTTTTTTTGGACTTCCTTATATCACTATGTGACTAATCTCTTGTAATACAAAGAACAGGGCCTATTGATTTGGTCTGCAACTTATAACTAGTCCATTAAAGTCATTGAAAACTCATAATCCAATGCTTGAAATTATGATGATGAAGCATATACAAAATTACCAATATCAATACAAACACCATGAGTAAATATTTACTTATACCTTCCCTTATTGAAAACTCTAAACATTGTCAACATATGCAGCATACTCAGAAAAATAGGATTATCTTCAAACTATCAACTTGAGGGTTTCATTTTCAATTTATTGGGTCTTGATCCCTTATTCATTCAAATTCCATATTAAACTAAATACAAAACCAAAAATACATGTTTTTATATCTATTCTAACTACCATAACTACCTCCTAGCAAGTCACTTGCAAGCATATTTTCCTTTGACACAAATATCAAGGATGATACTTCCATACAAATGTGACTTGAGGTCATGTTTATAAACCTAAGGGTATTTATTCACTTTCCCTATCCATATGACACCTTATTGACCTTTTGAAAAACTCATACAACATTATCTCTATGCCAAAAAAAATTGATTTTAAAATTATGTAATTTGGCCAAAAAACATCCCATTTGAATTTTTAAGCTACCTAGTCCTAATCATGTGGAAAGCATTTCACAATGAATTTTAAAATTATTCATAGTATTACCACACCCTAATCAAGTCTATTGAATCTCCATTTACTTGAATTAGATGAAACTTGGAATCATCTTGTTCTCATGAGTGATGCCCTTACATCATACTCCCAAGGGGAAAATAAAAATGAAAATTCAAAGAAAGTTTGCTACCCATGAATCTTTCCAGCTTGATCTTTGTGTTTTTTATGTCCTTGTTTTTCTTCCTTGTAATTTATTCAATGAATTGTGGCTTCTCAAACTTTACATGGTGCTAGTTCTAAATATTTTCCTTCTTTTGCTTGTTCAAGATGCATGTTGCCTTAGCTAAATTGGTTTGAGGAAACTGATTTGCCCAACCTAAACATGTTTTAGCCTCTTCCCTTGATGTCTTCATCCTTCTTGCTTCATCTAAATCACTAAAAATTATTTTCATACCTATACCATTATGCAACTCTTATTCATATGCATGACTAAAACTGAGAAATTTAACTCTTATCTTGATATGCCATATTTATTGCTTCTTCTTCTTTCTCCAATTCCAATAATGTTTTTTATGTTATATTCTATCAACTTGTCTTATTGATTTATTTTTCATATGTTTAATTATTTCAACCTCATGCAAACTTTTTAAGGGAAAGATAGAACCAAATAAATCAAAATCTTATTTAAAATGACTTATGTCTTCATATTGAATCCAAATCACTCCTCACCTTTGAAAAGCTATACAACCTTACATATCTCCTCCAATTCTTGAGTTTTTGATTCCATTTAAACACTCCTTCCTTCCTTCACCTGTTGTACCTACTTATTCTAGACACTTACAACATCATAATCATGTTTTTAATGCAAATGTAGACCTATATTCCACTCCTTGAGGTATTTCAAGTGTTTAGCCTGCACTAGGCTAAATATTTCTTCATTTTGACATGGTGATGGTCAAGGGTTATTGTTATTACTAGATTATTCAACTCATATGGTTCACTTCAAATACATTTTTCTTGACTTACATCACCTTCTTTTGATATTGCTTCTTCAAACAACAAACAATGCATTTTTTATGCAAATCAATGTATAATAGTTGTTTGTAATCATCCTCATACCTTATATCATGATGTAGTGTGTTCTCTATTATTGCTAGCTTATACGAGATAGCTTCCAAACTATCACATACCTCTATTTCAATGTCTTGTCTTGGAAAATCAACATGAAACATTCTTTTTGTGTCTTCACCATCAATCTCCCACATTTATTCCTTCATCATGATGGAATTGTCACCCCTTGAAACTAGACTAACCAAAAAATTCATTGCCATTTCTTGAATTTCTAAATTCCTAGATTGATTATGACTCTTTCACGTATCTTTTTGAAAACTATAAACATATCGCCAATAAATGAATTAACATGCACTATATGAACTTTAAAATCTTCCATGAATGTATCTTGAGCATTTTCTTATTTCATGTACATGTGTATCCCTTTGACATTTCTTTCATGAGTTATTCTCATATTCATAGCCTTGTATGGACCTTCTTCATGCTTCCTAACTTCATAATTTGTTCTCTTATACTCTTGACTTGCAAGATCACTCTCACACACACATAAGAATACAAATTCATCAATGAGATTTACACTACTTTGAGTGCCACATACCTACTTCCACTCAACATTTGCTTGATCCTTGATCTTGCATAGAGTTTCCTCACCTAATAGCTTCTTAGCTGCTCCTTTTGGTTTCCATATCATAATTGAACTATCATGTTTGTTTTCATCTTCATTGAGATTATCCTTGTCATAAGTTTGTTTTTCTCTATTCACATGGAGTTCTATTGACCCTTGAGCTTGCCTTCTTGTCTCCATCTTGTCTTCAACCTTTGTCTTTAGCTGAAAGTTAAAGACATATAAATAGATTGCATCTTCTTCTCTTTCACCTTATTCATTTTTACTTTTTTTATTCTTTGGGTTGATTTTTTCCTTCTTGTTCTTCCTTTCTTGATGAGTCTTTGGCTGTATAATATCATCCCTATATTATTTAACCTCAAACACCTCTAGTTTCCTTGACTCCAAGACTTGTTTGGTGGCTACCTTTATATTACATGTATACACATCACAAAACATATTGTTATCATTAAAATTTAGAGCCTTCTTGGCTCTCTCTTGTGTTACCTTATTGGACACTTCATTATACAACTCCTTCTCTTGTTTGGTGTCATTCTCAAGACACGTATTATCCATCTCAGCTAAAATTTATACCCCTTCTCTTTTAGTATATTCTCTATCTTCTTGGTTTTTTATCTCCTCATCTTTCATTTCATGTTAGCTACTAATGCCTTCTCATAAATTTCACTTCCTCTATCCAATTTAATGACCTTGTCTAACAATATGTACTCTTATTAGTTATCTTCCATGTCCAACTTTGTGGACTCATTCCTCTCCATACTCATAATCTAAAGATATATTGTATTGTCTTCCTTATTAGGGGTTTCGATTAAGTTCAAACTCTCCATAGCTTTATCAAAGTATTTTTTGGTTGCCATCAACATAACTCTTTGTTTCACTATACTTGCATCACCTTTCAAAGGTAAAAGAACATGTGTCAATCCATCTTTATCTACAATGTAAGTGTTTACTTACCCATTATGAACAGCCTTCCTATAAAATTACCATGGATTCCCTAATAACAAATGGCAAACATCCATGGGCACTATGTCACATAAAACTCTATCCTTAGATCTACTTATATGAAACTCAACCAAACTTTGTTCACTCACCATGATTTGATGTCCTTATTGAACCCATGTTACCTTATAAGGGTGTGGATGTGGAATCCTCTTCAATCTTAGCTTTTGTACCATCTCCAAAGAGACTTTATTATTTTTACTTCCTCCATTAATCACTACATTACAGCACTTTCCCTTTGTTTTAAACATGCTCCTAAACAAACTTTTCCATTGAACTGGTTCTTGTACTTGTCCTTTCTACTAAAATAAAACTCTTTTCATGAGAAAAGATTATCTTCTCACTTGTATATTTTATTCATTTGGTCTTCTTACATTTTATTGACCATCCTTGCTAATGTATGAGGGACATTATCTTTCCCTATGTCCTTCTCTATTGTAATGCCAACACTATCCTTGAAAGGTTGGTCTTTTTCTATTTATTAATAAACTATCATTTGTTATTACTCTATCAAATGCAAATGGTCTTACCTAATATTCATGATTGTATGGTCTCATGTCTTCCTAAAGTTTTTTTGAATGATTTTATGGCCTTATATCCTCTTGGACTGCTTCTCCATGCTCTTCTCCAACTAACCTTGGCTTCAAAGGTTCATCTTGACCTTGTTGTCCTCCATTGCCTTCCACATGTGCTATCTACGAACACTATAATATTTCCTTGAGATCATTCTCATTATCTTTAATTCTCACAATCAAAGGTGCAATCAGCTGTGTCATCTGACCATCAAATGCTCCACCATGCTAAATTGATCTCTATTGCCTTTATCCACCTGTTATTTCATAGGTATTTGTTCCTGGTTACTTGCTTTGTAGTTGAGTTCTAAACACATGATGTCAATCTCTCTTTTTTCCTTGTCAATTATTGTCTTATTTTTACCTATCACAAATCTCACACCACCAAGAGAAAATTATATTTGATACCAAATGATGCAGAGGATGGTTAACTTTCTCACCTACTCCTTGTTTGATGATCACTTATTAAACCAAGGTCCAAATGATCAATTCAGGGTTCATAAATCCTTTACCTTTATTATGGATTTGAATATCCTTCACATGCTCCTAAGGGCCTCTTAAGATCTCTCATACCCTTGATAATTCCCTTCTTTCTTTATTTCTTAATCTTGACAACTTTATCCCCTATTATAGTCACTCTTTGTAGCCTTTTTTTAGGTTAAAACTGCTTGTACATCTTTGTATGGATAGAAAATGTGAAAATAAAACCATATTATAATACCCTCTATCGATATTGTTCTCTCCATGATTTTCTAATCCCTAACTCTTCTGCTAAACTCTTTTTCTTTCCCCTTTTAGGCCACTATTAGACCTATTAGGCCTACTCTACCTTTAAATATGCACAGTCCTTTCTCCACATGTCAAAACATATGGAAATAGGATGAAAACTCACAAATCCATTTATATTTAATGATATCTCACTAATGACAAATTTTTAGACTTTTCATTAGTGGAAATGTTCTAAATGATACTTTTCTTCTCAAACCCTAGCTTAGGGCTTACAAACCCTGTGAGGACCCAAGAACACTTAATATGATTTTACACATTTCCAATAAGATTTTTAAGGATTTTAAAGGTTTATTTAGGTCTGTATCTCCCTTATACACTTGTTATGAACCACCAAAAATCCTCCCTTAGACTTGGTTCCAATTTTGTTTTGATTTCTTGGCCTTACTGTGTATGCAGACACAATCTAGGTTCTTGAAGTGACTATTTTGAGGTTTAAGGTCTCTCCAAATGATTTATACCTTATATAAGACTTATTGGAGGTTTTTGGAACTTTTAATAACCTTTCTCAATTGGTGTACTACCTTCAACACCCCTTTATTCAATTATTGACCACGTTTTGATTGTTTTGTGTGCACCAACTTGGACTGCTACAAGTTTCTAGACTTGGTATGTTAAGTATACATCCAAAATGTATTGAGACATTAAAAAATCCTTTATAACAATTAAAAACAACCTTATTAATGTTTAAAGACAATTTAATAAAGATTTTTTTTTTTTGAACTTCCTTATATCACTATGTGACTAATCTCTTATAATACAAAGAACCGAAACTATTGATTTGGTCTACAACTTAGAACCAGTCAATTAAAGTCCTTGAAAAATCATAATAAAATGCTTGAAAATATGATGAGGAAGCATATAAAAACTTACCAATATCAACATAATGCAAGAGCAAATCTTTAGTTAGACCTTCCCTTATTGAAAACTCCAAACATTGTCAACATATGGAGCATATTTAGAAAAATAGGATTATCTTCAAACTATCAACTTGAGGATTTAATTTTAAATTTCTTGGGTATTGAGCCCCTATAAATTCAAATACCATATGAAACTTAATCAAAAACCAAAAATATATGTTTTTATATCTAATCAAACTACCATAACTACCTCATAGCAAGTCACTTGGAAGAATATTTTTGCTTGACACAAATATCAATTATTACACTTCCATAAAAATGTGACTTGAGGTCATGTTTATAATACTAAGGGTCTTTATTCACTTTCCCTATCCATATAACACCTTAATGACATTTTGACAAACTCCTGAAACATTATTTATAAGCCAAAATTTTCAAATTGTATAATTTGGCGGGAAAACATCCAATTTGAATTCCTAAGCTACCTAGTCCTTGTAATCATGTGGAAAGAATTAAATAATGAATTTTTAGACTCCTCACACTATTACCACATCCTAGTAAATTATATTTTCTCTCCATTTGCTTCAATTAAACAAAACTTGGAATCATCGTGTTCTCATGAGTGATGCCCATGCATCATACTCCCAAGGGGAAAAGAAAATGAAACTTCAAAGAGATTTTGCTACCCATGAACCTTTATAGATTTATATTTGTGTCTTTGATGTACTTTTATTTCTTCCTTGTAATTTTTTCAATGAATTGTGGCTTCTCAAACTTGACATGTTTTTGGTTCCAAATATATTCCTTCCTTTACTTATTCAATATGCATGTTGCCTTAGATGAATTGATTTGAGGCAACTAATTTATGAAACATAAACCTATTTTAGCCTCTTCCCTTGATGTATTAATCCTTATTTATTCATCTAAATTACTTAAAATGATTATGATACCTATACCATTATGCAACTCTTGTTCATATGCATGACTAGAACTGAGAAATTGAACTCCTAGCTTGATATGCCCTATTTGTTACTTCTTCCTCTTTCTCCAATCCTAAAAATGCTTATAATGTTATATTCTATCAATTTTTATTATTTATTTATTCTTCATCTATTTCCTTATTTCAAAATCATGCAAACTTTTTAAGGGTAAGAAAGAACAAAACAAATCAGCATCTTGTTTAAAATGACTTATGTCTTCATATCACATCCAAATCACTCCTTAGCTCCTTTAAACAAATAATAAAACCTTGAATATCTCCTCCAATTCTTGAGTTTGTGATTCCATTTGAACACTCCTTCCTTCTTTCACCTGATGTACCTACTTATTCCAGATGATTACAACATCATAATCATGCTTTAAATGCAAATTTAGACCTATCTTCCACTCCTTGAGGTGTTATAAATGTTTAGCCTTTGCTATGGCTAAATATTTCCTCTTTTTGACATGGTGATGGTCAATTTTTTTGTTATTAGTAGCTTATTAAACTCATATGGTTCACTCTAACTACATTGGTCTTTACTTATGTCACCTTCTCTTGATATTACTTCTTCAAATAACAAGCAATGCATTTATCTATGCAAATCAATGTAAAACATTTGTTTTTAATCATCCTCATACCTTATATCATGATGTAGTGTGTTCTCTATTCTTTATAACCTATAAGAGATAGCTTCCAAACTATCACATACCTCTATTTCAGTGTCTTGTCTTGGTAAATCAACATGAAACATTCTTTTTGTGTCTTCACAACCAATCTCCCACATGTATTCCTTGGTCATGATGACATTTTCACCATTTGAAATTAGACTAACCTAAAAATTCATTACCATTTCTTGCATTTTTGAATGCCTAGCTTGATTATGACTCTTCCACATATCATTTTTGTAAACTATAGACCTATCACCAATCAATGAATTAGCATGAACTATATAAGATTTAAAATATTCCATGAGTTTACCTTAAGCATCTTCTTCTTTCATGTACATGTGTATCCCTTTGACATTTCTTTCATGATCTCTTCTCATCTTCATAGCATTGTATGGACCTTCTTCATGCTGCCCAACTTCCTAATTTGTTCTTTTAGACTCATGACTTGCAAGATCACTCTCACACACACATATAAATACAAATGCATCAATGAGATTTACACTAATTTGAGTTCCACATACCTTATTCCACTCAACATTTGCTTGATCCTTGATCTTGTAAGGAGTTTCTTCACCTAAGAGGCTCCTAGCTACTCCTTTTGTCTTCCATGTCATAACTAAACTGTCACATTTGTTTTCATCTTCATTGAGATGATCTTTGTCATAAGTTTTCTCTTCCCTCTTCACATGGATTTATAATGATTCTTGAGCTTGCCTTCTTGTCTTGAACCTTTATCTTTAACTATAAGGTAAAGGCATCCAAACATATTGCATCTTTTTCTCTCTCACCTTATTTTTTTGTACTATTTTGACTCTTTGGTTTGAATTTTTCATTTTTGTTCTTCATTTCTTGATGAGTCTTTAGTTTTATAATAGCAGCCTTATCTTCTTTAACCTCAAACAACTCTAGTTTCCTTGACTCCAAGACTTTCTTGGTGGTTGCCTTTGTATTACCTATATACATTCATAAAACATATTGTTAAAAATTTGGAGCCTTCTTGGCTTTCTCTGGTGCTACCTTATTAGATACTTAATTGTTTGACTCTTTCTCTTATTTGGTTCCATTCTCAAGACAATTATTATCTATCTTAGTTGTAATTTCTACCCCTTCTCTTCTAGTATAATATCTATCATCTTTGTTTTTGAGCCCCTCACTCTTGCATTTCATGTTAGCTACCAATGCCTTCTCACAAAGATCACTTCTTCTATCCAAATTAGTGACTATTGTCACTTGAACTTGCACCCCTTGAGGATATTATTCATCTCTCCTTAATAAAGTGGCATAATGGAAACACCTCAGGGCTATGGGTGACCCAAATTTGAGGTGAGTCTCTAGATTAGGGATAGTTCCCCTTGATGTATGACTTTCACACACCACAACCACACTTAAACTTGTGAGGAAAAGGGTTAATAATCCTACCTATCTAAGGATGTGATGCACCAAATATATTATCTACTCACTCTACTTGTAATGCACTTGGAACCAAAGAGAAACCTACACATACACTTCATCGAACTAAAATATCTTCTTCTACATCAATGTTTCAAGTATGGGGTCTTGAAGAGAGCTTATATTAGGATCACTAAATAATAGTTATTATATAAACACTAATGAATAGACTACTCACTATATCTGCAATCTCCATTAGACACTTCTTGCTAACCTACAAAAGAGAGCTTTCAAACTACACAAGGCATTAGGAAGGATAACATGTCAAGGTAATCAAAATACACTTATACATGACCAAAAACCATAGCATGCACTTCATGAAGTCATGAATGAGGTAAAAATAACATTATTTATTATTTCAAGGCAAAAATTGAGTATGTATTTTCCATACTCAATTGGAGAGATCCATACAACAGCTAAAAAAGCTAGTACATATAGGAATTATGAGAGAAGAGAGAGAGTGTGAAGCTCAAGAGTCACTAGAGACACTTGTCAATCAAGAAAAAAGAGTTAAAATAGCATGTAATTAAACATGAGATATGTTATGTAAGGAATACAAGGACAAATGTCTCCCAAATTATCAAACTTCTCTAAATGTGGCGTAAATGCTCTCTTGCTTGCATATGAAACTACCCTCATGATTTTCCTTTATTGGATTACCTCACAATTGAATAGGGATATGTATAATTATTTATCTAAGGTGGTGGGGTTATTGACAAGCCTCCATAGGCATTGGAGTGGTTTGTAATCATTCATATTCCCCTAGCCATGAGCAATCATCCCAAACAGTTACAAATGACTCCTTATCATGCACTCCTTACAATTAGAACTCAAAATGATTCCAATCATTCAACCCAATCCATGTATAATGATTTATTACACCTTGTAATATTATCCATGCTATCAATTTCATCAATCAAGTGTCAAAAGGCTTCCCAATTAAAGTTTTCATCTTTTTCACCAAGTGATCACTGCTTGTTCACTAGACTAGATGAGATGAAGAAGATATAATATGAACTTAGGTGTTTATATACCTCAATAAATTATCATGTATACTTATAAAAATTCCCATAATATCTCCCAAATTTGGTTGCATCATCTGAATCTTCTCCATATCTACAAAACACTCAAACTTGTCAAATAAAGCCATGTTGTACACCATATCTATAAGTGAATTACTAGTCAATTACATGGGGAGGATCCCTAAGGAATCCTCTAAAAATTCAAATAATCTCCATATATTTTACACTCTATTTGGATGCTCCACTTGTCTTATCTTTCTAATCAGGTCTTTAAATAGGGTTTGTGAGGATTTTTAGCAGTTTTTATTCTTAGCCATTATTCATAAAACTAGCATGTTGTAATTATACCTCAATGCAACTAATGGCTTCTTAGGTACCCTCTCTAACATCTTTTAACACATTGAGGCTCAATTCAAAGTGTCATGGAATATACAAGCATTCTAAGAAGGCCACTCATGTCTTTTATGTACATTTTGCATGGTCTGAGTGCCTTCCAACCAAGGAATAACCTCTTGATGAAATTTTATGAAAAAAAAGCTTATAACCTTAATATATACCAAAATAATGTTCCCAAATAGGTTTTAAGTTTTTTTTCATGCTAAAAGTTTGAAAGGCTTCTCATTTGGAAAATAGACCTAGTCTTGTTCTCTAAGTCTGCCTATAAACCTTGTTCCCCAGATAATCATGTTTGGTTTCAGGCCTTCTATCTTGGTTTTATATTATTAAAAAGACATATACAAACTTCACCAATCATATTATAAGTTTCCCTCAACCTATGGCTGATATTCTTACCTATTCTTCAATATTTGTAGGGTTTAGGCATGGGGAAAGTTCCCCCTATCTAAGATAAACTAGGGGGAACTTCCCCTATTTTTTCACCAAAAATGAATGTTTGAGGATACTTTCCAAGTTATAATTATTCCCCGTACCAAAATTTAGCTCTTAACTTAGTCATTTGACCCTCTAAAAACCTCAAAAACTAAGACTAATTTTCTCAAGGCAAATTGTATAGGGTTTTAGACCACGGACTGTGTTTGCTTGTGATGAGAAATTATTTCCTACATACATCCCATATTCATAAGGTTCATATATACCTTAATAGTCCTTATGGATGTGTTCACTTACCTTTCATCATTCCATCCTTATATTTATCCTTCATAATTACTTTAGTTTCTCAATTGAGTCTTTGATTGCTAGACTGAGACATTACCTTTAGACTCTATTGAAGGTGTCAATTAGATCAAATGATTTTGTTCATGATGTTAAAGGAATAATCATGAATACACTTTTAGGTCAATAATTATAATTGAACTTTCACCCAACTTTGAAATCTTAAAAAAACCATTTGGGTATCAACTCTGGGTCATTGTCCTTGTTGAATGTGTTCTTTATTTAAAGACCCCTACCTGAAGGTGTTCATAGCTTGGGGGTGGCCTTGAAAAATTGCATTAATTATATTGAAACTTTCCTATTTCATTGTAATTTTGATGAATTTAATTCATTTTTTGGGTATACTAATCAACAAAGGACTTCTCAAACCACTACCATACCACAGTCAATAATGTTGAAATAGATGTAACCCCGTATGTGTCTATGTTAGCTCCTTTTGACTTTATCATCGTAAATGAGGGTCTCTTTTTTTATATTTCATGATCATTTTATATCCTTTCCATTTAATATTATTGATGTCTCAATGATTCATTGCCTAGACTCTTCCTTTGGAAGACATGGAAAATAGGTCTTGGTTGTAGGTGCATCTCAAGCCTATTGTACAGACTATCTTGTCTTCACCAATGAATGTAAGACATCTTTATGCATGCCTTGATGTTCATATTTCTAAGGTTATTTTCTTAGTGTGACAAAATATTCTATCTCAGTCTTAAGTATCAAATCTACTTATTATGCCAAAGTATCATCTTTGATTCATCCTACTATAGATATCACTATTGAAAATCAGTGTTTTTGGAGGAACTTTTAGGACTTTTGAAAACCACCTTCTTTTTATAAACTGCCCTTACCACTTGGCAAGGGTCTTTTCCATGTTATAGGCTATAACATCACCTACTTATATGCATTGAGAATCTTATTAACCATGCTATATATCATCTTGAAAAAGCTCTTGGGCCTCTGATTTGCCCATTTAGGGATTGTGACTCTGAAACTCAGTCAACATTATTTGATGATGACCTTCAAATTTGCTTAGAAACCCATCAATTCATGAGGTCTATCATGAAATTTTAATCATATTAACACCTGAAAGAAGATTTTAATACATATTTCAACCTTACAAAAAGGACTCTAAACTCTCTGTTCAGACCACTTGTAGGTGGTGATCCTCAAGTGTGCAAGTAATAAGGTATAATATAGGTAGTGAGCATGAAAAGTAGGCAATGTGCTTTGAAGGATGTTGACCTATTCCCTCACAAGATAATCCAATGAAAAAATTTAACTATAAAGAACCAGAGAACACTAAAACACCTCCATGGAGCCTCTACAATTCACCATAATACAAGTTATGCATCCATGACTACAAGTTCAAATACCAAGCATAAGCTAGGAGTCTTCTAAAAAGGAAAATTTATGAGAGAGAGAGAGAGTTGGATGATGAAAAACCATGGAGAGGACCTATTAAAACTTGCAAATACTCCATTAAAACCTCATAGTTCCATAGATTTCTAAAAGAAATGAATAGGTGCAAACCTATATCCTTCTTGAATAAAAAAGCATAAAAAACTTCTTGGCTTCTTAAAAATGATTCATAAAGGAGGATCCATAGAACTCAAACTTGTTACCATGAATTTGAATCTGATTAAGACCCCTCACAACCCCCAAGAGCACTACTCCCAACTCTATCTATACAAACTATACCAAGCATTCAAAGTTGGCTCTTCTTGGCTTATGAAGGCAAAAAGGAAGGAAAATAAGAAAAATTTGATCTTTATGACTTTGTCCCTGGACATTAGGTGTAGTGAAGACTTTATGAATCTCAAGAGACACTTAACTCATGTTTTCATCTAAAGATGGACTTTCCAAGTCCGTATAAGTGCCATTAAGAGCCTATTTTTAGGATATTCCCCTATTTTTGTGCATGAAACTACTTTTCTACCTCTGATCACTTCCTAACATGTTCTAACTTCGTCCACATTATAATCTTGCTTAGTGATAATTTGCTTCCTTGGAAAAGTCCATAAAAGTCACTTAATGAGCCTAAAATGTGACCAAAAGGCACTTTTGGCATATGAAAAATGACAAAGGGGTTAATAAATGACATAGGGACACTTTATAACATTTAAATAACCCTTTTAAAACATTTTTAAGACAATTTTAGCCTTTGACTATGTTTGACCACAGCTGACTAGAGTTGACTTGAATTGACTACACAAGTACAAGGAAGCTAAGCTTATACCAAGGCTAGAACAAGGATAGGTGAGATGTTTAGACACACATGAGACCCTATAAGACATATGGAAACCTTTGTAAAGTTTTAATATCTAGGGGTTGACCTAATTTGACTAGAAGTCAAATTTGGTAAACACTTTTGGTAATTCCTAGGGATAACATGCTTTCTATGTTAAAGATCAGTGACTTTATCCTATCCATTATGCAAAGGGAGTCAAATGCACTCTTAGAACAACAAGATCAGATCTTGACTTGACTAATAAGATAGTTGATTTACCTCAACACATAAAAATAAAATAACACACATAAGGAAAGGGAAATAAAAAAACACACACAAGGCAAGGGAAAGGAAAACACACATGTTAATCAAGATACTTAGGAAACACCACAAAATAGTAAGCAAACTAATTATACACATTTAACCAAACATACATTCCTCCTGGATCAAAAATAAAGTATATCAAATCTCCTTCTTTATGAGATGGATGAGGGTGCCAAACATGCTTCCCTTTAGATATAGTACTATATGACTCATGCTCCTTTCTTGTTCCTTGGCTTGGCATGTCTTTTGATGGAGTCATCTCAAAAAATTCTCCAAGGTAGATGAACTCTTCTTGACCTTGGAAACATACTTCATATTGTTGTTCCTTTGTCTCCTCATAGTAGATTTGCACCTCCATGAATGGAATAGCTTCTTGAATGTATATGTCTTCTTGAAAGGTTTCATTGTTATTCTCTTTTATTACAAACTCTTCAAACCTCTCAACAAGTTTTGTACCATGGCCTTCTAGGAGTGTTTCTTGTTCAAACTCTCTCTTCATGTTTATAAGAGCAACTTCACATGTGGTTCTAGAATCAATCTTCAAACCATCTTCAAAATGCCCATAGTCAACATAGATTACTCCATCATGGTTTAGAGTCTCTTGATGGTGGTACCTATCAAAACATACTTGATCCTCAATAGCTTGGGCTTGCTTTCTTAGAAGTCTTGCCTTCTCACAATCTTCATATTCTTTGAACATTTACATATAAGTATGCCCTATGTCTTCATGATGCAATGGAAGATTTACCTCTTCAAGCTTTATTTATTTAGCCTTATGAGTCATAAGTACTTCATTCAAAACCTCTTCTTTCTCATCTCCAACATCTCCATAGTCATCACAGATAGGAGACTCAAAACAATAAAACACTTCCTTTTTATCACTTGGGATCTCTTAAAGGACTTCAGCTTGTATCTACCTTGCTTCAACCTCCTTGCTCTCTTCTTATTTGGATTCTAAAAGAACATTTTCCAAGACTTCTTCTTCACCATAAAGAAGGTCCTCTTCCTCATCATCACAATCTAATATTTCTTCACAAGAAGTCAACTCTTATTTATCATCAACCCAATCTAAAATCTCTATCTCCTTCTCCCTCTTAGTGGTGCCAATATTAGGCATCTTAAAACTAGGAACTTGGGCCCAAGAAGGCTTCTAAGGAGAAATGTATTATCCAAAATTAGAAGGGTAGAATGGATCATTTGGAGGGGGGAAATGGGTTCAATGAATTCATTGGCTTCAAGCTTCTCTTAGATAGATGAGAGCTCTTGCATTTTGAGTTCCAACTCCTCAATTCATTTGGCAAGGTTCTCTTGAAATAGCTTCTCTTGGGGGAAAATAGGATATTCATTTGGATAATAAGTAAAATAAATTTTAGATGAAGGGAAAGAGGCTTCTTGAAGAGGGGTGAGAGGGAGTTGAGTAGGTTCAAATTTATCTTCACTTGCAACTTCTCTGCTTAGACATTCTTTATCCTTCTTTCCACAAACTGCCACTACTTCTTTCCATCTTGGGAAGCTAAGATTAGAGAGTTCTTCATGAGGATGAGATACAAATGGAGGGGTAGTGAATTATTGGATTAGGAAACTTAGGATTTCCTTAGGCTTCTCATCTTATCTCCAACTTGGAATGTCACACTTAGGAACCTCTTTTTTTTGCCATGATGGATTGAATTAAATGTTGGTTTACCAACTTAATCTCCTTATCAATGTGGGCCTCCAACATCAATATTACTCTCTCAAAATCCTCTCTAATCTGGTTATGAGATAGATTAACTTGCTCAATAGTGGTGTCCCTCTTCCTTTGGCTACTCTCATGGATGGACTTCCAAGAAGGGAAAATTTGTGGAATGCATGAAGGACTTAGGACATTATGAAGCATGATTGGATTAGCATTTTGAATGGGTATATTTGACACACATGAAGATTAATATGGGGTTTATTGGAGCTGAAGAGATTAAGCTGGTTCATGGGCTTTCAACCTCTCTTCTATGTGAAAAATTAGACCACAAACATCAAGCATTTCACTCGTAAGACCTAATAATTAGCTTTCTCAATGGGCATCCATTCTCTCTTGAATATCTCTAAAACACCCCTCACACTCTTGATAAAATCACTAGGGATGACTTGACCACAACCATTTCTAGTATCAAGATCTAGCATATAGTCCTTATAACCAATTAGAGCCTTCTTGAAACTTGCAATGGACTGACTTGGAGAAGAACTAGGTGGACTAGGTGAAACATAAGCTTGAGAAGGTTGATTATATGACTAATGCAAATCATATCAAGGTTGAATATGGTCATATTGGGGCTGACAAGACTGACTAAGGACTTGTTCATATTGATGGGGAATGGGCTAAGATGGATATGTTTCACCAACTTGTGTAAGACAAAACTCAACATCAAAATTATCCATGAATCATTCATAAGAAGTGTATAGAATAAGAAAAAATCTCAATTAGAGTACCTAAACTACTTAACTAGTATATTTATGCTTGGATTTGCCATTGGTGCTTGGTGGAATTGCCTCCAAAGGCTGATATCTTGAGGAGAACACTAAAACTCCATAAAAAATAGGATTTTCAATCCCATCGAGCATGCCAAAAAATATTTTCACTTGAACTTTCACCCTTTGAGGAGATAATTCAACTCTCCTTGTTCAAGTGGCATAATGGAAACACCTCAAGGCTGTGGGTGACCCAAATTTGAGGTAATTCTCTAGATTAGGGCTAGTTCCTCTTGATGTACCACTTCTACACACCAAAACCACACTTACACTTTTGAGGAAAATGATTAAGAATCCTAAACTAACCTAGCTAAGGAGGTGATACACCAAATAGATTGTCAACTCACACCACTTGCAATACACTTGGAACCAAAGAGAAACTTGCATATACACTTCATCAAACTAAAATCTCTTCTTCTACATCAATGTTTCAAGCATGGGATCTTGAAGAGAGCTTATATTATGAGTAATAGACAATAGGTCTTCTAAAAACACTAATGAATAGACTACTCACTATATATGCAATCTTTATTAGACACTTCTTGCTAACCTGTAAAAGAGAGCTTTCAAACTACACAAGGCACTAGGAAGAATAACATGTCAAGGTAAGCAAAATACACTTATACAAGACCAACAACCATAGAATGAACTTCATGAATTCATGAATGAGTTAAAATTAGGATTCTTTATGAGTTCAAGGCAAAAATTGAGCAAGGCTTTGCCACACTCAGGTGGAGAGATCTGTACAACAACCAAAAAAACTAATACATATACAAATTGTGAGAGAAAAGAGAGAGTGTGAAGCTCAAGACTCACTTTTCAAGCAAGAAAAAGTAGTTAAAATATCATGGAATCAAGCATAAAATAGGTCCTATAATGAATACAAGGATAAATGTCTCCCAAATTATCAAACTTTACCAAATGTGGCATAGATGCTCTCTTGCTTGCATATAAAACTGCCCTCATGATTTGCCTTTATTGGACTAACTCACCACTAAATAGGGATAGTTATAATTATTTAACTAATGGGGAGGGGTTACTAAAAATCCTCCATAGGTATTGGAGTGGTCTCTAATCATTCATATCCCCCTGGCCATGAACAATCATCTCAAACAGTTACAAATGACTCCTTCTCACGTACCCTTTACACTTAGCACTCAAAATGCTTCCAATTATTCAACCCAATACATGCACAAGGAGGGATGCCACTTCTCAAGATTTTCCATGCTATCAGGCTCATCAATCAAGCCTCAAAAGGCTTCCTAATTGAAGTTTTTATCTTTTTCACCAAGTGATCACTACTTGTTCATTAGACTAGCTGAGATGAGGAAGATATTAGACACACTTAGGAGCTTAAATACCTATATTATCATGGATACTTATAAAAATTCCCATACTATCTCCCAAAGTTGGTTACATCATTTGAAGCTTCTCTATATCTGTAAAACACTCAAATTTGTCAAATAAATCCATGTTGTACACCATCCAGACAAGTGTAGTACAACTAATTTACATGGGGAGGAGCCTTGAAGAGTATTATATAGTTTTAAATAATATCTTTGTCTTTTACACTCCATTTGTATGTTCCACTTATCTTATCTTTCCAATTAGGTCTTTAGAGAGGGTTTGTGAGGGTTCTTAGCAGTTTCTATTCATAGCCATTGTTTATAAAAATGGCACATTGTAATTCTATCTAAATGCCATTTATGTCTTCTTTGGTACCCTCTCTAACATCTCTAATCACCTTTAGTCTCCATGAAAAGTTTCATGGAAGATACAAGCATTCTAAGATGGGCACTCATGTCCTTTCTATGCATTTTACATGGTCTAAGTGCCTTCCAACCAAGGAATGGCCTCTTGATGAAATTCAATGCAAACTAGTGGCTCAAACACCTATGTATACACCCAAATAATGTTATTAAAAAAAATTATTTTTTAATTCATGCTAAAATTTTGAAAGGCTTCTCATTTGGAAACTAGGCCAAGTCTTGCTCTCTAGGTCTGTCTATAAACCTTGTTGCCCAAACAATCCTATTTGGTTTCAGAATTTATAACTTAGATTTATATGATTAAATATACATATACCAACTTCATCAATAATCTTGCAATGGTCCCTCAACCTATGGCTGATGTTCTTACCTATTCTTCAATATTTGTAGGGTTTAGGCATAGGGAAAGTGCCCCTTGTTTGAGACAAAATAGGGGCACTTCCCATATTTTCTCACAAAAATTTAATATTGGAGGATGTTTTTCAAGTTATAATTATGCCCCATACCAAAATTGAGCTCATAACTCAGTCATTTGACCCTATAAAGACCTCAAAAACCAAGACTGGGTTTCTCAAGGCAGACTGTATAGGGTTTTAAACCATGGATTGTGTTTGCTTGTGATGATAACTTCTTTCCTACTTACATACCATATTCATAATGTTCATAGAGACATTAATATTAATTATGGAGTTTTTCACTTACCTTGAATCATTCTAACCTTAAATTTAGCCTTCATAATTACTTTAGTTTCTCAATTAAGTCTTTGATTGCTAGACTGAGACATTTACCTTTAGACTCTGTTGAAGGTGTCATTTGGATGCAATAAGTTTGTTCAGATGTTAAAGGACTCATCATGAATACACTTTGAGGTAAAAATTTATTCTTTAAATTTTACCCAACTTTGAAAGCTAAAAATCACCATTTGGGTATCAGCTCTAGGTCATTGTCCCAGTTGACTATGTTTTGTGTTGAAAAACACTTGCCTGAAGGTGTTCATAGCTTAGGGGTAGCCTTGAAACATTACATTATTTTTATTGAAACCTTCCTATATCATTGTAATTTTGATGAATTGAATTCATGCTTGGGTTATACTAATCAGCAAAGGACTTCTCAAACCACTACCATACCATAGTCAATAATGTTGAAATAGATGTAACCTTGTAGGTGTTTGTGTTACCTACTTTTGACTTTATCATGGAAAATGAGAGTCTCTTTTTTTGGCTTCCATGCTCATTTTATATCCTTTCCATTTACTATCATTCATGTCTCAATTATTTATTACCTAAACTCTTCCTTTGCAAGACATGGAAAATAGGTCTTGGCTATAGGTGCGTCTCAAGCCTATTGTACGGATTGTCTTATCTTCACCAATGAATGCAAGACATATTTATGCATGCCTTGATGTTCATCTTGCTAAGGTTATGTTATTAGTGTGATAAAACATCATACCTTAGTCTTAAGTATCAAATCTACTTATTAGGCCAAAGTATCATCTTTGATTCATCATATTGTAGATAATACTGTGGAAAATCAATGTTTTGGAGGCACTTTTAGGACTTTTGAAAACCACCTTCCTTTTATCAACTTCCCTTCCCACTTGACAAGGGTCTTGTCCATGTTATAGGCTATAAAATCACCTACTTGTATGCCTTGAGACTCTTATTAACCATGTTATATGTCATCTTGAAAAAGCTCCTAGGCCTTTGATTTGCCCATTAGGGACTGTGGCACTGAAACTTAGTCAACATTCTTTGAAGATGACCTTCAACTTTGATTGGAAACCCATCACTTCATGAGGTCTATCATGAAATTTTAATCACATTAACACCTTAAAGAATATGTTAATACATATTTAAACCTTACAAAAAGGATTCTAAACTTTCTGTTTAGACCACCTGTAGGTGGTGATCCTCAAGTGTGTAGGCAATAAGGTATAATATAGGTAGTGAGCATGAAAATTAGGCAATGTGATTTGAAGGATGTTGACCTATTCCCTCACAAGATTATCTACTAAAAACATTTAACTATAAATAACTAGATAACACTAAAACATCTCCATGGAGCCTCTTCAATTCACCATAATATAAGATATGCATCCATGACTACAAGTTTGAATACCAAGCATAAGCTAGGATTCTTCTACCATGGAAACTTTATGAGAGATAGAGAGAGAGATTTGGATGATTAAAACACCATGGAGAGGACCCATTCAAACCTAAAAATACTCCATAAAAACCTCATAGTTCCATAGATTTCTGAAAGCAAAGAGCAAGTGCAAACCTATACCCTTCTTGAATGCAAAAGCATAAAAAACTGCTTGGATTCTTAGAAATGATTCATAAATGAGGATATATAGAACTCAAAAAAAATTCCATTATTTTTAATATGACTAAGACCCCTCTCAACCCCCAAGATCACTCCTCCCAACTCCATCTATATGAACTGTACCAAGCATTCAAAGTTGGCTCTTCTTGGCTTGTGAAGGCAAAAATGAAGGAAAAGAAGCAAAATTTTATCTTTCTAGATTTTCCCCTACACATTATGTGTAGTGAATACTTTATGAATCTCAATAGACACTTAACTCATGTTTTCATCTGAAGATGGACTTTTCAAGTCCATACAAGTGTCATTAAGAGCCTATTTTTTAGGAGATTCCCCTATTTTTATGCATGAAGCTACTTATTTTTTTCCTCTGATCACTTCTTGACATGTTCTAACTTCATCCACATTATAATATTTCTTGGTGACATTTTTCTTCTTTGGAAAAGTTTGTGCAAGTCATTTAATGAGACCAAAATGTGACCAAAAGGCAATTTTGGCATATGAAACATGGCAAAGGGATTAATACATGACTTAGGGACAAATTATAACATTTCAATAACCCTATTAAAATATTTATAATATAATTTTATCCATTGACCACATTTGACCATAGCTAACTAGAGTTGACTTGAGTTGACTAGACAAGTACAAGGAAGCTAGGCTTATACCAAGACTATAACAAGGATAGGTGAGATGTTTAGACACACATTATACCCTATAGGACATATGGAAAACTTTTAAAAGTTTAAATATATAGTGTTTAACCCAATTTTACTAGAATTAAAATTTGGTTAATAGTGACCTTATACAACAATCTACTCTCTTGTTGGTTGTCTTCCATGTCCAAATTTGTGAACTCATACCTCTCCGTACTCACCATCTCAAAATAACTTATCTTCTCTTCCTTCTTATGGGCTTTTATCAAGTTAAAAATCTCCATATATTTACCAAAGTATTTTTTGGTTGCCATCAACATCACTCTTTATTCCACTCTACCTGCATCACCTTTCAAAAATAGCCCATCATGAATAGCCTTCTTTCTCTACAGTGTAAGTATTTTCTTTCCCATCATGAATAGCCTTCCTATAAAATTTCCATGGCCTCCCTAGTAATAAATGTAAAAAATTCGTGGGCATTATGTCACACAAAACTCTATCCTTATATCTATCTATATGAAATTCAACCAAACTTTATTTACTCACCATTATTTGATGTCCTTCTTTAACCCATGTTCCTTGTAAGGATGTGGATGTGGAATTGTCTTCAATCCTAGATTTTTTACCATCTCCAAAGACACTATATTATCTATACTTCCTCCTTCAATCAAAAAATTACAACACTTTCCCTTCTATTTACACCTACTTCTAAATAAACTTCTCCTTTAAATTGGTTCTTTTACTTGTCCTTTATGCTACAATAAAACTCTTTTCATGAGAAAACATTATCTTCTCACTTGTCTAATTTATTCATTTAGTCTTCTTGCATTCTATTTACCATCCCTACCAATGTATGAGGGACACTTTATTTCCCTATGTCTTTCTCTATTGCAATGCTAAAACTATCCTTGAAAGGTTGATCTTTGTTTATTTCTCAAGAAACTATCATTTATTCTTACTGTATCAAATTCAAATGGTCTTAATTCATATGCATGATATTTTATCCTCATGTTTTCTTGAAGTAATACTACATTATTTTGTGGCCTTTTGTCTTCTTGGACTAATTCTCGATGCTCTTCTCTAATTAACCTTGGGCTACAAAGGTTCCTCTTGACCTTGGTGTCCTCCATTGCCTTCCACATGTGCTATCTCTAAACATTATACTCTTTCCTTGAGATCATTCTCAATAGATTCCATTCTCACAATCAAAGCTACAATAAACTTTGTCATATAACCCAACAAATGATCCACCATGCCATCTTGATCTCCGTTGCCTCTATTTACTATTGTTTTATGGGTCTTTATTCTTGGTTACCTGCTTTGTAGTTGAGTTCTAAACACATGATTTCAATATCTCTTTTTTCCTTGTCAATTATTGTCTTCTTTGTACCTATCACAAATCACCCACCACCAAGATCAAACCAATTTTGATACTAAATGATGTAGAGGATGGTCAACTTTCTCACCTACTCTTTGTTTGATGATCACTCATTAGACCAAGGTCCAAGTGGTCAATCTAGGGTTCATAAATCCTTTACCTTTATTATGGATCTGAATATCCTTCACAACCTCCTAAGTACCTCTTAATATCTCTCATACCCTTGATAATTCCCTTATTTCTTTATTTCTCAATCTTGGCAACTTTCTCCCCTACTACAGTTACTCTTTATAGCCTTTTTCTATGCTAAAACTACTTATATAGCTCCATATGGATAGAAGATGTGAAATTAAAAATTGATTATAATACTCTCTTTTGATCATGTTCTCTTCATGAATTTTTAATCCCTAATGCTTCTACTAAACCCCTTTTCTTTACCCTTTTAAGCCACTGCCAGACCTAATTAGGCCTACTCTGCCTATGAACATGCATAGTCCTTTCTCCACTTGTCAAAACGTATAGAAACAAGATGAAAACTCACAAATCTCGTTATCTTCAATGAGAAATCTCTAATTACAAATTTTTATACCTTTTCATTGGTGTAAATTTTCCCAAATGAGATTTTTCTTCTCAAACCCTAGCTTAGGGCTTACAAACACTATGAGGACCTAAGAGCACTTAATATGCTTTTTCATGTTTCAAATAAGGTTTTTAAAGAATATAAAGGCATATTTAGGTATTTCTCTCCCTTATACACTTGTTAAAAACCAACAAACATCCTCCATCAAACTCTGTTCCACTTTTGTTTTGATTTCTTGACCTTACTATGTATGCAGACACAGTTTATAGGTTCTTGAAGAGACTGTTTTGAGGTTTAAGGTCTCTCCAAATGATTTCCACCTTATATAAGACTTATTATAAGTTTATTTAACTTTTAATAACCTTTATAAATTGGTATAATTCCTTCAACACCCCTCTATTCAATTATTGACCATGTTTTGATTGTTTTGTGTGCACCAACTTAGACTGCTATAGGTTTATAAAATTGGTATATGAAGTATAGTCCATAATGGACTGGGACCTCATAAACTCCTTTATAACAATGAAACACATATTTATTAATGTGTAAAGACTATTTAAAAAGGCTTTTTGTAATTTTAAACTTCCTTATATCACTGTGTGATTAATCTCTTGTAATACAGAGAATAGGGCCTATTGATTTGGTCTGTAACTTAGAACCAATCAATTAAAGTCATTGAAAACTCATAATGGAATACTTGAAAATTTTATGAGGAATCATATACAAACTTACCAATATAAATACAAAAACTATGAGGAAATCTTTACTTAGACCTTCCCTTATTGAAAACTCCAAACACTGTCAACATATGGAGCATACTTAGGAAAATAGGATTATCTTCAAAATGTCAACTTGAGGGTTTCATTTTCAATTTATTAGGTATTTATCCATTGTTTATTCTAATACCATACATAACTGAATCTAAAACTAAAAATACATGTTTTTATATCTACTCTAACGACCATAACTACCTCCTAGCAAGTCACTTGTAAGAATATTTTCCCTTGACACAAATATCAAAGATGATACTTCCATAAAAATGTGCTTTGAGGTCATGTTTATAAACCTAAGGGTATTTATTCAATTTACCTATCCATACAACACCTTAATGACCTTTTGACAAACTCCTACAACATTCTTTCTATTCCAAAACATTCAAATTTTCAAATTATGTAATTTGGTGGGAAAACTTCCCATTTGAATTCCTAAGCTACTTGGTCCTTCTGATCATGTGGAAAGCATTCCAAAATGTATTTTAAAATGCTTCACATTGTTACCATACACTAATAAATTCTATTGACTCTCCATTTACTTGAATAAGATAAAACTTGGAATCAACTTATTCTCATGAGTGATTCCCCTACATCACTTCCTTGGAAGGGTGATCTTGGTAGCCTCCACCATCGGGTTTCCATCTTGGTTAGAAGTGGATCAAGGAATTTGTAAGGGACTAGAGGTATCTTTGATGGGGATATAGATGTCTGACTAGAAGTAGAACAATTCCCATATCACTTCTCCCAAGCTAAATTGTGAAAACTTTTTTTCTTTCAATAGTTATGGCTTTATAAAAATCTAGATTATTGTGTGTGAATGCAAAGAAAATGAATTAATCACTTGATCACACACATAGATGGTCTTTGGAATGATTATAGCTTAATATTTCATATGTTGAGGCAGATTTTAGTACCTTTGAATTATTATTTGTTCTTTTTGGTTACTTGCAGCTAATGTTTCTTTCTTATGAAATCATTGATTTAATATTCTTGAAATACTCAAGAGTATTTCCCAGCAGGATATATCATTTATTGTTGCTTGCACAACATGTCCTTTATTCCACCTAAAACTAGGGACCCTATTTTTACTTTACATTCTAGTCTTATGTCTTGAAGGGGTTTGGTGGTTTTTTTAATTGATTCATCATATTGAGAATGATTTGTTGTTAGATGTGAAGGTTTAAACCTTGAATATGTTTCATTAATTTAAATAAGCCCCTATAATAATAAATTTTTATCATAAGCATTTGGTCTAGAAATTATATCTAGGATTGCATTGATTTAAAAATCAAAATTTGTATGATTCTATTAAGTCTTGGTCTATCTTAATGCTTATATTTTGAAACGCATTTAAATCTTCCTTTTTAGACAACTTTGCCTTTTATTTATGTAAATTATCTCTCTCATAATTTTCTACTTCTTTTCCTAAGAAATTTAATCTATTTTCTTTCATTTTTATCTAAAGTGACTAAGTTTTCATATATATTTATTCTTTTACTTAATCATTATTATATAAAATGAACTAAATTCGCTTTAGGATCGAGCAAATGACTAAGTATTCATGTATTTTTTATTCTCTATTTAATCATTTTTTAGTTTTTGTTTTAGCCATTTTCATTTAAAATTTCTTAATCATTGGCTTTTGAACTTAAAAGTTGTTGATTGTGTTTCTTCACTTTCTTGCTCACAGGTGCCTAAATTTATCCTAAAGCATTTCTTGTGCCACATGACACCATTTCACTATTTCTAATGGACCTAAACCATTCATAAAATCTTTTGACTCTTAGTCAATTTTTGGTAATTTCTCTTGCAGTCACATGTTAAATTTTTACTTCTCTCAAACTTAGTTGATTCTTCAAAATAGTTCCCAAGGTGACACTAAAAAAAAAATTGAGTTTGCTCAAAATCCTTCAACTCAGTCGATTAGTGGGATCCTACCATGTGGCATGATATTAATGACCCACTACCCTAGTTGATTTCATACTTATAAAAGATCTTCTAGATGAATGAATTACTCGGATGTTGCAACGTGGCACAACCCTAATGACCCACTACCCTAGGATGGTCCATATAATATCTAAACACATTAGACCTTTAGGGTAAGTAGGATGATGCCACATGGTAAAATCTTACTTATAAACCTTTAATCTGTGGATTAGTATGGTTACTATTTATTTATTATTGATTTGATTTGAGCATTTTGACATATACTGATATGGGATAATTATATTATTGATTTGTATACATGATGTAACAGTTGTATTTTAATAATTATGTACATCGAATATATATATTTTTTAATTTTTCATCATTGGTTGATTAGATGATGACTTAGACTAACTACCTAATTGTTGTGAGGTGGATGCAGGATAGATCCTAGCCTCAGAGCATGATGAGGGAGAGCATCATCAAAGAGGATGGGCTAGATGGGATGATTGAGAGACTATCAAAAGAAGTTGCTAGTAACCCAAACTGACATACCACCATAGATTGACTTGTTAAATTCTTTGTATTGATCTGGTTTGCTAGTATTATGCTTGTTAATGTTAGAGTAGTTTATATTGATTAAATTTTAATTTTGCATTAAAAAATGAATGAATTTATTATCCTATAGTATTAGAATATATTCTACTGGTTATGGTGATTATTTTATTTGTGAGATGTTTTATATTGTATTCTATAACTGAATCATTAATGCATCTCTCAATAGGAAATAAAAATAGTAAGTAAATCTTTATCTAATTTGTCAAAATAATTATTTATTATAATCTTCAGTTGTTTGATTATTGTATTAGACAATTATTGATTTATGGTATTCAACATATTAATTATGCTAAATAAATATGTGTAAAAATCCTAATTAAACACTAAGATGAACCTATACATTAAAAAGATGTATCTTATGATTATCAAGTTGACTTGATTGCTAAGCATTTTAATTATTGCATGAAATCCTATGATGAATTTATTTAAAAGAGATATTTAGAAAGCTTCAAGAAAAGGTGAAGCTAAGTTAACATGTGAAATAAAGGGAGGTTAATTAGAAGTTTAGCCAAAATAATATTAGCATGCATGATTTTAGAGAAAAATCAATCTCAAAGTAAATAAATATAATTAATTGTTAGCTAAACTAGCAAATTAAGTATTAATGCATGTAGAGATAAGTGTTATTAGTGATTTTAGATGGGGAGATAAAAACATGCATAGATAGTAAACTCGAAGATATTTGAAGACAGAAAATGCATGCAAAGTAAAGATAATGGGAAAAGGATTTAATAAATTAGAAAGGAGTTTTGGGAAAAGAGGATAGAGGTAGATACGGGGGAAAAAAAGATGAAAAATAAAGGGAGAGAGGGGAGCGAGAGGAAGCAGAGGTTTTTGAAGAAAGAAAGCTTGGCAAAAATAAGCATGGTGGCATCACATAATGAAATCAAATTATCTCGAGGTAGGGTCTTCAATTAATTTTCTATGTATAAATTTAATATGTTTTTATATTTATTATAATATTTGTGTAGTATAGAACCATTTTTTAAATAAATATTGGGCTACATTAATTAATACATCAAGTCATTTTCTAAAAATACCTTGTATATATTTGAAACCAATGTGTATTATTTCAAAGTCTAGGATACACATAAAGCATTGAGTATTAGATTATAGCGTTGAGTCACCTTTTTAAATCTATGTTGAAAACTTAGGTTGTGTTATATTTTAATTTTGTGTGTAATTCTGTAGAGCTTGCATCTTTCCCTGAGAATGGATTGTGTAATACCCTTTTGGCTTGCATCCCATATTTAATAGGTTGTCAAGGTTGCGTCTTATTGAAACTACCAGGTCACAAAGAAAGTAAATAGTTAGTCATTATAGTGAAATGCCATTCCTAATAGAATGTTAAATTTATAAAAAAAAGGAATGGTGTATGTATATATAAAGAGTATGCTAAGTATTTGGTTTCCAAACACCAAGGTTTGTAACAGATAATGTTGAATAATAAATTGATATGTATATTCAATTACATTTATAAATCATAAAAGTATTTAATAAGATCACTGGAGCTAAAATATATAATGTTGAGTCAAAATTTGAAACAGTGTTGTGTCTTGAAACAATTTAAGCTGCATGCAAATGAAATGCCAGGCTAATATTAAAATGTCAAACTCTAGATAATCATTATTTAGATGTTGAGTATAATGAAATTGGTTGAGTTTCAATATTCAAATGTTAGGTATATATATATATATATAATGTTGAACCTCTAATTAAAAATGCCTTGTCCTTGATTTAATATGTTATGGATGTGAAAGAAGTCACTGTAACATTTTGATTAAATGTTAAATCTATTTATATAAGTCATATAAGTATATTTTAGAAACTGTAGAGGTATATATATTAAATTGAGATGTTGGGGTTAAGTATATTAAAATCTATGTGTGTTTTAATAAAACACCTAGTCCTGTAGAGGGGTCGTTGAGTGTGTATATATAAAATGGCTAAAAATAAATTCAATTTAAAAAGCTAAGTTTAGAAATGAATTGGTTGCATTTAGATAAGTCATTGTGTAACGCTAAGCATGAAAATGGAATGACAAATCATTAATATGAGTTGTTGAATCTTATATCATAGTTGAGTCTTAGAATAAAAGTGTTGAGTACAATTAATCATAGAGTATTAAATTGAATGGTGTGTATACTTTGTAAATTACTAACATTTAAGTTAAGTCCCAAGTATACATAAAGTGTTTAATATACATCTTCGAATGTGTATATGAGACTCCAAATTATATAAAAAAATGTTGAGTAAATTAATCATTAAGTTTATTGATTGGGGGGTTGAGATTAAATATAGAAGTCATTATGTCATATATTAAGTGTTTTGTATTTTATTAAAGCATTGTGAATATTAAACTATTACTTATCCCCTTTAATAAAATAAAAATATGCAAGATCTAATGTTTAATGGAACTTTATTTTGCCTCAGGTTTTTTGTAAAGCAATTTATAGGTTGAGTTACACTCTCAACTGATTTGCGTTGCCAACTTGAGTTGCATTTTAAATAATGAGTGTGATTACCAAGGTCATATCCATATAAAAATAATTATATTATCTTTTAGTAAGATTTAAAATAACTAAAGTGTTTAGGGGTGTTCTTATGGAAATATATGTATACGAGAACTTGGGTATTCATATAATTATATAACTAGTATAGGGCATTAGATACTATGCTTATATCTGAAATAATAGATTGGTAATAAGTTACAATGAAGTAGAAACTTCAGCTATATTGAATATTGCCCCTTAAGTTATGTTCATATTAGGTATAAACTTGACTTATCATTAACCGGTGTTATGATAACTATTAGTGATGTGATATGTTTGCAAGTGGAAACAAATAGTTTACCTATAGTAAAGTGGAGTTATGAAATTAGGTCAACAGGATATAATTTTGTAGTGTCAAAAAAAGATAAAAACATATGTGCATTATATTTTATGAGATTAATTTATGTACAAGTAATTAGACTTTTTTAGAATAAAATAGTACATCATGATGTGTGCCTAGAAATATATGTTTTCATCTGATTATTATTGTGCAATATAATCTTGTACTTGTCTTATTATTAATTTTGGGTGTAAGATTGTTTTTTGGCATTTGATTAGGGTGCTCAATCATAATGATCTATGATATTATGGGATTTGATAAAGTTTATAGTATAAAAAGTACTCAAATGGTACATACTATATTTGATAAATCTTGACCCACACCTACATAAATATATATGTGTGTTGGTTTTTACTTAAATAGTATGTGTTGTAACATTAGGTAGGATATCATTTGTGTGTGCATAAAATCTTGAGAATGTAAATGAGTGTTAGGATAGACTTATATGTGTTTGTTTGACTTTCTTTGTTATATGTATTTATTGATATAAAATCATATGCTTTCATGTGTTTATGACTACTTTATATGATTGCTTGTAGGTAAACTAGTAGTTATGCTTTAAAACACCAAAATATGATAAAATGGGATATCAAGGGGGTGTAGTCATATGGAACTCATTGTAGTAGTTGAAATATGTAATTTAATATGTATCTTATCTAAGTGGTAAAAACACTAGTCATTATTTCTAGTTTAGAATTATTTTTAATATATGATTCATTCATGAATTGATGGAATAAAAGTACACTTAGCTTACTCCCATGTTTAGCATGTGGTATGGTATGATTTCTAGAAGAGTATGCTTAGTATGAATCTTATGGTTAAATAGTGGATAGTGAGACATTATCTTTGGTATGTATGATTTACATGTCAGTGTGATATCTTGAAATAGAATAGGCTTTCTATGATACGCTACATGTTTAGTTTTATCATACACATATGGGTCTTATCTTGTTCTCTATATTTTTACACCATTCTATATACACATCAACAAATGGAGGGACATTTCTTGATAGGAGATTGTGTATGGGATCATCGGTCTATTGTTAGTGTGTAAAATCACTTAGATGATGCTCTCACTCCCTTCATCAGTATTAATTATCTGGAGACTACACTTGAGATTCAGTGATACACGAGTTGACATGACTCGAGATCCAAAGAGTTTGGTAATTTTTTATTGTATTAGGTTGTATGCCTAAAGGAATGTAATTATATTATGTACTTGTATATTTAAACAATAGATGTTTTATTATTAGACCAATCGTAGTTGTGTCTTGTGGTGTTTACTTTCTTTGTAGTTATATAAGATTTATAATGTATGTAGTTTTTAAATTTGAAGTACCATTATTTTTAGTTATGATTTAGATATGTTGTATTGATTAATTATGTTATATAAATGTTAAGTTAATTATTTAATAATTTTTTAAAAAAAATGTTCTTTCTTAAGTATAAATTGAAGGGTTGTAACATGTGGTATCATATGTGTGGCTCAAACTCTACGACCTAATGAGTCTATTAAAATTTTCATACATTTCCATTTAATAGAAAGGATGATTTTGAAAGTATGTATGGTACAGTGAGTGTATATCTTAGAGAATTCGTACCCCCTTAGATTTGTTAAAGGGTTGGTTTATTGAGTGTCTCATTAGTGATCACTTTATAAGGTGTTAGGTAGGTATGAACATAGCTTTGTTCATGAGATGTGATCAAGGGTTTCCTACCATATTTTTTATCCTTTAAATTGAACACCTCAAGTGAGATTACATTTTTCTGGTAATTGAATCACCTTCGCCATTTGTGTTTTGTGTTGTGAGTAATTTAAAATTATGGAGTGCTTCTCACTTAAGTAATTATGATTTAGTTTTGTGTCTTACAATCCTATGAGTGATAAATCCTATAAGATCATTCTAGATTGGCACCACCTAGTACGGTGGAAATTTTCTTATAGACATCTTGTTTGATATTCCCTTCTGTTAGGAGTTTGTTATGTAGATTAACATTTGCATATTTATATAGACTTGTGAAATAAGTGTTATCTCTCTTAATTAGCTTAGAGGTGAGTTTATATTATTTCATTCTCCTCTTACATAATTTTTAGCTACTGAGAAGATTCATATTTTTAGGATGTTGATTTAAGTGTTTCCTTAAAAAGAAAACTTGTTTCTAAAAAGTTATTTGATCTTATTTCCCTTGAGTTCATGGGATAGTGTTTACTACTTCTCGTTGATAAAAGTATTAGGATTGGATGGATTAATGCATCCTTGTGATTCGTATTTTCTTTCTAGTTGTGGAAGTAGGTGATCACACTACACTTACAAGGTTGGTAAGTGAATAGGGATTGGTAATGTGGATTGCAATATTCCCTTTTACTTTATGAGGGTATGTAGGAGTTTTGTTTATGAGATTTTAGTTCTCTCCTTTTTACCTTATGACTTTTAGAGTTACTATCTTATCAAAACTTGTGTACTTGACCTCAAGGAATTGCAAACCTTGAATTTATACTAATTATAGTTGATTATAATTATTATCTCTTAACTATGAATATAATACTATAGGTTAAGTTATAGAATATGATTGATTAGTAGAAACTTAAAATAATCTCAAGATGATTGTATGATTTTTATTATGTATATGTTAGTACATATAGAATATTTTAGCATATAGTATTGTTTTTTATGATCTGTTAGTACAAATTTGTGTTTGTTATAACTGAGTATACTTTTTGAAGATCATCAAGTCATGAAGACCTAAGGGAAGAGTGGTGAATTAGGAACATGAGTTCTAAACAATAATATGGTATCCTACTTATGCCCACATTAACTCGGATTGTTGGTACTGAGTTGGATCAATAGTTGAACTTATCAAATCTATGATTTAATAGGCAAAACTTGTCAAATTTAATTGTATGGCCATATGCATGTATAATATGGACATATGTTTCATGTGGTTGGGTATTCCATGATTTTTGTATATATTATATTTACCATTACTATTCATCATCATGCTCATCAGGAGCTCCAATTGAGTAAATGATAGTATTAACATGTTATATTTATCTGAAACAATGTGGTGTAGTGATAGTATTAACATATACGCATCATCCTTGCCAAGTTTCCTAAATACTTTTCTTCGATATGAGAAATACATTCTCTAGGTTACAAAAATATGCGTAGGGGCTGGCTGGTTTTCTAAGGCTCTTTTGGATCAGTTGTTTTAACTTTTGTGATAATCTCATGTGTTTTTGGCAAGTTAGTAAGACTTTTATCAAGTTTTATGGGTGTGTCTTGTGGTTCTAGACCCCAGGGTGGTCATGATAAAACCAATCATCATAAGTGACATTGGTAAAATTTGTTTGTATATTTAAAAATGTCATTGATTAGGGTCTTTTGGGACCAATACTCTAAGAATAGTGTTAAATGAGAGAACTATGATGAGTTATCCAAGTAAAAAATACATTTATTTACAGGATATGATACTTGATACTATATTTTTATGATGTTAAACTCTATTTGTTAATCATAACTTTTTTTTGAATAAGAGTCATCAGGATAATGACCAATTTTATGGAGAGAGGATGTCACAACCTGATTTCACCCTATGACTTATAAACATTTAATTCATAGATTAGTATGGTTACTATCTTTTTATTATTGCTTTGATTTGAGCATTTTGACATATAATTGTATGGAATAATGATATTATTGATTTGTATACATGATGTAACAATTGTATTTTAATAATTATATACATTGACAATATATATTTTTTAGTTTTTCATCATTGATTGATTAGATGATGACTTAGACTAACTACCTACTTGTTATGAGTTGGATGCAGGATAGATCCTACCCTCAGAGCATGATGAGGGAGAGCATCATCAAAGAGGATGGGCTAGATGGGTTGATTAAAAAAATATCAGAAGAAGTTTCTAATAACCCAAACTCACACACCACCATAGATTGACTTGTTAAATTCTTTGCATTGATTTAGTTTGCTAGTATTATGTTTGTTAATGTTAGAGTAGTTTGCACTGATTATATTTCAATTGTGCATTAAAAAATAAATGAATTTATTATCTTGTAGTATTAGAATATATTCTATTGATTATAGTGATTATTGTGTTTGTGAGATGTTTTATATTATATTCTATAACCAAATCATTAATGTATCTGTCAATAGGAAATAAAAATAGTAAGTAATTTTATATCTAATTTGTCAAAACAATGATATATTATAATCTTTAGTTATTTGATTATTGTATTAGAAAATTATTGATTTATTGTATTCAACATATTAATTATGCTAAATAAATATGTGTAAAAATCCTAATTAAACATTAGGATGAACCTATACATTAAAAAGATTTATCTTGTGACTATCAAGTTGACTTGATTGCTTAGCATTTCAATTGTTACATGAAATCCTACAATGACTTTATTTAAAAGATATATTTAGAAGGCTTCAAGAAAAAGTGACGCTGAGTTAACTTGATATTAATTTGTGAAATAAAGGGAGGTTAATTAGAAGTTTACCAAAAGAATATTAGCATACATGATTTTAGAGAAAAATCAATCTCAAAGTAAATAAATATAATTAGTTGTTAGCTAAACTAGCAAACTAAGGATTAATGCATGTAGAGATAAATGTTATTAGTGATCTTAGATGGGGAGATAAATACATACACGTATAGTAAACTCAAAGACACTTGAAGAGAGAAAATGCATGCAAAGTAAAGATAATGGGAAAAGGATTTTATAAATTAGAAAGGAGTTTTGGGAAATAAGGATAGAGGTAGACACAGGGTAAAAGAAAAGACAAAAAAGAAAGGGAGAGGGAAGCTAGAGGAAGCAAAGGTTTTTGAAGAAAGAAAGCTTGGCAAAAACAAGCATGGTGGCATCACATAATGAAATCAAATTCCCCTGAGGTAGGGTATGCAATTACTTTTCTATGTATAAATTTAATATGGTTTTATATTTATTATAATATTTGTGTAGTATAGAACCATGTTTTAAATAAATATTGGGCTACATTAATCAAGATGTCAAGTCATTTTCTAGAAATGCATTGTATATATTTGAAACCAATGTGTATTGTATTAGAAGTCTATGATACACATAAAGTTTTGAGTATTAGATTATAGAGCTAAGTCACCTTTTTAAATCTATGTTGAAAACTTAGGTTGTGTCATATTTTAAGTTTGTGTTTAATCCTCTAGAGCCTACATTTTTCCATGAGAATGGATTGTGTAATACCCTTTAGGCTTACATCCCATATTTAATAGGTTGTCAGGGTTGCATCTTATTGCACTTTCAAATCACAAAGAAAGTAAATAGTTAGTCATTACAGTGAAATGCCATGCTTAATAACATGTTGAATTTATAAAAAAAAAAATGGTGTATGTATATATAAAGAGTATGTTGAGTATTTAGTTTCCAAATGCCAAGGTTTGGAATAGATAACGTTGAATAATAAATTGATATGTAAAGTCAATTACATTTAGAAATCATAAAAGTATTTAATAAGATCACTGAAGCTAAAATATATAATGTTGAGTCAAATTTTGAAACAGTGTTGTTTCTTTAAACAAGTTGAGCCGCATGCAAATGAAATGCCAGGCTAATATTAAAATGTCAAACTTTAGATAATCATTATTAAGATGCTGAGTATAATGAAATTGGCTGAGTTTAAATATTAAAATGTTGGGTATATATATATATATATATATATATATATATATATATATATATATATATATATATATATATATATATATATATATATATATATATATATATATATATATATATATATATATATAATGTTGAACCTCTAATTAAAAATGCCTTGTCCTTGATTTAATATGTTATGAATGTGAAAGAAGTCACTGTAATATTTTGGTTAAATGTTAAATCTATTTATATAAGTCGCATAAGTATATTTTAGAAATTGTAGAGGTATATGTATAAAATTGAGATGTTGGGGTTGATTATATTAAAAATTGTGTATGTTTTAATAAAACACTTAGTCCTATAGAGGGGTTGTTGAGTATGTATATATAAATTAGCTGAAAATAAATGCAATTTAAAAACCTAAGTTTAGAAATGAATTAGATGCATTTAGATAAGTCATTGTGTAATGCTAAGCATGGAAATGGAATGTCAAATCATTAATATGAGTTGTTGAATCTTACATCATTACTGAGTCTTTGAATAGAGGTGTTGAGTACAGTTAATCATAGAGTATTAAATTGAATGATGTGTATAATTTTTAAATTACTGAGTATTTAAGTTAAGTGCCAAGTATACATAAAGTGTTTAATATAAATATTCGAGTGTGTATATGAGACTCCAAATTATATAAAAAAAAATGTTGAGTAAATTAAGCATTAAGTTTATTAATTGGAGGGTTGAGATTAAAAATAGAAGTCATTATGTCATATATTAAGCATTGTGTATTTTATTAAAGCGTTGTGACTATTAAACTATTGCTTAGTCCATTTAATTAAAAAAAAATGTAAGATCGAATGTTTGATGGAAATTTATTTTGCCTCAAGTTTTTTGTAAAGTAGTTTATAGGCCGAGTTGCACTCCCAACCGAGTTGTGTTGCCAACTGGAGTTACATTTTAATTAATGAGTGTGATTATCAAGGTCATATCCTTATAAAAATAATTATATTATCATTTAGTAAGCTTTGGAATAACTAAAGTTTTTAGGGGTGTTCTTATGTAAATATATGTATACGGGAACTTGGGTATTCATATAATTATATAACTAGTATAGGGCATTAGATAATATGCTTATATCTAAAAAATAGATTGGTAATAAGTTATAATGAAGTGGAAAATTCAACCATCTTGAATATTGTCCCTTAAGTTATGTTCATATTAGGTATAAACTTGATTTACCATTAACCGAGGTTATGATAACTATTAGTGATGTGATATGTTTGCTAGTGGAAACAAATAGTTTGCTTGTAATAAAGTGAAGTTATGAAATCAAGTCAGTAGGGTCCAATTCTATAGCATCAAGAAAAGATGAAAACATGTGAGCATTACATTTTATGAGAGTAATTTATGTGCAAGTGATTAGACTTTTTTAAAATAAAATAGTGCATCATGATGTGTGCCTAGAAATGTATGTTTGCATCTGATTATTGTGCAGTATAATCATGTACTTGCCTTATTATTAATTTTGGGTGTAAAATTATTTGGTTGCATTTGAGTAAGATGCTGAAGCATAATGACCTATGATACTATGGGATGTCATAGAGTTTACAGTATAAAAAGTACCCTAATGGTACATACTATATTTGATAAATCTTGACCCACACCTACACAAATATATGTGTGTGTTGGTTGTTAATTGAATAGTATGTGTTGTAACATTTGGTAGGATATCATTTGTGTGTGCATACAATCTTGAGAATGTAAATGAACACTAAGATATAATTATACATATTTGTTTGACTTGCTTTGTTATATGTATTTATTGATATAAAAGCATATGTTTTCATTTGTTTATGACTTCTTTGTATGATTGCTTGTAGGTAAACTAATAGTTATGCCTTAAAACACCAAAATATGATAAAATAAGATATCATGGGGATGTAGTCATATGGAACTAATTGTAATAGTTGAAATCTATAATTTAATATGTGTTTTATCCAGGTGGTAAAAATACTGGTCATTATTTTTAGTTTGGAATTGTTTTTAATGTATGATTCATTCATGAATTGATGGAATAAAAGTACACTTAGCTTACTACTATGTTTAGCATGTGGTATGGTATGATTGCTAGAAGAATATGCTTAGTATGAATATTTTAGTTAAATAGTGGTTAGTGAGACATTATATTTGGTATGTATGATTTGCATGTCAATGCGATATCTTGAAATAGAATAGGCTTTCTACAATACACTACATATTTAGTTTTATCATACACATATGAATACTAGCTTGTTCTCTGGATTCCTACACCATTCTATATATCCATCCATAAATGGTGGGTGTTTTTTGATAGGTTATTGTGTAAGGGATCGTTGGTATGTGGTTAGTGTGGAAAAGCAATTAGATGATGCTCTCCCTCCCCACATTAGTATTACTTATCTGGAGACTATACTTAAGATTCAGTGATACACAAGTTGACATGACTTAAGATCCAGGGAGTTTAGTATATATTTATTGTATTAGACTGTATACATGAAAAAAATGTAATTGTATTATGTATTTGTATATTTGAACAATAGATGTTGTATTATCAGACTAGCCGTAGCTATGTCTTGTGGTGTTTACTTTCCTTGGAGTTGTATAAGCTTTATAATGTATGAAGTGTTTAATTTTGAAGTACTATTATTTTTAGTTATGATTTAGATATGTTGTATTTGTTGGGAAATACGAAACCCGTGGAAGCACATAATTGATTACCATATACAAGCAACTTAAGATGTGAAATTAACCAGAAGTAACAAGTAACTAGAAACCAAAAATGACACAGAATATGAGAGACAATACACAACTTGTATTAATACTCATCTAAAAAAGAATACAATAAAGAGATGCCACACTCTTCCACCTTACAGAGGCTTCCCACACCTCAAGTGTACAGTACTTCTTTCCTCAAAGCTCTCTCTCTCTTACGGTCCCAACACACAACTCAAACACAGAGTTGGTGTTCACCTCCAACCAGTCAGTATTCACTACTGCTAGTACTCCAGTGCTCCACACACTCCACAAGTGCTCCATGCACTCCAAAAGTGCTCCACGCACTCCAAGTACTCAATGTACTTCAATTAGATCTCCCCTGAACTGCAACAACCTGCAACCCAAATGATCTCACTTATGGAAGGAACTGCCTTGCCTTCCTCTTTGCTCTCTTTCTGAGTACACACTGTACTCCAAGTAGATCCTGCTTGATCCTGCTCCCTGTTGTGTTGTTGTCCTCCCTGATCTTGCACACCTGCAAATCAATCTGGTTATGTACACCTACAAACCTGGATCATGCACACACATACACCTACAGATCAATGATATTACTTACCATGTAGATCTCCTAAAGAAGCCATGCACACCTACTGACCAAGATCCGACACCCCTGAAGAATCTTGCTGATTCTCCAAAACCAGCACCCACACTTGGTACTATTGTGGAACTAGGAGGAACACCCTTACTCACCTCACACACAGAAGGAGCTAACTTTGCTCAACTCAAACTAGAACACTTTATAATACAGCCCATGAGTCTCTTAAATAGATCTCATGCAAACAATAATTAGACATCTAATTACAATAATTAGATCCGCAACTTCTAGTCTAAATTTGGCTCTTGACATGCAAACACTTGGTTCATTAACTAACTGCCCATAAAACTTGCAGTTTTGAACTACACAGGCGACCGACGTTGGTCCCTGTCTGCCTGGAGGTGACCGATGTCGGCCGATACCTGACCGACATTAGTTGCTTCTCTTCACTAACCTGATCGACGTCGACTGATCAGACCGACACCGATTACTTTGCAACTTAGCAACCTTCAGTAACCTCCTCCCCTGTTTGCATCAGTGAAGCTTTTAGCTCCACAACCTAACAGTATTGATTAATTATGTTATATAAATGTTAAGTTAATTGTTTAATTATGTTTACAAAAAATGTTCTTTCTTAAGTACAACTTGAAGGGTTGTAACATGTGGTATCAAAGCTCTGGCTCAGACTCTATGACCTAATGAGTCCATTAACATTTTCATACCTTTACATTTAATAGAAAGGAGAATTTTGAAAGTATGTATGGTACAGTGAGTGTGTATCTTAGAGCATTTATACCCCCTATAATTTTTAAAGGGTTGGTTTACTAAGTGTCTTGTTAGTGATGGTTTTATAAGGTGTTGGTTAGGTATGAACATAGCTTTGTTCATGAGATGTGAACAAGGGTTTCTTACCATATTCTTGATCTTTTAAATTGAACACCTCAAGTGAGATTACATTTTTTTGGTAATCGAATCACCTTTACCATTTGTGTTTTATGTTGTGAGTAATTTAAAAGTATGGAGTGCTTCGCACTTAAGTAATTATGCTTTAGTTTTGCGTCTTACAATCCTAGGAGTGATAAATCCTATAAGATCATTCTATATTGGCACCACCTAGTATGGTGAGAATTTTCTTATAGACATCTTGTTTGATATTCACTTGTGTTAAGAGTTTGCTATGTAGATTAGCATCCTTATATTTATATAGACTTGTGAAATAAGTGTTATCTCTCTTAATTAGCTTCAAGGTGAGTTGATATTCTCTCACTCTCCTCTTACATAATTTTTAGCTACTGAGAAGATTCATATTTTTAGGATGTTCATTTAATTGTTTCCTTAAAAAGAAAACTTGTTTTTGAAAAGTTATTTGATCTTATTTCCCTTGAGTTCATGGGATAGTGTTTACTACTTCTCGTTGATAAAAGTAGTAGGATTACATGGATTGATGCATGCTTGTGTTTCATATTTTCTTTCCAGTTGTGGAACTAAGTGATCATACTACTCTTACAAGTTTGGTAAGTGAACAGTAATTGGTAACATGGATTTCAATGTTCCCATTTACCTTATGAGGGTATGTATGAGTTTTGTTTATGATATTTTAGTTCTCTACTTTTTACCTAGTGACTTTTAGAGTTACTAGCTTATCAAAACTTGTGTACTTGACCTCAAGGAATTGCAAACCTTGAATTGATACTAATTATAGTTGATTATAATTATTATCTCTTAACTATCAATATAATAATATAGGTTAAGTTGTAGGATATGATTGATTACTAGCAACTTAAAATAACCTCAGGATGATTGTATTATTTCTATTATGTGTATGTTAGTACATATGGAGTCTTTTAACATATAGTATTGCTTTCTATGATTTGTTAGTAAAAATTTGTGTTTCTTATAATCGAGTACATTTTTTGAAGATCATCAAGTCATGGAGACCTGAGGGAAGAGTGGTGAATTAGGAACATGAGTTTTAAACAATAAGATGATATCCTACTTAGCCTCACATTAACTTAAATTATTGGTACTGAATTAGATCAATAAATGGACTTTTCAAATCTAAGATTTAATAGGCAAAACTTATTAAATTTAGTTGTATGGCCATACACATGTCTAATGTGTACATATGTTCCATGTGGTTGTTTATTTCATGATTGTTGTATATATTATATTTACCATTACTATTCATCATCGTGCTTATCAAGAGCTTCAATTGAGTAAATTATATTATTAACATGTTATACATATCTAAAAAAATGTGGTGTAGTGATAATATTAACATATATGCATCATCCTTGCCAATTTCCCTAAATACTTTTCTTTGGTATAAGAAATACACTCTCTAGGTTAGAGAGATGTGCATAGGGCTTGGAAGGTTTTGTGGGGCTCTTTTTAATCATTTTTTTTTACTTTTGTGATAATCTCATGTGTTTTTGGAAAGTTAGTAAGACTTTTACCAAGTTTTATGGGTTTGTCTTATGGTTCTAGACCCCAGGGTGGTCATGATAAAACTAGTCAGCATAAGTGACATTGGCAAAATTTATTTGTATATTTGGAAATGTTATTGATTAGGGTCTTGTGGGACCAATACTCTAAGAATAGTGTTAAATGAGAGAACTATGATGAGTTCTCCAATTAAAAATTACATTTATTTATAGGATATGATACTTGATACTATGTTTTTATGATATTAAACTCTATTTGTTAATCAAAACTTTTGTTTGAATAAGAGTCATTGGGTCAATGACCAATTTTAGGGGGGAGTATGTCACATCATGATTTCACCCTACGATGTATAAACATTTAATCCATAGATTAGTATGGTTACTATCTTTTTATTATTGCTTTGATTTGAGCATTTTGACATATATTGGTATGGGATAATGATATTATTGATTTGTATACATGATGTAACAATTGTATTTTAATAATTATGCACATTGAAGATATATATTTTTTAGTTTTGCATCATTTATTGATTAGATGATGACTTACACTAACTACCTACTTGTTATGAGGTGGATGCAGGATAGATCCTACCCTCAAAGCATGATGAGGGAGAGCATCATCAGAAGAAGTTGCTAATAACCCAAACTCACACCACCATAGATTGACTTGTTAAATTCTTTGAATATAATTAATTGTTAACTAAAGTAGCAAAGTAAGGATTAATGCATGTATAAATAAATGTTATTAGTGATTTTAGATGTGGATATAAATACATGCATGGATAATAAACTCGAAGAGACTTGAAGAGAGAAAATGCATCTAACGTAAAACTAATGGGAAAAGGATTTTATAAATTAGAAAGGAGTTTTGGGAGATGGGGATAGAGGTAGACATGGGGAAAAAGAAAATATTGAAAAGAAAGGGAGAGAGGGGAGCAAGAGGAAGCAGAGGTTTTTGAAGAAATAAAGCTTGGCAAAAAAAGTGCAGTGGCATCACATAATAAAATCAAATTCTCTCGAGGTAGGGTCTACAATTACTTTTATATGAATAAATTTAATATGGTTTTATATTTATTATAATTTTTGTAGTATAGAACCATGTTTTAAATAAATATTGGGTTGCATTAATTAAGACGCCAAGTAATTTTCTAAAAATGCCTTGTATATATTTAAAAACAATGTGTATTATATTCAAACTCCATGATACACATAAAGCACTGAGTATTGGATTATAGTGTTGAGTCACCTTTTCAAATCTGCATTGAAAACTTAGGCTACATCATATTTTAAGTTTGTGTGCAATCCTCTAGAGCCTGCATTTTTTTGTGAGAATGGATTGTGTAATACCCTTTTGGCCTACGTCCCATATTTAATAGGCTATCAAGGCTAAGTATTATTAGAGCTTATAGGTCACAAAGAAATTAAATAGTCAGTCATTATATTAAAATGTCATTCTTAATATAATGCTGAATTTTTTTTTTTTTTAAATGTTGTATGTATATATAAAGAGTATGTTGAGTATTTAGTATCCAAATGCCAATGTTTGGAATAGATAACATTGAATAATAAATTGAGATGTAAAGTAAATTACATTTGGAAATCATAGAATTATTTAATAAGATCACTGAAGCTAACATATATAATGTTGAGTCAAAATTTGAAATAGTGTTGTGTCTTTAAACAAGTTGAGCCACATGCAATTGAAACGCTAGGATAATATCAAAACACCAAACTCTAGATAATCATTATTAAGATGTCGAGTATAATGAAATTAGCTTAGTTTAAATATTAAAATGTTGGGTATATATATTAAATGATGAACCTCTAATTGAAAATGCCTTGTCCTTGATTTAGTACATTGTGCATGTGAAAGAAGTCACTGTAATATTTTGGTTAAATGTTAAATCTATTTATATAAGTTACAAAATTATATTTCTGAAATTGTAGAGGTATATATATTAAATTGAGATGATGGGGTTAAGTATATTAAAAGTTCTATAAGCTTTAATAAAATGCCCAGTCTTGTAGAGGGGTCATTGAGTATGTATATATAAAATAGCTGAGAATAAATGCAATTTAAAAAGATAAGTTTAAAAATGAATTTTTTGCATTTAAATAAGTCCTTGTGTAGTGATAAACATGGAAATGGAATATAAAATCATTAATATGTGTTGTTGAATCTTATATAATAGCTGAGTATTTGAATAGAAGTGTTGAGTATAATTAATCATAGAGTATTAAATTGAATATTGTGTATACTTTGTAAATTGTTGAGTATATATGTTAAGTGCCAAGTATACATAAAGTGTTTAATATAAATCACAGAGTGTGTATATGAGATGCCAAGCTATCTGAATGAAAATTTTGAGTAAATTAAGCATTAAATTTATTAATTGGAGTACTGAGATTAAAAATCAAAGTCAATGTGTCATATATTAAGCACTGTGTATTTTATTAAAGCATTGTGACTATTAAAATATTGTTGAGCCCCTTTAATAAAATAAAAATATGTAAGATCGAATGTTTGATGGAAAGTTATTTTGCCTCAGGTTTTAAGTAAAGTGGTTTATAGGCTGAGTTGCACTCCGAACCAAGTTGTGTTGCCAACTCGAGTTGCATTTTAATTAATGAGTGTGATTATCAAGGTCATATCCATATTAAAAAAATTATATTATCTTTTAGTAGTATTTGGAGTAACTAAAGTGTTTAGGGGTGTTCTTATGAAAATATATGTATATGAGAACTTGGGTATTCATATAATTATATAACTGATATAGGTAATTAGATATTATGCTTATATCTAAAATAATAGATTGGTAATGAGTTATAATGAAGCAAAAACTTCAATCATATTGAATATTGCCCCTTAAGTTATGTTCATATGAAGTATAAACTTGATTTACCATTAACCAAGGTTATGATAACTATTAGTGATGTGATATGTTTGCTAATGGAAACAAATAGTTTACCTATAGTATAGTGGATTTATGAAACCAGGTCGGCCAGGTCCAATTGTGTAGCGTCAAGAAAAAATGAAACATGTGTGCATTATATTTTATGAGATTAATTTATGTGTGAGTGATTATACTTTTCTAGAATAAAATAGTGCATAGTGATGTGTGCCTAGAAATGTTTATCTTCATCTAATTATTATTATGAAGTATAATCTTGTACTTGCCTTATTATTATTTTTGGGTATAAGATTATTTGTTGGTGTTTGAATAAGGTGCTCAATCAAAATGACATATGATATTATGGGATGTCATAGAGTTTATAGTATAAAAAATACTCGGATGGTACATTTTGTATTTGATAGATATTGACCCACCTACACAAATATATGTGTGTGTTGGTTGTTACTTGAATAGTATGAGTTGTAAAATTTGGTAGGATATCATTTATGTGTGTATACAATCTTGAGAATGTAAATGAACGTTAGGATATACTTATATGTATTTATTTAACTTGTTTTGTTAGATGTATTTATTGATTTAAAAACATATGCTTCCATGTGTTTATGACTACTTTGTATGACTGCTTGTAAGTAAACTAGTAGTTATGCCTTAGAACACCAAAAATATGATAAAATAAGATATCATGGGGGTGTAGTCATATGGAACTAATTATAGTAGTTGGAATCTATAATTTAATATGTGTCTCACCCGGTGATAAAAATAGTGCTCATTATTTCTAATTTGGGATTATTTTTAATGTATGATTCATTCATGAGTTGATGGAATAAAAGTACACTTAGCTTACTCCTATGTTTAGCATGTGGTATGGTATGATTTATAGGAGAATGTTCTTAGTATGAATCTTGTGGTTAAATAGTGGATAGTGAGACAATATCTTTGGTATGTATGATTTACATGTCAGTGCAATATCTTGCAATAGAATGTAATTGTATTATGTACTTAAATATTAGAACAGTAGATGTTGTATTATCCAATCAGTCATAGTTGTGTCATGTGGTGTTCACTTTCATTAGATTTGTATAAGATTTATAATGTATACAATGTTTGAATTTGAAGTACTATTATTTTTAGTTATGATTTAAATATATTATATTTATTAATTATGTTATATGAATGTTAAGTTAATTATTTAATTATTAAAAAAAATGTTCTTTCTTAAGTACAACTTGAGGGGTTGTCACACAATTGAGTAATGGAAGATCATGGAGCATCCATGTGGCAAGACCCTACCAATAGAGGACATGTTGGAAATGACATCATCAAGATATTGCTTTAAATTTGACAGCTCATCTAGCATCAAAACTACCAAAACCTAAAAATAGATTATGTGTCTTATCTGACCTACACTGTTGATTTACAGACAACTTAATGGCAAGATTGATAATGAAATGCAAATTTCAATGATAAACTGGTAAGCAACATTAATCAAGTTATGGCATGCACATTAGGATCAAGCATATATCATAAAAATTGAATATCTACCTAAAATAGGTGTGGCTTCTAATTCTCAAAGGTGTGGCTTTTAATTCTCAAAGGTGTGGTTTCAACTGCACAGGATGTGGGAAACTAGTAATCCTAATATGATCTCAACTACATTTTATTTCAAATATTCATTCCCAATTAAATTATGTTCCCTAATATTTTCATGATAGAATTAAGCCAGATTTATTCCCAATTGATCTCAAGTAGACCCACCACATTGATTCTTTGTAATCACCCAAGTAATGGGACAAATTTGAAACTCCATATATTAAATTATCTATATAATATCAACTCATGTGTTGTAATAGGGGATAATATTTTTTAGGATTAGGGAGATTATTCCCATTTGTTTTTTAGTATTTTCATTTTTTTTTTAGGTTGATCTTTTTTGAGTTGAGGTTATTTTAGGTCAAGTTTGTAACTCACATGAGTATTTGATGAACTCTCAATTGATACCTTTAATGGAAATATCTTTATTTGAAAGCTTCATCATTTGATAGACTTTTTTTTGCATATATATGGTGACCCTATTTTATTCATTGGATTTTCTACTTCATTCAATAGACTCTTACACCATCCTTAGTTAGAGTTGTGCTAGGTTTGGCTCAACTAAGAATTGGTTTATCGAGGGACTTGTCTATTCAAGAGGAACTAACTAGGTCCATTAGAAAGTGGGATCTTAATCTCTTTCTCCCTACCCTTCCCTATTTTTCTTTTTCTTTTTTTTTTTCTTTTTTTATCAGCTTTGTTAGTTTAGTTTCTAAGTTTCAATATGAATCTAATGTTTTATCTTGATCACATGTTCCTTTGTTTATAGATGCTTTCAAACTGTTGAATCTTCCATGATATAAACATGTTTGAATTAATCACATAGTTAAATCATTATATTGGTTATCTTAAGTCATAATCTCTATATTTAGAATGCATAGGATTAGTCTAAAATACCCACTGAAATCCTTTGAAATGGTATGGTCACAACAAACCAACTAGGTTACCTTATGTACCAAGATCTGGTAACTAAGACCTTAGGGAGATTTGTTTGCACAATTCTCCTTTCATAAGAGATTAGGATTAATAACCCCTACCTATTTTTGGTTGTGTAAAAATTTTGATCAATAATAGGTGGCCCCTTGGCCTTGTTATTATGACATTTGCATGTCCCTTGTATGCATAGCTTGGCATTATGTGTGACATTGAGTGTTATCATGTGTGTTTTTGTTGTGTACATCATGGCCATGGAAATTTCTATTGAACTTGTTGATCTTGTTGATATTGATGAGTTTTATGTCTTTACAGGTGTTGTGATCTATCTCACACACATCCCCTTTGTGTGTAATGTCATGATTACATAATATTCTTTAATGTTAGTTAATACTATTTTCCTAATTTTTATATCTATTTTGGCATGACACTTATATGCCTTACATTATATGTTTCATACATGTGTTAATGGCATATTCATTACTATGATGACATATTATCCACATGTTGATATGATTCTACATAATTACATATTTTTACATAACATGATACAATTAACTCCCTCTTTTAAGATGAATGACTTGTGGGCTACATCCTTCACCTTAAAATGGGTGCATATAAATGGGCCCTTCATAGATAATTAAGCTCTATGAGAATAAAAAATTAGATATTGGGATAGAATACAATAATTTAAAAAATTCAAAATGGTTCAAATATCAATTTAATTTAGATTTTGGGATAAAATATAATATTCAAAAAAAATAGAATGGTTCAGATATTAGATTGGGATAAATATTTATATATTTGATATAGATTTGGAGGGAATATGCAATCATTTCACAAGGACATGAGTTATAAGTTTTCATATTTTCATATCTTTATACATTTTTATGGGCATATGTGGTACATATGCACACATTTATAGGATCATGAGATGTAAAATCTCATATTTAGCACATATAGAATATATATGTATATTATTCTATATCATGTCAGCACTAAATATATTAGATTAGGGGCAAGAGCATGAGTCATGTTCTCACTATTAGATTTCATCAGTTGACACTGATTCATACACACTATTATATTTTTTTACTTTGGAAACATATTTGATGATACCTAATTGTTAGCATCCTTAAATCTAATAGTTTTTTTACAGTGGTTGATTCATGTTTATTGAGGCATTGTGGTTGAGCTTTAATAATTCTCAATGGCCTCTTTTTTACTCAAAGTGACCCCATATATGGATCCCACCTTAGCATCTTGGGGTTATAATATTAGTTACAAGATTAGTTATACGAGTTAGTGCAATTAAGATTCAATAATGCTCAATACCTTGGCATTGATCCCTATTCATGATGGTAGGGGGATTTATCTTTTCAACCCATGTCCTTCCCTTAGTTACACTAATTGAGATTTTATTACCCTTAATTATTTAAAGGGTTCATCAAAAGGAATATTCTCTAAGTGCTTCAACAAGGAAACACAACTATCCAATGCTTAAACAAAGAAGTATCATTTCCAACAAGTTACAGGGCAACGCGATTTACCCACTTATAAGTGTATTCCTTCCTTGTTATTAAGTTTCAATTTTAAATTAATTCATTTTCATATTTCATTTTATGAGTATTGATTTTTATATGTTCATTTTGAGTTTGTTTAGAGGAAGTTGCATATTTGGAGCCTCTCCCAAACACAAAGTGTGTTGTACACACTCAAGTACATCTCTTTATCCCTTTAGTATTTTTATTAGATTTTAATATTAAAATAAAATGGGAACATTTATATGTATTAAAATATGGTATTAGACACTTGGTAATGTTATTTTTGACCTACCTTCACCATACATGACTTGTATATACATATATGATTTTTATTTTATATTCTCTCAAATCCACATGCTTTGCATGGGCCTAATCCTCTCTATTTGTTATCAATAGCCTATAGGAGTTCTTCTATTTTATGCCAATCTTGTCAATTATCATAATAATACATCTCCAAATCATCAAATCAATGTTTTTATCTCCTTAATAAAACTATCAGACTCAGATGGTACTAAAATTCAATTCCAATACCATCCAAATTTGATGATTTCATCCCTCACCAAATAATAGTCACATTTCAAATTTAAATCATTCTTATAGATCAACTTGTATGTTTGACATTTTGATGGCATGATAAAGTATCCAAAGAATCTTGTATAAATAAAAATTAGGTCTAAGCATATTCCCTATCTAGTAAGGAACTATCAAGTCTACACAACATGTGCACATTCAAAAGGACTACCATATTGCTTCTAATTTACCAATTAAATACAAGGAGAATATTTTAGTAATGTTTGAATCACCTCAAAGTGAAGACAAAGTTTTTATTCATTAAGTGTCAAAGTCTAGATCACAGACTACATACATTGAATGAGCACTATTACACATATTCACCTCATAGGGAGAACAACATATGGTTTAAATTCTTTCTTTAGATTATTATATATGTAGGAATTATCATCCATTCAATGAGGAGTGGTTTAGGTTAACTTAACCCACCTTTAATTCCCATTTTAAGCCAAAACCTAATGTTGAAAAAGGACCTTGGATTTTAAGTGAAGGAGATAAATTTTTGGGTATTATGCATAGGGACATAAAATAAGAAGTCATAGTGGCTTGTACTAGAACAAAAGAGAAACTTTCACTTAAATGAAACTATTAAATTAAATCACTAGGATCAAATGGTATAGACTAGAGGTTGACATTATTATCTAGGTGTGACCAAAACTCCAATTACCTATTTTAGTGACTCACTATTTCATTACTTTATTTCAATGTCACTTGTATTCAGTCGCAACCTACACAATACACTAACACACTAAATATATTATCTTTCTTAGTACTTTCCATATTTAACAAGTGTAAATGTCAAATCAGATTCTACCTTGGACAGTCATATTTATGCCTCATTATAATTTACATAAACAATATAAATAACACACATAATTTCTATCTAATTAAAATTAGTTCATCTAAAATAAGGTGAAACACTATAAAAATCTTATTTTTATTATCTTTATTCTTACCAAATTTATTCTACATGAAATAATATTTTCCAACTAAAAACACTAAGTATTTCTATTACAAATGTTACAACATAAGTAAACATGTATCTTAGTCTTAACGGCCACCTTAATCCACACAGGGAATGTGAGACATGGTTAACAAACCTTAATATATGTATCCCAAATACATAATAACATCCAACCATTATCCAAGACCTCACCTACCCTCATCCTTTTTTATACCCAAAGCCACCACATATACACAACAAATATACACAATGTAAATATGTAGATCATGGCCACAACTTAAAAGACAAAGGCATTACATATATGAAAAACATGATTCTATTCAAAACACCAAACACAATGGAAAAAACTTCTTTTAACTCTACCTTACACTATTTTCAATTTTCAATTTAATTTCAACTCATAATTCACATATTGTCATTCTATTTTTATTTTTAAAAAACACAAGATCAAATGGTGGTCTTTAATTCTATATTGTGTTCAAGATGTAGATGAGTCCATCCCATAGAAAGGAACACCTACAGAGACTTAATTTATTTGATTAAACAACAAACAAAAATTAGATTCGAGGCTTTTTTTTCTTTGTAGATGATTAACAAATATAATTTTTGAGGGCATTCCAACTACATTCTATTAAAATTTATAATCTATATGATGCATGTTTATAAGTAATATTTTAAAAATCTTATTCCTATTATCATTATTTTTACCAAATTTTAAAAATATTAATTATTTTTGTTACAAATTCTATAACACAAGCAAATATGTATCTCAGTGCTAAATATAAAAAACTTAAAAAACATACAATCAAATGGTGGTCATTGATTTTGCACCATGTTCAATAGTGGTAGGTGAGTCCATCTCGTAAAAGAGGATGACTTTAAGTGTAAAAAATATTTGTGCATTCATTTCATATTATAATCTAGTTTGGCTTTAATAAATAATGTTTTGTTTAAAATTTAAAAACAATATTTTTTTGGATTGACTCTAAAGTCAAGTTTTTATGACTTAGTTAACATTTGGATGATTTATCATCACATTACTATTAATATTAATTAGTTAGGAATTAAGAGAATTGTAGTTTAATTATTGTTGTTAGTGTAAGATTGTTTCCACTTTTAATTTTATTTACATGATTTTTAGTCAGCTTGCTTAGAGTTGTTAAGGTTATTAGAGGAAATACACTTAATCTATTTTCTAATTCGGAGTTGAGTTGTTACCTTTTTAGTGACCTAATTACTCACTATATAATGTACCTCCTTTGTACTTTTTGACTAATGAATCAATCAATCGATGAACTAATATGAAACTCATTTTTGTTTTGCATTACTCTCACCTACTCCTAAGATTTTCATGCAATATGTAACATTTAGAGATCTTAGAGTGATCTAACATGGTATCATCACATTGATCTAACAACCATTTTTCTATTTTTGAAATCCTCAGTGAGATCTTTCCTTAAAGCATTCTTGTTGATTTTCTTGATTTCCATTGGTTTCATAGATTTGGTGGGATTTTGTAAAAATCCATGCAAACTATATATCTGAAGTCTCCAATCATAAAATGAATAGTGCATTATATTCATAAGGTGTAAAAATTATAAGATTGATTATAAACATAACTTAGTTTCATGATAGTTGATTTCAATAAATTTTAAAGGGTTTCGAGGCTTTTTCAATAATTTCATGCATATCAGTACAACAAGATTCTCAAATCAAAAAATAATTTTAGGGTTTTTCAAGTTATTAAATGGATCTCTCTTAGTTTTTTAGAGGAGTCATACCAGATCTATAGATTTTTAGGTCTTAACCCCCTGGTCATATGGTGTGATAACATAGGGGGATTAAATCTTGATTCCTTACTATTGGGGGATTAAATCTAGCCCCCAATGAATTCTCCATCAACCCATACATCTTCCATTTTTTGTTGGGTTTATATAATGCTAAACATTTTTCAAATTTATGTTGGGTGTAGATTTTTTATGTGAGCTCAAATTTTCCAACAGCTATAGCTTTTGATTGGTAACTCCTTTTTGAGTGTCATCCTCTTCAAAAGTGAATTTTTAGTACTCTACACATTAGTGACCTTGTGGGTACCTCTACACCTACCTTATTTTACCTCTTGGAAGTATTATTGATATAACATGATGTCCCTCCAGTTCTTTCATATTTATGCACAAATTGCTCAAGATGCATTATCAGTTATGCCTAACATCTATACAAGCATGCTTGTATTTGAAAATTTAAGTGGGCACTATTGATAGTTTTGAGGGGGTATTTTGTGGTGTTATTCATTCTTTGATGTCTCTTATGTGCATTCTCTTTTCATGCATTGTGTTGATTCATGCACTTACTACTCGTTTAGACGTATTTTCAGTTGTGCATGATGTCTTCTTTATGAGCATGCATTATTCTTATAACTAGGGGGTCATTATAGCTATTTTTATAGTTTTACACTTATTTTGTGTCTTCTCTTAGTCATGTTTACTTCACTTTTGAGATACCTATGGAGTAAAGTTGATTTTACACCAATGGTTCTTCTTGGAAAGAGCAACTATGCTTATTGGCATGCTTATATGGAACACTTGATCATAAAAAAGGGAAAGACTATTATTTCATTCATATATGGATAAATTCCTACTCCCACTAATTCTAATAATTACATTAAATGGGCTAACACTTATGATAAGGTTTGTGGTACTTTATTACTGTATGTTTTATGGGATCTACATCACCATGTGTAGTTCACTATCGGTCCTAGCACTATTTAGAGCATCCTTCAATCTCCTTTCAAAGACCCTATTGAGATTTATATCACTCATGCTCCTTATCTTCCTATTATATCTTTAAATACTATTGTACTCTCTCCTACTCTTATTTATTATGATGACACATCCATGGTGGATAGTGTTCTTTCTATTGAACCACCACTATAGGACAAGATTCTGGCTTTAGTTGCCTTATTGTAGATTCTACTTCCATTCATGTGCATGATGTTGTTCTTCTATATCCATCACAAATTAATACCTCAGAAGACTCTACTATTTCTAGTGAGAGTACACCTTAGGAGAGAATCAATGACTCTTCTCTTCTTATGGATATTCAGTCTACAGATCCATGCCATTTATTTGTAGTCTCTTCTTCAGATTTGAGGGTTATTGAGTCATGCTCTCCACTTCATGTGGAAATTCCTTTAGTGAATGTTTGATGCCATTCTTTTTCATTAGACTCACTTATACATCATGACACTTATGATCTTATGCACATCTCTAAGATTTATGACTCTTCCTTTAGCACATATGACTATAATAGTGATGGGGACACACATATGCCATCTCTTTATCACATTATAGATATTGAAAGGTTTGTTATTGATCCACCTACATTTGGTCCACTTCAAACATTACATGGTGTAGATATATTTATCCATGACTCATTAGACATTGGGTAGTCTATTCCATAGCTACAGGGCATTATGAAGTCTATGTTAGCCTCTGATCCTGTTGCACCATCATTGCATAGAGCAGTTGACCCTCTTACTATGCATGAGGAGCTTAGTTCCTTGTATAGAAATCACACCTTGGTTAAATATCCATTAGGAACTTAGTGGACATATTAATTATTCCAAGGTGATTCACTCTTCCCTATACCTACTTCTAACAGGTTCACTTCAATGGCATTACATGTAGTTCTTGTGTAGGATCTTGCTAGACCTATGCCGCATTTCTATTTTGGACTCTACTAAAAGTTCTTTGTATTTTTGCCTTCTTCATCTTCCATTGTGAAATGAGCAGACTTATAGTGCACCATTCATGTTCCTCCTTTGGAAAAGGGAAGAAATATTATTTGATGCAAATCGTGCTTCTTCAGTCTTCAGGTAGAGGATCTCATCAGCAACATTCATCATTTTTTGTGATCTACTATAGGTAGATTCAGCATATTATATGGGTAATTCTTAGTTCTCCTCTTTATTTGGTTTATTTCTCTCACTTGTGGATGTATTTTAAACTATGTTTGACACCCTTAAAGCATGCACTTTCTCTCACTTTACTCTCTTTTTTCACAGGATTTTTGTCTTACAAATTTTTTCTTTTTTTCTAGCTTATGGGAGTTGAATTGTGCTTGGGTACCTCATCAAGCCTTGTTTCTAGGACCCAATTCTTCTACCCACCTAAGTTATGCTTCAAGGGGGTGTTATTGTAGGATTTTTGTCACTTTTGGTTTTACCTATATAGTTGTTAGTCAACATGCTTAAGGTTGTTAAGGTCATTACAGTAAATACACTTAATGTGTTTTCTAATAGTGAGTTGATTTATTACCTTTTTGGTGACCTAATATCTCACTATATAATGTACCTCCTTTGTACTTTTTGGCTAATAAATCAATCAATCAATAAACTAATATGAATCCCACTTTTACTTTACATTGTTTTTGCCTACTCCTAGGGTTTTCATGCAATTTATGACGTTCAAAGATCTTGGAGTGATCCAAAAATTGTGAATGATATTTAAGTTTATTTTTTACATCATTCACTAAGGTAAAAATTCTAGTGGATACAAAAAATGATGATGTTGAGTTCTAATCCAAGACAAATTTGACAAAATATATATCTCTAAGTTCGTACCACTAAGCTAAAAAAAACTTAATTATTAGTACATCAGATACTAACATATAATAAAATGTTTAGGATGTTTATATTTTATATCTTTAATTAAACAATTTAACATAAATCATTATCCATATATGAAAATAATAACAATAAGGGTATGAAACATCAAGTTTCTATAAGATACCATGTTTGTTTTGAGAAATATATGTACATGTATTGAAAGTGAAATAAATAATTGCATAAGATATAAATTCTAACTAAAATTTAATTCCTTACAACTTTGCATGCAATAATCTATACAAATCCATAATACATTAAAAACACAAAGGTGACCCCATGTATTTTGTGTAGTTCATGCATTATGTGACCCCATGACCTATGAGAGGTTTTTGTGTGTCACTTTATGATTGGTATGGAAAATATCACAAGAAAATAAAAAATTGGAACTTTATGAAGATAAGGTAGTAAGAATATGTTTTGATAAAGATAGGATTTAATAAATCCAACACATCCATAGTTTATAATAAAAAGGGCTATGTAGCGGTTAGTTCTTACTATATTTGCTTGAAAATAATTATTTAGAAGTGCATGAGGTGGTGTGATAATTATTTTCAAGGTCATTTAAAATGTTTAAATTTACACATTTATATTATTTAATATTTTAAGTTATGAATGGTAAGATATGCTTTGACACTTTTCAATAAATGTGATAATCATGTCTTCTACATGGATCACATGCATATATATTATAAATATTAAAATTTGGCTATTCTATTAAACATTTATATAGTATGATGTGGTCCAATATCCCTTTTACTTTTTTCAACATTGTTTGGGAACACCTAATATAGGTATTGAAATTATAAATATTAAATAAGTATAAAATATCAATTAAACAGTAGCCATAAAATGTTTACTGCCTGGTAATTTTTGGTAGCATTTGTTATAAAAGATACGATTATGTTGATTGGCATGCAAATTTCATTGTAAAATTTCACTTCAGGGTTCACATATTTAATAAAATTTATAGTTCACATTTAAAAATATATATGGCCTCTTTAGTCATTTCTAGGTTAGACTTCATCTTGTGGCCCTTTTCAAATATTGCCTAACTAAAAAAGACCATGCATATTCATATATTCTAAGTTCACCACAACCCCCTTATATATAACTTGAATCTAAATTATGCACATTTAATTTATCACTTTTGGTGGCCACGCTATATAAAATTTTATGAGTTAGCAACCCAAACCTAAGGCTTAAGTTATAGACCTCTTAGTTCATCAAATGAAATGAATGCATCAATAGGTCCATGCTAAGATCGCCATAAACCAAGAACCATATTACCCCATACTTTGTGACCCCATCACCAATGAATGGCTTCCATGTGGCCCATTTTGTACTTGCATAATCCTATTACATTGTTTTAACTTACTCTAACAATATTATGTGACCTGTAATGGTTTGGAGAACATTATGTGCCCTTCATTTTCACTTATGCATTATTAATATTTTATATATGTGATCATGTGTGTTTTTGTTATTTGTAGGGATTAAAGAAATTTATGGACTCTATACAAAAAAAATTAGTCTGATTCAATGGTAGTAGGTCACATGTCCCATTTGATTAGCCATGATATACACAGTGATAAAGTGACCACAATGAGCACCATGAATTTGAAGTCACATGATGATGAAACATGTACACTATGAATCCTTTATGAACCCTAGGTTATATTTGATGGGCTCACAACTATCGCTCCATGACTTTGAGGCCTCATGATGTTATCACATGGACATAGAAGATGCTTTGTGAACTCCACATTAAACTTGACAACCATCATGCCCATCATCACGTTGTAGATTTGTAACATTCCAAAGAATTATCCAACACTTAATGGATGAATAAATTGATCACACAAGAACCTTTCAAACTCAAATTAGATTTAATGTACAGAGATCATTGATGATGTATATAAGCTACAGACACTATCCTATTTTAATACATTTCACATTGAATTTTATATTAAATACAATAAAAGGCCGAAGTCAGCACAATAAATTATAATGGAAAATAAAGTATGCAGTCATTATTGATTATAACAAGTAGTGACAAACATAAAATTTAATCCAATGTCAATAAAATATCAATGTCATCCACATGGCAGCATCATGAGGCCTCTAAATCCTATGATTGCATGTTTTATAGGCATCAAAAACATCATAGTATCCACATATTATCACATCCATCAATGTGGTAGCATCATGAGGCTTTAAGTCATGCAATTCCTTAGGATTCTTTACTTTTTATTTCCACCATGGCCTCCTTAGAACACTCCACATGGATTATTGGAGTTTCAAGGTTATCGTAGTGTCTTTAAAGTCACTTATTATATAGAGTGTTAATTATATAACATGATGGCACATAGATTTGACAAACACATTAATACATTTTATATCATATGCAGTGCACACTTATAGGTTTCATTTCACAAGGATTTAATTATTTTTTAAACATAAATAACAAGTGTAAAACATGATCAAAATCATCACTACAAGAAATATTATTAAATAACATTCAATGTGAATTTATAAAAAAGAATGACAATCTATTCTTTTATTCTCCTAATCATTCCATATTTTTAAAATGCTCATGATTTTATTATTAAAAATAACTGCTAAAATAATATACATTTTATGTACAATTGATCATTAAAATACCTTTGCAATTGAATTCAAGCTTCTCCTAGAGTCAATAATAAATTCACATAGCAGCTTTAGTGACTGTATGGGCCTATTCATATCTTCAATTGATATATTGTTCTCTTTTGAAGTCCGCACATTTATATTGTGATCAAAAAGTATGTTGCAATTATAATATATATATCAATAAAGTACAAGCCACTTTTAAATTTAATAAAATTATGTGTTTAAAATAGAGACATGTGGTAAGTGAGAAAGCAATCACGAAAATTATATTGGACATGTGTCATCATCACAGGGAAGGATGAGTCATGAAATTCCATTTTGTTTTTACCCTAGATTTTAAATTTAGTATTAAATTTAAAGTGATTTCAATTTCACAAAATGTGAACCCTTTAAACTTAGAATAAATAAAAAATGGCTTAAATTTAACTACTTTAAAATAAAAGTGTAATTTAAAAACTTAATGTGGAATACACATAAGGGGTCACAGTGTACCAAGTGAGATAAATATTGTTATCTCAAGTGAAAGACGTGGCAGGACATTATAATCCACACAGTTGTGGAGTATGGTTCATGGGATTCACTAAGCATAAACCAAATATAGTGGCCTACGAGGAGACACGTGATGTGTTTTCAAAATCTTTAAGTCATGAGATTCAACTCACATGATTAGATAAATCTACAAATCCATAGAAATATGTGATTTTATTTTATTTAGTGATTGGGTCTACACAATAAGCCTAAAGGATAAGAAAGATAATCCGGTGAAATTTATGAGTCTGAGGGAATTGGATTTTGTCCTATGCCACTCCAAATGGTCACAATCATAATCAAAAGTGAGGATATATAGCATTAGATTGATCTATATGGATGTGGCGATGATAAAACAACCATTTAAATTGGGTTAATAATCTATTGTGTATAAAGCAATGAAAGAGGACTTTGTGTGGATGTGAAAAGAGTATAAAGGATGAATGGATATAATAAGGGCTTCATGGACTTATTTGAAACGATCATGAATAAAATGTGAATTCTTTGCCACTGTACACCGTGATCATGCCACATGGACAATGAGATAATTTGTTTCATAGGGAATAAATTTGGCATATGTGGGCAAGTCAACTTTCTTTAAAATAATGTTTTTTGTAGCATGTCATTACTTCATGAAGGTTTATTGAATAAAATCAATGATGTTTTTGAGTAAGAATTATGTTTTTTGGTGTTTGCATAGTTTTGGTTTATTATAAGCATAATACATCTACTTTCTTGAGGTCATAATTATGGATTCTTATTTCTAAATTCACTTTCAAACTTTATGTATTCAAAGAGAAAATTAAAAAACTATTATATTTTCGAGGGCCAAAGTTACAAATTTGCATCCATCATACAGAAGTTTTTCGTATATTCATTTCAATAATAACTTTATTAGATATGAAAAAGTTTGGCTTTCAACTTATTTACATGATACAATGATTTAATGTTTTTTACATGAGAAAGAGTAGTGTAGACAAGGCTATGATGCTTGACTCTAGCAGGATCAAAAGCTAGTCCATCTATTGTAAGTCCTTGTGATATTTATTTAGGGTTTACTAATCATTTTCACATGTTTAGTAAGTACATATGGACCACCAACCATGGTGGGATTGTTAGTGGATTAAAATGGCCTCTCCACTTACTCTAGTGGGATGGCCACTTATCTTATTTTAATTCTCCACTCCACAGTAAATAATGTCTTATCCCTCCTATTTAATGGGCACTCTAGTAGTGAATTTATAACAACAAGTAGAATAGAAATGAAGTGAAGGTAATATAGAGATATACTTAAATATGAGTCATTTATGTGTGAAAGTCTCACTATGGTAATGACATGATTGTTTGATCTTGGTTAAGAGTGTTTAACACTCTAATATTGTATCAGAGCTCATGTAGCTACCATTATTCAACATTAGATTTGGCTCTGAGATTAAAAAAAATTCATCCCATTAAAAATCATGGTAGATCTTTCATGCATCATAGCTCATACTACATCAACATCATATAGTTTGAATATTTTATAGCTTTAGATCACACAATTTTAGTGTTGCCATGACATTTCCAAACCTACCAGTACATTCCACATAGGCTAAATTTACATCTACATTGGTGTTTATGTTGTGTGTATTAACATCATTGGGGGACTCACTCAATGAATTTGGGAGACATGCATTGAGACTGAGTGTATAAGATGATTTGATGTAGAGATATTAATTAAAAGAGGCCGTAGAGTCAAGGTATTCCATCGAGGCATGCCTTCTCGATCTCGTGGATCACATTCCCTATGATGACCCCTATCGTAATAGTCAATTCAAACATGAGATAAACCTTTAAAAATAAAGGCACTTCCTTCCTCTATGGGAACACATCCTCTGCCTCATCCCCCTACCTCCACACTATAACATTCCTCTACCTTGTCTCCTTAGTATCCATAAGAAATGAACACAACATTCACAAATTTTGCTCAGCCTTTCATGGTAAATTCAACATTATTTTATTAATGGTGATGCTTTACACAACATTCAAACCCTCCTCACTATCATTCTTTAACTCCAAATCACACATTTTTTATATTCTATATTAAATCTTGATTGTGAGAAAAAAATTGCATTAGAATTTCTTGGGCAAGATCTGATTCTAACTCACTCATAGTTAGTGAAGCCTATCCACATCTCCCTCTCAACTTGGCATGTTATACTGTGAATCACATTCACTAGCCTATTCTTCAACGTGTCAGTCTTTGGAGAAGTTTAGAATAGGTTTTTGAGCACTTTGATGTCCCAAATGACATGTTGTTCACTTGGCATGCCCAGTCAAAACTCTTACCTTGGTCAAGGCTACTCAACATTTATGGCACTATTAAAACAAATATGTATGTGTATTTTAATTTCACTTATAGTATATTTCCCCTCACCTTGGCACTTTGTAATGGAAAAAATAGTATGTGATACTCCCCTCACCATGTCTGAGTTCCACTCATCCCCTAACCTCAATTTTCATGGTGACTTGGCTTATTCCACATGAAAGTTTTAGACTACCTGAGCTCTAAGATTCCATAGCCTGACTTGTCCCAATTTGAGCTTGTGTCCTAAGTACATAGTTAAAACTACTTGAAGCTCTAGCCTAGCATGTGGAATTCACTATCAGTACGTGGTTTTTTTTTTGGGGGGTGGGGGGGAGGGTCGAGTCATTAAAATCTAGAGCCTTTTTTATTTATTTAGTGGAAATTTTTATAAGGGGTCATACACCTTAAATTGGTGACATTTGCTTTTAATGAAGTGGAGGCAAGGGGGCAGTCACTTTTTAAAGTGGTGATTTAATACAATTACTATCATTTTTTCAAAATGAGGATTTATTTGTAAAAGGAGAATTTATATTATAAAGGTGGGGACTATTATGAAGTGGGATGTTTTTTAAAGTGGTGATCTATTAAAATATGGGCACATTTATTATTTTGGCACATACCTTCTAGTCACTAGTCGAAGATGGAGGGTGAGGTCTGGTCTGGTAGGTAATCAAACCCCCTCACAAAAAAACATTTCATTTAATTTTTTATGTGATTTGTACACATATGCATTGTCAATAATACCTGATGTTTGTAAGTTCTCCTTTTTTCACTTGTCGTACTCATAGACACTTTTTTGGCGGCAACCAATGTCCATTATAGGGGGCATTTTTAAGGTAAAATTACTTTTTCATTCACTTCAAAGGCCACACAAGATTCAAATTATATTTGGCATCAGTGGTGTTGCCCTTTGACCCCACCTTATATTGTAATAGGGGACGTGCATGGGGATCTGACACGGGACCCTATAAGGGGCTTTGTCTCTTGACCCCACTAGGGGTTGCCACCCCCATAACCCAACCCCTTATTCAATTATTCTAAGTGTCAAAGACCAGAGGGTGAGGTCTAATCTAGAAAGTGGTCAAATCCCCTCATAAAAACACTTTATTATACGCATGCTCATTATATGTATACATTTACAAACATAGTTTGGGTAGAGCCTGACATACCACATTTTTTTAAGTACATTTTTTATACCACTTGTATTTTTTGGCTATCCATTATACCTCTTGTGTCCCCATTGTATTCTACAAACCTTTTTTTATCAAATCTTTTGATTGGATCATTTGATGATAATGTTCCATATTTTGTTTTCTCCACTCTTCATGAGGATAATGAGCTATATATGAGCTCTATTTCACCTTCACTTAGGTTGAGAAACCTGATATTACAGTTTTCATCCTTGTTCATCCTGACACTTTTTTAAATGTTACCTCACATTCTCCATTTGTGCACTTCCCACCTAATCATATGTAGGCATCATCATCCACCATTGGTATTCATCTAGGATATATTTCAAATCACTTGTGGCAATGTCAAAATCATTACGTGTGAGGATTTTTTCAATGTGGTTACTCCACTATTCAACTTATTTATCCACACAATTCCTTATTGTAGGAGTAATTTTCTTGATTCTTGATGGTGTCTTCTACATATTAATAGCATTCTAGAGTTTCTTGCATCATCTGGTGTTTATTTTTTAGGATTATTTTGTACTCACACTAAGTTATAAAGTACCATAGGGGGTTTGTTGATTTATCCTTATCTACCGTCATGCGTATGTGTGTTCTATTTTGGGCACCTTTTCATTATTTCAATTGCTTGACTCTCCCATCACCACCAAGGCCATCTTCTTTAGATATATTTTATTTATATTTTTGACCTTTTTTAGACAATTGATAGTATCTTGGACATAGAAGTGTGCCTATTATGGTGAATCCCAGTGTTGTCTTGTCTTATTAGATAGTTTGATAGTCTCTTTTAACTTGATGCAAAGCTATTTTTGTGCATACAATGTCAGCCTGTTAGTGTTCAAGTAGTGGATTCAACCCAATCATACAAACCTTTTTTATGTGACTCCACCCAGTCAAAAATGTGGGGGGTATGGTGCATATCATATTCTTAAAGTGTCACATCCCTTATTAATCCTTGGCATACCACATCTTTTGGAATTATATCAAATTTAGTCTAGTGAAATGTTTTGCACTTTTGACACCTTTGACAATCTATTTTTTATAAAGAGCTATTCTGGTGAATATAGTGTTAGTTTTTTTGTAATTGAGTAGTGGATCCAAACCATTTATGTAGATTGAGTTCATTTTTAACTTTTGAGTCCACTGAGTGCATTTTTATTTGATGGTATTCATTTTATCTAGTACACCTAATTTAACATTGTGTTCAATCTTTGAGTCATGCTTCTTGGGATGCTTTGTAGAAGAAGTTTTTTCTCCATGTTTGTTGTGGTTTTAATAGTTTTTTGGCACCTTGAAGTGATTTTTTTTCACTTGAGATAACTATTCTTTCTAATTTCTTGATCAGTGTTTTCTACTACGTGAGCCTCGTATAATGTATTAGTTCCTATTTGGCATGATGGTTGTAGTGACTCAACATCCATGTATTCTGGTAAGATGGATTGGTTACCATATAGACACTTATTATTTCATTATAATTTTTGACATGGGTACCTCATTAGGCTTAGTAGTCGAGACCCATTTTTGTTGTGTTTTATCTCCCTGACCATTGCTTAAGCGAGTTTGTTGAAGTAGATTAGTTAAGCTTCTTTAGGTCTTACTTGTTATGTGCACATGTCTAGTGAGTGCACATTGGCCACAAACTATGGTGGGATTATTAGTTGAGGACAATGGCCTCTCTAGTTACTCTAATGGGATGGACACTTATCTTATTTTAACTCTCTAGTCCACACTAAATAATGTCTTCTCACTCATATTTAATGAGCATTCTAGTAATGCATTTATAACAAGAAGGAGAAGAGGAACGAGGTGAGGGGAATATAGAGATATACTTAAATATGAGTCTTTTATATGTGAACGTCTCATTGTGGTAATGGCATGCTTTTTTTATCCTAGTTGAGAGTGTGTATCACTCCAAAAATATACATAGTGTGTGTTTTACATGGGAAATGTTTTACATATGGTAAGTATTAATTTTTTAATGTTAATTTTCATTGAAATTATTATTATAGGAGTCCAATTTTGGGAGATTTATTCAATGTACAAGTTTTGTGTTTTTTTGCATTGAAGTGTTCCAATGTTAGGTTCATTAAATTGTATCCAAGTAATGTCTAATTCTCCAAGTGTATGGTGTATGATAATTCCATTTTCACCATTTACCAAGCCATCTTGTATGTCATAGTTTTCAGTAATCGAATCAACTAATGTATTTCATTTCAAGGTTATTATATTTGGAAACATTGGTTTTTGTTATATATAAGATTTTCAAGGATAGAATCCATTTTTTATCAATTGCATTTAATCTATATGTTTCCTCATTCAAAAAGGAAATGATTTTGGCATTGTGATTATCTATATCCTTTTTCTTATGAAAAAAATATGAGAATATTGGATCATTGGGGGGAGATATATAGCATAGGGAATTCAAGTAGTCATTGTCTTCATTAGTTTACTGATAGGTTCTTATATGGTTTAGAACAAAAAAAAATTATGTGTTGTTTTGTCTCATGATTTGTTGTAGCTGAAATCATTTTACATGTTCTCCCTAAAAAGTGTATGCATTGCTTTTCCATGCAAGATTGATTGGTCAAAAATACATTTATCTTGAATGGGTTTTATTTGATAGAAATCACCAACAAAGATAATATCAACATTTCCAAATGTTTTTGTATATGTATGCATAATTTGATAGAGTCTCTTGTCATATTGAAAATAATTTGGCATCCTATTAAGATACTTTGTCAATAAGTAAAAGACATAATTATTCAAAATGTTTGCTTATGATAGACAAGGTATTTGAGTGAAATGGAAATAGTAGATGTATGTGGAAATTGAAAGAAAGTATGTGCAACAATATCATTTGTGTTGTATATTATTTTTCTAGTATTAAAAATAATGGTTCCCTTGATTTTTAAAGGGTCACTGTCAATATAATTTTTATAGAAACATGTTATTACCCAATATATTACTTTTGTTTTGAATGTTTTTATTGATCCCACTCCACCTTTTAAGATAAAATAAACTGAGGTATTTGGAGCCATTCTTTTTATCATTAAAATGGCTTTCAATATGATTTATTACTCCATATTCAATTATTTTCACAAATTTAAGCATCGTTCATTACTTAAGAAATTAATGTTTTCTTGTTTGAAATTTATTTTTTCATTGATTGTCAAACAACTTGTTAGTTCTAATGTAATGCAAACCAGCATTTATGTCATATTTTTCAACATAGAAAAGATTTGTTATGTTTTATTGTCATTGTCAATGTTAGACAGAGTAGTAGAATTAATGTCAACATTTTTGGTGGTAGTGTCAATGTTTCACCATTTGGATATAGTTTGTGCAATAAACATGGTTTCTAGCTTGTTTATTTATGTCTTATGAGTAAGGTATGCATTGGCCCATGTTTTGGATTTCCTTTCAATGTCTCCTCACTATCATGGCATGGTATGAACAACATAATTTTTTCCATATAATAGTTATGTGCACATTGTATCCAGCGTGTCATATAATGTGTGATTTTTTTGTTTTTTGCTATTTGTAAACTTTCCCATATAATATGCTACATATTCAACTAAGCATATCTATTCTAAATGTGTCAATCTTGTAATGTATTTTTATATAGGAGAAGCATAATTTATATCTTAATAATTATCAGGTTCTTGTGCTAATAGTTTTGGGCTCTTCAAGATGAATGTTATGTTTGTCAATGGTGACATGTTTATGAAAATTGTTTTCCTACTATAATGTAATGGGAATGAAAGCATAATGTTAATCATTTAGAAACTAGAAATTATTGATATGATATGGGTGAAGTCATTATTCATGAATCATTATTCACAATCATTATTCATGATGATGTGGGATGTTGGTGATGTGGATGGTTAGTGATGTGGCTGATTGGTGGTGTGACATGGCCCACGATGGGTAATATGGCACATGGTGGGTGGTATGGCCCATAGATCATATTTGATTTTGAAAACGGGAGGAGAGAGAAATGCGGTGCATTTCTCCACTTAGTCACATGGGTTGGCTTGTGGAAGCATGTGGGAGACAAAAGGAAAGTGAATTTCATCATTGTCCTCAAGCATGTGCATATGAAGTTAAAATTTGAGGAATATTTTGATTCATGTGGATGCACATGGGAAAGTGAGGAACATGTCTACTATTATAGATTGAGGTCACATGCAAAGTGGGGTGTACCATTTTGGAGCACATGGAGAAGGTCAAAGTTCATCATGAAGATGCCATGTGATGTTGGACCTTACACATGTGAGAGACAATTTTCACTATTGATGAATAATAAGGCCACATAGAGGGTGGTGTATTTTATCCTCTCACTTATTATTCTCTCTATATTTTAAATGTTATTAATAAGCATGAATCTTTCTTTGTAATTCATCCTATTAGAGTATCTATGCAAGCTTGTGCTTGCATGCTTGAAGGTTAGATAGTTGAATGCTTCAAGTGTAAGCATTGAGTACTTAGTGTCTTAGCATTGAACGAGTTACTAAAGGATCTATTGTAGAAAAGGAGGTTTTATTGAATTTAATAGAAAATTATATGTTGTTATTTGCACTATGGTTTTTCCTTGCACATTTCAAGTTTTACATGTAATCTACTTGTGTAATGTGTTATCTTATTTGTTCATTGATTTTGTAGCTTATTTTTCGCATTATAATTACTTTCATATGTTAAGTAGGATATTATTTCCTAACATGATGTTCAAGGAGAGTATTTCCAAATTTTCATATAGACTATAATTTGTTGTCATTGTTACTTATAGATTAGTCATGCACATTATGAAAATAATTTGGTAATGTACAATCAAACTTTGTTATATAGGGGTAGTAATATATTGCAACAATATATGCATCAAGGATGAATTGTGCATTTGTGTTTGCATACCATAATGTAGAGAATTTTTTGGTAAAAGCATTTATCCAAATATATGGTGGATATCTTTTCAACATTATTATAGGTCTTGAAATAACAAATCACAAAAAAGGTATATATTTTATTTTAGATAAATTTGCATCTTGCGAGAATGTTTAAAATGTTGTGTCTTTGGTTAATATTTTATGATCGAGTTGAGAGATATTTTTTTCAATTTTCTTTGTGTAGCTCTTTGATTTGGTCTACATGCTCTAATATTGTGGTTTTTTGCATTTGAGACAATGACAAATTAAATCTACAATTAAATTTTGTATATTTTTTACTCATGTTTATATTATGATGTGTTTGAATTTTAGCCAAATTTGTATCAAGCAATGTTTATTCAAAACATATATGCATATCTATAAATCTCATTATTTTAATATTTGAACAATGTCCTTATATTGGTGCACAGTGTACCCAAACCATAAAATGCAAATGCTCATTTCCTCTATTTTGAAACTCTACCACATAAATGTAGTCTAAATTTTTTCTAAGTAATTGTTCATTTTGTAACATCACTTTTTAAATGTATTAGATATATGGTTAAAATAATGATGCAAAGAACTAGATTCTTCTTAATCATCATAGAAATGTTTTCACTGTGCAAGTTTTTTGTTTTTGTGAGATAATTTATATGACGCATGATATAATGGATCCCAAAATTTCTCAGCACTTATTAATGTGGCAAAAAAATTTGGTGGTCCCAATTACTTTAGCACTACAAAAAATAAATTTCCTAAGTTTCAAAACAGTTAGGTGATGTTCAAATGCTTTTAAAATCTCTATAACCTATTGGTTATTTTATGATTTTGTCTAGGTTTATTTATCTTTAACATTTGTGGCATAAATTTTTTTCCTTATTCACCTTTTTGTATGCATATCCAAACACAACTTGAAACCTAATGTATATTGATTTTTAAAAAATTAAATATAATATTAGTGATGTGGGTTAAAATATCATTTTCTTGGTGTAAGAGCTCTCATTTTGCTATTATATTAGTATTAGATTTTTTATGTGACATCATCAAGACAATTAGAACCATAATACAAAGTTGGAAAGTTCATTTCTTCTAAAAACTTGTCTTTAAATATACCTAGTGGTTTGAATCCTTCAAATGGAGCAATCATAAAGTCATCTTCCAAGTCTTTTATTAATTATGCTTTGCCAAAGCCATATATTTCATAATTGATTATGAGTCATTATTATGTGTGTTAGAGTTAGTGGCTTTGATAGGTTCAATATCATTTATTGATTTTTCAATTCTTTTTTAAAATCAATTTTTCCAATCAAGATCAATATAAAAAATTTATTGCTTATGTAGCAAGATTTGGCAAAGGTTTACCTTTGCATTCATGACACATGCAGGTCTAACATTTCCTCTTAAATCTATATTTTTATATTCTAATTTATGCTTTAGTTTTATTACAACTATTTCAGTCTCATCCAATTATCTAGAAAATGTTTGCTCGATTCGATCAATTTCTATAGAAATTTATAATTGCTTTGATGAGGCTAAATTGTAATCATGTATAGTGAAGTTATCATATCTATGCAAAGGCCAATCACAAGGCAAATAGTCTCTCTTCTAAAAGGGTTAACTTATGTACAACCTTTATTCTTTTATTTCTCCTAAAGAATAATGTCCATAGAAATAGAAGAAAATGTCAATAAGAATAAAAGAAAATGTTTTTAATTTTGTGTCAATAGAAATAGAAGAAAATGTGTATAATGGTATTGTCAATTTAAATAATGTATTTTTTTAAATTAAAGCATTCACAAACTAAAAAATCATGTTAGGGTGTGTCTTTAATTACTTTTGGATGTGTTAATGGATTATTTAGCATTTTCATTGTGTTGTTTCAATATATGTAGTTTTGATTTTTATCTATGTATGATTGCTTTCACAGTTTAATTATATTCGATATTTTTTCTTAGAGTGAGGTATATTATAAATATAAATATGATTATGATCTGAATCATGCTCCATATCAATAGAAATTTTTGATTTCATTTCATAATCTTTCAAAGTGTCAAGATTTGATAGACTTGTGTCAATTCCATAAGGAATTTCAGATGTAACATGTGTCTCAGGGACTATTTTTAGTGGCTCATAGTGAATATGAGTTTTTTTATTTCAAAAAAATAATATTGTAAGTTTTATGTGGTTGAGGACAATTATAATACAATTTGGCAATGATTTTGGTTTTTTCTAACCATATTTGAATTTTGCTTTTTAGAATGTTTGAAAGCCATAAGCAACAAAAGTCATTTACCTCAATGCCACTTTGTTCATAAGACATTCCAATAATTTTAGCATATTTTTTCCAATCATAAATGTTTTTGGTGTTATCTTTTACTAGTTCTTACTTATAAACTTCGAAATAAGTCATTGTATTACTATTAGCCCCAATAATTACATTGCAAAAGGACTGAACCATTTATCGTTGAAGAGTATGACCATTGAATTCTTTGTAGGCTAAGTAACTAATAGAATTTAATAAGATTTCACCATAGTTTAAGCTCAATGGAGTTATTCTATATAATCCATGCACTTATATATCATAAATAATGACATTCCAATAGAGTTGGAATGAAGATTGTTGTAAGTATTTGACAAAATTGAGTAATTAATGTGTATTATTTTGGAAAAAAAATGTTAAAAGTGGCCAAAAATGGAGTTTCTATCATGAAAAAAGATTGAGTATAATATAATGAAAATATCTTTGTGGAAATGCAAATATTTATTTTTTATTTTTTGGATACAAAATACAAATCAGTATGTCTAACCATAGATAGCCATTGGATTTAAAATATGTCACCCCAAGTACAATTTTCACCTTGATCTATAAGTTATTTTGTATAAATTCTCATTCTATAGAAATATATGTTTATGGCATGTGTAAAATCATATAACACACTTATGTGCAATTGATGGGTATATGAGTTTATTGCATCTACTTCACCATTTTTCAAAGAACTAGTGAAATAGTCTATGATCCCATTTTGTATCATAAAGTGTAAAATAACTTGAACAAAAAGACAATAAGAAACAATATAATTGAATAATTCAATTTTAAAAATATTTTTGTGACTCAAAGCATTATCAATGTTAGAAAAGCATTGTTTAGTTTATAGCCTATATGTTTCTACATCAATTAAGATCTGAATAGCATTTGCTACTATAGTTTCTTTGTCTCTTAATTTTATTTTATTGTTTCTAGGACCATGCAGGAATATTGGCCAAGAAGTAGAATGTAAATCTCCACATGCCATTAACATCCTTTTTTTATAAAGAAACTACATTGAAAAAATGCATACAAGGTATTTATTGAACATGTTGTTTACTTTAATTACAATTTTTTTTTTGAAATTTATTTTTCCATTAGTATAAACATAAAAATGAAAGTTAGTTTTTGTGTTTACAAAGGAAAATATAATTTCAAGCATTGAAATTAGTTCTATTAGAGAATATACAAGTCTAAAAACTAATAAGAGAAATTAAATAATTTATTCATACCTAATTATTGTTATTTTAATATGATTTTTTGTTTTATTTTTCCTTGAAAATAAAAAAAAGACATTCAAGATTAGAAATAAATTGCATATTTTTTACATATGTGAACTATGTACCATGCATGAAATTTAAATATTACAATAAAAAAGACATGGAAAAATGTTTCTAGAGTTGGAATCCATAGTGCAATAGGTCCACATACTCGATAAAGAATTCACGTGATTCATAAGAAACTAGGCTCTACGTCTAAGGCAAAACCTTAATTTTGGATTTATATTAAAGCCTAAGGTTATCACAATATTCATAACGTGACCCCTAATGATTTTTAATATAAATACTTATGGCACTTGTGGAATTCAAATATATTAATCCATCAACTAAAAATCCATGAGTCCATAGATTCATGCACTCTATGGAGTTTGCTCATGGTAATCACACCATGTTTGAGATAAGAGAATATAGGGTCTCTCATACCCCATGTGGGATTCACACAATTTTAGTTGTGTAGTCAATAAAGGGCCACATGTCTCTCACATACACACGTGTGTGTGGTCACATTTGCACACTAAGTGCTACCACAAGCTTGCATGACCATAATCTAGACTAGACTTCCAAATAATAAAATGTGGTTCAAATTTCCATAGGTCCACACATAGACTAGATTTAAAGTCCACTAGATTTAAAGTCCATTGTGTGATAGTGAGGCCTTGGGATCATGACATGTGTCATGACCTTAGATGGTCTCTTTCATAGCCAACATTTGAGATGCAACGTTAGTATGTCCACCTTAGCCACATGGATTCTTCTAAGTCATTTGGCATCATGTTTGAGATGCAAGGTCAGTAGGTACACCTTAGCCACATGAATTCTTTTAAAGCATATTGGTCACTTATACATAGTGAAAAATATTATGGGATGGCCACATATATGATGTTAGATTTAACATTAAAAAATTACTACAATGGCCACTTAGTTATAGATTTAATGTGTCTTGACCATGACATTCATGGTTTGTAGAGACCTTATAGTGTAACCCTTAGACATTTTTTTATATATGATCCAATTGAGAATATTATCTAAGTGTGAAATTGAGACTATAATTTATTTTGTGACCAACGAGAGTCCTAATAAACAATATAAAAACTAGGGTGACTATGCATTTAGTGGATTGAAGGGAAGGATTGAGATTGTTCATGATTGGATTAACATAGTCATTTAATATTACACAAGGATCCTAATTTAATATATCCATTTATACTGACCACATAATGCAAAAATAAGTAGATCCACTCAAGCGTCATACTTTATCAAATAGGACAAGCAAAAAATTACATCGACATAAGGTTATAACTAAGAGTGACAAATTCAAAATAAAAAGTAAAAAAAAATAGTAAAATGTTTCACATCACGACTTTTAGTAGATCAAGTGGCCTCAGCTTATTGGAATTCCAAAGTGATCATAGTGGCTTTAAAGTCACGTATTATCTAGAGAGTCAATTTATCAAATAACAGAGCATGTTGGCACATGGACTTGATAAATACATTTATATCATATACAATGAACACTCGTAAGTTTCATTTCACAAGTATTTCATTATTTTTAAAGCATAAATAACAAGTATAAAGCATGACCATAATTATCACTTTGAGAAACATTATTAAACAAAATTCACATTTACTTTTTTTTAAAGAATGATAAATTATTATTTTGGTCTCCTAAGCATTCCTAATTTTTAAAATACTCACGATTTTTTTATTCGTAAAAGGCATATGTGAAAACAATATATATTTTATGCACACTTGATTTATAAAATGCATTTGCAATTGAATTTTGGTTTCTCTATTTCTTGAAAACACTTTTCTTCCTTCAATAAATCATAGAAGCTTTGTAACTACTAAAATACCTCTGTATAGACACATAAATCTAGTCATATGTACTTTGTAATGATAATTCTCGACACATTCCAAACAAAATGACTTACACATAAATAAATGACTCTTGTTTTCCATTCCTCTAATCCATGTATCTATATGTAGGCTCAACCTTTTATTTATCATCACTACTATATAAAATTTTCAATGTCAAATGCTCATGAGGTCTAAAATAATATTCATACTTTCTAAGTAGATAGGATTACAATGCACTCTCATCCACTTACAATGCTCACATTATGCACTGAATAATGGCTAGTTTTAAAAAATTTAAAATTCCTTTTGGGTCCTCCATCACATTTCACATGGTTAGCTAAAGGAAAATATCAAAAGATTCACCTATAAATACTTGTCGAGAGTCACTCCCTATCCCCACTTGATATTAACTAGTTTCGAGCTTATACACTTCTATACATTGATCAAATCTACCCTATTATGTCCAAATTTCAAATCATTCAAAGGAGCATCCATAAGCTAAGTCAAGAGTCCTCTAATGTAATTCAAGCACTATCATTTTCAAGTATCAAAGTCATATTCTAAATACATACACATATTTAAAGGAGCACAATTGTACATTCACTCTAGGTGGGAGAACTACGTGGGATTGATATCTCTCCTTGGAGTATTAGATACATAAGTAACAATCAACTATCAAGGAGGTGATTGAGGTTCTCAACCCATTACACTCCCTTATTTTTCTTGTAGGTTTTCAAGCTATCAAAGTGCCCTTATATTTTTAAAGATAAGAGAAGATAAATATTATTTTCTACAAGGCAAAACCCTAGTTACGACATTTTATATTACTCATCATTCACAAGCACATAAGGTGTAATGATTAATTTTTATGGATAGTCCATTAGGGAAAGTCCATAGCCAATGGACTTGAGTGCACTATGCCACTATCCACTTATAACAATTGTGTCCACATATATCTCATACTTCTACCTCTAATTTGTCATTTCAAAAAAAAAATCTTTATCTTTTCCTATCGACACCTGTCATAGTCAAATGGGACAAGTCCATAGTCAACTAACTGCAATGCACTACACCATTATTCACTTATAGTGGACCTATCTAGATAATTTTTATGTTATAGATTCCAATCCCAAGCTTATATAGTTACCTCTTCTTCTGATTTTCACTGTCAGATAGTAAAAACATTCAAAAAATATCCATGTGTAAAATAAATATATTTCTTCTTAGTATTTTATAAAAATAGCAGTTCATATTTAAAAATTTGTCAAAATCAAAACTAATTATTATTTATCTTTAGCATTATAATAGTTATAGTTTTACACCTATTAGAACATTACAATTGATCTTTTTTATTAAATATAGGGTAAACCATATTGGTGAATTTGAATTCTTGTTTTTGAGACTTTACTTTTCTGATTTGCTTTTCACTTTCATTTTTCTTTTTGTTTTGTTTTCCTAAAAACTTTGTTTCAAAATTTTTAAAACTCATAGGAGTTGTCATTCTGGGAAAAGTGGTCATTAGTTTTACTTGAGCCGTGGTGTGAGCACCCCCCCCCCCCAAATTACTCAATCTATTAGACAATTATTAATGGATTATGTTTTCCACATACCTTATAGTATATCAAAAATGCCTAGGGTTTTGTTTTTCATCCTTAAAAAGCTTCTAATTATTTGTTCTTGTAATGCACTGATAAGTAGTTAGCCCCATGAAGTTACTCTCAATGTACCTCACAAGATAAGATATTATGGTTATGGGAATGATGGAATCATCCATAGTGTGTTCACTATTTATGACTGGGATCAATATATCTAAGAACCTACAAAGCAAACACACCCTTGACTAGTTTCACCTTCTTTCCTTGTAAAATTTGAAAATTTTCAAATCTTAATAATAATGAATGCATCTAGTTCACATATTTTTAAGTTCAGTATTACATGTTTTCTTACTTTAAAATCTATTACTCATTATATATATGCATTAATCTAATCTAAATATCATAAAAAGGCTACAATGACTATTGCACAATCTCAAGCCTTAATTAATTCACAAGTACCATTAAAGGACATATTTATAAAGTCTAGCATGACTTGGGAACAAGAAAAGTCATACCTTTAGAATGCTCTAATCCTACCCTATATCCTATTGATGTACTTATAATGGTTATTAAGGATGATAAAATAGAAAAATAAGGTGCAGTTAATGACATAAAATTCATTAACTATCTTAATACCAACCCGCATAAGATTAATGCATTCATCTATGCATTTCAAGAGATGAAAAAAATAAATTAGCTTCCACTACCACTTCCACTTTAGACAATCCAATTCATACTATTGTTTCCAATACTATATCAACCCCTATAGTGACATATGTGCCAACCTCTTTAGGTATAGGGGCATCATTTGGTTTATATTATATTAGCATGCATATTTATACAAGGGCATTGTATACACCTCCCTTGCTCACTATGTAAACTTGGTCCACTTTCAACCTTGCCCCATGCATCCTCTCTTGAGTAAACTATTATAGCTTTACATGCCAAAATATTTCAATTAGAGGAAGGTGTCTCCAAATATAGTCACTCAATGGACTCCCGTAGTTGGATTTATAATCCTTTGGTACCCGAGATAGTCTCTTACCCATTCCTAGTAATGTTTATAACACCTAAGCTACCACTTTATGAGGGTAAAGGTGATCCTGAACAACTTCTTTGTTCATTCCATATAACATGTTTGGACTATGCTTACAATGATTAATTACTTAACAATATTTTTCTAAGTAGTCTCAAGGATTATACCCTATGATGGTTATATGATCTCTCACTTTAATTAGTTAGAGCATTTAATGGTGGATCAATTATTAGCACACTTCTCAATCAACATCTATGAAATGTTATCTTATGCATAAATTACTAAACTCAATCAAGGGTAAAATGAGCTAATTAGCCAATATGTTCTTTGGTACAATACCATGCTCATAAAGATGACAAACTCTATGAAAGATAAATAATTGTAATATATCTTCACTCAAATATTGCTATCACCACTACATGAATAATTCATGTTTGATAAATTTAGATCCTTTGATGAGCTATGACACATAATTAAAAAAAGTAAGTTAATCTTATAACATTGAATAAGCTAAAATATGCACCAAGTATTCTAAATACATAAAATGCCAAGTTTCAAAACAAGCCAAATTATAAGGTCAATTTAATGAAAGAAATAATGAATCAAAACTAATAGTTAATGAAATATTAAAACCATTAAACAAGCTTAAATTGATAGCTCCACCAAGGGGGCAATTCACAATGTTACCACAACATCATGTTTATTACTTATAACCCTTGGCCCTATGTGTAAAATATTTGTTTATGCGATATTTGAATAAGTCCTTTGTATCTATCCCTTGGCCTTATTGTATGACATTGTTTGACACTATGTAGCATTATTGTTTGTTGTGCTCGTTATGTTTCTAAGCTTGATTAGTGGTGCCATGATCTCTATCATGCACTTCTTAGGGCATAGTCTACTTTAGATATGGTTATTGCATGCTTCAAAGATATATATATCTAGATAAAATAATTGTATGCCTCATGTTCAGTATGTTAAATATATGCTTCAATGACAATTACATTTCCTATTATGACATACTCTCTTACATGCTGACATAATACTATTTATTGGATCTTTATCACGTGGTATAATTTACTCTTCCTTTGAGATGAGTGACTTATAGACTAAATACCTAATATCAAAATGGGACATCACAATGGGCTTGTCTTACAGGTTCAAAACTCCATGAATAGATTTGGGATAAAATGCAAGTTCAAATATACATAATACAAGTTTCAAAATAACAGAGTACATGTTTTCAAAGAGTCAAGGTAACACAAAATCAAATACTATAAAAAATAAACATATTTTTCAAAGATCCAAAGGTTCTTTAGAAATCAAACATATGTCATACATTAACACATCAATACAGATTATGGGGGGAAAGCATAGAATCATACACACTTAAATGCATATGCACGGTCATATGTAAAATAGTTATAATATCAAAGTTATAGACTATAAATACAATTACAATTGAACATATAGATGCATAATGTTCTATATCATTGACATAAATCTAGGGGGAATGATACTCAGTCATACTCATGCTTATTCAAAGATTCAAAAATTCACATTGTTAAAGCATAAAAAAGCATGATACTTGTTTATGCACATTTTGAAGTTCAAAATTCAATGCAAAATATTAATTTAAAATCAAAGTCTATGAGAAATTCAATCATGATGAGGGAATGAAAATTAGTCATTCTATTTTGATTATGCAAAATTAGAATCTAGATCTGTTTATAGTGGTGCAATTCAAAATAATGGGGGTGATGTATGTTCAAGTCTAGTGACACTAAAAAACCTTGGCATCACTTCTAGATAAACTAGCATAGTTCTACCTTTTTGAATTAGTATATTAGGTACTACTCCCTATTCATGAGAGTTGGAATAATATATATTTCAAATTCAATAGCTTGATTGGTTATTCAAAATTGAGACTTGGTCACTCTTAATTATCCATGGTTCAAATTGTCATAGTGATTCAATAAAGGGGTCACAACTCTCCATCATTAGTTACAGGTTATAGGGTAATTTATAAAAGGTGATTTTAATATATTATTTAACCCTATTCACTTTATTGATGTGAAAGAAAGATGCATCCCCATGGATGATATTAAATGGATTGTATAACCTTAAAGGATCAACATTAAATAAAAAGTCACAACCATTGTGTAGACTCGATGATCTTGTAAATAATAGGAACCCATTTCATATCAATAAATGACTAGTCTCCAAATAGGAAAAGAGGAACATTTGGACATAAAAACTAGGAAGGTAGGTCACTACATGATAATTCTAAGTGGCCATGACATAAAAGTGGATAAAGTTGGATTAATAATCGAACACGTCTACAGTTTATAAAGGAAAAGGCGACCATAAAAAAAAAAGTGAACTACATTATCTCATGTTTCATGATCACAATGTGTGGGTTGCTAAGATTTAATCAAGCCTTTACTTTATACTATAGCCAAATCTAAAATTTGTGTTCTAAATATCGACCTCAAAGACCCCTAATGTTATATAATCTTGAGACCATTGATTCATAATGGTTAAATATTAAATGATGCAATAAATAATTTTCATAAGGGGAGACATGCAAATGTGCTTTTCACTATGACAATTATACTCAAAAGAAGAGGTGGTTATTACAAACACAAAGTATAATGTGTAAATTTTAGAGTGACAAAAAAAGTAAATATGATCATACAACTGTCAATGACCTAAATGATAGAAGCATAAGAGCTCTCTATGTTTATGATTTTTATAAATAATAAAATGATTGCATCATGTACTTGTATTAATGGCCATTATAATTTTGCATTAAATGATGTGAAGGATAGAATAAGGTGTAAAATCTTTCAACCAATCAATAATGAACAAGTTTTCACTTTTCTTATCAGACATTAATAGAACAACACATTCATAGGGGTAGACTTTAGAGTCTAAAAGAAAGAAAAAACAATTATCACATTCATTGGACATGAAGGACAAAAATTATTAACTATTTAAATCGAATTGAAAGGTATAGTATCCCTTCGAGACTAATAATAAAATCAACATCATTTTTTTATTTGAAAGCTATCATGATGTTTGTTAACTTCAAAGAATATAATTGATGGTTTACAATACAAAGGTGGTTGGTTGGTCTTCATTGTTATCAAAATAATGGTTTTAATAAATAAGGGCATGAAATTCCAAGTTGTTGCAGGGTAGAGGCTAGACATGGCCATGTTTATGTTTGTTTCAAATAAAATATGATCAATTTTTTAGTATATTTTATACTAGCATTTGATGTCCATTTTCACATTTGTTGTGATGTCAGATACCTCAACATTTAGATCACATTTGATGTGATGTTAAACACCTCAATGTTTGGTGTTTTAAAAATATTTTATCTCCCCTGAGTCTTAGGCCTTATTTTGGGACTTGTGCAGACTAAATTTGATGGTCAACCCTAGGCCTAAAAATTAGTAGTCTATAGCATGTTTTTATTGTTTTATACCATATATTATAATGAAAAATACTTACAAGTTACTCAAAAGAGCTAATTGTCAACAAATTTTGAATTGACAGGTATAATTAATTTGAAATTATAGGCTTGGTCGACCCTCTCTATCAAGTTTTTTTGTAATAGTTGTTTATTCTATCATTATGTTGTCACAAACATACCCCATTTATCTTTGAGAAATATGGACCCTATAATGGCAAAATTGAGATACATTGTGTTTGCCAATATACTTTTGTCTCAATTGGTGAAACATGTTAATTCATAATTGTCACAGTTCATTTTAGGGTTGAATTGTTATGATTTAGGTTTAAGTTTGATCTAATTAAATTGATGACCACTTTGGTTAATAGTTTATAAGATTTACGATTAACTTTAATTTGATTATATTGACCATGGATTTTGTGACCCCTTTGAATAATGTTTAATGTTGTAACATTTTTTGTAGTTACTTTAATTTATTATTTAGTCCTACTGTTCATAATCATAGCTTTGCATAACATTATTGACTTTAAGTGATAATGATTAAATAATTTACTGCCCCCTCTTTTAAATAATTCTTAAGCCTAAATGTCATAATGTCATTTTCTACCCAAGAACAAATAATCACAGTGCCTCTGTATTATTGCTTGAGATCCTTAAACAGTCGTGGCCACATTATTATTATTTGTTTAATTGAAAAATCATGGACATATAGGGTGAATTTGATAAAATTATAGGTCCACACTCATGTATTCATGAATTTTGTGATTCCTTCTCATGAACTGAACTATATGTCTTAACTTTGTAATCATATGGCCTACATTTCCACACCACATGTCCCTTCCAAAGTTATGACCAATTTGAAATGTGACTTGTATGAAGTTGCCACATGTATATTATTATGATCGCAGTTAAATTTATATAACAACAACAATAATAATATATATGTTTTATTAATCAAGGTCATTTTATTATTATGTAGGATGTTGTAGTCTCAAAATTAATGGTCACTAAAAGCTTGAGGCCATCTTACAAACTCTGTGAAATTATACCACTATATGGCTATGAGTAAATCAAATGCAACCACATGTCACTTCCCAATTTCAAAAAAAGGGTCCTAATCATGACCACCAAATAAACCATGTGGCCAAGACATTCCATGATGCTACCATGTGGATGATGACTATATCTTGTTCCCTAATCATTAAATTTTATGGTCATCAAATTATCACCTAATGAATCTTATGAACCATAGGTCTCATGATCATGCCATGTGGGTGATCCAGATTCTCTATGGATGCTAAATTAAATTTAATGCCCATCATTACTTATCACTGGTTCACAACAAGAATTATTTAACATTGAGTCTAATAACAAGGTGTTGTGAGTCTCAAATGGAATGGTCACACAGAGTGAAAAGTTAAAAGGTAAAATTTAAAGATAAAATATATCTCATGATTTCACCACATGGATGGCTATGATCTCAAGATAAACCAAAGATAAATTTTTCATATGTTACAAGGTGTTACCTAAATATATAGGGTTGAATTTTCTAGAGTGATACATTTTTGAGGGACCATTTGATCCCTAGTGATCGCCATCTTCCAAGTGATAAAATCATAAACATGTAGTTTGGAAAGGATAAAATGTGGCCAAATCAATTATTCATGTGAACACATAGCCATGTCTATTACAATGGGGGGGAGGCATTTATTTCATAGATATCAACTTGAGGAGACTATTTAAAACTCAACAACCCAAATATTTAATTATCAAAGCTAAAAATATTGAATGGTAAACTTATCTACCTATCACCAGAATGGATGAGAATGTCAATGATTTGTTGTCACGTGATTAAGACACATTTTTTTGCATGTCGGTAAAAAAATTTAACACATCATCCTAATATTATGGCCTTGCATTTCTAATTTTTACAAAGATATTAATTTAGATCTACAATTTTTGTTGTTGAGAAATATTTTCCAAACCTGAGAATTCTATCATTGAGAGTTTAGGATTGAAAGTTTAAACAATGTTTTCACTAGCAGCGACATTCAAATTTTGAAGATGATAAGGAGAAGCTTCTCATTTAATACATTTTATTATGATCACACATTTTACTAGTTAATGAAAGCTCAACATTTAGGTATTTAAAAAATTATTTGTCTCTAGAAGTTAATTAATGGAGATTTTGTAGTTTTGATTCAATTTCATTAACATTCAAAGAATTATAGTATTTAAAATGTATTATTTTTCATCACTACATAAATAATTATTTTAGTATCTTATTCTTTCACTTTCATGATATGAATCCTATATATTCTCTATTCATTTTGAAAACAAGAATATAATGTTGATTTTTTTCCATTTTTTACTTGAATGGGTAGAAGTGGCAGTAACCACCTATTAGTTTCTTCTTCTTCACCACCCTTTCAACTAATATCAACTACCATCATATCCTACTTATTGGAAACAACCATCAATTTTCTAGCAAACATTATTCTTTTATAATTTTTCCACGCCCACATTTAATAGATATTAAACCAATACAATTAGTTGTTAAAATATTATGAATATTTATGCTAACTAGATTGTATCATTGTTTTTATTTTTTATTTTTAGTCTGTGATGTAATTTTCATATAAATTGGCTTCATGCCTAGGGTGTTTATGGTTGTCTTACTAAGCACCCTAAGCGGTTTGGAGTGGGAGACAAGGAACACATGTTAGATTATGCCACCTACGAGACCCGTGAGCTTGTGTCATTTACCCATCCATGTGTTTGCCACCTAGTAGGGCACCAAGCTTGTTGAGGTCATAAAACATGGCATATTCACTTGTCTCAAACTTGATGGATAAAACTTCAAGTATAGGGATCAAAAGGCCCACCAAGGTGATATTTAGGTGGAACATATTTTTTTCTAAAATGGGGTTGGTTCAATGGCAAAAGAAAAAATACATGCAATTTTGGCAACTCTATGTGGCATTTATGTTCAACCATTTCCAAGTTTTTGTTCATGGATTCATAATATTTCTCATTAATTTCCTAGTTTTCATCTATACACAATATATTCATATTTTTTTAGAGCATTGTAAAGCACACAATACACAAATTTACACTCTAATAGGTACCCCTAACCTTTCAGGTAAATTAGTTTTAAGTGACCAATCAAAAATGCTAAATTTTGATGTATTATGTTTTAAGCTAGAGTTTTAAATCAATCTTCCCCTTGAAGCCTTGTTCTGCAAGATTCATGATGCCATAAAAAAAACTCTTAAAGCAAGGGTACCCTCAAAATCTATAGTGGCATGAAACACCACATACTGCATATATGTCAAAGTGTAGACAATATCAAATAAAATATTTACCCTATATTTACACTACACATTTCTTAAAAAATAATCCCTTTAAAAGTAGTTGTCCACTATTATAACAAACTTAGTGATTTTATTGTGATTGAGAGAGTATTTGGTTGCTTTGCCTTTGCCCTTTTGTTAGGGTACTTGTAATCCTAATTAGAAAACATCATTTGGTGTAAGCACCTATGTGTGTGACTGAATCCCATTGAAACCATCACTTTAGGGCCTTAGATATCATTATCCCCTTTCGATACATTACACAAAAACTCTTTAATTTTGTAAATATTTTGAGGGTCTTCAATGGGTGCACCTATCTCCTCAGTTATTATTTATACAAGGCAAACAACCCTCTTGTTATGAGTCAACACTGCCATTTCTATCACATTGCATTTTAGGCCAGTCAAAATATTAAATATTTTATAAAAAATCCCAAGGGGTCTATACCTATCAATTTAATAGTTGTATGTTCAATAACCACCTCCATGCCAAAGGAAAGCAACACCCAAAAATCCCTTGCTAAAGTCTACAACACACACTTTTTCTCAAAAACTTCTTTGTAACTTAACCATAATTGTGTCTGCCTCCCAAAAAATTTAACACGTACTTTTGAATGTACCCAATCACTCCATCATATGTGAATTTGTTTGAATTTATGTCTATCACATGAAACACTAGAGCACAACAAAATAAAACAAACTATTACCACAAATTTGTAAATTTAACACACAAAAAACAAAATAAAATGGATCTTTCTGTAACATACCATACATGTACCACCCCCCATCAGAGGCCACATAAGCCTTGCTCAAATTAAAATTTAAATTTTCTAACACCTGTATAACCTCCAAAAGAATGTCATATTTTTTGGCATTATCCACCTACGATTTCAAAACAACAAATCAATAACCAATTTTTCTAGATCTTATAAATACCAAGTCCATTTTTTGGTAAGAAAATAACAACCAAAAAATAATTCTCCTAAATAAAAAACCACACATACATTTTACATTATGGACTATTATCTATTGTTGTAGGAATAATGTTTTCCCTAAGAAAAAGATATAATACCCTGGAGTATTCATGAGAATTACAAGTTTCTCATGTGATCGTCCAAGTTTTATATTATGAACAACTCAGACTTTAAAATGAGATTCAAGGAAAAAGTAATATAAATGAATGAGAAGATGATATAAGGTCTTCACAAGGATATTTTAGGGGCACAAGCTCATCTAAAAATGTGTGTGACTTAGTTCAAGTGGAGAACATCCAACTCAGTTCTGTCAAAAACATTAAAATTTTAAAATGTAAGATAAGACGTGTCTTGTGGAGTAGGCCATCCTGTATCACTAGTATTCTCATATTAACATTTAAAACACATCATATCAATGTTCTCCCACACCTTGATTCACATGAAACCTAGAATAACATCTGCCATTTTTACATCAATGACAAGCTAAATAAACAACTATAATTTAGATTTTCTTTTTAAAAATGAGCATTTAAACTATTGAAAATGTTTAAATTTTTCAATACAAACAAAACAATACCATTTTATGTGCATCTGAGTTGGCCTAATGGTAAATAACATGTTCGCCTAAAAGGAAGGTCATAGATTCAAACCCTATTAGGGGAAAGGTATGATGATACACCATTAACCTATAGTGCATTTAAGGATATGTGTGGCTCACTTGTGGTTTACATACCTTCATATTATCTTATTAATTTTGTTTATGTTCTTAGTATGGTCAGCCTATGGAATAACCATGGCTAAGTAGAGTATATATAGGAGGTAGTGGTTAATCTTTTATCATCATATTATGAATTATGTTCTTATTGCATTGTTGTGGAGGTTACCCCCTTGAAGTGGCTCAATCATAATATTTAAGTATTATACTCTTTCACCAATTGTTATTTTAAGTCTATTTATTTTATTCTTATTATGTAATACATAATTATATTATTGTGAATCATCTAACTAATTTCATTACATGTGGTATCATAGCTTTGATTTGGGTGAGTTTCTACAACATAGTTTTTTTTTTTCAGATATGGTGTCCTGGGCATTAGACGGTTGAAAAAAAATAACTTGTGATAGGGGAAGTATAAAAAAATTATAAAAAAAAAGTACAGAAAAAAATACTAGTAAAAAAAATAGATTTTTTTGCACCTTGTGTAAATTAACAGTCATTGGATTTGTCTTTGCATTATAATTATATTGATTTATTCTACTAGTACACTTTTTTGGGCCAAAAAATTTCACCCTTGTGCACATTGGTAGTCATTGGATTTATCTTGGTGAGGTGATCACAATGGTATCATCTATTGATATTTGGGTGGCTTCAAAGATAACATCCAATTGGAGGTTTGCATGTGTAGCCTAAAATTTGATTTGTTAGATTAAACTACACAATTTAATCACTCAAACTCCAAACCACTAGGTAAATTCTAGAGCCATTAGAATTCAATATAAATTGATGAATGAACAATTCAAAATAGCATTAGAATCCTAAAGTTAAGTGCTCTACACCATGATTAAATGAATTCAAAATAAGAAGATTAGGATGAGATTGCTTATCTTGACTCAGAAATTTGACATAGTGATGTTGTTTGATCAATGATTATTGGCATGGATTCAATGCTTGGTTGTTAATTAGCTCCAATGGAGGATGGAGGTTGTTTAAATAGAAAATGGAGGGAGATATCAATGGATGAGATTAAAAGTTAGATGAGGGAGATCAAGGGTGGAGAATTAAAAGGAATTTAAAATTCCTTGGAAGCCTCTAAATTTAGAGGCTTCCAGAGAGGAGGGGTGAGAATAGAGAAGGTTCTAGATTTGGAGGATTCTATATTTATTCTTAGGATTAATGATGATTATATGGAGGGTTAAATGAAGATTAGGTATGGATTAGGAACTAGGGATGTAAAAGAGTCTAAGCATAGGCTAGTAAGTGGGCCATTAGGAATTTAAAATTCTTAAATAATATGTAAATGGGATTAGGATGGGATAATAGGGATTTAGGATAAATTAATGATGGAGTGGGATATAATAAGGTTAATGGATGAAAAAATATTTAAGAAGGGGATATTAGATTAATGACTAGGAAGGGAGGATAAATTAGCGAGATAAATTAGAATAAATGAGATGAGTGGAATTAGTGTCGACTAATAAGAATATTAGTGACGTTAAATAAAGTGAGAGAATCAAGGTGCATACATTTTTATCCTCTCTGAAATGGCATTGTGAGTGGAGTGAAGTAAAGAGAGTAATGGTCTTTCAAAGAAAAACCATGTCATGGATGAATGTTAGTAGATATGATGTTAGTGTATATGATGCCCCCTCGAGGGGCATGCGGGGAAGAATGAGATGGATGGCCACTCAAAAGAAGAAATGATGGGTGGGATGTGATGAATATATAAGGGTATGGGATGTCAAATTTGAGATAGAAGATGAATATTATGGATTCGACTTGAGCAATGAGCTATAAATTGATGATGATACCCATATCAAGGATACATACACAGGGAGTAGAGATGACTGTGTAATGGTTGTCAACACATCCCAAGGGGAATAAACTATAACATGATGATGATAGGATTAAAATGCCACAAAATTTAGACATATCCCAAAAAATTACACCTGTGAGGGAGAGTTATAGGTCAGGAAAAGATTTGATAAGATTAATGATGGGTATAGCTCAAAGCTTAATCAATTAATATGATAAAGGTGATGATAAAGATATGATTGAGTGACCAATGAGTAATGATGATGCCCCAAGAAAAGATACATGTAAGGGAGAGAGAAAGAGGAGATAGTTCTTGAGCTATCTTTGGGCACTGAAAAGTGGCCAAGTGTTGCCTACATAGTCTTAAAAAACCTCAGGTAGATGTAGTTTTGACTAGAAGATAAATGATAATGATTGATGAGATGAAGATAAAATATTGGATGTTATTTGAATGAGTTGATAAGATTAGATTATTTATGGTTAGATAGATGATGAGGGTGTGGGTGATCAAGCCATCACATCTATCATAAGGCTCATCATAGTCTAACCAATCCACTAAATATGGCACTCGGCAATATGCCCCATGATATAAGTAGGACCAAGAAGACATTGTGCCAAAGCACATGATCAAATAGTGAACTCTACATCATATATGTCATTTATAAGCATTATTGACCTATTAACATCTTGTTCATTGCTCGATAGACAAAAAAAGACATAATGTGAATAAAACATAAGATAAAAAAGATATATACATGATCCAAGACATGCAAATAAGACAAACATAACATACAAGTAACACAAATATATACATGCAATGTCATTATGTCTTGTCTAATGATGAGATGACTGATTGGGTGATGGGTTGGACTGGGATAGAGTGGATTGGGAATAAACTAGTGATGATTATAATTGAATAGTGGTTTAGATAAGTATATGGGTTTGGATGAAGGACTAGGATTACGATAAGGACGTGGATGAGGATATAGATGTTGATCAAGGATTACAAAAAAACAAAACTTTGATAGAGTCAAATAAATCAAGAAGATTAAGATATGATGGGATCAAATACCATCCATACTAGTAAAATAGTGATTGGATAGGTGATAGGTATGGAGAAGCATTGATAAAGAAGTGATGGGATCATATACCTTTCATACTAGCAAGGAAGTGATTGGATGGATACTAGGTATGAAGAAGTAATGACAAGGAAATGATGGGTGCCAGACTAAATTTTTTGACAAGGGTGTGTATGTCGATAATACATGGTCAAAAGGGATAATGATGAAGATAAAGATGGGTGACCACTAGGTTTTGGTTCCAAGATGAAATAGAGTATCTAAGGATGATGAATGGGCAAATATAAGATGGAAATCAGATGTGGTGAAATATGAAGACATGGAGATGGATGCGAATAGGGGATGAGGCATAAGACAAGACATCATGGACTATTTTTGGCTTTTTCAACTTTTATGATTTTTTAGGGTTTTTGACATATTTAAAATTTTAGGGCTTTTCAGAATATGTATGTACATTGTATATATGGGGTTACTAACAAATGGAATACCAAGCCTAGAAACTAGGATGAGGATGGATGGAATGATGGATGATGCTGACAAAAAGGATGAGGGGGATGCATAAAATTGGTTGAAGACCAAGGAAGATGGGATGATGGATTGTTAATGACCACATTGTGAAGGAACCAAGTGTTTAGTTGCATGAGTGTCCATTATAGAATATGCCAATATGGTTCAAGAATAGTTTTGAAAACACCTTCCATTCCTTACGAAGGCCAAGATGGGAAGGAATGTGATATCATGGAAGATGATGGGTAGGAATAATGGACTAGGGGATAATATGGACAAAGATGATGTGGATGGGTTATATAGACAAAGTTGACAAGGGCTGAGACAAGTATGGATGGATTAACGAGGGATAGATGGATTTTTCCCCCAAGTACTGAGATACAATGTGAATAATTGATCATTTTACCATGATGCCAGAAATTGATTTTCATCGTGGTACATTCCCAAGGCACAAAAAGACTAGTTTTCACCATTGGATGAATGATTTTTATTTTAATTTTTTCTTATTTTGAATTTTGACTTTTTGGAATGGCATCTTGATTTATTGGATATGGGGATGAGATACAAGAATGCAGGTATTATCGTGATATCTAACCAACACCTATTCTAGGGATGTGTGATGTTGTGATCATGCTACTAGATGTATTAGGGTCCATGTGACCTTTGTTGATGTTTGCTGGAGACCCCTCCAGATATCTAGATAAAGTGTCTTCATTACCCTTAGGATAGACAATGTTACCCAGGGAGTGATGTGAGGTATGGATTTGATTAGAGCTTGATTTTGATAGATGATAGGATCAGGATAGGATGGTATGATGGGTGATGAAGGATTGGGACTAAAATGAATGATAGGATCTATAGCCATACTTATCATGACCCTACTCCTCCTTATGATTACACATCATCTTACATGCAAACTACTAACCCTAGTCATCCCATATTGAGACATATTCCACCTTCTTGGACCTCTCTCGTATCATATTATTACCCTCCATACATCCTTAGTCCATATTGGCCCTTTTACACGTAAGACAAGCCTTCTAGAGACCCCTCGGGACCTTTTAGGAGCCTATTGACCACCCTAGGCCCTTGTTTGACCCAGGCCCCAACTTGTGTGAAGGAAACCCATAGCCTAGGCCACATGTTTCCTTTACCAAAGCTAAAACCTATGTAGAATGTACCCAAAAGTGCCAAGATTAACCCAAATGGTCAAAAATGGCTAGTTTTAGGTCTTTTGGTGGATTGGGGTTGGGATATATGCCTCATCTCATTCATTTGAGCCTTCTTCTCTCTTCTCTCTCCACACTCTCTCTTGATTATTCTTCCCTCTCTTGACTCTCATGCCTTCTTGAATATCTCTCAATTCATTCTTGGCACTCTTGAACTTGATTAGTGACAGAGGATCCCATATGCTTCTACACACTTACTTGGACAATCTTTTGATCCTCTTAGTTATTCTTGCTTCCTTATGGTTTGATTTCAAGATTCTACATTTTGCATTACACTTGATTTGTGAACTTGGTTAGAGATCTTACACCCTTACAAGTCACTTCACCTCCTCCTTTGCTCTTGGCTTTTGGTTTGGACTTCAGCTTGCACATAGCTTGGTCTTCCTCCTACACTACTCCCTAGCTTGGATTCTTGGTTGGTAGAACATATTCACATCTTATTTAATCTTGATATGAGGGAAATTTGCTATGAAAAGTGAAAATCCATTGTTTTATGTAGTGTGTATACTAGGGTTTCAATTATTTTAGTAAAATAGTTATTTTGGTGCATTTCTTAGAGTAGTTTCTAAAGTTTCTTGCATTTCTATATGACTAAAGAGTACTTTCATTGCTTGAAATATTCATTTATTGCATATCATTTCTCTCTTTGAAACAATGCCTCATTGCATAGTAGTGTTAGAAAATAATATTATTGATTTGGAAAGATAATTAAAATATAGAATAGGCATGCTCTTGAAACCTTTCTTGAAAACATCTTTATTGCTTAAAATATCTTTCATTTAGCCTCAAATTTCCTTAGCTTCTAGATTTACTTTCCAGTTGTTATCTCTCTTCATTTGGTATTATTATTTTTGCTTTGTTTATGTAATCAATAGTCTAGTCTTAGCTACTTGCTTTATTGTGGTTGGACCCACTAGAGTTACTTTCATACCTTGTGTGCCTGTTCGTGTTAGCCCCAACCTGGTTTACAAGTCTGTCTATATATTGGTGCAAGCAGGCAAGCTGGATAGTCACTATAGATCTCATGTAACCCATAGAACACATGAGCCTTCTAGCCTCTTAGTGGTTTGATTTAGCACCTTGCCAAACACTAGTGGTTCCATTAAAATTCTTGGAGCTACATTTTGGAATGCCTGGTGGGACCTCACATATGGTTTCACATTAGTTTTATCCCATTTATATCTCTCTTATCCAATTCCCCTCTATTAGTTATTAGGCTTTGATTTTAGTTGTGTTTTGGCTCTCACCTTGGTTATTTTCTCCTACTTTGGTTTTGTGTCTCTCCCTAATGGTTCTCTATCAGTTTGCCTCTTCTATTATCTTTCATGTTGCTCATGCTCAATTTCATCCATGGATGATCTCCCATAATTGGGATTCCAATATTGATGGATTTAGGGTCTCATTCCTAAGCTCACTAATGAGCAAGCCACATTCAAAATGAAACACCATAGACACCATAGGACCTAGGAGCTTCCCTCAACCCAACATGGTAGTCTACACCCTCTTGCATTTTAAAGGGAACAAGATTGGCAGGACTATAACCAACAGACTCAGTCTCCTTTTCACCATCTGAGCTTAATTTATCTTGAGGATGTTTTATCTCAACCTCATGTTGTGCCTCATTTACTTATTTGAGGTGATGAGGATCTCCTTACATAGCTAGGACTTGATGAGTTACATATAATCATTGATGATTGCCATAGATATATTCAATTGAATGAAGTGCTTCCTTCTCCCCTAGGATTTGGCAGTGTGATTCCTCTATAAATAGAGCCCATACCCACTCAATGTTGAGTACTTCAACTAGTTCTCATGTGAGTTCCCCACCTCTTTCCCAACTAGAGACTTTAGAGCAAGAACATCCTCATATCCATGTTGTAGGTCATAGGTATTCTAACTCAATTAGGTATCCCCATCTTGGGGGTTCCTCCCATCTTCCTAGTCCTTCTTTTAGAGTTTCTAATGAGCATGTTGAGTTTGATTGCCACTTGTGAACTAGAGATTCATGGGATATGTATCAGAAGCATCAACGACTATCAGTTAACCCTCATCTGATGACACATGACCAGCATCATGGAGATTTTGGTCATCAAGACCATTTCCATGAGAATGCCATGTCTTCTCATCATCCCCATGGGGATCATCACACTTTCCATGGTTTTTCCCCACCTCATGGTAGAGATGATTTCCATCATGAGTGTCTTCCCTTTTAGGTATTACCTCAGCATCATCCTCCCTATGGTTATGGTCATGGTGATGCCTATGGGCATAGGCAACATCATCACCATCATGAGCCCCCTCTCAAAGTTCATCACCATATTACTATCAATCATGTTTATGAGGATCTCCATAAAAATCCTCTAACCCCATGGGTACATGTTATTCCCCTTCCTAATCCTATCCCTGAACTACCTACATTCAATGGGACACAAGACTCTAGTCCCATGGATCATATTACATCATTCATGATGGCATGTATGGATTGGAAAAAAGATGAAGGCATGATGTTGAATCTCTTTTCTCATTCTCTATGAGGTGAAGCTCTTGTCTGGTTTTAGAATCTGCCACCAGATTCTCTATCTAGTTTCTAGCTCCTTCTAGATGACTTCCTCTAATATTTTGATATTTATAGACCCTTTAACCTCAACATATAGTCACTCACCTCCATGGTGTAGGCCAAGGGTGAGTCAAAATTGATTTTATGTGTAGATGACACTCAGTTATTTATATGTGCAGGACTAGTTTCTTGGATGACCAGCTTTATGATATGTTCATGCAAGTATTAAGGGAGGAGGTTCACCTTGAGGTCCTTAAGCATGAGCATACCTCTTATGATGTTGTTAATGAGTGTCTGAAGATCAAAGTGTTTGAGGTGTGTGTGGGCATATGGCTTGTCCCTTCCCAAAAGTCATCCTCTTCGTATGATCATAACTATAATGTAATTGATGATGGTTTCATCGATTCTCCTCCTGAGAAGAAGGATAAGAAGGATAGTCACAAGGTGAATGCACTAACCAAGAAGCTAGCTGAAAAGAAGGGTTTTGAATTAGACATAAAAAAGTAATGGACAGTGTTTCCTTATGACCCTACCAAGTTTTACAATTTCCTTTAGATGAGGGGGCACAATAATAATAATTGTGCCACCCATAAGTATGGTGGGAAAGCCTCACCTCTGTCACAGATTTCTCTACTTACATAACCCAACCTCAAGTTTAATGTTTTAAAGGAACCTTTACCTAACCATGATAAGGAGAAGAAGAAGAAAAAGAAGAAATCAAAGGCTAAGGCCCCACATTCCCATTCTTTCTCTTCCACCTCTTATGACTCCTCTTCCCAGGTAGACCTGGGAGGGAAAGCCAAGTGCAAGAGTAGCAAGGTTATTGCTACTATCAACATATCCTCTACTAGGTATGATTGCTTTGTCAACATGTGCTCCGATCGAGCCACTGACCCTATTAGAGAGACTAGTGGTGTTGGTCCCCCTGTCCAGCCCATAGGGGTAGGAAATCCTACGGTCAAATTTGAATTTAGGCATAACATCCCTCCCCAAGATAGACAACATCCTTACTCCATCATAGAGGAGTTTTAGGGCCTCTCAACTGGGATATCCATTTGGGACCTTTTTTGCCTTTGTCCTAAGTAAAGGGACCTCATCTTTGATGAGCTTGGTATCTCTTGCAAGGCTCTGCTACATGATGATGTAAAAGTATTATTCAATTTTGATGCACATGAGCACCCTCATCCTCCTATCTTATCTTTTTACCCATCCTATTTAATTGACATTTTGGTTCTTGCAAAGAGTGATTGTTTCCCTCTCTATATCAAGACTTTTTTTGATGATTTCCATGTTAAGTGGTGCATCATTGATGAAGGAGCTACATTGAATATCATGCCCCTATGTGTATTTAATGAGCTTAGGATCAATTGGAAGAATCTCTCTAATTCTCACCATAACTATGTTGGTTTCAAAAATGACACACGCTAGTGGGGAATGTGAAGCTCCAAGTCAAGTTTGGCCCTAAGATAGTCAGAATCAAAATTTATGTGTTAGACATTGATCTTTTATACAACATGATTATTGGATACCCTTGGACCATTGCCATACAAATCATTGCATCAACCACATTTCATATGGTTCAGTTTATGCATGAATGTGAGGTTCACACCATGAAGGCTAACCCAAATCCCTAGGTGTTGATCTATGCAAATACAAAGCCCTCTAGCAAGGCTTTAGTTGTTTCCTTATGAGGGTCAGTAGATTATCATACACCCCCTATTTTTTAGTCTCATTTCTTCAAGGATGAACATTTTGATTTAGTTGAGTATTGACCAACATTTATTCCCTCGGAGTCCAACACGTGTCAGCCGACTCCCTCTTCCACTCCGTGACTCTAGGCCAGCTCATCTCTTTTTGAATACCTCTTCCAAGATGTTTCCTTAGATGTTGAGCTCCCCCTTACATCACACTCTACCCTTTAGAGGATAGGCTCTCTCCATACATCTCTCATTGAGACCACTAAAATGGTTGAATTTGATCTTGAATGTTGTTTCATTCATGTTATGGCACACAAATTATTTAAGGAAAGAAAGGATTACACCAAGATCATGTGAGCTTTCTGTAGGAATCATTATCCCCTTGATCATCTTTGTTTGGAGATTTCTCTCATGGATAGACTAACCCCAAGCCTTCCTATGGTAAATTGCCTAGTAGTTAAACTTGAAGTGTTAGATAAGTCACTCCCTCTCATGCTTGAGTGTGTCAAGGAAGGCAACACTATGGATGTTGAAATATTTGTAGATATCAACCTTGGCACTTCAACAAGGCCTAAGATTCTTAAGATCAGTGTTAACCTTACTCCCAAGGAGTAGAATTTTTTGGTCACCTTTTTGCATGAATATTTGGATGTATTCACTTGGGAATATGCTGATATAAAGGGCATAGATCCTGACATAGTTGTCCATAATATTGTTATGGATAATGGGACCTGTCTCATTCACCAAAATCAATTATCAATGGCTCTTAAAGTCTCCATACCCCTCACACATCTCTTGCACAAGGACACTTTATTTTTGTGGTCTATTGAAGTCCAAGTGGAATTCAAAGAATTGAAGTGTATGCTTCATAGTCCTCCTAGCCTGATGGCACCCATTGAGGGGTGTGAGTTCATCTTATATACCTCTTTCATTGATCTTTCTATTGGGGGCATGTTGTGCCAAAAAGATGACACTGATAAGGAGAGAGTTATTTACTACATCTCTCACACGTTGGTTGGCCTTGAACTCAAATACTCTCTTATTAAGCATTAGTGCCTCTCTCTCATCTTCGCTATGAACAAGTTGTGACATTACATGTTGGGCCAAACTACCAACGTGATTATCTAGTCCAATCCACTTCACTATTTTCTCAATAAGACACATCTTGCCGGTAGGATTGTGAGGCAGATCATGCTTTTTTAAGAGATTGACCTCTACATCATTAAACAAAATTCCACCAAGGGCTTAGTTGTGGTTGACCAACTCGTTGAGTGCCCACTACCCAACCCTAACATAGAGCTAGTTGACGATGCCTTTTCTATGAGATGGCCTATTTGATCGACTATATTAAGGTATTCAAGTGTGATTGCTATCAAGACATTGTTTTTTACCTTGAATACCAATATTATCCCATCACTGTGCCTTCATAGGAACACTATAATATTTGTAAACTCACCATCCACTATGTCATCATTAACAATGTCTTGTTTAATAAGGGTTTTGATGGCATGTTGATGCAGTGCCTTGGCCCCAAGGATATCCCTCTCATGCTTGAGGATTTTCATAGGAGTGTTTGTGATGGCCACCTAAGAGGGCAAGCCACCACTCAGTGTATTATCAATATGGACTACTACTGGCCCAATCTTGTTAAGGATGCAGTCAAGTATGCCAAGAAGTGTAATATGTGTCAAGTCACATGGGATGTTATCAACACCTCAGCTAACCTCTTACACTCTATTTTGGCCCCATGGCCTTTCTCGATTTGGGCTCTAGACTTTGTTGGCAAGTTCAAATCTGCCTCTTCTAATGGCCATTATTGGTTCATCACCACCACTAGCTATTTTACGAAGTGGGTTGAGGCCATGCCTCTTAGCGATATGTGTGGGAAGACCGTCACCAAGTTTTTATTAAACCAACTTATTTGTAGGTCCAAGGTTCCCACTACAATTATGGTTGACAATGACTTGGGATTCCAAAGCCCTAAGATGTATGAGCTCACTAAATGCTTCGAGTTCAAGATCTATTTCCCCTCTACCTATTACCCCTAGGGAAATGGTCAAGCATAGTCTTCAAATAAAATTTTGAAGAAGATACTTATTTTTACCATTATCCAATCCAAGAGAGATTGGCATCTCATTCTCTATCTTACCCTTTGGGCCTATTGCACTAGATTTCACATGGCCATGAGGGCAACCCCATACTCTCTCATGTATGGGTCTAAGGTCATTCTTCCCTTAGAGGTCATAATCCGTTCATTGTGGGTTAAGATATTTAGTTCTCTTTCTAATGAGTAAGAATACAATGATCACCACATCGAGCTTGAGCAATTATATGAGCAATGCCTATTCATTCTTGAGTACAACCATGCTTACTAGTGCCATCAATACCACCAATTCGAGAAATTGGTATACCCTCACCAATTCAAGGTAGGTGACATGGTCTTTATTTTTGATAAGGAACAATGTAAGAAGGGAAAACTTTCACACAAATGGTTTGGCCATTTTGTTATCACCACCTCTTTATAAAATGGGACTTTTCATCTCTTGACCCTCAAACTTGAACCCCTATGGCACCTGATCAATGGGTTCTGCCTCAAGATATTTCATGTCTAGTGACACATGGCCCTCCAAGAAAGTTGCCTATAATGGCAAGGTGGGCCTTTCCTCTCTTCTATCACCACTAACCTTTGTGCCACTAGTATATGTGTGTGCACGTGGGTTCTTTATTAGTAGTTCATACTATCTAATCACATGTATCTAGTAGTCTATATTAGATGAAGCATACACACCACACATAAAATCGTATACACATATGTGCTAATAATGAGAAAACCACTATATATATCACAAAAATACATGTTTTTCTCTAGATACATCACATGGATTGTTATAATCCTAGGCTCATAGTCCAAAAAAAACTACCATGTGTGTGTCTACATATACATACCCAATCAGCCTATGACTAGGTGATATCTATGATAGTCATGCTCTAGGTAGAGATCTCAATCTCTAGCTCTTGACCAATCGAGCTACAATCTCCTCTAATGTAGCCAATAAGTCTACCCTCACTCCAGGTGCCTCAGCTTTTTTGGTTTACTCTCAGCTAGCTCAACTTGCAATTGATCGATCTCAACCTCTGTTCTCACTAGTCACACCTTGGCCTCCACTACAATTGCCCTCTAATTTATTGTAGATGCCTCATATCATGTTGACTCAACCTCTAGCTATAGAATCCTATGTCATATCCTTGCCAACTTGAGTGAGGCTCGTGCACCCACTCGCTAAAATCGAGTATGTGGTTCTACCCCTACCAGTAGATGTGATACCCACTGCATCAGTGGTGTCACTACTACATCAAGGAATAGTTCCCTCAATAGTAGATCCACATGGGGTCTAGGATAGATAGGTTGGTATCCTACACACACAGACAAATCATATGTAGTAATCACATATTGGCTCTTATTGAGGATGAGTACAAAGATGAAGTGATATCTAACAAATATACTTGTCTTACCTGATAATGTTGATGACCTCTGCAACCCTCCTATAGTTTGTGCTCCTCTTAGTGATAGTGGTCCTTGTTGTGGTGGCTTCTCTCCACCACCGCCCCTTTGCTTTACCTCAACTGCATGTTGAGCTCAGCCCCACTAACCTAGGCAACCCCATCTCTCTCACCCCACCAGAGCCTATCTCCTTAGATGATTATACAATCCTTATGGACCTCAAAACTCCTCCCATCCTGAGTAGGGCTCTACCCTGACATCCTTTGGCCATGATATAGACCTGTAGAGATCATGGATGTAGATAGATAATAGGTCTAGATCTAAGGTGGTTCACATTGGCCCCACCCTATCTACAAACTATGCAACCCATTTTGTACCCTCCTTTAGTGTAGGGTATACCTCATTATCATATGGTGTCCTCATCCATGTCAATGGGAGCCTCTCATAAGCCTAAGACATGAGTAATCTAGGTTGTGTCAATTTTCTTGACCCTATACATTGGATGTGATCCAACTACTTCTATAATCTACCTAGGATATACTAGCCCTAAGTATATCTTTGTCCTCCCTATGCATATTAGACAACTTTTATCCATAAAAGTTGTAGTCATCCTATATTTTGGCCAATGTAGAGCCTCCTAATCATAGTCCCTACTATCACTATTATGAGATTAGCTACCGCCAGTGATAACTATGTGATCTACACTCCATGGTTATTTTGCTATGAGTGGGGTCCCGCCAAGTAGATCTTTGGTGTTGTTATATTTTGTATTGGTGATAGATCTATCTCTCTACCCATTGACTTTTCCCTATAGAGTTGGTAGAGATACTCAATATTAAGGATGGCATCTAGTTCAGGCCCCAACTATAAAACATGCCTCTCTGGTACCCATGTGATCACTAATGTGTTCACCAAGTCTCTGGAGTAATGCAATGAGGGCACATGTACTAGCCTCCAAAGTCTTGCACTTTGTAGGTGATTTTGGTCTACCATAAGTAGAGTGTTTACCTCAGCCAACCATGCTAGAACTCTCTCTGATTGGTCACCTCACACAACCCATCTCATTATGTTGGTTGCTCTCTCACTTGTGAAGCTCATCCCTCCTCTGGTATGTTGACTATTATGTGTGTCTGCACAAGCAAGTGAATAGGTAAATGGATTAGCCTATCAGCCAAAAAATGAGTAAGAGCAAGTAAAAATAATGTTTTTATCCATCTAACTTATTTTTTCTCTCCCTTCATGTTTTGGCCCCTTTTAGGACCTCCCAGGCTCGTCCGAGCTCGTTAGGGCCTATTTTGAGGCTTCCCTACCCCAGGCCATAGTTAATGGACAAAGTCATGGCCTGAGTAGCCCAGACCATAGCCTACATTGGGATGCCATGGGGAGCCCTAGGGCTCCTCCATTCTAGTCTCATGGGCCATAGTTTGAGCCCCCATTGGTCATGATCTCTCCAGCTCGCCTAGCCCACCATTTTGAGTCCTTGTTTCATCTGATTCATTTGCTAAATAATCTAAAAAGAGTCAAAATTTGTCTATGACCTTTCAAACCCCAAAAAAATGAATAAATTTGCAAAAATTCATTCATAGAGCTTACCCAGACCATCTTGTGTATCTTTGATGTTCTCCTATGTCTTTGTTTGCTCTACTTGGACTTTTATTGCTCGTGGGCTCTCCTTTGGCTCTCTCAAACTGAAAACAAGAGTGAAAATGACCTATTTTCTCTCTTTTCCCCTATTTTATCCCCTTTTCTTGATTTTTATGGGCCCTTTTTGGGTGTTTTACCCATTTTTGCATTTCAAACCATGAAACCTCCATCTTAGAGGTTTTGGCATGTTTTAAGTATATTGATGGACTCTATTTTTAATTTGAGGTTTCCTTAGGCTTGTTTTATCCCCATTTTAGTTCCTAAGACCCCTTTTGGGTCCTAATTGACCTATTAGGCTCATGTCCCATATCATGGGCACCCAGGGAGAGAACTTACTCTTTGTGTTTCTTTTAGTTAGTCATTTATTTTCTTTTCCATAGTCAATCCATTCTAACTCCCTCTCTTTCTTATTCATCATGGTTGTAGGTAAGGTTGTCAGCTAGCTACGATGGTTTGGGACTTGTTGTAGTCTTGTCGATTGCTCTTTATCTTCTCTAAACTACCCCCACTTTCCCTTGTTACCTCTCACCATGGTCAGTGTTGGTCAACCACTATGATTGTGGATTGAATTCATTATTTGTTTCCCTTGGGAAACTTGCTTGCAACACTTCGCTTTGAGATCCCCTTTCTATAGTTTTTAGTCTTACATCCTCGACCCCCATCATGGTGCATCTCTTAGTGGTGATTCACATTGATGGTTACAGTTAGGGAAACCCAAGATCGGTAGCTGCAATTTGGCTTATCAATGATCCATGGGGCCATGAGCTTATTGTAGCTAGTTTCTTCCTTACCAGTGAGATGAATAATGCCACCAACTATCATGTAATCATTAGTGCCTTGATTGATGCTTATGAGTTAGGCACATGCTATGTGTAGTTATTATCTGACATACTCTTAGCTATGTCTCAATTCACTAGTGTATGGGCCATCCTAGCTCTAAGTTTCTCCCCCTCTTTAAGGTGGCACATGATTTTCTATCCTTAATTAAGGACATCCAATTCACCCATATCCCTCATAGGGAGAACATTAGGGCTGATGCCCTAGTGAATGTCATTTTAGATAGTATGATTTGATTTGATATCATTTGTGTCCCTTCTTTACAAGATCTAGAGCTGGAGCTAAATTTGGATTTTAGATTACGTAGCATTAGCAGTCTTACCCATAGATCGCATCGTCGACTCTTTCTACTACCATCCTTATCTAGTAAGTGTAGGTAATGTTTCCTTTTATATTTTTAGTTATTATTTTCCTTTTCTTTGGTGTGGATTCTAAGTACTACACAACACTCCTTATTCATTCAAATACTGACTGCTTGTACCTTAAGGGCATATGTAATCATACTTCTCATGACCCTAGTCCTCCCTATGATTACACATCAGCTCATGTGTAGACTATTGACCTTGATCATCCCACTTTGATACGTCCATCACTTGTTTGGACCTCTCCTACATCATATTTTTACCCTCCATACATCCTTAGTCCATATTGGCCCCTTTGCATGCCACACAAGCCTTTTAGAGACCCCCAAGACCTTTTGAGAGCCTATTGACCAGCCTAGGCCCTTGTTTGACCCAAGACATAGCTTATGTGAAGGAAACCCATGGCCTAGGCCACACATTTACTTCACTAAAGTTGTGACCTAGGTCATGGCCTAGGCATAACATTCCCAAAAGTGCCAAGATGAACCCAAATGATTAAAAATAGTTAGTTTTAGGTCATTTGGTAGATTGGGGTTGGGATATATGCCTCATTCTCATTCATTTGAGCCTTCCTCTCTCTTCTCTCTCCACACTCTCTCTTGATTCTTATTCACTCTCTTGAATCTCATGCCTTCTTTAATCTCTCTTGATTCATTATTGGCACTCAAGCTTGACTGGTGATAGAGGATCCCATATGTTGCTACACACTTGCTTGGAGACTCTTTTGTTGTTTTCAATTGTTCCTACTTCCTTGTGGCTTGATTCCAAGCATCTACATTTGGAATTGCACCTAATTTTTTATGTGTGATGTTGTGATCATGCTACTAGATGTATTAGGGTATGTTTGACCTTTGTTGATGCTTGATGGAGACCCCTCTCGATCTCTAGACCAAGTGTCTTCATTGCCCATAGGAGAGACAATGTTGCCCAGGGATGTGATGTGAGGTATGGATTTGATTGAAGATTGATTTTAATAGATGATAGGATAAATATAGGATGGTATGATGGGCAATGAAGGATTAGAACTAAAATCAATGATAAGATCTATAATCAAACTTCCCATGACCCTACTCTTCCCTATGATTACACATCAGCTCATGTGTAGATTATCGACCTTGTTCATTCCACTTTGAGACATGTACCACTTACTTAGACCTCTCTTACATCATATTATTACCCTCCATACATCTTTGGTCCATATTGGCCCTTTTGCACGTAAGATAGGCCTTTTAGAGACCCCCTTGGGCCTTTTGGGAGCCTGTTGACCAACCTAGGCCCTTGTTTGACCCAAGTCGTAACTTGTGTGAAGGAAACCCATGACCTAGGCTGCATGTTTCCTTCACCAAAGTTGTGACCTAGGTAGAATGTGCCAAAAAGTGTTGAGATGAACCCAAACATATAAAAATGGCTACTTTTAGGTCTTTTGGTGGATTGGGGTTGGGATATATGCCTCATTCTCATTCATTTAAGCCTTCCTCTCTTTTCTCTCTCCACACTTTCTCTTGATTCTTCTTCCCTCTCTTGACTCTCATGCCTTCTTGAATCTCTCTTGATTCATTCTTGGCACTTTTGAGCTTGATTGGTGAAAAAGGATCCCATATGTTGCTACACACTTGCTTGGATACTCCTTTGTTACTTTCAATTATTCATGCTTCCTTATGGCTTGATTTTAAGATTCTATATTCAGAATTACACGTAATTTATACACTTGGTTGGAGCTCTTATACCATTTCAAGTTTGCACTTCACCTCTTCCTTTGCTCTTGGCTTTTGGTTTGGACTGCAGCTTGCACATAGCTTGGTCATCCTCCAATATTACTTCTTAGCTTGGATTCCTAGTTGGTAAAACATCTACACATCTTTTTTGAGCTTGATATAAGGGAATTTTGCTATCCAAAGTGAAACTTTGTTGTTTTGTGTAGTGTATATGCTAGGGTTTAAATCGTTTTAGTAAAATAGTTTTTTTGGTGCATTGCTTAGAGTAGTTTCTAAAGTTTATTGCTTTTGTATATGGTTAAAGAGTACTTTCATTTCTTTAAATATTCTTCTATTACATATCATTTCTCTCTTTGGAACAATTCCTCATTACATAGTAGAGATATGCATGCTCAAGACAAACTAGAAAACTTATCTAAACATTTTTTCTCTCTTGTTAAACTCGAACATTGCATTGTTATAAAACAATATTATTGATTTGGAAAGATAACTCAAATCTAGAATAGGCATGCTCTTGAACCCTTTCTTGAAAATCTCTTTATTTCTTAAAACATCTTTCATTTGGCCTCAAAGTGCCTTAGCTTCTAGATTTACTTTTTAGTTGTTATCTTTCTCCATTTGGTATGGTTGTTTTCATTTTGTCTATGCAATCAATAGTCTAGTCTTAACTACTTGTTTTATTATGGTTGAACCCACTAAAGTTACTTGCATACCTTGTGTGCCTATTTGTGTTGGCCCCAACCTAGTTTACAAGTATATATATATATATATATATATATATATATATATATATATATATATATATATAGCTTGGTGTAAGCTAGTAAACTGAATAGCCATTATATATCTCTTGTAGCCCATAGAACCCCTGAGCCTTCTAGCCTCTTAGTGGTTTCTGCTACCACCTTACCAAACACTGGTGGTTTCATTCAAATTCTTAGAGCTATAGGATTGTGATAGGATGGGGTGATGGAGGGTGGAGGATTAGGATTGGCAATTGCATACATCATTGGAGATGTGGGACATGCTTCATTTGATTACTGCTAATTGATAAAAGACTACAGGGGATCCAAGACACTTTAACTTTGTGATTCATTTTTGATTTGATCAATCGATGGATGATTAATCATGTTTTTGACATTATTTGGATTTTGACTACCCCCTGGTGCCTAATTTAGGCTTCATTAGGGGAGATTGATTTTTGACATGATAAATAATGATTTTGATTTTGACATTCCTTTAGTGCCTAATATTGGGCTTTACTAGGGGAAGACATGTTTGGATTAGGTTGAAGATTAGAATATTCTTGATTTTGACTTCTAGAATCGAGGATGACTTGATTATGATTTATGACTTTTGGAATGTGGTCTTGGACCTCTATACTTGTGGCACACATTATATTACTTGAGGAAGGATCCAATGATATATGTTCCTAGTCATCCTTATGGAGGGAGGTGATTAAGTGATCATCGATGGGGAGAAAAGGGTCCATGATGGATGAAGGTGGTAATGAGGTAATGATGAGGTCAATGAGTGGTGATGGGGTAGCATAGTATTCATAGGAGTTCTTAGGAAACCCAATTTTGACATCAGAGAAAATCTCCTCAAAATCAACAAAAGGATCACTAAGACTAGCTGTAGTAAATGCATCCAAAATAAGATCAAATTCACTCTAAAATCTTTAATAGCTAAAGCTTACAAGAACTATTTTATGACTTCATCATCCTGATTAGGATCCAAAGGTATGCCTAGAAATAGATTGGAGGTATTTTCAACAAGATAGGCATTATCAGCATCTGTTGTAATGTCGATGGGGGATGGTGTTTTTGACATGGAATCTGATTCAAATTTTGGTGTTGTACATGATCTTGAGGTGGATAAAACTTTTTTTGACTCTGATATTAACTTTGATGTATATAATGCAATGTTACGAGTAAAGGAGTGATTGTCCATGATTATGCTTACAATGTGTGGTTTTTGGTATGATGGGTGAGAGGAAGATGATGGAGAGGCAATAGATTGAGAAAAGGTAGGTCCATGAAAGGAATTAAGGGATATGGGAGGACTAGGCTTATGAGGAATAAACTTATTTTAAATATGGGATTGGTCGATGATGGAGGGATCATAGAAGATGGGTGTGGTGGATTAACCTTGGCTTGGAAGGGGAAGGGCTTCATTGTGATCGAGAATGGAATCTTGGCATTCCTCTTCTTATGTACTCAGGGATGGAGACTCATCTAGTTCATCCTCAATTATTATTTCACCATGGTTAATGTAGTCTTAGATAAAGTCTTAGAAAGGGCAACATCGATTAATTGTACACCCCCAGGTTTGGTGATATACACAATATTGATTAGCTTTATACCAAGAGGGCTTGGGCTTAGTGGGATCAAGATGTTAGATAGGTGGATAGATCATCATGTTAGCAGTGATGAGTTATTTTAAAAGGGCTTCCAAGGACATAGGAAGAGGGATATATGGACTCATTTCATTGTGTGACTTATATATGGAAGCATTGGGTTTTTTATTAGATGATTATTGATGTGACCGGGTGTATGGACTAGTATTAGTTAAGGTGGCCAAGATTGGATTCCCTTTGCTAGTATAGGAATGGGAAATGGATGGTATATGGATAGTGGGTAGAGGATTGGTATAGGACTCATAGGAAGGAGCTTAGATGGGGGGTGCAATAATTTTAAGGGGATCAACATCTTTGGGAAGTGAAACACCCATCAGGAGGAACCGCAAGAGGATCTCATCCTTATTGACAACTATATATTGGTCTATGAGAGCGGGGTCTAGCTTCATGGTGGTGGTTGATAAAGGATATATGATGGATGTATGCCAAGGATGGATGTGGTCTCTTAAATAAAGTAGATCAGAAGGATCAAGTTAGTATGATAGGTAATGATAGATGGATTAATTAAAGACTAAGATTGGACTTTAGACCACTAGTGCAATAGGTGTTAACGACCTATCAACAATGTTTAGTTATCAAACTATCAAAAAGGATGAAAGACTTTATGGGTGCCTAGATTCACATTAGCAATATAGTGATATGATGGGTGTTAGTGATAAACAGGCAAAGATGATAGAGACTAAACTAATGATGATGGGTTTGCTAGATTAAGACTGATAAAGTGATAAGATGTTCGTAGGACACCGACTAAGTATGAGATCCGACCAATATGATGATAGATGATTGAATAGGATGATAGGATGATGTGGATAGATAAAAAGATGACTAGCTCAAGCCTTTGGGCTAATTTTCTCAAGATGGGATGCGATATGATTATGTGATGAAGGGATAAGATGATGGGATAAAAATAAGTATGATGAAAGGTGATGATGTTTTTGATGAGGGGTAATACAAATGAGATGGGGATGATTTGGACACAGATGTGACCAAAAATCCAACTAGGTTAAGATAAGATGAGGTTAGACTAGATGGATGATGAAGACAAGGTCAAGACAAGTGATTGGATATGGAGAAAGTAGACTTAGGATAAGATGTGGATGACTAGATAAGATGTGAATAGGATATGTAGGTGATGTGGGGATGACCAAGTATGGGGGAATGCCTAGTGATAGAATAAATATATGTACAAGATGATAGTTAGGATATGTGAGTGATGGGATGATGATTAATGACAGGTGAATGTGGTTATACTAGGATGAGAGTAAGACAAGGACAATATATACAAGATGATGTCAAGGATGTATAAGATAAGATGTTGGTGATGAGGTGTGACTAATGATGAGAGAGAATAAGATGGGATGACTAGTTTAAGATGGGGTGAAGACAAATGGATATACAAGGATAATATGGATAAGAGGATGAAGATGATGAGTGGAGATGTTTTGACTAGGAGAGGGTTAAGACAAGATGGGATTTGGGATAAGCCAAAAAAAGATATAATGGGATGATGACAAGGAGATACAAGATGAAAGGATATACAAGAGGGTAAGGATGTCTAATACAAGACAAAGATATATAAGATGGGTTGTGAAAAGACCTAGATAGGTGTGTATAGGTTTGGGTGAAGGTTGATTTAGCACATAAATAACACGGGTTTAGTACAACATACACCTAAGCAACTAAACCACATAACCTATGATTAGTAAACTCAAGGGTGTGTAACCTAACACTCACACTATAAAATGGCTTCACAGGTGAAGCTATAGGCCAGTGACCTGTTACAGAATCAACTAAACCCTATTGACCTATTTTGCACATGATGGCTACTTAAGCGTTGATATTGACTCTGGTAGTGAGGCAACTATTACAAGTAAAAGATCCTATACTAGGTTTACACAAGGTTTCTAGGTGTATCCCTGATATATATGAAGGTAATATGGGGCCTCAGTATGTATAGGATGTTGTCTAATCACCTTGTATATTGGATCTTAAATGACCCTCACTCCATGGAGCCCTTTATGGGGAATTCTGCTTTGGTGCCTAATGACAACTCTCTTGATTTTTAGACTTTGTCAGAACACGGAGTTTGGTTAGTGTGTGGTGATGAAATCCACACCACTAAACCCTATAAAATAAAAAGAGAAGGGGTTTGTATGTGGTTTTTTATCATTTAGGAATCACCACAAGGATACAAGGAGGAGAGCATACACCAACTGTAGGCCTGGGATACAATCAGGCACATGAAAATATTAATTAACTGATTAAGATTATGATGTGATGTATATACAAGATGAAATATAAGAATATACAAGACAAAGAGATATATATAATACAAGATAATATGATCAAATTTGATTTTAAAAGTGCCAAAAGGAGTCTTTGACCGCCCCACAAACAAGGGTTAGTAGTTTGACTTTGGCACTCAAAAGTGGTAACCTATAAGATAAGGGTTAGTAGTTTGATCAATAATCTTGAGGGGAAACCTGCAAGTCAAAATTTTAGACCAAAATATGACCTAAAAAAGGATGATGTTAGACAAAACAAAATAGCCTCTAAATTTGCCCCTATAAGAAACAAAATGTTAGTATAATAAGCCTTAAGGAAAAAACACCCTAAAAATAATGATTTGGCTCTATAAATCCTTTAAGGTGAGTAGGCTATGATGTGGGGGTCTAGGGGTGGTAACCCCCAATGGGGTCAAGGGGTAGTTCCCCTTATAGGGTCTGGGGCCAGCACCCCAAATGCGGGGCCGAGGGGCGAAGCCCTCAATGCCAAAGGCAATTTGGGCCTTATGAGAGGCCCGAAATGACTCAAAATTCATCAAAAATGACTCAAAAAATGCACTAAAAAGGATCAAATTGAAAGCAAAAATTAGTGTAAAATTGTAACTACACAGTGTAAAATAGTAACCAAAGAGTACAAAATCGTAACTCTAAGACAAAATCGTTAATTACGAATTGTGATTTTGCAATGTTTAGTTAATTGTGATGGTTAATCACAACTATTAGATAAAAACACAACTTAATAGAGCAAAATCACTATCAGATAAAAATCAAGAGTTGTGATTTTTTTATAAACTATAAAACCTTAAAATTTTAACTGTGTGACTCAATAGATGTTTAATTAATTTGATGACAAGTTACTCAGATTGCCTAGGAATGTTTATTTTTAGATTATTATATATATTAAAAACTAACTATGACATATCCAAAATTTATAAATAGAGATATTTATCAAAAATAGGTAGAATTTAGGACTATAAAAAGAGTATTTTCTATTAGACTAGGTCCTTAAATCTACCCTATAAAATGCCAAGATAATCTGCATACATAATAAAAGTTCAAAATGGTAAAATGACAAAATTACTACTATAAATGCAAAATCACTAATACACAAAACAAAGTCATAATTCTAGGAATTTCATGATTTACAATTTTTTGGAAAGAGGGAAAAAGTTAAAGGCTTGTGTGTAGTTTTATCTTTTGATGATCTACTTACCTTGGCCTCTTTCCTGCTAACCATGCACACACACAACCAATCCTCATAGAGATAAAAAATAATCTAGTTATAACAAAGGGGTTAGCAAAATTTTCCTTTTTTAATACCTGAGTGGGCTAAATAAGATGTAAAATAGGCAGTTAAAGCTTCAGAACACACACATAATAAGTACACAGACAAAATAGATAACCAACATGTAAAATGAGTGATTTTAGGCTCACGTCTGAAACCTACAAAATCGCAAGTCAATAGGGCAAAACTACTATTTGCAGGATAAAACTACATCTTTCAAAGTTGTGATATTATGATGAACCTATAAAATAGACCGTTAGCACTAAGACAAAATCAAAACTTTATAAGCAAAATCGCAACTCTCTAGATAAAGTCAAAAGTCATGAGTTGTGGTTTTGTGGAAGGGCCAAAAACTTGGCCTAGTTAGATAAATGGTTAATGATTAAGTTAAATGGTCAATATAAAACTATGACTTATGAGGATAAAACCATGACTAGAAGGTTGTGAATACCAATGCAATGTCATATATTCCACTTGTTTATGTAAATTTTCAAAAATCCAAGATTGATAAGACCTACAAGCTAGCACAAAACACCTCTTGGAAGCAAAATTGTTAGATTGGGAGGGATTATCTCACAGTGGTCGCCAAAATGTAGCCTAAAATTTGAGTTATTAGATTAAACTACACAATTCAAGCATTCAAACTTCAAACCACTAGGTAAAGTCTAGAGCCATTAAAATTCAATTCAAATTGATGAATGAAAAATTCAAAATAGCATTAGAATTCTAAAGCTAAGTGTTCTACACCATGATCAAACAGATTCAAAACAAGAAGATTAGGATGAGATTGCTTACCTTGACTCAAAAATTTAACATAGTGATGTTGCTTAATCAATGATTGTTCACATGGATTCAATGCTTGGTTGCTAATTAGCTTCAATGGAGGATGGAGGTTGTTTAAATAGAAAATAGAGGGAGAGATCAATGGATGAGATTCAAAGATGGATGAGGGAGATCAAGGGTGGAAAATTAAAAGGAATTTAAAATTCCTTGGAAGCCTCTAGATTTAGAGGCTTCTAAAGAGGAGGGGTGAGAATAAAGAAGGTTCTAGATTTAGAGGATTCTAGAATTCTTCTTAAGATTAATGATGATTAGATGTAGGATTAAAATAAGATTAGGTAGGGATTAGAAACTAGGGGTGTAGGAGAGTCTAAGCATAGGCTAGTAGGTGGGCCATTAGGAATTTAAAATTCTCAAATAATAGGTAAATAGGATTAAGATGAGATAATAGGGATTTAGGATAAATTAATGATGGAGTGGGATATAATAAGGTTACTAGATAAATAAATATTGAAGAAGGGGATATTTGATAAATGACTAAGGGGGGCGGGGGGGAGGGGCAGGGGGTAAATTAGCGAGATAAATTAGAATAAATAAGTTGAGTAGAATTAGTGTCAACTAATAGGAATATTAGTGACGTTAATTAGAGTGAGTGAATTTAGGTGCATACAACATATTTTATCCCAGTAATGTATCTAAAGTCATATTAAGGGCATGCATGGTTGAAGAAAAAGAGTCGATCTGATGAAGACCTTTCACTAATGTCCATGAATGCACTTTCCTAGCACCATCATTTTTGTAGCCTACCAAATTGACCCTTGACAAATTGAAGAAAAGTGTGAAAAAGGTTTGTGTTTTGGTTGCGATAGAAAATGGAGTAAAGGACATCATTATGCTAAAAATAAGTTATTTTACATTGAAGGCACCAATGAGGAGGAAGAAGATGAGGAGGATATGGGTGTAGGTTTGGAAGAACCTGAGGATGAATCTAAAGATTCTCAACCTACTATTTCTTATCATGCATTTTCAGGCATTAGTACTCGTCAAACTCTTAAGGTGTGGGTTTCCTGAAGAAACAAAAGGTGACTATGTTGATTGACTCAAGGAGTACACATAACTTCATCAACATTAGGATGGCTACTCCATTTGAATTGTTTCATTTACCTAGCTCAAAAAAATTAGGTCATGATTGCAAATTGTGGTATTGTCAACTGTTTGAGAAAATGGCATAGCATTAAGCTTGTTATGAGATACTACTTGTTATATTACCCTATGTTTGTTATTCCCATGGGAGGTGTTGACTTTTTAAGTTGCCCCTTTGGTCGGTGTGAGGCCTTCCAAGATCATATAGAAGGTTAGTGTAGTTGTGATGTCCCAAGCACTTTAGATAGAAGAAGCACAATTGTTTCTCATTTGCACCTAAGCCTAAATTAGATGTGCAAATTTATGTAGCAGGGTAATGATGATTCATGCCAGTATAAGGATATCAATGCATATCTTTATGCAATGTTTTATGATGTGTGGGTCAAGAGGTGCATACATATTTAAAATATGGGTCCCCTAACTCTAAAATGACCAAGTGAAAGAGATGATGCAAGAAGTGGTTCTACGAATAATCTAGTGCACCTAAAATATTCATCTCTATGTACAGTCTACTTTAAAAGCTTCTTCATGCCCATCCAACATAGCTCTATACTCATGTGTAAGATGTCACATATCTACCCTTCAATGGCACAACCCATAGCCTTTCTTTTGTCGTCACTATGTGGCAGCCCTGCGCTCACTTAAGCATAAAGAAGTTTTTAGCTACCTAGAACAAACACCAACCATCCACATGTCACACCCATGCCACTCCTATCTGATAATTTGAAGAGCTTCCTCAAGATTCTATCGAAGTGCCACATGTCAAGAGGTTGACAAATTTAATGAAGGTCATTAGAGGTAGTTGAGAGAAGCCCAAGAAACTGTCAAAATTAAATACAAAAGCTGTTACTTGACATCAAGATTTGAAATGCATGCTATCTTTTGATGTCATCAAAAAATCTTCTAGTTCCCCATGTACGTCTACCCAAAATTGATCCTACCACCAATCAAATCTAATAATCTAACAAAGGCATGACCCTAATGTTTTAAAAAAAATTAATGCTTCATCCATCACCCAAGTGGTGCATTTATTGTAAGATTGGCTTGATCTTCTATAAAAGTATGATTCTTCCATTGCAAAAGGGTTGACACATTTGAGTAACCTCATGCTACTAAAATTGTCCTCCATGAGTACTTTTATTGGCTAAGTCTTACAAAATAATGAAAAATTAGTTCACCTCTTTCTATTCTTCTAATGATATATGTATTATTTGCATTTGTTGATCTTTGACTATAGATAATGTTTACCCCTCTCTCTATTGTCCATTCCCTGTGCCTCCTCATTAAACTAGAAACCCACTTGCAAGTTGTATCTTGTGCACACTCGGGTCTATGTTGACACTGCCTGTAGACTATTTGTCATCCCTCTCAGCATAGCACTATGTTGTTATGCCTCTATGCAAAACATTTATGTTTTTGGAGTGTCCTTAGTAGAATCTATGTGGAAACATCTTATTCTCAAATGTTTGTAGTGTGCTTATGGTAGTGCTCGCTCTATTTTAGGCACATCATCTTTCACTTTATGCACTTTCTTACCTTTTCCCTCCCTTTTCTCAGAAAATCATTAGGTTTAGACTAGTGGTAGGTTACTTTTCTACTCCTTAGGTCTACACACTAGTCTTAAACCATGTGTACTTAGAATAGAAGGAATATGGCCTACTCTAGAGACTCATCTCAAGGAGCACAAGGGGCCCATGCCTTGGGGATGTTTCCATCATTATGGTGAGCCAACTAATGATCATGCACACAACTACTTAATAATACTTTTGCATCCAATGTTGAGTCCTCTAGCATCTTTCATAGGACCTTTGCACCTAGTGCCCGACTACAAAGCTTCCTTGGGTTGTCGAGCATCTATGGATACACATTTTGAATGACAACAGTTCTTAGCATGCCCAATGGGACCAATAAAAGAAGATAAATAATCTATGATATCTTTAGCCATCAAGTGTAGCAAACTTTAATCAAGAGCACCTGGTGACTCAAAATATCTCTGGTTTGTAAAGACCAGCTCCCTAATCACATGCCAAAAATAACAAGGTTGTCTATAAGAGACATTGATTTCTACTTTACTGAGATCCTAGTGCCATCTAGGAAAAGGAGAGTTAGAGCATCTTCATCCCTTGTTATAATATGCAACACAAGTTAATCACCTCCCAGAGCATAGTCCACTCCTCCATACGAAAGGTCTTTTGTACCCAGAAGAGGCCTATTCCACATTCCTTTCATAATGTTGCCAAGAAATCAAACATTTGTGGCTTATAAAAGAGGCAATCCATTAAATCTAGTGTAGTATGATGACATTCTAGTATCAACCCTCAAAATCTTTCCCTACTTCACAGGAAAAAATTCAACCTCCCTTGTAGAGCATATCTAAGACATTGTGAATATCTACATGGTGCACCATGTCACCTAAGACAACATCACAGTCAATCTATTAGCTTCTTCCTTAAGGGAAAAGCTCTTCAATGGTATCGAAGCTTACAGTTGAACTCTATTCACAACTGGGATGAGCTCGATGAAAAGTTGTACCAATAGTTTAAAGATTGGAGTGGTCACTTGTCCTTGATAGAGCAGCTCACAATTATCAAGTGAGTGCCACATGAGACTATGATCGACTTTAACTTCAGATTCTAAAGGGTTTAGGATAGAATCCCAGTTGTGTGTAAGCCATCTTCTAACATTGCATTCTTGTATTTCTTAAATGTTTTTAATAGTGATGTATCAGTGATGATTCAATCTATGGTAGGTGCAAACCTCTTTGATGCCTATGAGGTATTTGTGCACAAAGAATTCCTTGATTCAAGTAGGCAGAATTTTGCGTAGCCCCCCTACGTCTATATTTTTAGAGCCTTTACCTAGCCACATAAATGTGCAACCCACACTAGCACCTATTCTTACTATAGTGAGTCCACTTGCCTTATCCATCCCCCTCCTAATGAGTTGCATAAAGTAAAGGCATTAACTTAAAGTTTTGAGAATGAGTTAGTTGCCCTCAAAAGACAGTAAGTGTAGTACCCCAAACCCTAAAAACCTTACATGCAATAATATTGGTCAAACAAGCCTCCCTATCAAGGTGACACATAAACACAAAACTAACTCACCTACAATAGAGCACCTTATACACATAAAAATGGCATTACTATCACCTCTAAAGTTCTTGTTCCAGCAAAAAATACTCTTGCATAAGATTCTAAGTGATGCTTTCCATGTAACCAACCGCATGATCAAGCTACATGGACAAACGAGATCTTGAACTAAGTGCTTATGGTTCAGGACATGCCTTAGTTATAGGATCAAATGAGTGGTGCAAATTTGCAAATGGGAGAGACCCAAGTGCTAGCTCACCCATAATATGGGTCTACCTTTGTAAATTGGCAGGATGAGGACTTTGGTTACATAAACCAAACTAATACACCTAGTATGGGTAGCACCCTACTTACTTTTAACATAAGATTCAAAAGGAGAACAACAGAGGAAGCCATGTTGATTGTAGTGCCCTCTTCTTTTATGGTCCAAGTCAATCATGTAGGTGCACAAGCTAAAACACCCATGCAACCTTCATGCATGGAAAAGGTTATGCCAAAAGAGGGACCACCTCCAACCAGTGAACTAGCATCAAAAGAAGTTATTCCCTTGAAATTAAAATCAAAGGGATCCATGATCCCTTTCAATATGGTAGAATATATAAAGAAGACCAGCCTCAATGTCATAATGTATGACACACTTATGCTTCCATCCCAATAAAATTTGCTTCAAGATGCATTAAAAGGTTTTCAAGAGTGTCAAGCACCCCAACTAATGCTCACCACTTCTACAAGCTTATGTCAACCAAAGGAAGAAGAATCGATACATAATATAAGAAGAAAGATGCCCCCATTTTATGTCTCTTTGACCATCGACCAACACTTGGTACATAATTGCATGATTGACTCTGGCATGAGTAGCTCATTAATATTGAAGAAGATTACGAACGTGTTGGGAATTGCATATTTCCCCATTCTAAAGGGAGTAGTGCAACTTGATGGAATAATGATGAAGGCTTTAGTATTAATCAATAACTTGAATCTAACATTGCATGCCTACCCAAGTCTTTCCATTATGTAGGATATCTTAGTCATCGACTTGCCCCCCTATTTTTCCATTTGCCTCTCTCGAGACTTCATGACAAAAATGGGTGAATACTTGTCTTTGGATTGGTCTCATATGTTGTTAAGAACTAAGTATGAGACCAAGGTGACCATCAGAGTAGAGCCTATCTTCAAAATCCACATTGAGCCATACACTCCTAGTCTAGTTAAGTAGAATTGTGCAATGTTTGATCAAGAGGAGAATCTAGTTCTCCATGAAGGCACAACCCCACTGAAAGAAACCCTAGACAACCTACTAGATGAATGGGTGTGTGAACTCTTTGAGTGTGCCCCATATGATAACATGGAAATAGGACTTGACACATATTACATTATGGAATATAATCCATCACTACCTATACTCATGAAGGAATGCGAGTATTCTGAAGTAGTGTGGCAATTATATTTTTATGGCTCCCAAAGTAAAAGTAGTGTAGGAGTTGGTGTCACGTTAGTGTCTCCTCAAAAGGAAAAATACTTCCATGTTTATAGACTACAGTTCACTTACATGAATAATGATGTCAAGTATAAGGCACTAGTTCAGGGCCTTTAAATTATGCAAAAGAAAGGAATCAAGGTCTTGTAAGCACTGAACAATAGCGAACTAGTTGTAAACCAAGTCAGAGTGCAAAGCATGACAAAAAATGGCTTGATGAAAGCATATAAACATAGAGTATGGGATATGATACAATGTTTTGATGCTTTCAATATCACCTTCATTCTAAGAGCATAAAATTTAGATGCAAATAGGCTGGCAACCATGGGTGCACAATATGACATTCCATGCAACATAATGAAATAGTTTGAATAACTTGTCAAGCTAGTGGTCAAACCAGCAGTCCTCGACAATGCAAAAAAAATCCAAGTATTCAAAAGTGATGAGCAAATAATCATTTTCCTACAGGATGAATCTGAGTTTTTCACCATGAATTAGGTGTAACTACAATCCCAATATGAAGAAAAGGTTATCCAGCTAAAGGGGAACAAATTTCCAAAGGGCCTAGTCACCTTGGAGAGTATCTTTGATTCTGATGACCAACTCAGAAGAGAGAAGTGTAGCATGATATCTAAGGAAGACATCTTGGTGTTGTTGTTCCCAAAATCAGCTACGCTCATTTTTGGAACAACCCTTATGAAACTTGTTTGTTTCATATTTCTCACTCTAAATTCATCTTTTGAAACAAGTTTTTCTTGATCTCGTGTTTGCTCAACTAGCATCATTCAAAGTTCGTGACATTCCCTTGTTACGTTTTCTCAAAAAAATGTGAAAATCATTATGATCTTGATGTGATCAGATGATAATTTTTTTCTTTTTTCAAGTTAGGTTTTTTCTTGAGTTTACATGTAAGGGTGGAAAATTTTGTCGCTACTACATGTAGTTCTCTAGTTTTCATGCAAAGGCGACAATTTTTGCCACCCTTGCATCCTTCATGTAGGAGTGGTGAAAATCACTGCCCTTACATTTCTCCATTCCTTCATGTAGGAGTGGAAAATTTTTCCACCTCTGCATCTCTTTTCATTTGTTTCATGCAAGAGCGGAAAATTTTGTTGCCCCTACATCCCTTTTCTAACCTCACATGCAGAGGCGGCAAAATTTTCCACCCCTGCATGGTCTCAATTTTTGCACACGACATTAATGGTCACACGCACTGAGTGGTTGGGGTTGATTTTCACCCATTTAACCCCATTTTCTCCTCATTTTGTTTCATTCCTCATTATTTCCCCCTCCTTGTGTCTGGACGATCGTGCATGCAAGTGGAATCCTGTTTTCCTCAGATTCAAGCGTTGTATCACGATTTTTAGGTAAGGTTTTGCATTTTTACTCTTCTTATTTTAGTTTTTGTTTTATTTTTGCTTTTCTTCTCTTATTCATGTTATTTTTCCTTCTTTCCTTCTAGGTATAGGTTTTTGTCTTCTTCCCCTTCCTCCTCTTTTCCCGTGGAGGCAATCTAACCGCACCTTAACCCTCTTCCCCTCCTTGCACCCGTCCATTGTTCTTCCCTGTGTAATGGCGACAAAAATCGTTGCCCTTACACATTCTACCTCTTCTCATGTAATGACAATGATATTCACTGTCATTACTACCTTCCATTCTTCCCTATGTAAGGGTGGCAAATATCACCGCCCTCACACAGTTCTTCCTTAGCCAATTAGTGCAAGGGCGGAGATTTTTGCCACCCTTACACGAAAACTCCCAACATGTGCATAGGTGGTGAAATTCAACACCGATGCACAAACTCTTTACTTTCCAACATGCATAGGTGGTGAAATTCACCACTGATGCAACCCTATCATTCCCAATGTGCACAGGCAGTGATTTTTTTTGCCTATGCACAATGACATTCTTCAACATGCAAGGGTGGCAATTTTTGCTGCCAATGCATGCTTTCCCTCCATTTTTTACTAACTCTAGGAATTTTATATTTTCCTTTTTTTTGAGCTCGCTTCCCTTTCACTTTTCAACTTGCTCACGCCTTAGCCCTTTCAAGTGCATTTCCTTGGTCATGATCATCCAACGTGCAATTTTCTCAGATTGTCAATATTTCCCCTAATTGTGTGATCATGATTCTTATCACAGTTTCTCTTCAAGATCCTTCTTCATCAATATACTTTCGAGAAAAGCTCATCCTGATGACTGAGGTTTCTCCAAAGAAGTTGAAGATGATGAAGTACCAGTATCAAAGTGTTTTTTCAATCACCTCGGTTGCTTCTAATGTCGACGACATTAGGGATACAGAGATCAGGAATGTAGATATGGTTGATTTCATAGAGAGAACAAAAGCAAACAATCCTAGCTCTGAAATGAAGAGAATAATTGAGAGAAATATTCATCTAGTCTCCTCTTTTCCTGTGGTGGCTCATCACATAGAATTCATTCTCCAGTGTGCCCAATTCTACAACAAGGATACCAAGGTTGTGGTAGATGTTAGTGGCAACATAGTATTAGAATAAACCCTAAGTTCATCAACAAATTATTAATGTGCCCTCCCACTACTGATGTGTTGAAGTTTGACTTCATTGAGGCACAAAAGGAATATGATAAAGATCCCAAGAAATCAAAGAAAGTGATTAATAATAGATGGCTCAAAACTCCCAAAGCGAACTTGTCCTGATGGCCACAAAACTTTTCAAGGAGTGATTTTATAAAAGAAGATGGTGACTTAATTACTCTTCTTAGCAGAGTATGAGGTTTACCTTCTTCCTCTCAGTTTCATTAATGGATGTATCCCTTCATCAAGATAATTCTCCAGGGAAAATAAGTCATCTTCTAGGGGGAACAAATTAGCAATGCTCTGCATGAGCAATTGACAAAGGTGTCTACTACCTCAAAATTCTACATGACTTCATACCTAGTAGACATTGCAGCTTTAATGAGAACCTTTCCATGCTTAACATCAGAGGGAGACAAGAAAATGACCCCAGTATATCAATTTTACCCTCAATTGACATTAAAGGGTTTAATCCATCATTTTAAGAGGGTAAATGATGCTTTCTTTGTAGTATTTTTGTGTCTCTTCAACCCCCAATTAAAATAGAAAAGAGTGTTAGATGAAGCTTAGACCGTTGTGAATGACTTCGGCTGTATGTTCTTGCAATTCCCTTCTTTTTGTTATCTACAGGTTGGCTTTTTCCAAGGTTATCTCTATATGCTCCCAAGATTTCCCTTAGATAAATTGGTCCTGATGGAACTGTGCAGGGAAATTATTATCATGCACAATAAGCAGATGGAACTCAAGAAACCCAGTTTTAGGTTCCCAATTGAAATTGGCAAGTACTTAGTATTGATCGCTACAAAATCTAGGGCAATGGAGACCAAAATACAACTTGTAACCATGAAGCATTTTGAAAAGAGACCCAATTTTGATTACAGAGGTGTGAAAGACATGATCAAGAGGAAGACCCAGTTCCATGAACCTATGATTGAAGACATTTGGATCGATTTGAGGACAGCAGAAGATATCAAAAAGATGGACTATAGTATACTTTCTCTTGAACAAATAGAATATCTAGGGCTCGTTGATATCCCTACAACTCTAGTAGATGACAGAGACCTGATCAATAATAGATATCATGCTAAACAATTCGCAAGTACTCCTCTTCCCTTGATCCAATAGTCCCAAAAAGAGTTAACCTCCTTAAGGATGAGATTCGAACCAATATTGGCAAACACCAATGATTGGTTAGCAAATAAAAGAATCACCTTAAAAGAGTTCATCATAAGATCAGAGGCTGAATTTCAAGAAGAGACAAGGAGGAAAGCAAAAATTATAATGAAAAATAAAAGTGTTGTTCCTTCTCCTTCTAGGCCCCATAAGCCTAGGATCATTTTTGTATCAAAAATATCAAAAGTTGCAAAGAAAGAGATAAAAAAGATAGATATGGGGGTTTAAAAATAAAGTGCTGAAGAACCAGCGGTAGAACAGATAGAAATTGATGACAGGCTTGCAGGTCAATAGGGAACATAAACTCTATCTCTGCGAGAAACTGTGCAACCAGATGCAAGAATTTCTTCTTCTCCGCCCCACTCACCTAGTGCAACTCCTTCGCCTGTTTCTTTAATGAGTATTCCCTCTTCTAGAGCTGCCTCTCCTTCTAAAATTATTTTTGGAGACCCTCAAAGTGCTTTTAGAGATATTCTTCATTCATCAGGATCAATCCCCAATTTGTCATCTCCATCTTTTAACATCAGAGATAGTTCTACCCTTGATCATTTAGCAGCAGATGTGGTTTTAACTAATACTATGCCCATTGTTCCCACCAGCAGTGCAGGTGCTACCCCAATGATGCCAACTACAGGGACTGTTGCTAATGTAAGTGCTTCTGCTCTCCCACCTTGGTTATCGGCTTACACGCTAAAAAGAAAAAAATAGGCCATCTCTCTAAATGACTTTGACTTCGGTAAAATAATGCCAGTAAAAGCTAAGACCCCCAAGAAGCCAAAGATCCTTTTGAAGATTATTGGAGATAAAGGGCACAAATTTTTAGAAATAGTCAAACCACCACAAGATGTGACTCTTAAAATTTTTGATATGAGCAGCTACTCTATCTCTCGAGTTGAGTTATGAAAGATAACTCACGAAGGTGCTAAGAGTGATTTGCAATCAGCAATGGATATTATGGTTTAGAAATTTGACAAGGAGAGAGAAATGAAGGATCATTATAAGGTGATGGTGGAACAATTGACCGCAATGATAAGGAGATTCATTTTTGCTCTAGAAGCGATAACTCTAAAGGCTTTCTCCATAGATAATACCGTGATTTAGAAAGCAGAAAAGACTTATCTAAAGGGAAAGGTACTTGAAGACTAATTAGATAGGATGCATGCACAGGAGATTTCTTTGCTTACAGAATTATCTGAGAAGATGGGTAAAATGAGGAAAGTGAGAACAAAATTAGATGATCTTATCAATGTCATTTCTCAGGAGGTTGAAAGCATAGATAAATATCTTAGCAAATAGATAGAGATGAAGGAGCTAAAAATACGTACCCTAGTATCAATCAGTGTCATTATCGATAGAGATTCTTATATTGAAACTAAAGAATCATTAATATATAAGATCCAAGTATTTAAGGAATTGATCAGTGACCTCGAATCTTCTAAGGATTTCAACGAACAAAGCGATATCAATTTGTTGCAAAAATTAGAGGAGTTGCCTTGTAGACTTACCTCTCAAGACAACTAATTCATTCCAGCAGAAGAAATGATTTAGGAGTTTGAAGGTAAGATCCAAAAGGAATTCGAGGAGAAAGCATTCTCAATGGATTCTGTGGACAATATCTTAGATAATCAGTTAACTCTAGACAATTTGAGAACTAGGTTAACTAGTCATGTGAAATCAATCACAGCAGTGAGAGATGCCACAGTCAAGGCTAAGGTGGTCTTCAAAAATACTATTGCACCAGACAGTATCAGGATACAGGCAGCTATCACCATGTATGATGCTCATCTAAAAAAGGCTGACGACAAAAATTGAACTATTTTTCCATATTTTATTCTCCATTTTTCTCATGCACTTTGTAATTGACTTGAGACATTTGTATATGTACTTTTGTTATGTGTAATTACATGTAAAAATCTAGAAAGTCACAAAGTCAATGGAGACTCATCTTTGACTAGATTTTAATATTTAAGTCTTTTCTCAATTTTCAAGGCTTTTCTCTATATATAGAGAGGGAGCCTCTTTTGTAAAAGAGGGGCTTTTTGATAATTGAGAGCAAAAACTCTGCCAAAATTGAGATGCTTTCTGAGACTTTGATCTCAGATTGTAAATCATATTTTTGTGAATGAATGAGAAGCAAATTACTTTCAGACTTTGTGTTGGAATAATTTGTGTTATTTAAGAGATCATTCTTATGTTTTTTTTTCCTAATAATCTCTCATCTATTTGATTAAATAAACAAAGTGAGTGTAGAAATTATCTGAAGTCAATTATGAATATTTTGAGTTGTTATAATTACCTTTAGTTTGTGTTTTCTATTTTTTAGCAGGAAGGATATAAGAAAGGCTTTGAACCGCTTTTATCTTTTGTGATCTTATACTCTGTTGTAGTTTTAGGTGAAGACTTTGAGCTACACTTCACTCTACTGTTATGTCTATTTCAAATTAGGGAAGCAATGAAAGACTTTGTGCTTTTGTGGATTTCTCGTAGATCTAGTTACTATCCAAGAAGATTTTCTGTCATTTACTGAACATCATTTCTCAAAGAAGAGAAATGCTTTTAGTAATCAACCAGGATTTCTCTTTTGCCTTGTAAACATCATCTCTAAAAAAAGAGAGATGGATGGTGTAATCTCACCCTTGAGTCTATTTTTAGTTCATATTAATATATAAGCAGTTTATAGGGAACCTCCCCTTGATGAGAGGAGGGATTTATCTCACTATGATGTGGTAAACCCACACTTTTTGTCATATAAATCTCCTTGTACTGTGGTTGATATACCCATTTTTTTTTCGATTACTTGACGACAAAATATTCACCCAACAGCTTTTGGTGACCCACTGGGGACACAAACACGCACTTTGAAGCCTCAAGCTTCAAATTGAAGTATTTTCAGTCCTTGTTTAGTTTTTCACTCTGGCAGATCCACTGTACACACGAAGCTAGAGAGCTCAAGGTATCTTTAATCCTGTATTTGAGTTAGTGTGGCAAAATAATTTTGAGTTCTCTCCTCTGCCATCTCGTCTCCAGCGTACTAGGAGCTTTCCTCCTACCAATGTCAGATCTCCAATACCAAACGAAGCTTCTAGTCTTAGTGCTAGTAGAGTTTTGTCCATACTTACCCCACCAAGATTTGTTATCCCTCCCTTTAATCATCATATCATGGTGGCCCAAGGTCCTTGGGATAACTCCTTTGGTCCTCTCAATCTAGCCCCACTTTTACATGAACTACCTCATAGTTTGAGAAAGAATTTCCCCAAATTCTATGGTGACGGGAAGGCTCATCTTGATAAGCATATTATTGCCTTCTCCATAGCATGTGGTTTGATAGGCATGAAATACGAAGATATAGCGGTGAGACTATTTGTGGAAACTTTGTAAGGTGCTATTGTCGACTAGTTTTATCACCTTCAAGCTCAAACTATAACTGACTAGAATACGCTCAAAGCCAAGTTTGAGGCTAAATTTAAACTCGCTGAAAATGCATATGCCTTGTTGGCTCAACTTACGCAAATGAAGAAAGAACCTCATGAATATATGTGAGACTTCATTACTAAATTCAATAAGCTGAAGAACTGAATTCCTATGATTACTCAGCCTACACCGAAGAACCTCAAGTGATTTTTCATCAACTCGTAACTTTTTGAAGTAAGTTTTTTGTTGAGGCAGGTCGGATCTATGGATCTTACTGTAGCTCAAAATTTGGCTACCGAGGTGGAAGATGATCTTATCCTAGCAGGTAAGATGAGAAAAGATTCTAATATAAATAATTTTTTTTCACCTGTTGAAAGTTCTTCTACAAGCACTACAGATGCTATGGTGCAAAAGTTGATAAATGAACTGCTAGCCTTGAAAAGACAAATGGCCCAAGGTATGTCTACTCCTCCTTATCGGGATATACCAAGGAGGAAATTTCAAAACTAGTCATATCAAGGTAATACTGCCAAAAATCAAGGGCAACCAAATTATCTGCCTCCTCCATAGGGAAAACTTGTCATTGAAGCAGCACCAGCCAACTCAGCAGTTGGTTACCTTGAAGCTGAACATGATTCCTCGCTCCAACCTGAGTTAGACCAGGAAGATGATGTTAATCTCTTTGTAGAACAATAAGTAGAATTAGCTGGTGACTCCAACATTAGTTTCCTAGATTATCAGGATGAAGATGGAAGCAAGGGAGAAGTGTTTGATGGATCGTATGCTATTTTTACCAAGTCCCAGAACTAGTCAGCTCAATAAGTTGATAAAGAAAAAGTAGAAGAAGAACCTTAGCCAGTAGTTTTGATCGCTAAATGAGGGACTTCATTGCCTTTCCAATCAAAGGACCCGATGACTAATAAAAAAATGAGTGCCTCAAACCATCCTATACCTTTTACTTCTATCTCTCAGACCAGTGCCACACCCAATAAAGATCAAGATGATGGGCTTCCCCCCTCTGTCTCTAGTTCATTTCAATTATTTGATATAATTGATCATGCCAAAAAGACCAAAATTTAAATGACCGAGATTGAGTACTTGCGAGCCAATCCTAAACAATTTGATAGACTGGTTGAATATGTAAAAAGTAAAACTACCTCTATAGGACAAGATTTTCCAACGGTGACTCATGATTCCTCCAAGAACAAATCCACCCATAATAATCTTGTCACTACTCCTCTTGTCTCCCCCAGGAAAATAGAACCTTTCTATGTTTTTGTGTTGATAAATGGTCATAAATTGAGTAATTGCATAATAGACTCTGGAGCTTCTGATAACGTTATGCCTACCAAGGTAGCAGATTCTCTTGGTCTTACCTTAACCAAGACTTTTGGGAGATGTTTTTCTATAGAAAATAAGCAAGTCCCACTCCTGGGCCAAATCAAAGATGCCCAATTTGCATTTGCAGCTTTTCTAGAGAAGAGGATCAAAATGACAGTCTTAATAGCCGATGTTTCAACCTCTTATGGCATTCTGCAAGGATGTAGGTGAAGAATTAAATATGGATTTCTCAGAAGCAAGGATACCTGTTAAAGCTATTATGAAGAAATTGCTTCCTGAGAAAGAGTCAAAATATATAATCACCTAAACATCAGATCTCAAAGCTCAAATTTTATTTGAATTATCAAGAATGGGTAATTATTTTTTGACTACTAAAGATATTTTCACCTCATCAAATGAAAGTCCTTTTAGTGATGATTCAGAAAATTTAGATGCAAAGTCAGAAGAATTTTTAGAGCAAAGTCTAGACAATACAAGATCTTCCCTGAATAACGAAGAGAAGTTTTCAAAAAGATCAAATTTTGATAATGTCTAAATTTTAGAATTTGATGGCAGTTGCTCTTCTACTGATTCTAGAGCTAGAATTGTCTTGATCTCCACTCGAGGAGAAATTTTTTCTTATTCATATAAGTTACAGTTCAACAATACTAACAACACCATCAAGTATGAGTCTTTACTGTTTAAGTTGAAAGTTGCTCATGCTAAAGGTATTAAGATTCTTCATGCTCGGAGAGATGTTGAACTAGTGGGTTGTCAGGTAAGGAACCTATACCAAACTAAAAATGAAAGGTTGCGACATTATCACAATCTAGTATGGGATTGTATTGAAAGTTTTGATGATTTCAATATTTTTGCTATGCCGAGAGAATTTAATGATCGTGTAGATTCGTTGGTGGTCTCTGTAACCCTCATGGTTCCCCATAAAGATTTTAAAGGGGATAAGTACACTATTGAGCTGGTCTTTCGACCAAGTGTACCTGATAATGTCAGTCATTGGCAGGTGTTTAATAATAACAATCAAATCATTGCTTTTATAAAAAATATGGAAAATTTTGAAGATCTTTATTTTGAAGGAAGTAAATCTCCACCACGAAAATTAGTTCCTGAAGTAAATTCCAAAACAAGCGAAGAGTTCCTTCAACTCAAGGGAAATAAAATTCTAAAAGGTTCGGATTCTCTCGAGAGATTGTTTGATAAGCATAACAGGTATGTCAAATAGAGACAAGTGGATTCAAGTTCCTTTAAGGAGTTCAATCAAATAAATTTGAGTACAGAAAAAATCCCAAAATGGTCAACATTAGAAATTATTACACTTTTGGTGAAAAGCTCAAATTTGTTACTCTTTTTTGCCATTACATTTATGTTTTGGCATATTCTTACGATGATTTGAAATCTCTCAGACCTGAGAAGATCCGGCATGAAATTCCTCTTAAGGTTGGGTCATTGCCTTACAAGCAAAAATAAAGGCAATACAATCCCAAAATATCAGGTACTATCATTTCAGAGATCCAAAAAATGCTGAATGTAAGGATTATTTTTCCAATCCATCATTCCACCTAGATTGCTAACATAGTTCCCATGAGAAAAAAGAATGGAGAAATTCATATCTATGTTGATTTCAAAAACCTAAATCAATCTTCTTTAAAAGATAACTACCCTCTGCTCATTATGGATCAAGTGTTGCAAATAGTGACTGGTTCAGAAATGTTATCAATGTTAGATGGTTTTTCTGGGTATAATCAAGTAGAAGTCAATGAAGCAGATCAACATAAGAATGCTTTCACTACACCTTGGAGCACTTTTACATATCCCAAAATGCCTTTTAGTTTGATCAATGTTGGCACTACCTTCCAAATAGCAATGGATCTTGCTTTCAGAGATGAAATGAGAAAGTTTATTATGGTATATCTTGATGACTTGACCATTTTTTTCAAACATCATCCCGATCATCTGCATCATCTACAACAAGTGTTGGAGCATTGTCGGCAAAATAGTATTTCTCTTAATCCCAAGAAGTCAGTTTTTGGGGTTACAAAAGGTAAACTTATAGATCACACTGTATCTCGAAAAGGCATAAAAATTGACTTAGAAAGAGTCAAGTCTATCCAAAATCTTAATCTTCCTGCTAATAAGACAGTAGTTCATTCTTTTTTCAAAAAGGTGAATTTTTTATGAAGATTCATTCTGGCATTCACAAAGAAGACTCGCCACATTGTTGACATGAAAAAAGGAAAATCCACTTTATGATGGACTGCATAAGGCAAGTCATCATTTGAAGACATCAAAAAAGCGATTGCCCATGCACCAATTATGGTTTGTCCAAATTATACCAAAGGCTTCGTAATATACAGCTATGCTTATGAGCATACACTTTCGGCTATTTTAGTTCAACAAAATAAAGAAGGTTCTCTCATATCATTTATGAGTTATCCTCTCAAAGCTCACAAATTAAAATATTCAAATATGGAAAAATATATTTATGTCATAGTTAAGGTGGTACAACATTTCAGATTTTATATCCTGAATTCACATATTGTTGTTTTGGTGCCTGATACAATGGTGAAGTCTATTCTAACTCAACAGGAGTTTGGTACTAGAAGAGGCAATTGGATTACTAAGATTCAAGAGTTTGATCTTGATATCAAACCCACCAAGCTCGTGTAGGGAAAAGGGCTTTGCCAGTTGATTGTTGATAATATCCCCAAAGAAATAGAAAATGAAGAAATAAAGGTCAAAGAAGTGCCAACAGTTCTCTTCGTTGCTACTATTGATGAGTGGTATTCCAATATCACTCATTTTTTTACCTATGGTGAGTGTCCCACTCATCTATCCTATAAAAAAAAAGGAATGTTAAGTTAAAGGTTGTTAACTATGTCTTGTGGGACAATAATTTATATAAGAGAAGCCTTGATGGGGTATTTCTTCGCTGCATCGATAAGGCGCAACAAGGTAAACTTTTGGAGTCCTTCCATAATCTGGCCCGTGGAGGACATTTTTCTACACTAGTGATGGCTCATAAAATTCTACGAGTGAAATACTATTGGCCTACACTATTTCAAGATGCTTACAAATGGCTACGTAGGTGTGAATTATGTCAGAAGTTTGTCGGGAAACTTAAATTGGTCGCGCTACCCCTCAAGCCAGTGGTAATCGAACAACATTTTCAACAATGGAGTATTAATTTCATTGGCGCAGTGAACCCATCCTCAAGTGATGGACATGACCATGTTCTCACCGTGACTAACCATTTTACCAAATAGGTGGAAGCCATTCTAACTAAGCAAGCTACTTCAAAAGTGGTATGTAATTTTCTTAAAGAAAATATTATTTGTCAGTTTGCAGTTCCAACTAAGATTGTAACAGATAATGTAGCCTATTTATCTTTTTATGAGATTACCCAATTCTATTTTTATAATGGAATTACCCTCTTCCACACTTTTGATTATTTTCCACAAGGAAATGGCCAAACAGAATTGAGCAACAAGAATCTGGTTACTATTATCAAAAAATTGGTAGATGATAATCAAAGGACTTGGCATAAAGCATTGTTTGACGCTTTGTGGGTAAATAAGATTACACCCAAGAGGGCAATAGGCATATCACCATTCCAACTTCTGTATGGTTTGAATGCAGAGATACCAATCACCCTGGAACTCCAGCACTCAAGTTGGCAAAGGCAATCAAAGATTCAACCTTCAAAAATTCTATTGATAAAAGGATCATGTGCCTAACCAAATTAGATGAGCAATGAACCATGGTAGTGGACCAGATTATTGCACATCAAAATCAGGTGAAGAAACTTTTTGACAAGGGGGAAAGGATTCATGATTTTCAAATTAGAGATCAAGTCTTATTGTGGGACAAAAGGAGAGAACCAAAAGGAATGCACGACAAATTTGATTCTTTGTGGAGAGGTCCATTTACTATTTGTCAAGTTTGTGGTGAAAATAGTTTCTTACTGGAATATCAAGATGGAGCACCATTCTCACTGCCTCACAGTGGGCAACATTTGAAACACTTCAATCCTTGAAGTATTAGATGAGTTCACTTGTACATTTGTATAGTGTTTATGTTTATTTATTTCTTTTTGGTTTTTCACGTCTTTTCCTTTCTTGGCTTGACTCTGTGGCCCAATGACCTCAATGAAGGCACTTAGAGACTGGTTTCTACTTCCATCGATCGATTTGATCAATGGAAGTTGCCCAACAGGAGCCAGTTGTCGTTTCCAAAATCAGCTACGCTCATTTTTGGAACAACCCCTACTAAACTTGTTTATTTCATATTTTTCACTCTAAGTTCATCTTTCAAGGCAATTTTTTCTTGATCTCGTGTTTGCTCAAATGGCATCATTCAAAGTTCATGATGTTCCCTTGTTACATTTTCCCAAAAAATGTGAAAATCATTATGATCTTGATGCGATCAGATGACAAATTTTCCCTTTTTTCAAGTTAGGTGTTTTATTGAGTTTACATGTAATGACAGAAAATTTTGCCACCACTACATGTAGTTCTCTAGTTTTTGTGTAAAGGTGGCAATTTTTGCTGACCTTACATCCTTCATACAGGAGTGACAAAAATTGTTGCCCTTGCATCTCTCCATTCCTTCATGCAGCAACGGCAAATTTTACCACCCCTACATCCCTTTTCTAACCTCACATGTAGAGGCAGCAAATTTTGCCACCCCTGCATGGTCTTACTTTTTTGTGCTAAGTGGTTGAAGTTGATTTTCACCCCATTTAACCCTATTTTCTTCTCATTTTATTTCATTCCTCATTGTTTCCTCCTCCTTCCTACATCTGGACGATCGTGCATGCAAGTGGAATCATGTTTTCTTTGAATTCAAGCGTCGTATCACAATTTTTAGGTAGGGTTTCACATTTTTACTCTTCTTGTTTTGGTTTTTGTTTTATTTTTGATTTTCTTATCTTATTCATGTTATTTTTCCTTCTTTCCTTCTAGGTCTAAGTTTTTGTCTTCTTTCCCTTCCTCCTCTTTTCCCCATGGAGGCAATCTAATCGTGCCTTAACCCTCTTCCCCTCCTTGCACCTGTCAGCTATTTTTCTATATGTAATGGTAGCAAAAATTGCCGCCCTTACACATTCTACCTCTTCTCGTGTAATGGCAGTGATATTCGTTGCCATTACTACCTTTCATTCTTCCCCATGTAAGGGCGGTGAAAATTATCGCCCTCACAGAGTTCTTTCTTAGCCAATTAGTGCAAGGGCAGAGATTTTTTCTGCCCTTACATGAAAACTCTCAAGATATGCATAGGTGGAAAATTTTGCCATTGATGCACAAACTCTTTATTTCCCAGCGTGCATAGGTGGCAAAATTTGCCTCCAATGCACATCTATCATTCTCAATGTGCACAGGTGGTGATTTTTACCACCTATGCATAATGACATTCTTCAACATGCAAGGGCAATAATTTTTTCTACCCATACATGCTTTCCCTCCATTTTTTGCTTGACATTCTTCAACATGCAAGGGCGGCAACTTTTGCTACCCATACATGCTTTCCCTCCATTTTTTGCTAACTCTGAGAATTTTCAATTTTCCATTTTTTTGAGCCCGCTTCCCTTTCACTTTCTAACCTGCTCATGCCTTAACCCTTTCAAGCACATTTCCTTGGTCATGATCATCTAATGTGCAATTTTCCTAGATTTTCAATATTTCCCCTAATTACGCAATCATGATTCTTATTGCAATTTCTCTTCAAGATCCTTCTTCATCAATATACTTTTGACAAAGGCTCATCTCAATGACTGAAGTTTCTCTAAAGAAGTCGAAGATGATGAAGTACCAGTATCAAAGTGTTTTTCCAATCACCTTAGTTTCTTCTAATGTCGATGACATTAGGGATATAGAGATCGGGCATGTAGATTTAGCCGAGTTCATAGAGAGAACCAAAGTAAACAATCCTAGCTCTGAAATGAAGAGAATAATCAAGAGTAATATTCATCTGGTTTCCTCTCTTCCTGTGGGGGCTCATCACACAAAATTCATTCTCCAGTGCACCCAATTCTATAACAAAGATATTAGGGCTGTGGTAGATGCTAGTGGCAACATAAGAATTAGACTAGACCCTGAGTTCATTGACAAAGTATTCATGTGCCATCCTGTTACTGATGTGTTGAAGCTTGACTTCGTTGAGGCACAAAAAGAATATGATAAAGATATTGAGAAAGCAAAGAAAGTGATTAATAATAGATAGCTCAAAACTCCCAAAGTGAACTTGTCCCGATGGCCATGAAACTTTTCAAGGAGCAATTTTATAGAAGAGGTTGGCGACTTGATTACTCTTCTTAGTAGAGTATGAGGTTTACCTTCTTCCTCTCAGTTTCATGAATGGATGTATCCCTTCATCAAGATAATTCTCTAGGGCAAACAAGTCATCTTCTGGGGGAAACAAATTAGCGATGCTCTGCATGATCAATTGACAAAGGTGTCTACTCCCTCGAAATTCTACATGACTTCATACCTAGTATATATTACAGCTTCAATGACAACCTTTCTAGGCTTAACATCAAAGGGAGATAGGAAAATGACTCTGGTATATCAATTTTACCCTCAGTTGACATTAAAGGGTTCAATCCATCATTTTAGGAGGGTAAATGATACTTTATTTACAGTATTTTTGTGTCTCTTCGACCCCCAATTAGAATAGAAAAGAATGTCAGATGAAGCTTGGACCATTGTGAATGACTTCGGCTATATGTTCTTGCAATTCCCTTCTTTTTTTTATCTATGGGTTGGCTTTTTCCAAGGTTATCCCCATATGCTCTCAAGATTTCTCTCAAATAAATTGGTCTTGATGGAGCTATGCAGGTAAATTATTATCGTGCACAATAAGCAGATGGAACTCAAGAAACTCGATTTCAAGTTTTCAATTGAAATTAGCAGGTACTCAGTATTGACCGCTACAAAAACTAGGGCAATAAAGACTGAAATGCAACTTGTAGCTATGAAGCATTTCAAAAAGAGACCCAATTTTGATTACAAAGGTGTGAAATACATGATCAGGAGGAAGACCCAATTCCATGAACCTATGATCGAAGATGTTTGGATTGATTTGAAGATAACGAAAGATATCAGAAAGATGGACTCTAGTAGACTTTCTCTTCATCAATAGAATATATGGGGCTCACTGATATCCCTACAAATCTAGTAGATGACAGAGACCTAATCAATAATAGATATCATGCTGAACAAGTTGCTAGTATTTCTCTTCCCCTGATCTAATGGTCTCAAAAAGAGTTGACCTCTTTGAGGATGAGATTTGAACCAATATTGGTAAACACCAATGATTGGTTAGAAGATAAGGGAAGCACCTCAAAAGATTTCATCACAAGATCAGAGGTTGAATTTCAAGAAGAGACAAGGAGGAGAGCAGAAAATAGAATGAAGAATAAAAGTGATGTTCCTTTTCCTTCTAGGCCCCATAAGCCTAGGATCATTTTTGTATCAAAAAAATCAAAAGTTGTAGAGAAAGAGCTAGAAATAACAGATATGGGGGTTGAGAAACAAAGCATCGAAGAATTGGTGACAGAATAGATGGAAACTGATGATAGGCCTGCAGGTCAATAGGGAACAGAAACTCTATCTTTGCGAGAAGCTGTGCAGCCGGATGCAAGAATTTCTTCTTCTCTGCCCCACTCACCTATTGCAACTCCTTCACCTAATTCTCTAATCAATATTCCCTCTTCTAGAGCTGCCTCTCCTTCTAAAATTATTTTTGGCGACCCTCAAAGCGCTTTTGGAGATGTTCTTCGTTCATCAGGATCCATCCCCAGTTTGTCATCTCCATTTTTTAACATCAGAGATAGTTCTACCCTTGATCATTCAGCAACATATGTGGTTTTAACTGATACTATGCCCATTGTTCCCACTAGCAGTGCAGGTGCTACCCCAGTGATACCAACTATAGGGACTGTTGCTAATGTAAGTGCTTCTGCTCTCCCACCTTGGTTATCAGCTTACACACGAAAAAGGAAAAAATAGGCCATCTCTCCAAATGACTTTGACTTCGATAAAATGGTGTCAGTAAAATCTAAGACCCCAAAGAAGCCAAAGATCCTTTCAAAGATGATTGGAGATAAAGGGCACAAATTTCTAGAAATAGCCAAACCACCACAAGATGCGACTCTTGAAAATTTTGATATGAGCAACTACTCTATCTCTCGAGTTGAGTTAGGGAAGATAACTCACAAAGGTGCTAAGAGTGATTTGCAATCAGCAATGGATATTATGGTTCAAAAATTTGACAGGGAAAGAGAAATGAAGGATCATTATAAGGTGATGGTGGAACAATTGACCGTAGTGATAAGGAGATTCACTTTTGCTCCAAAAGCGATAACTCCAGAGGCTTTCTCCATAAACGATCCCGTGATTCAAAAAGTAGAAAAGACTTATCTAAAGGGAAAGGTACTTGAAGACTAATTGGATAAGATGGATGCATAGGGGATTTCCTTGCTTACATAATTGTCTAAGAAGATGGGTAAAATGAGGAAAGTGAGAACAGAATTAGATGATCTTATCAATGTCATTTCTCAGGAGGTTGAAAGCATAGATAAATATCTTAGCAAATGGATAGAGATGAAGGAGCTAAAAATACGTACACTAGTATCAATCGGTGTCATTGCCGATAGAGATTCTTATATTGAAACTAAAGAATCATTGATATATAGGATCCATGTACTTAAGGAATTGATCAGCGACCTCGAATCTTCTAAGGATCTCAGTGAACAAAGTGATATCAGTCTGTTGCACAAATTGGAGGAGTTGCTTTGTAGACTTACCTCTCAAGACAACTAATTCATTTTAGTAGAAGAAATGATTCAAGATTTTGAAGGTATGATCTGAAAGGAATTCGAAGAGAAAGCATTCTCAATGGCTTCTATGGACAATATCTTAGATAATCAGTTAACTCTAGACAATATAAGAACTAGGTTAACTAGTCATGCGAAATCAATCACAGTGGTGAGAGATGCCACAGTCAGGGCTAAGGTGGTCTTCAAAAATACTATTGCACCAGACAGTATCAGGATACAAATAGCTATCACCATATACGATGCTCATCTAAAGAAAGCTGGTGACAAAAATTGAACTGTTCTTCCATGCTTTCTTCTCCATTTTTCTCATGCACTTTGTAAATTAACTTGGGACATTTGTATATGTACTTTTTTATGTGTAATTACATGTAGAAATCTAGAAAGTCCCAAAGTCAATGGAGACTCATCTTTTACTAGGTTTTAATATTCAAGTCTTTTCTCAATTTTCAAGGCTTTTTCCTATATATATAGAGGGAGCCTCTTTTGTAAAAGAGGGGCTTTTTGATAATTGAGAGCAAAAACTCTGCCAAAATTGAGATGCTTCCTGAGACTTTGATCTTAGATTGTAAATCATATTTTCTTGAATGAATGAGAAGCAGGTTACTTTCAGACTTTGTGTTAGAATAATTTGTGTTATTTAGGAGATCGTTCTTATGTTCTTTTTCCTAATAATCTCTCATTTATTTGATTAAATAAGTAAAGTGTGTGTGGAAATTATCTGAAGACGTTATGAAGTTAATTATGAAGACTTTGAGCTGTTATAATTACCTTTAGTTCATATTTTCCATGTTTTAGTGGGAAGGATATTAGAAAGGCTTTGAACCACTTTTATCCTTTGTGATCTTATACTCTGTTGTAGTTTTAGGTGAAGACTTTGAGCTACACTTCACTCTACTATTACGTCTGTTTCAAATCATTAAGGGGTGCAACAAAAGACTTTGTGCTTTCGTGGGTTTCTCGTAGATCTAGTTACTATTTGAGAAGATTTTCTGCCATGTACTGAACATCATTTCTGAAAAAAGAGAAATGCTTTCAGTAATCAACCAAGATTTTTCTTTTGCCTTGTAAATATCATCTCTGAAAAAAGAGAGATGGATGGTGTAATCTCACCCTTGAGTCTATTTTTAGTTCATATTAATATATAAGCATTTTATAGGGAACCTCCCCTTGATGAGAGGAGGGATTTATCTCACTATGATGTGGTAAACCCACAATTTTTGCCGTATAAATCTCCTTGTATTGTGGTTGATATACTCATTTTACCATCGGTTGCTTGACGAAAAAATATTCACCCAATAGGTGCCTATAGACATTTTAGAAGGGAAAAATGTTAAAGCTGGTAAGGTGTGTTTTGTACCATAAATTCAAATATTCATTCAACTCAGCAAGAGATATGATGGCATCTGTGCATGGAGTTATAAGGATCTTAGAAGTTTCTATCTAGACAGTGCATAACACATAATTGAGCTAGACCCTGGCGCATAGCTCGTGCACTAAAATCAAAGACCCATTAATCCAAAATTGGAGCCATTGATGTGCAAAGAGCTCTCTAAGATCATTGTGACTAGTATAATACTTCCCATCTAACACTCCTCATGGGTTGCTAATTTGGTTTTGATGCAAAAAAAGAATGGGAAAATATGTCTATATATGGACTTTAGGGAACTAAATAAGGCTTCCCTCAAAGACCACTATCCTCATTCACCTATGGAGCAAATTTTGCAAATGGTTGTAGACATGGATAGATTTTCATTGTTGGATGGTTATTCTAGCTATAACTAGATTCAAGTGCAAGAGTGTGACCGATACAAGACCATGTTCACCACTAAGTGGAGAACCTTTGCATACCAGCACATGCTATTTAGCTTAATGAATGCAGGCGTGACCTTCTAAAGAGCCATGAATATGGCATTCAAAGAGCTCATCAATAATATCATCTTGGTTTACCTTGATGATATAACTATTTTCTCCAAGCTCATGGAGGATTATTTGGACCACCTGGAGCAAGTCTTTCAGAGGTGTCAAGAGTTCAGAATTTCTATGATCCCTAAAAAATGCATCTTTACAGTACGTGAAGGTGTCCTCCTTAGGCACATTATTTCTAAGGAGGGACTCATAATTGATTCAGATCAATTCAAAGCTATCTCATCCCTTCCCCTTCCAAGCCACAAGAAGAGTCTCTAGAGTTTTTTGGGGAGAATCAACTTCATGAGAAGGTTTGTGCTAAGATTCACTATCTTGGTCAAACCCCTCACCATGATGTTAAAAAATAATGTTGTGTTTAGTTAAATGCTTGAGGACAGAGATAGCTTTGAGGCCATCAAGCGCACCATCACACAAGCTCCCACCTTGATCAACCCAGATTATGGTAAGGATTTTATCTGTTACACATTTAGTGGAGTTGAAGGCATCTCAACCATCCTAATGTAGCAGAATAAGGAACAACCGGAGTAGCTAGTTGCCTTATTCAACTAGGCACTGAAGGATTATTAGTTGCACTATAGCTTTGTGGAGAAGCACACACTCGTAGTTGTGAGAGTGCTGAAGAAATTTAGGCACATGCTCTCCAACATCATGGTAGTGCACATAGGTGTCAAGGAGTTCCTCCTCAACAAGGACATTTGTGAGAAACGGGATGGATGGATCATGAAAGTAGTGGAACATGATGTAGACATCCAAGTTGTTAGTGTAATATTTTTCCCACCTAGTGGTTTTACCTGCACATATTTTCAGATTACTTATGTTAGTAAATTAAGTCATTAGGGGTCATTTACCTTTAAGTGGGTTCTAATTGTGAGTTAGGGTTTTACCTTTTTGGTGACCTAATCTCACCCTATATGTACTTTATTTTTTCCTATAGTGGCTAATTCAAACAATTCCTTTATGGATTTTTCTTTTTTCAGAGCTCTCATTCTGCCTTTATAGGAATTCGACATTCATCGCGTAGCCACTATTCAAAGATCTTGGTAAAATATATCATGGTACCAGAGATTTCCTAATAGCCTCATGCATTTGTCTCCTTTGGTAAGATCCTCTTGCATTCACCTTGTTTTTTCATACTATACAGCCACCATTTTTGACCTTGAAGGCATTTTTTGAAAACTACCTCAAAACTCATGTCAAAGGGCCTTTGATGAAAAATCTATTTACATGTATTTTGTGGGTTTTTTGAGATATAAAATGGGTTGTTCTTATTTTTTAGAGAAAATTCATAGATTTTCCAAAAAAATTGATTTATTTTATTTGGTCGTCATCCATATGGTCAAAGTAATCCAGCTTGCAAACCCCAATTTACTCTCCATAGACCAAATCAGGTTTTTAGAGTGCTTCTACTTGGATCCATTCAGGTTTCCCAAGGTCGATTACTCATTACTTGTTTTATTACTCATTACTTATTTTATAAGTTGTAGTTGTTTTAAACTCTGAAGTAAAGCAGCTCAAAGAACCTGAAATACACTGCAAAGAAGTAATCGGGTTTTCCAGGGTCAACTACTTATAATTTTTTATAAGTTGAAGTAGTTTGAGAACCCAAAGTTGAAGTAGTTTGAGAACCCAAAGTTAAAGTTGTTCGAAACCCCAAGTAAGTAGGTCAATGTAGTTCTCCCTCTTATGTGTGTGTGTGACTAGATCATATTTGATGTGAACCTAAAATTTTCTTTGCATAAGCCCTCCTATTGGCCCAATCTTACAATCTAGATGTGATATGCATAAACTTTAGATAATTAAGAGAAAGTGTGAAAAAAAATTCCATTTTTGGAAAGGGTCCATGAATATGTTGAAGTAAGAACTTATAAGTGCCATAAATTTTAATTGATAACTCCTTTTTTAGTGTCATTTTCTTTAAAAGTGCTTATTTTTTATGCTCTAAACATTGGACCTATCATTGGTCCTTCCACAGCTATAAAAAAATTTAAATTTTTTGTACACTTTTGAATGCATTATCGATTGTATTCGATGTTCCTCTTGTTCCTTGTACTTACGCACCTACTGCTCAAGATGCATTTTTGGTTGAATCTGATGTCTATACGAGCATACTTATGTTTGAGACATTTAGGGGGTCCATTGCCTGATAGTTCTAAGGGGGTACTTGTGTGTTTTTTGTGCATTTAGTCTTTCTTTTTTTTCATCACTTCTTTACTTGTTGTAGTAATAATTACTTCTGCACTATGGATTCATTCTCAATAAGTCCACTTGCACCATTTAATTATCATGAATGGAAACCTAGAATGGAAATTATCTTACAATCCAAGGGTTACCATCAAATTATACTGGGCACTGAGATTGAACCTACTGATGCTGAAGTGAAAATCAAATGGTTTAACCATTATGATAAAGTCCATGGACTACTGTGTCTTTTCATCTCCCCAGATCTACTCTTTCACATTGAATATGCCAAAACACCTAGTAAAGTGTGGGCCCAACTCACCAAGCTCTTTGGAGTGCAGGATGTGATAAGAGGACATGAGCCAGAAAATGATCTTATTAGATTGAGCACAGATGACTTTAACACTCTTCAGGACTTCTTCACCAAGTTCAGACTTTTGAGATTACAGTTGAAAGCATGTGGAATTGATAAGAAAGATGAACAACTTGTTCTGTCAATACTCTCTAAACTAGGTCCTAAATATTTTGTCTTTGTGTCCACTTTTCATGCCACTAAGAGTGCTCTTAACACTACATGGAAGATGCCTTCTTTAGATACCTTTGTTGTTGACTTGATTTGGGAGCAAGATAAGTTGATACAAATGGGCACAATGAAGTCATTTAAATCTCAAGCATTGCTTGCTGAGAAAGACAAGGCTTCTAACAATATAGAGATAAAGTAGATCAGGAAAAAAGATGATAAGTATGAAAATTATTCCACCTCCAAATCAAATATTGAGACCTCTTCTTTTAGTCATAAGCCTAAGAAATATTGGATCAAATGTGGGCATTACTCAAGTAAGCATGATGAGAGTAAATGTTTGAAGAAACAAATTGACCACCTTACTAGCCTCTATGGGAATTCTGCCTCTATAGGAATTCTACCTCTCTAGTAAACTTTCTTTTTTTCAGAGCTCTCATTCTACCTCTATAGGAATTTGAAATTCATCGTGCGGCCACTATTCAGAGTCTTGGCAAAATCTATCACAAGTTACCAAGCTGGTGTGAGGGAAGGGACTCTATGAGTAGATGGTATAGGTGGTAAAACTAGAAGATGGTGTAGTCTTAGTGTCACATGAGGACAAGTATGCCAATAAAGGAGTTGCTATCAACTAGGTGTAAGACATGAAAACCTTCATTCGACACAATGAATGTCCCCCAGCTTTGATAAAGCTAGACGTAGGCATTTCTGCCTATAATCCATTCCCTATGTACTAGTTGAGGGAATACTTTTCTAGAAAGATCTCAATGGATTTATTCTTAGGGACATGGAAATAGAGAAAGCGAGTAGAATTATTCAATAATTCTATGATGGCATTTTAGGAGGTCATTATTCTCCCAAGACTACTGTTATGAAAATCATGTGAGTTGGCTATTACTAGCCAAATCTATTCAAAGACGCACATATGTATGTGTGAGCTTGTAAGAAATTTGCATTATTCATAGGTAAATAAAGGCTTGCAACCTTACCACTATACCTGATCCAAGCTGATGAGCCCTTTGCACAGTGGAGCCTAGATTTCATAGGCATGATTAACCCATCGTCAAGTGATGGGCACAAATGGATCCTTATAACCACTAACTATTTCACAAGGTGGGCAGAGGTTGTTACACTCAAAGAAGCTAATAAGACGTCCATCCTCAACTTATTTGAAGGCATTGTGATGATATTTGGTGTTCCTACCACCATTATCCTTAATAATGTGCTAACTTTCCTTGGAACTAATATTAGTGAATGGGCCATCAAGCACAACATCGATTTGAGAACCTCATTAAATTATTACCCTCAAGGTAATGGTATAGTTGAGTCCAAAAATAGAAACTTGATCTGTATTATCAAAAGGCCTCTTGAGGATAACCAACACACTTGACACACCAAGCTCAAAACAACTCTTTCGGTTGATTGGATCACACCCAAAAGAGTTTTGGTAAACTCACCCTTCATGTTAGTCTATGGCAGGGAATCCAAATTACTAGCATCCCTCGAGTTACCTTTCCTAGAGCTTGCACATCAGTTGGAGTTGCTTAAGAGTGATCCCCTTGAAGTAAGAATGGCAGAGCTAATGGAGGTTGAAGAAACTAGAGCGCAAGTTGCGCACACCATGGAGCTTCAACAAGCATAAGCTAAGAGGGTCTTTGACATGAAAGGTGGCATCAAAATTTTCTAAGAAGGGGACTTAGTGCTCAAATGGGATGCTGATAGAGCAAAAGTTGGAAGGTACACACAATTTGACACAATATGGAGTGGTTCATATCCCATCACCAGTTGTAAGCCATTTAATTTCTTTCAGCTTGCTAGGATGAATGGAGAAGAGCTGCCTATCCCAATCAATGGGATTCATCTCAAGCACTATCTTCATTAATAATATATATATATTTGTAAATAAGTAGAGTAGATGCTTTTCATTTCCTTAAAGGCGTGCCTCTCATGCCCTTGTTTTTAAATTAGTTTTACTTCCTCCAAGTGCTTGTGCATAGTGTTTTTTAGCTTAGGTCTTTTCCTTTAAGAGACTTTGGTGCAATTCTTGTCTTATCAGGTAAATCTCAATTCATTTAAAGAATTCAAAAGCATGTAGTCAGTGCACCCACAAGAAGGAGAACTAGAAGTTCTAAAAGCTCTGTGCCTAATGGATTGATCAAAGGTTATTGGGTTCTCGTTTAATAGGTAAGCAACCCATAAAGGTCGTTAGAAGTGTTGACTTTATAAATACCCCCTCAGTCAGTGGGATACCTCTTAGGATCATATAGAAGGTTAGCATGGTTGCAATGTCCTAAGATATTCAGGTAGAAGAAGCGTAGATGCTTCCCATCTACACCCAAACCAAAACTAGAGGCATATATCTGCACAGTAGGGCAATAATAATTCATGCCAACATAAGGATATCAACACATATCTTTATGCAAGGTTTTATGATGCATGGGTCAAAAAGTGTGTAAAGCTTTAAAGTGTAGGTCCTTGGACTTTGAAATGACCAAGTGAAAGTGACAGTGTAAGAAGTGGTTATGGGAACACTCTAGTGCACCCAAAATCTTCATCTTGGTGCACAATCTACTTTAAAAGCTTCTTTATGCCCATCTAACATGGCTCTGTGCCTGCATGCAAGACATCACATCTACGCCCTTGAATGGTACAACTCACAACCTTTCTTTTGTCATCACCATGTGGTATCCCTAAACTCACTTAAGCATAAGGAAGTTTTTAGCTACTTAGAATAAGCACCAGCCATCCATGTGCCACACCCGTGCCACTCCTATCCAAAAATTCAAAGAGCTTCTTTGAGAGTCTGTTAAAGTGCCACATGTCAGGAGGTTGGCAAAGTTAATAAAGGTCATCAGAGGTAGTTGAGAGAAGTTTGAGGTACTTTCAAAATTAAATATGAAAGCAACTACTTGACATTAGGATTTGAAATGCATGACATCTTCTAATGCCATCAAAAAATCTTCCAATTCCCCATGCACATGTACCCAAAAGTGATCCTACCACTAACCATATCCAATCATTTGATAGAGGCATGACCCCAATACTGTAAAAGAATTTAATGCTTCATCCATTGCCCAAGTGGTGCATTTATTATAATACCATCTTGATCTTCTATAAAAGCTTGGTTCTTCCATTGTCAAAGGTTAGACACATTTGAGTAACCTCATGCTATTGAAATTGTCCTCTATGAGTACTTGTATTGGCTAAGTCTTATAGATTAATGAGAATTAAGTTCACCTCTTTCTGTTCTTCTGACGATCTGTGTGCTATTTACGTTTGTTGATCTTTGATTATGGGTAATGTTCACTCCTCTCTGTTATCCATTCCCTATGCCTCCTCATTGAACTTAGAACTCACTTGCAGGTCGTATCTTGTGTGCACTCGGGTCTATGTTGGCATTGCCTATGGACCATTTGTCATACCCCTCAGTGTAGCATTATGTTTTTGTGCCTCTATGTGAAACACTTATGTATTTGGAGTGTCATTGACAAAATATGTGTGGAAACATCTTGTTCTTAAGCATTTGTAGTGTGTTTATGATAGTAGGATCACTCACTCTATGCGAGGTGCATCATCTTTCACTTTATGCACTTTCTTACCTTTTCCCTCCCTTTTCTCAGTAAATCATGAGGTTTAGACTAGAGATAGGTTACCTTTTTTCTATTTAGGTCTACACATCGATCTTAAACCATGTGCACTTAAAATAGAAAGAATTTGGTCTACTCTGAAGACTCATCCCAAGGAGCACAAAGGTTCCACGCCTTGGGGACATTTCCATCGTTATGATGAGACATTCAATGCTCATACATGTAACTATGTAATAATACTTTCACGCCCAACACCAAGTCCTCTTGTGCCTTATCACCTAACGTCCCACCACAAAGCTTCTCCGTGTTGTTGAGCATCCACGAGTGCACATTTCAAACGATAATAAGAGGAGATGACATTATTTTGGGAGTGTAGTGGATCACCACTTTAGGCATTATTGAGATGAATTTACAAGAACTATTCATGAGGTTCCATTTAGAAGGCGTGACCTTTGAACTACATATATTGTGGTCTAAATATCCACAACGAGTTAGTTCCCATTAGATGATGAAGATTCTCAAAAAAGGTGCCACGGGATTTGTGGCATGCCTATTTTCCATAAAGGTTCAACTAACAGAGGAGTCTACACATATTGATTTGCAAATAGTGTTGGATGACCATTATATTATTTTTGGTGATATGCCAAAGAACTTCCTCTAAGCCATGCACATGATCATGCCATCAGACTCCATCTAGGAAGTACACCAACCAACATCAAATCCTAAAAGTATCCATATTCCCAAAAGAGTGAAATTGAAAAGATGGTAGAGGAGATGTTGGAAGCAAGAATCATTTGACATAGTCATAGTGAATATTCCTCTTCAGTGGTCATGGTGCGAAAGAAGGATGACACTTGGAGGATGTACCCAAACTATAGAGAAATCAATGATTAAACCATCAAAGATAAGTTTCCTATTCTAATAGTTGATGATTTTTTAGATGAATTGCATGGTGTTATTTATTTTACCAAGTTAGATCTTCATTCAGGGTATCATTGGATTTAAATCCATAATAAAGACTACCTGAAATAACTTTCATAATTCATGAAGGCCATTATGAATTTATGGTCATGTATTTTGGCCTTAAAAATACACCATCTATATTTCAGAGTTTGATAAATACTGCTTTTAGGCTAACTTCGAGAAAGTTTGTATTGGTTTTTTTTGATGATATCCTCATCTACATCAAAAATTGGGAAGACAAGCATGTGAAACAAATACATTTAGTTCTGGAACAACATCAAATTTATGCCAGACCTTCCAAATATGACTTTGGTGTCCAATAGGTGGAGTACTTGGGTCATATTTTTTTGCATAAAGAAGTTAAAGTTGATCCTAAAAAATCTAAGCAATGATGGAGTGATAAGTTCCCAAAACCCTCAAGAACCTCCAAGGATTTTTGGGTTAACTAGTTACTATTGTAGGTTTGTCGAAAATTATGGTAGCATTGTAGTCTCACTCACCTCTTTGTTAAAGAAAGACTCCTTCTAATGGACCAATTCAACTACCAAGTTATTTAAACAATTGAAAATGGCTATGTACACAACTTCAGTTTTGGTTACTCTCGATTTTTCAAAAACTTTTATTGTGGAGTGTGACACAATGGGATATGACATAGGGTTGTACTCATGCAAGAAGACAAACCATTAGCATTTAAAAGTTGCCAACTAAAGAAAAAAATAGGCTCAAACCAATTTATAAAAAAAAGATGATGGCTATTCTACATGCAACCAAGCAATGAAGACATTATATGATGAGTGGTCACTTTTTGGTAAAGACTAATCTTGATAGCCTTAAATATCTTTTGGAATAATGATTGTCATTTGAATAACAACAAAAATGGGTGATTAAAATGTTAGGTTATGATTTTGAAATAGTCTATAAGAAAGAAAAATAGAATGTGGTGGCAGATGCACTATCCCAAAGGGATGAATCAATTGAGGCATTGTTATGTGTAATGACTATTTAGCAGGTAGATCGCCTAGAGGAAGCAAAATTAAAATGGGAGAATGATAGTGCTACCCATGATTTAATTCAAAATCTTCATTAGGGTTTTGGGGGAGTTGAAAATTTTATATGGAAGGGGGATGCATTATGGTATAAAGATATATTATACCTCTATAAGCATTTTCTCTTCAAACATACAACCCTTTAGGAACTTCATGCATCTCCACTAGGAGGTCATTCAGGATTTTTGAAAACATATCATAGAAACAAACAAGATTTTTTGGGGAAGGACTCAAGAGGGATGTCCAAAAATATGTGGCTAAATGCATGGTATGTCAATAGAACAAAGATGAAACTATTAAGACCCCAAGTCTTTTGCAGTGTTTATCCATCCCTAACTAGTGTTGGAAGGAGGTTTCCATAGATTTCATTACTAGGTTACCACAATCTGAAGGTAAAAATGTTATCATGGTAGTTGTGTATTGACTCACCAAGTATGCTCATTTTTATTCTTTATCACAACCATTTGTTGTCAGTACAATAGCTTCTGCTTTTCACAATACAATTCAAAAATTGTATGGTACTCTAAAGATAATTGTAAGTGACTGAGATCCCATATTTACAAGTAATTTTTGTATTGAATTATTTGCATGCTTAGGCACCTAGTTGGCTCATAGCTCATCTTATTACCTTCAATCTGATGGACAAACAGAGGTAGTCAACACATCTCTGGAAGGGTATCTTCATTATTTTTTTCAGACAAATAGGATAAATGGTTTCATTGGCTGCCACTTGTTGAATAGTGGTATAACACTTATTCCAAAATGTCTTCATTTATGGCACTATATGGTTATAATCCCTCATCCATCACTTCAGCCTTGATGGTGCATCTTAAGGTTTGAGATGTTGAGGAACACATTTACCATCAATCGGAGGTACTTGTTAGTTTGCAAGATAATTTAGCAATGACACATAATAGAATGAAACAACAAGCAAATCAACACTGAAGTGAGTAACATTTTGAAATAAGTGATTAGGTTTTTGTGCATTTATAACCATATAAGCAAATGTGTCTTAAGCAATAAAAAAAGATAACAAGTTATCCACTAAGTATTATGGTCCTTATCCGATTTTGTAGAAAATTGGTAGTATGGCTTACAAGCTGGAATTGCCCCCATCCACTCCTATACATTTGGTATTCAATGTATCTTTCTTGAAGAAGGTAATTAATAGACTTTCCACTTACGCTGAGTTGTCTAAATTGGGTGAAGAAGGTAGAGTCATTCTAGAGCCCAAAGAGATCCTTAATACGCGCACTAAGCAACTATGGACTAGAGGGATTAAGGAGTAGTTGATCAAATGGAAGAACCTGCATTCTGAAGATGCACCATGGGAGGATGAAGCATTCCTACAAGAACATCTTAATTAGACTCAACGTTGAGGACAACATTTTTTTGAAGGGGAAGGACATGCTACATAACTTATAGTGTATCTAGGGATATGTGTGTCTGACTTGTAGCTTACATACCTTCATATTATCTTATTACATTTCTCGATGTTCTTAGTATGGACGGTCTATGGAATAACCATGGCTAAGTAGAGTATATATAGGAGGTAGTGGTTAGTCTTTTATCATCATATTACGAATTATGTTTTTATTGTATTGTTGTGGAGGTTGTTCTCTCGACGTGGCTCAGTGATAATATTCAAATGTTATGCTCTTTTGCCAACTGTTGTTGTGGATTTGCTTATTTTGTTCTTAATTATACGATATATAATTTTATTGTTACGAATCATCTAAAGTAATTTTATTACATATGCGCATCTTATATTTAAAGCACAATAAGATGCCTCCTACACACTGAGAATATGAGGTGTTTCCATATGTTGTAAGTTACCTTACAAACTATAACCAAGGTGCTACCTAGTATGATAGACCTTCAAAATATATTATTATTACTAAAGCAAAAAGAAAACTAAAATATTCTTTGGGGATATGCTAATGATTTCACAATAACAACGAAAATCAACTCCAAGTATATTTGATTAATCTATCCATTATTATATCAAAATTTTAACTTAATCAAAATAATACAATAAATATGTAAATTATGACAAAAGATTCAATATATTGTAAACTATCTTACGCACCATAACTAAAATATTACCTTATATCACAAACCTTAAAAATATATTAACTTATATACCGTAACCAAAACACTACCTTACATCATAAACCTTAAAAATATATTATTATTATTATTAAAACAAAACGAAAGCTATAACATCCCATGGAGATATGATGATGATTTCACAACGACAATGAAAATCAACTCCGACGATACCATCTTATCCATCCATCTATCCACTTTTTTTGGGGCATAACCAAAAGGATATGTAAATTGAGGCAAACGAGAGGAGAAAAGAGCAGAGCTAAATGAAGGTGGTGGTGGTGGGAGGCAGCATAGCCGGTCTGGCTTGTGCACACGCTCTTCTCTCCGCAGGATGTAAGCAAGTGATTGTCCTGGAGAACGCTCGAACCTTGACACCCACTGGAGCAGGGCTGGGCCTGGATCCCCGGGCATGTCAAGCTCTGGGTGAATGGGGCCTCCTCCAACAACTCATGGACACCACCCTTCCTCTCACCATCGACCAGGTCAGATTGCTTTCAGTTCCAGTTGGTTTCATTACCCCACCCTTCGTATATTCACTTTGAAATTTTTATTGATTTCGATCCTATAAGATACCCAATTAGAAAAAAATATAGATTTCGATTCATATGAAATAATACCCATTTAGCCAATGTTATTGATTTTGATCCTATGAAATATCCACTAAGAAAATTTTATTGATTTTGATCTTATGTTAGCAGAATCAGGCAACTGAGAGCAAGAGTAAGGCCACCCGAGTGCTAGCCAGAGACGAGAATTTAAATTTCAGGGCTGCTCACTGGAGTGATTTGCATAGAATGCTGTATGATAAGCTGCCAAGGGATACAGTGCAATGGGGTCACGAGGTTGTTTCGTTTCAGCCGAATGGGGATGGATTGGGTATAACAGTTGAAGTGAAGGTGACTCAGAGAGACCAAATAGTTGAGGTGGATGGAGATTTGCTGGTTGCTGCAGATGGGTCCATGTCTCTCATTAGGAAGCATTTTATGCCTCACGAACAGAGGAGGTAATGCCCATTAAATATTTTCTTTTTTAGTTTTGTACTTTAATCATTTATTTATGACTACGGACATTTTGAATGGTTGAGACAGCACCAATTGCTTATTCTATACCAAAATTTAACCGTTGGGGATATGCAGACGTAGGATTATTGGGCTTTTCCTGTTCACAGGGCTGAGGTGATTCCTCCTGCAATTATGTCCAGATGACCAGGATTGCTTGGCCTTAGGTAACCTGTGTATGTTTTTCCCGTTGGAGAAATGTTCTATGGCCAAACTTTAAACTCAAACATCTCAATAATAGCTTCTAAGCCCTGAGCTTCACTATCTCAAAATCAGTTGGAGATAGGAACATCTCCTGGTAACTATATTTATATAGCTATACCACTATTCATGTACTCCCCCTCCTAATTGCAAAATGGTGTCCCTGTCCCCATGCCCATTTCCAACATCTCCGGTGGACTTTGCTCGAAATCAAATATCAAAAAGTCCTACTAAGTAAAATCCACTAATAGCGTGTATGATTGTCATCCAGTTATAGATTTTTCCAACTGCCTGAAAGATATCAGTGAAAACCAATGATGAGTTTTGCTTTATGCTTTTTTTGGTGTATGCCCTTTATGGGAAAATCTATGTTGCAGCAAGAATCGGAAAATGACATGAAAAGGGGAACAAGTGGAATATGACAGATTGCTGTGTCACAAAACAGTTCAAAATTCTCAGCTGAAAAAATAAAATCAAAACATCCTTGTTTTTGTGTTCCAGCTTTGGAAACAGGGTCCTGGGAAACATTTGAAAGTTTTTCATCCCCCCAAAGATGAAGTTTCCAGAACTTTCTAGGATGGAGAAACAGGTACCTGTGGGAAAATACTACGACAAATTAAACATTATGTCTGAAATGTGTATGGAATCTAGCCACGGATCTAATTAAAGGTCTCGTTTATGAACTTTTTGGGTAGCAGAGCTATAGCCTTGTTCTAGAATTTTAGGTTATGATAATATTTGTACGTGTTGAAGTGCATATTTTCAACACTGACAGCCCACAACGACTTCATTTGATAAGGAATTAAAAAATTTCAGCTTGTGGTTACTTCAAAAGTATAAACCAAATGTCTAAGAAATTAAACAATATGTCTGAAATGTGTATGGAATCTAGCTGCAGATCTAACCAAAAGTCTCGTTTATGAACTTTTTGGGTAGCAGAGCTATAGCCTTGTTCTAGGGTTTAGGGTTATGATAATATTTGTACAAGTTGAAATGCATATTTTCAACACAGGCAGCACACAAAGACTTCATTTGGTAGAGAATTTAAAAAATTGGTTCTGGGCAGCTCGTGATTGTTTTAAAAGTATAAACCCCATAAACTTACAAACTACAGGGCAGTAGCTAAAAGAGTAGAGCCCCCATTTGAGTGAATTACATTTGATTTCATGCAAGGGAGGAGCAAGAGGATAAGGGACAGAAAACCCCTAATCGTTTTCAACATTAGATGGAGAATCTGTACTGCTGCCAACCACTTCAGAGTTGCCAATACCAAGTCTGATGTTGTCATCTAGAGAGTGGCCTGAGGTAAGAGTATCCAATGGAGTTACCCTCAGAGCTAAAGGTATCAAAGTACTATGCTTGAGAGAAGCCCTCCTAATTTCCATTGTTGAAACTCTCTTGGAAGAGGTCAAAAAGCTAGCGACATGGCATTTGTCCTGTGAACTTGGCATGTTGCATTTATCACACTTTCCTGAGAAATCCGTAAGAAATCTTCTACGTAGGAGGCCAACTTTATTTTGAGAGGCAGAGGAGAGGACTAGGTTATCTTGATGGATTTTTTATGAATGCTCCCTCTAATCGCTATTAATGAAAAATAAATCTACTAGTCTAACCTTACAAATAGAGAAGGTAAGGAGGAGCTTTCAAGGAGAGTATCTGTAGGGTGGGAGTTGGTAGATAGGAATGTTAGAGGAGCTGGGTGACCTCAGAGTGCACGCACCATTTCTTCCTTTTGGGACTTGAGGAAGCAAGCTCCTTTCTGGAGCAAAGCATCAAGCAAGGATCCATATCATGTCCAAAATTAAAATCATTGAAGCACCAAAGTTTGTGGACATGAATAAATAAGCCTATGGTTGCTTTTGAGGTTGAATGGATAGGTTCTAGACACGGTTTGAACAATGTTTTATGGATTAGCTCATTTTGAAATAATCATACTTTGGGAATAATAATGATTTGGACTCTCGATACCTTCCTATTTAATAGGCACAAGAGTAGGCCCCCAACCTCCAAACCATAAAGAATGGCGCTTTTAATAATCTGTCAAAGCGATGCCTATTGAATGAATGTCTTAAAAATAAGAGCCAAAAGAATTGACACTTTAGCACTATGAAAGACGTATATCCATAAACAACTCTGACTGAGAAGCTGCCAAACTAAATGAAGTACCAATAAACTGCATAACCAAATAATCATAAGCTTTAATGATCTCAACTTACTTCCTCTTGAATGAGAAATGTAGCTAAAGCATCTCTAGAAGTATTAAAGACCGTAATCCAATCCTACTAAAGTTAACACAAAGTCGGTGAATATTGTTTTTGAGAAAAGGTTCAAGGGCTTTATATTAACATATTCCAATTTTTACAACAAAAGCAAGATAGCTCATTTACAAAAGCTAGACGATGAGTTGTCTGTCAACCAAAGCATGGAATATATCTCTGAAGATCAATAGTGGCTTACAAGATAAATAAAAAGTCCTAAGAATACACCTTAACTATGTACAACATAGACATCAACAATGTTGAAAATAACAACACCTACAATACTACGTGCTACTGTAACTACAATAATAACATAACCATTTCTAATACATAAGGTGTATGCAATGGAAAATGCAACAAATTTACAAATCAATCCTAGCTCAGAGAAGTAGATCCTACTTACACTTCCGATTGGGGATATATTAGATAATCGGGGCCCTGAGCAATACGGATCCGCTAGACCTAATCAAGGGATCTCTTACCACACTAAATATCACTAGGGAAGGTTCCAAAGCCTCCAGTCAAACAAAACTATGCAATGTCCCTAACTAGGTCCTATGTTTTCATATTCACTAAACTAATAACAAGTAAAGCAAAATCTAATCTAGTGCTCACCAAAGCTTGTGGCACAAAGTGGGGGTAATAAACACTAAATGTAAACATGCATAGAAGACATATACTCACATCAATGTATACAAAATCGTAATGCATGGAAGAGAAGTGCAAATGCATATCTATCTACTCTTACAAAGGAGGAACAAAGTTAGGAGTACTTACCTTTGAAGACGAACCCGTCGAGCCTCAATCTCTCGGCCAAGGTGCTTCGCAAGAGGTTGTTGTGGTATATAAGCATGACAAGGAACTAGGCTACACAACCTATCAATGCATCCAAAAGACTTCTCCACAAGACAAGATCCGTATCTCCAAAGAAAGTATGAAACCCTAAGCTTGCTCGTCAAGGAGAATGGTGGATAAGCAAATGCACAATATATCTTACTTCTCTTTGTTCAGAACTGGCGAAATGAATGTGTTTATATAGGCGGATCTAACCTTAAATCCTTTTGAAAGTTTCAGACAAGATCGATCTGGTCGACCTAGTATTGAAATTGACAAAAAACTAACTAGTTAATCAACTCTGTCGGCCATGGCCGACCTAGTTCTTAGTAAGCTTTTGTAAATAACAGTACAGGGTCGATGTGGCTGACATAGTCATGTAAATTGCCAAAAAGGGGTTTAGGTTAGGGAAAGGGCTAATGAAGGTGATAAATGACTAGAGGAGGGTGCAAAATATGAGGCAAAGCTTAGGGGAATGGTTTTTAGGAGACAGGTGTGTAGATAGCAAGTGGTTAGACAAATGGTAGGAATGATACAAAGCCACAACAGTCTTGCGAAGCACCAATGGTCTACCCAACCCTTTCTTGGTGCACCCCTTAGGGCGTGCAGTCAAAGAGATTGAGACTCGACGGGTTCCTGCAAGATAGAAAGTGTTAGTAAGTGGTAAAGTTTGAAAATATTATGTGTATACATAAGGAAGCCTTGTTCATTCAAGATACATAAATTGGAGTTTTTTGTTGGTATTCTGAATGTTGTCCCTTTCGAGAGAGACATGTACATTAGCTGGTGCTTGCAACAGGTCCCATTTTGCTTTGGATCGGGGTCCTCTCCTCCTTCCATTAGTTTTTCTGGGATTTGTAGGACCAAAAAATAAATTGGAACATTTCAGTCCATTGCTTGACCTTGAGTAGAACTACACCTGCCAGCATGACATGCATGATGTTTGTGGGGTTTGTTTTGCTCTGCTTGTTTTTGCATGGCTTCTTGCACTAAGCGTTTAATGGGATCACACTAAGCATTTAACGGGATTGCACCAAGAGTATAATGGGATCATAAAGCAAAATCTTCTCAATATTTTGAAGGTGAGCCTACTGAGAATCATTTTTTATCATCAACTATTGGATGCCTTTGTCTTGCTTTTTGATATAATTGTTTGATTGAACAATCCATCTCCCAACAATGGAATATGGTTCTTCTGGGTCCCTATTTTTCTAGCTAGATGCTTGATACTTCCCTGTAGTTTATTGATTGCTCTGAATAGAGCCTCAGTAGCTGCTTGATTTTATCAAAAATGACCCTCTTGGGACCCTCTTGTATGGATATCTGTTTGGTTGGAACTCTGTCTTGTCATAGAAGGACAATTTTCCTAAGGCTATCGAGGGCTTTCTTCATTCCTTTGCAACCCATAAATTTGAGGCGTAGAAGTACTACCAGTTGGATTGGGAAAGGGGAGATGGCACTCATTTGTGATAGATGGAGGGGTGTTGGAGGACATATGCAAGGTGTGAGAAGAAATATCAGATAGTGTATATAATGTACGAAACCCTACTAAAATCCGTTATCCTAAAATTTATTGGATCTATTAAATCAAAACCCATACAAAGAAATTTGTTGATGGATTGTTTATTAATCTTTTAAAATCGAAATGTCATGAAAATAAATTTCAATAAACATTTTATTTTGATAAAAATGTATATGCAAGTTGGCCCAGTTGTGCAGGCCTTTGGCCGACGGATCGTGGCCTGTGTAGGCACGGTCGACCTGCAACCACAACAAAGGGAGCATGGGTGAGGGAGTGGGTCGGCTGGCCTGACCCTCCCTTTCCTCCCTTCAATGGAAGGGAGGGCGCAGGGTTCAGTGCATCTGTGCCCCTCTTTCATATATATATATATATATATATATATTTAATTCTTTTTTTTTTAAATATTTTTTGATATATATCAAATAACAGTACACATACATCTTTATTTTATTTCATTAAGTTACCGAATGTATAAATGCATATATTTATTTTATTTATATATATATATACCATTTCTAAAAGAATGAAACCCTAATTAGAAAATATAACTCATTTTGTAATAAATGTCTAAATGGAAAATTTCATATAATTTTAAAGAACAATTTTGTCTAAATAACAAATCAATATACATGGTGAAATATACATAAAGTAATTTATCTATTTGTTTCATGATAAATTTCATTTAAACAACCAAAGTATAGATATCTGATAATGTTTGTTTCATTCTAAATTGTTATAATTTATTTATACCAATTCTTATTCGAAAACATCATTTACTCCAAACTACGATATCAAAAAACCAAGCACAATGGAGCCACAACTAACTTAAGATTTACAAAATGAAAGTAAACGAGGAGTGAATCTGCTTTGCAAGGATAACTATTATGATTTCTATTGGGAAGTTGAGAGAGAAAGATTAAGAACAACATAATCTAGCCTCTAATCTGATCTTACCAATTTTCTCAAGAGAGGGGGGAGAGAGAGAGTTTGTAATATTAGATTCTTTTCTTTCACACATAAGAGACACAAAGGAAGAGGCAACGAAGAAGAACTATCTCTTCTCCACCATTTGCCATTCTAGTCTCAAGCCTCCAAGCTTCCAAAACTCCATCAAGTTTCTCCTCATCCTTCCAACAAACTCTCCATCTTCATGCTTCCTCCACCAAAATGAGCCCCTAATGATGAATGACCTCCAAACAAGGGTAATAGTGCATATTATAGGGGACACCTAAATTTTTAATTCCAATTACTTCACCTATCCCCCCACTCACCTCCCACATGCTACCCATGTGTGGAGGGGTCCTCCTGTCTACTTGGTCGACACCCACTCACCACGCACATGCTACCCATGTGGGGAGGGGTCCTCTTGTTTACTTGGTCCACACCCACTCACCACCCACATGCTACCCATGTGGGGAGGGGTCCTCATGCCTACCTGGTCCACACTCCACTCACTCCCTCAATTGACTTCCACCCATCAATCACCCATGTACCAAAGATACCCACCTAAGACTTTTAGTAATAAAAAATACAATTTATTTAATAAAGTCACAACATGCCTAAATTGCACATTATTATATTTACTATTTCAAAAATATATATTCGTTTATTTAGAGCAATTCTTTTTTTAAAATGAGAATTTTTTAAATTCCAAATAGTAGTAGTGTGACATGTAGCACTCCCACTATACGTCTTACGGATTTACGCAACAAGGCACAACAGTCTAAATTAAGACACTCATCCAACAACCACATGCATTGCTTACTAGGGTCGAGAAGACACCTTTCAAAAATGCGAGCACCAACAAAAAAAATACGCCTCGTTTGCAACAACTACATCAGGTCAACAAGAAAAATGTCAGTTTACCGAGAGGGTATTACATTTTTCCCCTCAAAATATAGCATTTTCTTCGATTTGCAAAATGATAAACTATGCAGTGAAACAATACCACATTCTTAAAATACGATAAATCACCAAATAGTAGTCTGAGTTTATACTGCACTACAATTCAATTCATCCTAACGCTGAGATCCACTATTAGATAATTCCTTCCCCAATTCCAAAATCCTTATCGGATTAACAATAATCTTTAAGTCAAGTTGAGAAAAGTCAAGTGGTTGATATCAAATGTTTGAAGGATTTTCATGTCATACTGGCATGTAACCATCGCAACCAACTGATAACTAAATAATGTCAAGGTCTCTGAAACATGAGTACAAATACCAATCCATTGTAGGATTATACTAAACAAACTGTGAATTATTCAATGTGAAGAGTGAATGCCAGAACATAGTAGAATCATATAATGCAATACTGAATCATCATCACCACTATTGAGCCATGCTGAATCATACTATGCGATGCGGTCTCATCTGGAACCATACTGTACTATGCAATGCCATGCTGAGTCGAAACATTAGGTGCCATCACAATAGAGCAACAATAATGCTGAATGAAACAAGAACTCTCTATGCACAACAATTAACCTCCTTAGACCTCCCAATCTCCTTGGTCCTAAAAAAAAATCATATATATAAAACTACCACATCTGGTGGGGTGGGAAAGATGGTATCAGGAACCACCCACCAGGTTCCCCTCTCGACCCACTAGCCATATTCCAAGTTATATCTTCTCCCCCATATCTGCATTAGGCAACAGTTATGCACATCACAAATATATACGAAACCAACCTTCAATTAAAGAAGTAAAAAATTCATCAAAATTAACACAATAAAATAATTAAATTAAAAGTCAAATGTCCATAAAGAAATAGTTTAAACAAGAGAGTAATAACAAAATATCAAACGAAACCATTATAATAATGTAGTAAATCAAAATCAAAGTGGCCACATTAGAAAGAAAATCAAATTCTAGTCAAGATAATTCAAAGCCAATGAAATAACTTGTAAAGGAAATTTAGATTCCAGAAAGACAAAGCGCTGGTTTCAAAACAACTAAGATTGTCAATCCAATGAATTCCATCAAAAGCAGATTGAAAACTGATCACATCACATCATTATGTGGATTAATAAGTCACTCAAGGGGAAAAATAAATAAACCTCTATTACCTTCTAGAGGTAGGAGAAATACATCAATAATATCCTCCATATGCCTTCCAATAAGATCCACAAAGTACAACATAGTTTAAGTCACTACGTAACTACTAAAGGGGCAGGTGGACGAATACATCACCACATAACAATAGTTTTACTTAATTTTAATTGTTTTTAGGAATGGTTGTTAGTTCACACAAGATTTACACAATCACAACACACAATAGTACAAATGAGCTTAATAACATAATTGTTCTACTTGTACCACAGCATACGCACACCATGATTATCCAAGAGTGTCGTTTATTTAAGGGGAAAATAAGACCATTGTTCAAGAGGTTTGGTATATGTACAAACTGATGCGAGGGTTTATACAATATGTTTCAGTTACATGTACTTAAATAATTACAAAGGTTAAGAATACACATTTTTAGCTCAAGCTACATGAGGTTACGACAATGGGGTACACCTACATCACAATACAACTAACACAATTTACTGTAATACACCATGATCAAGTGGTCTCATCGGTCCAACTTATGCATCTATGTCATCTTTGATTACATCGCTGACAATCATGTACCACTGCTGCAGTCACAAGAAGGATATCAATGACAAACCTCTGTGCACGGTATTAAAGTGCCTCAAGTATCATATGAAGATGTACATGTCATTCTTGTCAAACCAGATTTGGATCTCAACTATTCCAACTAACATTTCTCATTGTGAATATCTATGTCAATGCAAAAATCTCTAAAGCTATACTATCTAAAGTGTCATATTATAGTATTTCACTAACCCGTCGTGAATCAACTGACTATTTGTGATATAACCAAAGTAGACAGAAATCCTTATCTTTCTCAAAATTTCTTGTTTTCATTCTTTTAATTGTCTTGGAAAACACTGCGCAAGTTGGTTTGTTAAAAAACAACGATATTCCAATGCGACATGGAAAATATGTCCCAAGGAAAACAAGGCGTTCTAGGGTTGAGTTCTGTTCACTTTCCAAGTCAATTCGTTACGGGCTATCAATTTAGCATCTCAACATACTAAAATCAAATACATAGAAATATAGTTATACCTATGTGAGAACAATTATTCAGACATAACACTTAAGTCTTCCATATCCCAACAAGCATTATGTAGAATCTGGTGTATAAACATAGTCACTATACATATTAGTACGACCAAAAAAATTAAAGTTGTTCCCTGCAACTACTCAGCTCATTTGAAGGCCTTGATGGTCTAGATCTAGAAGCTCTGCCATCATTGGACTGTTTGTCATCCAAATCTGAATTAATCTCGATCCATCCACCCTGCAGGTTTTCAACAGAACCAAATCTACGAGTGCCTTTGCAGACAACCTTGGTGTAAGTGGCCTATAACTCTGTTGGTTGAATATTTTGTCGATCAACGTACTGATAAACAAAATAGGTCTGATCAGCCAAAGTAGGAAGATTAGTCGTTCAAATGTGTAGGTTTACCACATCAGAAGGGGAATGATCTCTCCTCTCATCAAGAGGAGGTTCCCTATAGGTATGCTATATATATATATTAACAAAAAATAATACTCAAGGGTAGGACAAACCATCCATCTCTCTTTCTTCAGAGATGATGCGTGCAAATCAAAGGAAAAACTCAAGGGAAATGACAGAAAACACTCCTCTTCTTTCAGAAGTACTATTCAACAAACCACAAGAATACTCCTGGTAGTAAATGCAAAATGTAACCAAGGATGTAGTAACCAGCAAATCGAGATGCAGCACAAAGTCTTCACCTGAATTGCCCAAGAATAAGATACGAAGGACAATGAGGGCACAAAGTCGTCCCAAGGTCATTTACACAGAAATGAAAAGAAAACACACTGAAAGGCAATTATGGGGGCACAAAGTCTCTCCACCGTTGACTCTTCAGGACACCTTCCTGACTAATTTCACTAATCTTGCTTGTTGAATTAAAGGAACATAAAATATATCAAGGAAAAAGACATAAGAACAGTTTCCCCAACAACAAAGATATCACAGCACAAAGTCTGAAAAATCACTTGCTTTCTTATTCCAATAACAAAATATGATCAACAAACTGAGCTCAAAGTCTCAGTAATGCCTTTGAATTTGGGCAGAGTTTTGTTTTGATTGTCAAAAAAGAGATCCATTTACAATAAAAGAGAGTCCCTTATATAGCCTCTTCAAGGACTCGGGAACAGTAACACATCATGTTGCGTTGAAAATTGTTAGGAAGACAGGCTGGAAATTAGGGGCATCTACTCATTTGTTTTTCTCAATGCAGAGAAACAAGTCACACTATTGAAAGTTTGCAACTTTCAATGTCCACCTGGCGATCTGATCCTTCTTCATCGTTCCTCCTTTTCTGATTAATTGAATCGGGTCCTGGATTCAATTTGTTGTTCTGTTCCTTCCTCACTTCTTGCTAGTCTTGGCCTTAAAGCTTGTGAATGCATTTGGGTCTATAGATTACAAGGATCAACGGCTAGTTCGCTGTCTTGAATTTGACGTCTTCGGGCGCGTCACCCCTTGGTCCTTCGGCTTTCCTGTTTTGATACTGTGTCTCAATGGATGACACGTGTCAACATCCTCTGTGACTTTGACGAAGGACATGTGGCAGCATCCGTTGAACTTGTAGAAGCTTTGGACGCCTTTTGAATATCCTGCGGAAGATGACACGTGATGGCTTCCGTCACATTTTAGAAACACTATAGAACTATGCAGAACTCATTTGGATTCATGCGGACGATGCCACTTGGCGTGTTCCGCTTAACTTACAAAGGACACGTGGCGGCTTCCGCGGCTCTTAGAAACAAAATGAAATGAGGCTCGGAAGACGACACTTGGCAGCATTTGCGGGATTCTGTCGGGCTTTTGTCTTGGTCCATTTGTTCGCCTTCTCCCAAAGGGAAGGTGACCCTTCGGGTTTGAGGAAATGTCCTTTAAGTTGGCAGCCGAGAGTCCCCCGCAAGGGCACCTGCCCTACGGGGTCCTTCGGCGGCCTTTTATCTTTGGCAGTCTCTCGTGGTTTTCCTGTGGACTGTCTCCGCGGGCATTTTCCCTGGGCTTTCTCCACGGACAAATTCCCGTGGACAAAAAGTCTGCGAACAAATTCCCTGGGCTTTCTCTGCGGGTATTTTCCCGCAGACAAAAAGTCCGCAAAAATGTTCCTTTGTTCTTTTGGCTTTGAGAATTTCCTTTGGGTTTTCTGCCTGCAACTTCTCCGAATTCTTTCGGACTTTTTGTCTGAAGGAAGGAGCGATTCAATGCAAAAATTCAAAGAAGCCTCTCGAAGGACAAGTGCCCTTGCGGAGGGCACTTGTTCGACAAAAGTACCCTTCGGAAGGGTCATTTTCAAAGAAGACAGTTAAGGTAAATTCTTTCGGAATTTTGTTTAAGGCAGACAAAGGCATAATTCTTTCGGACTTTTGTCGACCAAGTGCCCTCCGCAAGAGCACTTGTCCTTCGGGAGGCTTCTTTGAATTTTTGCATTGAATCGCTCCTTTGAACCGTCTGAGTGAACCGCTTGATTGAACCAAAGCATTGAACCGCTTGATTGAACCAAAGCATTGAACCGCTTGGTTGAACCAAACGTTGAACCAATCCGTTGAACCACTCTGTTGAACCAAGTCGATGAACCGCTCCGTTGAACCACTTCGTTGAACCAAGGCAATGAACCAACCGGTGATGAATTAAAAGCATTTAACTGCTTGGTTGAACCAAACATTGAACCAATCCGTTGAACCAAGCTTTGAACCAAAATGGTTCAAGCCGATGAACCAATTGAATGAACCGAAGCATTGAACTAACCGTTGAACCAAGTTTTGGTTCAATGGTTCAAATGAAGCCTTTGAACCAACTGACGAACCATTGAACCAAAGCGATGAATTGAGCGGATGAACCAAAGCGTTGAACCGAGCGGATGAACCAACTGAATGACCAAAGCATTGAACCGCTTGGTTGAACCCGCCTTTGAACCATTTGTTGAACCCGCCTTTGAACCATTTGTTGAACCTGCCTTTGAACCAAAAGACGTTGAACCAAAGCGATGAACTTTGCCGATTGAACTTCGTAGTTGTGTTGAGAGCTTTTGAACCTGTTGAAATGAACCTGCCTGCAGAGTCCGTAGATTCCTGAGAAGCTTGAAAAATGAGGAATTTGAATGCCCAGGACAAATTTTGGAAAGGGAAGAGACAATTTTGGTTTGTAGGACCAAAATAGTTCAAATGTTGTCCCAAAAATGAGTGATATTTTTTTGGGGGACAACAAACTCCACAATGGCAACAAATGGAGGATGAACTCCTTCAAGTTGTGCTCCCAAAACTTCATTCACTGCTATGCATGTAGCCTTTACAGGTCTAGTCCGTTCATTTTGTTGGACTCGAGCACGCTTGCTGTTGTAGAACTGTGCACCGCTTAGGACAATGGGGATTTGTTCTATGAAAAATAGGAAGTTGTTCTTGTTCTTCATGCATCTGTGTATGTTTCCAAACTCGACACCTCAAACAAAAAAAATGAAAAAACATTAATCCCAGAGCTCCCAATGTTTAATCCAACCTCTGATACCGAAATGTCATGCCAAAAATTTAATTCATAAAACTAAACTAAAATTGGAGGAAAACTTGAGATTTTTTAAAAAACTAACTTAGAATGATCATTGGATACACAACAACCAAATCTACACAGGTGTGGCACACACTCTTATTTTGATTAGATTATATTGTTTAAATTAAGTACCACGCAAGACTACTCACAAGGGTGGTAGCCAAACAATTTCGTCATAGGGTACCAACAAAGAAAGTCAAAACTTAAAACTTATAGCAGAAGAAAAGATCAACTACAATAATCATTAACTTATTAGAACTCTAAACAATCCTTGATTAGTAGAAGGAAAGGTTTCACCAGAACGCTATAAACAAAGGTGTGGGTAGAGGGTGAATTAGACCTACCCTAACATAAGAACCTAGATTCGATGCCCCCACCACAATTTAAATAGACTACGTATCCACTCCATGGAATCATGATCCAATGTAATTCTTTCAATTGTGATGGGTCTCCTTTGCGAGACACCATCACTGAAACTAGGTTGACACTCTAAGCCAATCTAATCGTGACACATGCAAGCTTCTAAAGCTCTAGACATCATCTCAAGACTAAAGACTCACTCAAGTCGCTTATCGATCAACACCTATATTGAACAAAGTGTGTTTGTGTTTACTCGAAGCATTTTTACTATTAATCCCATTGAAGGTTAAGAGGAATGACAAAGGAACCCCATGTTCCTTTAATCCTTCCAAGATAGTAATCTTGGCACTCTTTACTTAACACTACTTAGAGAAGTTCTGTCTCTTGAGCATAGGTACACCGACCCTTGAGGTCAAAATATAAGAACACAACTTAGAAGAAGTACAATACGAGTCACAACCCAACATCCGACTATGGTCCCAACCACTATTTGGTTGAGTAAACCGCAAAGCTATCTACAAAAGGTATTCATGCACAAGGAGAACATACTAAACATATGTGCTAGGATAAGTGTTCTAGGGTTTAGTTGTCACGGCACGTGTTCTGTGATCACACTAAGTTTTTATTATTGACGCTACGTTAAGGAGGCATCTTAGGGGCTAGTCTATCTCTTCTCTTTCTTCTCTCCAAACTCCCAATTTCAAAATGAACCAAAAGTTGTCTAAAAGAAGACGTACCTTCCTCGAATAAACCCAACTCTCCCTCTCCACAATCTAATGGAAAGGTGACATGTGTCCCTTCTCATCCCCTGGCTTGTGGTCAACAAGTCTCCCCTACTCATTCACTCCACCCAACCACACATGTGGGCTTGCCCTACCACATGATTTTACTCCCTATATAAGCCACTAAGGTACATGGGGTGATTAAGATTCCATGAAGGCTTATTTGAAAAGACCCCACTACTTCCTTATTGGTCTAAAGGCCAAAATATCTACTCCACAAGTCTAAAATATTCCCTTAAGCACTCAAAACAAGTGGGTCTCTACATCTATCTGAAAATTTGAGATAAAGAGGGACACTTAAGTGCCTTAGACATGATTTAATAAAGAATAAAAACCTAGTAACAAACAACCTAAGGTTAGAAAGAGAGGTGAACAGTGCCCAAGGGGTGAAAAGTACAAAAATGTACAATAACACCTATGCATCTAAGTACACAAAATACAAGAAGTGTTTAGAGTTACGATAAGGTTAAGTAGGTGTGTCATGACTCTACTCATGATGTGGTCATGCTTGGCATAGTCCTAGTTCCGTCGTTGGCCTTTTTTGTCACCTGCACAGTCATTACACATAAAAAATTTTACCCTCGAAGCCGAAGTTGCTAAATCTAAACAATATTAATGATCACAATTTAATCAAGCACATGACAAATCCAAAGCATTACATATCAATGCTGGTAACTAATACCGAACAACTAAACATATGTATTCCAAATTACTTGTTTAATAACAATCAGTCTAGTGATATTACATAAATACTCATCATAATAGTCCATTAAACAACACAAGTAATTGATATCAATGCATACAATAATCATCTAATCTCAGCACACAACTGTTCTGTAATATCCCTTTCTGGGAAATTTTTTGAATTCATATTATTTTTTTGAATACACATGCTAAAACAAATTTGAAAAAAACCTTAATAACATGCAGCAGAAAATATGCGGATTTGATAATACCCAACTAGAACATTTATTCAATCAGCTGATTACAAATTTATTACAACAAACCCTAGCTGTAAAAATGCACAAATAATTAAATCATAACTGTAAAAGTTTGTAAATATTAAATTTAACAATATAATACCAATTTTTTGACCACAAAGACAAGGTACAACAGTCAATCTAAGGGTGTGGCATGGCTGTAGCTGAAGTCATGCCCTGTTGGAGGGTGGTGCTGATTTCCAAGGGCAACAATTTGCCTTTATTTCTCCCCAAAACCCCTGCACCCTTCTTTGATCTGTATCGCAAGTCTTTTGTAGTACGACAAGCTGTATGCCCAGGTACAACAACATAAAAATCTCCAAAAACAACGATTTGTTCCTCTTCAAACCCCAAAGCAACTGTTGGCAAATATTTCTAACTCTCAACAAGGTCAGACATATTGAAATTGAAATTATGGACCTGATTTGAAGTACAATAATGATTCTTATAAGGAATCACCTTAGAAGGGTAGAGGGTTTTCATCCTCAAGCCTGAATCCACTTGAAGGTTTTCGTCCTCAAATGTAGAAGTTGAACGAAACGCACAAGCTCTAGAAAGAAGGGTTTTTGATTTCAATCGTGACTAATGAATATTAAGTTTTGAGCCTAGCTCTTTTTTTTATAATTTTTCTTTTCATTTAAAAAACCCTAAAATCATTTAAAAACACTTTTAAATAATTATTACTTTTTGGCCCACTTAATAAATATTACTTTTGGCCCCCTTTATAACAATAATACAAAAGTGTTATTTTTACATGTTATAAAATAAAGTGACTTTAGACAACTTAAAATATTATTATTAAATTAATTTCATAATTAAATATTTCGAAAATGGGACATGATAGTTCGCCCTTTCCAAAATTGCTTGTTCTCAAGCAATTGCAAGCTCAACTTCTCTAACTCTCCTCAACTGAACATCTGTGTAACATCTAGATCCCAAATCAATATTGGGAATTTGCAATTCGCAATCCTCAATTATTCTTGTGATGTAGTTGGCTTCTGCTTTGCCACTCTGATATTATCACATGTTGAAGAACTTGAACCAGGGGATAACTCTGCATCCATCTCAAACTTCAGTATCGGGTGTTTCAAAATATTACCCGGATCCCATATTCCTTTATATAGACAACCTTGAATGAAAGGATTTATGTACTCTTTGCTGAGAGGTGACCTTTACCATTTCTCCACACTTCCCATGATGACAATTTTTGCCAAATTATCAATTTTCTGCCACTATTATTGCTGTCATACCTTGAGCAATGACCCTGGATATTGTCAAATTGCTTATCATTAGTTGTTGATTTGATAATTTTAGCAAGTTACAAACCAACATTAGTATCCAGTGAGGCCCTTTTCTCATGTGCATGCCTCTTAACAAGGTCGTCCTGGAACTCCACCTCATAAACTTTTTGATTTGAAGCATTTCTTTCATATTATGAGTTGTCATAAGAATGATCCAAAAGCTTATCTTCTTCTTTCAATGCCTTAGAGAAATTTGCATCAGTGCTATTATATGGAAGATTTGGAAATTTGGCATTAACCAAAAAATCCTCTCCAAATTCTTGCAAATCTGATTTTTCTTCATGTTCCACCATTACAATTGGAGAATTTACTCCCTTGATTTTTTTTGGGTGTTGTTTTTTTGAGTGGCTATCAACTTAGCTTCCTTAGCTCTTCTTAGCCATTCATCACACCTTTTCTGGGCCTCGTTATAGCCTTTGTACTTGTTGCAATGTGGTTAATTCTTTTCAATCGCATTCTCTGGGTCCTTTTCAGACAAGATCTCCTTACCTTTGACTTGCATGTTGAATTCCTTTTGCTTTGTACATTTTTGAGGCTTAGAGTTTAACTTTTCCATCTTCGTTATTTATATCCATGCCTTTAAATCCTTTTGATATTCTTGCATAACTTGCAACATCTCTAACATGGATTCTTGCACTGTACTCATGATTCACACATTGGCAAGATCTCAACTTTGATACCATTGTAATATCCCTTTCTGAAAAAAAATTGAATTATGACTTTTTTTTTAATACACAAGTTGAGACAAACCCTAGATAATAACATGTAACTGAAAATATGCAGATTTGATAATACCCAACTGGAATATTTATTCAATAAGTTGATTACAAATTTATTACAACAAACCCTAGCTGTAGAAATCCATAAATAATCAAATCCTATGTAAGTTCATAAATAATGAATTTAACAATAAATACCAACTTTTTTACCACAAAGACAAGGTACAATAGTCAATTTGAGGGTGTGGCATTGCTGTAGTTGAAGTGGTGACCTGTTGGAGGGTGGCGCTGATTTCCAATGTCAACAATTTGTGTTTATTTCAACCTAAAACCCCTGCACCCTTCTTTGATCTATAACACAACAATGGTCTGCAGTACGACATGCTGTACGGTCATATACAACATAAAAATCTCTAAAAACAATGATTTGTTCCTTTTCAAACCTTGGTGCAACTGTTGGCAAATATTTCTAACCCTCAGCAAGGTCATACACATTGAAATTGGAATTTTGGTCCTGATTTGAAACACAATAATGATTCCTAGAAGGAATCACCTCAGAAGGATAGAGGATTTTCGTCCTCAAGCCTGAATCCCCCTGAGGGTTTACATCTTCAAGTGCAGAAGTTGAACCAAACACTCAAGCTCTGAAAAAGGGTGGGGTTTTGATTTCAATTATAAAAAATGAATAATGAATAATAACTTTAAGTTCAGTTCCTCTTTTTTACAATTTCACTTTAAATTCTAAAAACTCTAAAAACGTTTTACAACACTTGTGATTAATTAATTTTTTTTGTATATTGATAAATGGTTTTGAAGGGACCATACCCTATTACAAAAAGGCTCAAAAGTCAGATATAGCAAACAAAATCAGTGGTTGGAAAGAGGGGTCCAATCCCCAATACAAAAGATCAAGATCAAGATAGACTTGGAAGCCCAACAACATAAAAACCAATTGCTAAGAGTAAGACACCAAAACAACAAAACAGCCACAGCTGCACAGCAAAAGTACAGCGATAACCCAGCAAAAAGACAGCAGAATTCCAGTGACTGAGAAAATAGTCCAAAAAGATGTCTTCACTTGAGTAACTTGTTGAAATTCTTCTGAAGGTTTTTGAAAGCATTGAAGATCCCCAAGGCTGTTGTCTGTGATAGATCAGACATGTCAATGGTGCTGATAGCACGTGTCTTGGCCGAACCACTACTCCAAATGCCTTCATGAATGTTGCCCAAGGTGCAGATTTGTCGAACTTGGAATTCTAGGAACTCCATAAAGGCTTTGAGCATGGCTAAGAAGTCAATCTACCTGTTTCTGAGCTGATCAAAGCTTCCTTTTAGAGTTCTCAGCTTCTTGAAAACTTCTTCTTCTTTGGCTTCATCAAGTGAAGGGGTATCCACCATCTTTCTCTTGCTAGTGCTCTTATTCAGATGCTTAACCTCCTTATTGAGAGCACTAACCTTGCCTTCCAAATTGGCCAATTTATCCTTGAAAGAGGGAGAAGGATTAGTGCCCCTATTTGTGTTACTACTAGCCATTAGACTCTCAACAACAACAATTTATTTGCCCACCAAAGCAACAGGCTCGTCTTTACTGCTTCTAAGAACCCTTTTTGGGGAGGGAGATTGGGAAGTAGGAAATTGGGGTTCTTGGAACGAATCCTGTGCTTGGAAGAGGATTCAGGGGGCAGTAACAGGCGGGGAGGAGCATTCACCGAGATTAAATTGCAATGTTGATGTAAAAGGAGGATGACTCCTTGATGTAGGGGAAGGGGTCTCTTGTGATTTTGAACCTCAAGGATTGAGGCTTCCATGGATTGAAGGATTTAGTAAGGAAAACTAATAGCGGGTCCCTTATGTAAGTGGTTTCAAAGAACAAGATGGTGCAGAGGGAGGGTGTTGTACCTGCCTTCAAGAGTGATATATCTCACAATCATGCTGGCAATCTCACGGAAAGGGTCAAGCATAGCAGAACACACAATACCTGCTTTGGCATAGGTAAACGCCCTGACATTAAAACCCTCCAAAAGCCTCTTTTCTTCCTCCTTGTCAATCTTGCCCGTATAGAATTTGATCTCATCCGAGTTGAGACTTGTAACCAAAGCAATGAGTTGCTCAGTGATGGGGAAAGATTTGCCACAATACATGACCTCTCTATTTTTCCAGTTGGCGGCGAAAGAGGCAGAGATGCGCTGGTCATGCCCTTTCATTTTTTCTAGGAATTTGGTGAAACCACCAATGTTGAGCATTTTCCACACATCCTCCTTGCTTTTCCAGCTGGGGTTGAACTTGGGTTCGATCTAGCAGGGTGCTCCTCCCATGGTATACAGCAAGTAACATCAAGTATGCACCCAGTAAAACCGCTTATCACAGCTTTGGTAAACTGCCTAACCAGGAGCTCAATAAAACGAATGTTGGAAGGATCTTGAAGGATCCATGCGAGATGACTGTAATCCTTATCATGAACATGCTTGAGCACTGTTGATGAACAACAAGGAGTCATAAAAAGAAGCCACTTGTCCCTCCCATTAAGGACCATATATTCCCTAATTATGAGCCCTTTGCTTATCTCGAATAATGAGATCAATTGCATTATTGGGAATTTGATTCTCAATGTGCCACACTTGTAAAAGATCATAGTTAACACCTAGGTTAGCAAAATAATCTGCCATCGAGTTCCCTTCTCTCTAGGTATGAGTGATGCTATGAAGAGAAATGGTGTTGCATGTTGGGTGAATATTTTGTTGGCCAGCTAACTGGTGACCAAAATAGTTCCTATCACCACAGCATAGGGAGATCAATCGACCAGATGTGCAGGTTTACTGCATCAGCAGGAGACAAATCTCTCCTCTCATCAATGGGAGGTTCCCTATAGGTATGCAGGAGATGTAGGAGGCTATATACTATATATATATATGCAGAAAGTAAGACACAGGGGGTAGGACAAACCATCCATCTCTCTTCTTTCAGAGATGATGCTGACAAACAGAAGAGAAATACTGGGTGATGGGGAAGGTGCTTCTCTTCTTTCAGAAGCAACTTTCAGCCAAGAGCCAGATTCCTTCCTAAATAGTAGAAATCCTGGTGAGGCAACATAAGACACTTCTCTTCTTTCAGAAGTGCTTGTTCTTGCAAACAACAAGACTTTTTCTGGTAGCAAGTAACCGGTAACAGGGTAACCAGTAGTCTGAAGTGTAGCGCAAAGTCTCCACCTCGATTGCCCAAAGAGTATATCACAAAGGATAATGGGGGCACAAAGTTGCCCCAGAATCCTTAACACAAAAAAAAGGAAAGGAAAAACACCGACTGAAATCAATTGTGAAAGCACAAAGTCTTTTTACAGTTGGTTTCAGGACACTTCTTTGTTACCTTTACTAATTCTGCACACCAAATTAAATGAATAAGGACACCTTCAGATGACACAAGTCAGAACAACACAAAGTCTGAAAAAACCTGCTTTCTTATTCAAATAACAAGGAAAATGAAATTACAACCTGAGCTCAAAGTCTCAGTCTTCTTCTTTCAAAATGTGCAGAGTTTCGTTCTTGTAAAAATGAGAAGTCTCCCTTACAACAAAAGAGAGATTACAATATATAGAGCCCCAACAAAGACTTGGGCGCTTGTTTTTCAAAGAACGGCCTATGACGTGCATTCAATGCCTTGAATGCGTTTTCAGGTTTGTCAAAGGACTGCGTTGAAAACAGGGCAGCTGTCTTAACTATTTCATCCCATATGTCTTCTCCTTAATATGGATTGTCTGGTCTTTTGCGTATTTGTCTTTACTTCATGGAAGAAAACAGGTCGCGCCCTTGGTTTGGTGCGCTCAGAAGTCTACTCGATCCATTGTTTCACCTACTGGAAATAACTCCTTCAAAGATATTTCTGATCCTTCGGTCTCGCTCCTCCCTTCGCTGCTTAAGCGCTTCTTTGCTCTTTATAGCCCTTCTTGCCTAAGTCTTCGGGGGGGTCCTTTTTGCGTCCTTGACAAGTGGCAAGTTTCGCTGTTATGAAACTCATTAGAAACTCATGGAAAATGGAGTCCACGACACGTTTTGTCTGAGCAACTCAAAAGGGGAACACGGATCCAAACACTTGTCACGTTCGCTGCACTGTCTTTTTCCATAGGGCGCTTTTCCGCGAGCTTTTCTCTTCAGTCGGGCTTCTCCAGCTTTGTCTCTTCCTGCTGCAATTTGAGCTATCGGGCTATCTTTCCAGCCAGTCGCGTGGTTCTTCCTTTGAGTTCTGCGCTCTATTTGAATTTCAACGGATATTCCCTTACCTTAAATTTGACGTTTGCGGGGACGTCATTGGTTGACTGTTGCTTGAACCATGTTGAACTTTGAACCCGTTGAACCACTGAAAGTTCATCGATTCATTGGTTCATTCTAGTCTCTTTGTTTTATCGCTTCCTGGTTCAATCACTTTCACGCTCCTTGGTTGAACCATCCGTTGAACCCCCTGTTTGCTGCTTTTCCTTTGACTGAGGCTGCTTTTGAGCTTTTGAACCAATGTTGAACCAGTGAATCCCCTTTACGGAAAAAGCTTAAAAATGAGGAATTTGAAAGCTCAGAACAAGTTTTGAGAAGGGAAGAGAGAAATTTTGGTCTGTAGGTTGTCCCAAAAATGAGTTGCATTTTTCGGAGACAACAGCTGGCTCCAGTTGGGGAACTACCTTCAGTTGCAAAAATCGATTGAAGGGAGTAGAATCCAGAATCTCCAGTGCCTTAGAAGGGTGCCATTGGGCTACGGAGTCATGCTACCCAAAAAGAAAGGTTCCAAAAAACGAAAACAAAAAGCACAAAACAGAACTAAAGACTACAAATATACATATGTACAGATGATCTTATTTGATGCCTCAAGATTTGAAGCACTTCAAATGCTGCCCACTGCGAGACAGTGAAAATGGTGTGCCATCCTGATAAACCAGCAGGAAACCATTTTGTCCCCATAAACGGTGACGGGCGAATGGAACTTTCCACCAGGAAACCAATTTTTTGCATCTTCCTCTTGGCCTTTTCTTCTTCTTGCTCCAAGGCAGGACATGGTCTTCAAACTGAAAACCATAACTCCTTGCTCTCCCTGCGAAGAGTTCCTTTGCCTGATTTTGGAGCGCAGCAGTATGGTCCAGTACCATAATTTGCTGCCCTGATAACTCAGCCCAGCACATGTCTTGATTGTCCCCCTCAGATATCTCAGATTCTTCTTTATTTGGAGGGGAGGGTTCTTCTGCACTTATGCTGCACTCCACCAATTCTTCTGCTATTTCATCCCTGTCTGAAGATTCAAACAAAATTTGCGCTGCAGGGGCCGCCGTTTGGGTCTTGACACATTTGACATGATCAATTATGTCAAATGGCTGGGTTGGACTAGGCACAGGAGATGAGAGTTCTTTTTGGTTTATGGGAGGGGTGGGAGGACTGGCTTGCAAAATTGAAGTAGAAGGTGCAGAAATGTTTGGGATACTTACTTTCTCAGCAATCACTGAGTCCTTCGACTGGATAGGTAGAGTGGTCCCGCTCTTAGCAATCGAAATTGCAAGCTGAGGTCGCTCCTCTGTTTCTCCTTTATTAGCTTGTTGAGCTGACTGATTCTGGGACTGGGTGATCACAGCATATGATCTTTCGGATGCTCCACCTTTACTTATGTGTTCATCCTGATAATCCAGGAAACCGATGCGGGAGTCGCCAGCTGACTCTTCTTGCTCCTCCGTGAAGAGACAAGCATCATTTTCTTGATTAAACTCAGGTTGGAAAGAGAAATCATGCTCTGTTTTCAAATACCCAACTGTTGAGTTCGCTGGAGGTGCTTCAATGGCAAGGTTCCTCTGAGGGGGAGGAAGATGATTTGGCTGCCCTTGATGTCCCTGATCAGGGAATGTCCTCCTTGGTACATCTCTGTATGGAGCAGATGACATTCGTTGTGCCATTTGTCTTCTGAGGGCCAGCACTTCATTTGCTAGCTTCTGCACCATTGGATTAGTGGTGGCTGTAGGTGAATATTCAGAAGATGAAGAGGATTTACCTTTATTTGGATCGTTTCTTATCTTTCTAGCTAAGATAAGGTCATCTTCCACCTCAGTGGCCAAGTCTTGAGCAGCCTCAAGGTCTATGTGTCTAGCTCGTCTCAACAGAAAACTCACTTCAGGCAGCTGTGAGTTGATGAAGAAACACATGAGATTCTGAAGTGTCGGCTGGGCGATCATGGGAATCTTATGCCTCAGCTTGTTGAACCTGGCAATGAAGTCCCTCATAGGCTCATGGGGCTCCTTCATTTGTGTGAGCTAGGCCAGAAAGGCATGTGCGTCTTCTGCTGGTTTGAACCTTGCTTCGAACTTGGCTTTGATTGTGTCCCAGCCAGTCACTGATCCGGTCTGCAGAGGGTAAAACCAGTTTGCAGCAGCACTTTGTAGCGTCTCCACAAACAGCCTGACTGCTACGTCTTCAAATTCCACCCCTATCACACCACAGGCTATGGTGAAGGCTGCAATGTGTTTATCAGGTTGGACTCTTCCATCACCAAAGAATTTGGGGAAATTCTTCCTTGAACTGAGTGGTAGCTCATGCAGGGGTGGAGTTAGATTAAGTGGGCCAAATGAGTTACTCCAGAGGCCTCGAACTGCCATGATTGGATTATGAAAAATAGGGATAACACATCTGAGTGGAGTTGCCAAATTATAGGACAAAAATGGAAAAGAAACTGGCCCTGCTTCAGCTTAAAGCTTGAGGCTTCAAACTGCGTTTTTTTCCCAGCAGCTCTGGTTTTGCAGACCAGATAAAATAATGGGGATGGATGAAAATGGTAAGGCTATAAGAATAATGGGTAAGACCCAGATGGGAGTCGCCAGACTCTATAATGGATAAGGGTTATAATGATTATGGGTAAGACACAAGTGATGTTTCAATTTGAAACTTGATGTTCCAAATTGTACAAAATTACTATCTCCAGTGGAGTCGCCAAAAACTGTTGGGTGAATATTTTGTCGGCCAGCTCACTGGTGACCAAAATAGTTCCTATCACCACAGCATAGGGAGATCAATCGACCAGATGTGCAGGTTTACTGCATCAGCAGGAGACAAATCTCTCCTCTCATCAAGGGGAGGTTCCCTATAGGTATGCAGGAGATGCAGGAGGCTATATATATATATATATATATATATGCAGAAAGTAAGACAGGGGGTAGGACAAACCATCCATCTCTCTTCTTTCAGAGATGATGCTGACAAACAGAAGAGAAATACTGGGTGATGGGGAAGGTGCTTCTCTTCTTTCAAAAGCAACTTTCAGTCAAGAGCCAGATTCCTTCCTAAATAGTAGAAATCCTGGTGAGGCAATAGAAGGCACTTCTCTTCTTTCAGAAGTGCTTGTTGTCCATTTATTAGCAATGAGACATAAAAAGGTTCAGTCCTACCAGGAGCAGCAGGGGGAGCGGTGACAAGGTTGTTCCTGGTGGGTGTGTTCCTGGCAACATCATGCGTCATTTTGGGAATTGCTTGCTCAACAGAGATGTCCTTGTTTCTAATACAGTGAACCAATCTGTCTAGTTGCTCGGGATGGGACTGGAGAAATTCAAATTCTGACATTTGAATTTTGGTTCTCTTTATATGGTCAACGATATCAAATGTCTGGAACGAGCTAGGAATAGAGGATGGGAGTTCATTCTTTTGATTTTTTAGCGGGGGAGGACTGGGCTGCGAAATTAAAGTGGAAGGCATATGGGCATTTGGGGTATTTACCTCTTTTGAAATCGCCGGGTCCTTTGGTTGGAAAGGAAGAGTAGATCCCCGCTTAGCAATCGAGACTGCTGGTTGAGGTCGCTCCCCTGCTTTCTCCTTATCAACTTGTTGAGCTAATTGATTTCTGGACCAGGTGAATACAACATATGACCCTTCAGCTGCATTACCTTCACGCCTGGGTTCATCCTGATAATTCAGGAAACCAATATGGGAGTCGCCAGCTAATTCTTCTTCCGCCTCAGTGAAGAGATTAGTATCATCTTCAGAATTTAACTCGGGCTGGGATGAGAAATCCGCTTCAGCTTCTAGATATCCAACTGTCAAGTTGTTTGGAGGCGCTTCAAGGGCGAGGTTCCTTTGTGGAGGGGGAAGGCGATTTTGCTGTCCCTGATTCTTGGCAGCATTGCCTTGGTACGCCTGATTCTGAAATGTTCTCTTGGGCATATCTCTATATGCGGGGGCAGATGACATTCCTTGCGCCATTTGCTTTTTGAGAGCCAACATTTCATTTGCTAGCTTTTGTACCATCGGGTCGGTGGTGACTGCAAGTGAATACTCAGAAGATGAAGAGGATTTACCTTTATTAGGGTCTCATAATCTTTCCAGCCAATATAAGGTCATCCTCCACTTCAGTGGCCAGGTCCTGAGCTCAGCGAGGTCTATTTGGCCAGCACGCCTCAACAAAAAACTCACTTCAGGAAGCTGCGAGTTGATGAAGAAGCATTTGAGGTTCTGAGGTGTTGGTTGGGCAATTGCAGGAATTTTGTTCTTCAGCATGTCGAACCTGGCAATGAAGTCCCTCATAGGCTCCTGGGACTCCATCTGAGTGACCTGGGCTAGCAAGGCATGTGCATCCTTTGTAGGCTTAAACCTTGCTTCGAATTTGGCTTTGAGCGTATCCCAGTCAGTTACTGACCCAGCTTGCAGGTGGTAGAACCAGTCAGCAGCAGCACCTTGTAGTGTTTCTTCAAACAGCCTGACTGCTATATCTTTATACTCTACTCCAATCACGCCACAGGCTATGCTGAATGCCGCGAGGTGTTCATCGGGGTGAACTTTCCCATCACCAAGGAATTTGGGGAAGTTCTTCCTCGAGCTGCGTGGAAGCTCATGTAAAGGTGGAGTAATGTTGAGTGGACCAAATGAGTTACCCTAGGGGCCCTGAGCTGCCATGATTGGATTATGAAAAGTGGGGATAACAAATCTAGGTGAAGTATTTATAGGCAGGGCTCTATTAACAGCAGGAAAAGAAGCTCTGTCTTGTGTTGGTGACCCGATAAGGTCAGGAGGAAGACTCCTAGATCGTTGGAGGAAAGGTGGTGGAGGAAACAGATCAAAATGGCTCTGCGGCGCCAACTCAAACACAGGGTCAAAAACACCCTTAGATCTCTGGTTTCTTGTGTAGCGTGGAGTTGCCAGATTTAAAACAAAGGAAAGGAAAAGCACTGGTCCTGCTTCAGCCTGGAGCTTGAGGCTTCAAACTCTTGTCTTTCCCAACGGATTTGGTTTGCAGACCAGATAATGTAATGGATATGGAGGATGGAGGGAGATAGTAAGGCTATAATGATAGTGGGTAAGGCCCAGATGGGAGTCGCCAGACTTTATAATGGATAAGGGTAGGGACTGCTTGTTCAAATCCCCAGCGGAGTCGCCAAAAACTGTTGGGTGAATATTTTGTCGGCCAGCTAACTGGTGACCAAAATAGTTCCTATCACCACAGCATAGGGAGATCAATCGACCAGATGTGCAAGTTTACTGCATCAGCAGGAGACAAATCTCTCCTCTCATCAAGGGGAGGTTCCCTATAGGTATGCAGGAGATGCAGGAGGCTATATACTATATATATATGCAGAAAGTAAGACACAGGGGTAGGACAAACCATCCATCTCTCTTCTTTCAGAGATGATGCTGACAAACAGAAGAGAAATACTGGGCGATGGAGAAGGTGCTTCTCTTCTTTCAGAAGCAACTTTCAGCCAAGAGCCAGATTCCTTCCTAAATAGTAAAAATCCTGGGGAGGCAACAGAAGGCACTTCTCTTCTTTCAGAAGTGCTTGTTCTTGCAAACAACAAGACTCTTTCTGGTAGCAAGTAACCGGTAACAGGGTAACCAGCAACCTGAAGTGTAGCGCAAAGTCTCCACCTCGACTGCTCAAAGAGTATATCACAAAGGATAATGGGGGCACAAAGTCGCCCCATAATCCTCAACACAAAAAAAAGTAAAGGAAAAACACCGACTCTGAAATCAATTGTGAAAGCACAAAGTCTTTTTACAGTTGGTTTTAGGACACTTCTTTGTTACCTTTACTAATTTTGCGCACCAAATTAAATGAATAAAGACACCTTTAGATGACACAAGTCAGAACAACACAAAGTCTGGGAAACCCTGTTTTCTTATTCAAATAACAAGGAAAATGAAATTACAACCTGAGTTCAAAGTCTCAGTCTTCTTCTTTCAAAATGTGCAGAGTTTCGTTCTTGTAAAAATGAGAAGTCTCCCTTACAACAAAAGAGAGATTACAATATATAGAGCCCCAACAAAGACTTGGGCGCTTGTTTTTCAAAGAACGGCCCATGACGTGCATTCAATGCCTTAAATGCGTTTTCAGGTTTGTCAAAGGACTGTGTTGAAAACAGGGCAGCTGTCTTAACTATTTCATCCCATATGTCTTCTCCTTAATATGGACTGTCTGGTCCTTTGCGTATTTGTCTTTACTTCATGGAAGAAAACAGGCGCGTCTTTGGTTTGGTGCGCTCAGAAGTCTACTCGATCCACTGTTTCACCTACTGGAAATAACTCTTTCGAAGATATTTCTGATCCTTCGGTCTCGCTACTCCCTTCACTGCTTAAGCGTTTCTTTGCTCTTTATAGCCCTTCTTGCCTAAGTCTTCGGGGGGGGGTCCTTTCTGGGTCCTTGACAAGTGGCAAGTTTCGCTGTTATGAAACTCATTAGAAACTCACGGAAAATGGAGTCCACGACACGTTTTGCCCGAGCAGCTCAAAAGGGGAACACGGATCCAAACACTTGTCACGTTCGCTGCACTTTGTCTTTTTCCATAGGGCGCTTTTCCGCAGGCTTTTCTCTTCAGTCGGGCTTCTCCAGCTTTGTCTCTTCCTGCTGCAATTTGAGCTATCGGGCTATCTTTCCAGCCAGTTGCTTGGTTCTTCCTTTAAGTTCTGCGCTTTATTTGAATTTCAATGGATATTCTCTTACCTTAAATTTGACGTCTGCGGGGACATCATTGGTTGACTGTTGCTTGAACCATGTTGAACTTTGAACCCGTTGAACCACTGAAAGTTCATCGATTCATTCTAGTCTCTTTGTTTTATCGCTTCCTGGTTCAATCACTTTCACGCTCCTTGGTTGAACCATCCGTTGAACCCCCTGTTTGCTGCTTTTCCTTTGACTGAGGCTGCTTTTGAGCTTTTGAACCAATGTTGAACCAGTGAATCCCCTTTACGGAAAAAGCTTAAAAATGAGGAATTTGAAAGCTCAGAACAAATTTTGAGAAGGGAAGAGAGAAATTTTGGTCTATAGGTTGTCCCAAAAATGAGTTGCATTTTTCGGGGACAACATTGCAAATGTTGGAAGCTTATAAAATAAAGTCTCTAATAGACCAACTTGCTGGAGAGACATTGTTAAGGTGATTGATAATGTTCAATGAGTCCCCTTCAATGATTAAATTGGTGATGTTGCAATCTCTGGCAAGTCTAATGCCCCATAAAGCTACTAATGCCTCGGCATAATGGTTGGATTGGATGCCCATAGGTCTAGCATAAGCAGCCACAAAGTTTCCCAGATGGTCTTTGATGATACCTCCACCACTAGTAGCTCTCGGGTTCCCTTTAGAAGCTCCATCAAAATTCAATTTAAACTAATTAGTGGGAGGAGGGATCCATTGTATAAGAGATCTGTCAATAGGATTAGGTCTAGTCTGAAGATCCCCAATTTTAATGTTCCAATGAAAAAGAAACCTCTCCTCTTCTATAGGGAATTTTTGCTTTTGAGGGGGTTTGAATTTCAGGATGTCTGTCTGACTTCAATGGAAATTTCCTTGAGGATCTTTTTGTGGGAATTTTTCTTTTCTCTGAAAATGATAGCATTTTTGGCCTTCCAAATCATCCAAATGACATGAGGAAAAATGATTCTCCACAACCTCGTTAACATACAATGTCTGAAAGGGGGCAGCCATTGATTCCAAGCTTACATTATATTTTCTGAAAAAGACCATGCAATCTCAAATCTAGAGAGAATGAGACCCCACAACGTTTGAGCAAAGGATAATTACTTTTTTAACCCACTTGATGAATATTACTTTTAGCCCCTTTTATAATAATAATACACAAGTGTCATTTTTCTATGTTATAGAATAAAGTGACTTTGGACAACTTAAAATATTATTACTAAATTATTTCCATAATTAAATATTTCGAAAAGGGGACATGACATGTACTTGCATAAACAATACACAAACAAATAAAAACATATTAAGGACTTATCCACATCTCATGTCTCCAATATACGTTTGTCATGTCTCAACATGATGTGTAAACAACACAATGTGTCTAAAATAAGCACGGTGAAAATAGATGATGTATATTATGTTAGAATATACTTAACTAATGTGCACAAAATACAACAATGAGGCAAACTGGTGAATAGATAGGGGACACTCGCCCAAACGACCTCCACTATAGAACTGGGGGTGAGGGGTGAGCGAACCGAACCCTAACCTTTTGTCATAGGTCCATATTTCTACAAGTTTTTGCCCTTGCTCTGCCTCTTCCCTACTGGTCCGTTGACCTCAAACCCACCTCCACCTCTATTATATGCTATACTATACTATACATATAGTGGCTCCCCACCAAACGTGTTGGTCCTACTTGCCCTAAATGAACTACAGATTCATACACAAGCCTATAGCTCGCTGAGCTGTTCAAGTGAGCTCCATGGCCCTAGTGGATCCCACGACCTTAGCGGATCTCATGACACTAAGGACGAAAATAAACACAACTAAATAGAGGTGGGTTTGAACAACCATTTGCTAAAACAAGACATCCTAACTCCTAATGGAGTTTAAATTTGGGTTCCAAACGATTCCGACTAATCACGTGGTTCAGTTCGCACTTAAGTTTTACACAGATTCTAATTTTGTGTTGACTTGCTTTCGAGAAAAGTGCTAAGACAAATATCAATTAGACCACATGGACCTCAATGGGTACCTAAAATATCATGTTTAGGCCCTTCAAGATGGGTGCACCCAATCTCTACCGTTGGATCAAACTGATTGCAACTACCAGATCTATGAAAGCAATAAGTGACCAAATATCTTCATGGAGGCTATAAGGTCTCCAAATTGGCCATAGCATTGAAAAAATTAGAATTTGGAGGGAGATGTTGGAGGATGACTCTTCCATAGCCATCCCTCATCTTCTTCCTCAGCTCTGGACCACTGCCATTAATGGAGTCTCTGAGCTTTTGTTTAAGTAATTTTTATTTCATTTTTAATTTTATGACTCGACAGGAATATGCATACTAAATTTTTGCATGTACTCAGTTCAACGGAAAGCTCCTGCGAGGTCTGTCTTCCACAATTGTTGAACAGATTTCGAGAGCTTCAAGCTCCTCCACAACTATTAATGGCTGCCACAAGATATAATTTTCAGACAAGTTTAGTTTCAGAATAATATTTTTGTCTTAGTTTGTAGATGACTCCAAAACTAGGGGTCTCCTTTTAGAGCAACTCGATTTGAGCACCCAAGAGCCCGTGATAGTTGTTAAGGTCCAAACGAGCCTTCATGGGACAAAACCAATACAAGATGAAAACTGTGATGATTTAGGTTTTTTTTGCATGTACCCAGTTCAACGGAAAACACCTGCAAGTTCTCAGTCTTCCATGGTTGTTGAATAGATTTTGAGAGGTTCAAGCTCCTCCACAACTATTAATGGCTGCCACAAGATATAATTATCAGAGAAATTTAGTTTCAAACTAACATTTTTGTTTCTTAGGTTGTAGATGACTCCAAAACTCCTTTTGTAGCAACTCGATTTGAGCACCCAAGAGCCCGTGATCGCTGTTAAGGCCCAAATAGGCCTTCATGGGACAAAACCAATACAAGATTAAAACTACGATGATTTAGGTTTGGATACCACTTCCCTGCGGAAGAGAACAAAAAATGAAGGGGGTCTCCTTTCGGTTCCACTACCTTCGAGCCACCAGGTCTCCACACTTGTGGTCGCAAAACTGTTCTATGAGATTGTCAAGGAGTCTTTAGGTTTATTGGAGTCAAAAATATCATATTTGACAAAATATGCACTACCAGGTCTAAAAGCCAGTTTCATGCAGAAGAGTAAAAAAAATTGAGGGGGGTCCCTTTTGGGGTCACCCCTTCTCTATGTTACCAGGTTCTCACAATCAAGCGGCAAAAATCGAGCCACATGGTTGAAATAGTTTTGGTTTCATTAATCAAGTTGCAAGTTTTTACTTTATGATTTTCAAAGTTTGATTTTAAATAAATATATTTTGTTTTAATTGTTTAAATTCATATATGGCTCGACAATTAGTTAATAACTGCCATGGCTTATAGCCTAACAACTACCTGCTATGCGCGCTGCTAGGCATAAAGCCTAGCTTGCTGACGATGTAACCTGCTTCACTTGGTCACATGAACAACTGTTTTAAACCGTGGTTTCTAAACCGCTAACATAAACTGCTAGCCCCCATCTGCTAGCCTTTAGGCCAATTCAGTCTGTCGTGTGGTCACATGGGTGATCTCCGGCTCATGGGCTAGACCTGCCCTACAGAACGGTCCACTAGCCTTCTAGAGAATTTGCATTTCTTTAAAATTACTCGACATAGACATTTTTAAAAATCCATAACTAGCAAATCAAGGAACGAAAAATTACGAAACCAATGGTGATGGGTCCTAAATTTAATTAAGATTATGATAAAATTATTTAGAAGCCTTTAATGCATCGTTTCACGTGCAAATAAATTAGGAAAAGATCAGGTTAATTATAAAGGTGAATTTTTTTTTTTTAGGAAAGAAATATTAAAAATTAATAACAAATTCACTGTAACTTTTAAAATTATGTTGTCTATTGCAAAAAATCATAAATTAAATCTATTTCATCATACAATAGAAGTTGGTAAAATTAAGGATAACTTACGTGTAAAAATTATTAGAACTCTACTAACCCTTTCACCTCTTCACGCTAAACAAACATTTAGTAGACTTACAAAAATGAAAAATATCATTTTTTTAAACTATAAATTTACAAAAATGTAAAATGTTTATTACAGTATATATACATGGATTTTAACACAATAAATCATTTGTATTGCCTACCTCATCTGGAATAGACTTGTGAAGAAATACTTCAATACTAATTAATACTACACCATTCTAAATGCTTCATACAAATGTTTCGTTACAGAGAACTCATGTTACAAGACTGAATTAAATTTACATATTTGCATGGCTCTCAAATGGCAAAAGTCATTTTTATAACAAAGTACAAACTATTAAGAAGTCTTCACAAGCTCTAAATGCAACCGCAAGGCCAACCGAACGAAGAGTTGACCTCCCATCCTTTTGCCATCATCAAGCGACTGTTTTAGGCACCCTCAAGGCTAAGATTTTAAGCTTCGGACATTCCCATATCAAGGGCATGACAACCATTTGATACAAGTAGGTTTATGTGGTATAGGACAAGGTATAGGTCATTCCCTAGGAATACACATCTAAGCCACATACACTCTATGTCAATGAGATTTCCAAAACCAAACAAAACAAAAAATCATTCAAATGAAAATGCCAAGAAGGTAAATGACACAAGGCAACGATAGAAATCCAATATATTTAGTCCTGTCAATTGAGAAGGACAAGGGGAATTCCTCACCCTTGTGTTGCTTATCATGGTCATGGGAGGCCATCAACACTTTTCACCATGTCAAAGATACGTAGGAAGGCATTAGGGTTATGCCACTTCCACTATGTTATAACCAACCCACGTAGGAGAGCATGAAAACCTAGTTCCACTGCTACTTTCACTCAGAAGGGGTGCAATAGACAAGCATGCAACATACAAAAAATTTAATAGCATGACATTATCAATTTAAAACAAGAAAATGGCTTAAAAAACAGCCAACAAAAGGAGGGATTTATCATCTCCAAAGCCCCAAAAAATGAGTATAAAAACCCCATGGTGGTTAAAGGGACAACCATGGAAAAACAATAAAAAAGATTTAGCAAAACAACATTACTCCTCTTGAAATGATGCTCAAACAAAATGGAAAAGAGAAAGATTTTTAATTAAGAACAAAATTGAAAACAAAGGGATAGAACCCTACCTTAGAATGTTTGAAGACCTTTTGAAACACCCTCAACTAGTTTGGTTGATCGCTGAATTCACCTTCCAAGGTTCTTCCTCTATCTCCTTTTCCTCTCCAAACTCCCAATTTCAAAATGAGCCAACATTTGTCTAAAGGAAGACTTACCTTCTTTTAGATCCAACTCTCCCTCTCCACAAGCCAATGGGAAGGTGACATGTGTCCCTTTTCATCCCTTGGCTTGTGGTCAACAAGTCTCCTCTACTCATTCACTCGACCCACATACCCATGTGGACTTGCCCCACGACATTAATGGACTCACTATACAAGTTGTTAAGGCACATGGGGTGGCTCAAATTCCATTAAGGCTTATTTGAAAAGACTCCACAACTTCTCTATTTGTCTAAGGCCAAAATATCTAGTCAACAAGTCTAAAATATTTTTTTAAGCACTCAAAACAAATGGGTCTCTCCATCCATTCGAAAATTTGAGATAAAGAGGGCCACTTAAGTGGTTCACACATGATTTAATAAAGAATAAAAACTTACTAACAAACAACCCAAGGTTAGAAAGAGAGGTGAACAGTGTTCAAGAGGCAAATAATACATATGCGTTTAAGGTTGTGAGAAGGTTAAGTAGGTGTGTCACCACTCTACTCATGATGTGATCGTGTCCAACGTAGTCCTGGTTCCCTTGTTGGCCTTATTTATTACCTGCACATTCATTGCACATAAAATTCTTTACCCTAAAAATCGAAGCTATAGAATGTAAGCAATACAAGTGATCTCAATCCAATCAACAAACATACAACAAATCCAATGCATATCATATCAATATTGGTAACCAATACCTAACAACTAAACATATGTATACCAAATTACATGTTCAATAACAATCATTTTAGTTATACTGCATCAATATTCATCATGATAATCAAGTAAACAAGACAAGTAACCAATATCAATGCATAAAATAATCATTTAGTCTAAGCATACAACTGTTCTCGTGTAAACAACACAAACATCTCAAAGTATATATAATCTCCGTCTCAGTTTTAAAGACTCAACATCATCTCATGTCTCAAATATACATATGCCACGTGTCAATAAGATAAGTGAACGACACCATGTGTCTAAAGTAAGCACTATAAAAATGTGGGTCTCACACACCTTGTTGAGATGTGGCAAACGTATATTGGAGACATGAGATGTGGTTGAGTCTTTGAGATTGAAACAAAGATATAATATGTTTTAATTTGTTTATGTATTGCTTATGCAAGTATAGTTGTGCGTTGAGATTAGATGATTATTATATGCACTGATATGAGTATTTCTGTTATTTAGTTGATGATTACATGATGTATATTGATGTAATATCATTAGAGTGATTGTTATTGAATATAAAATTTATTATACATATGCCTATTTGTTTAGTATTGGATACCCACATTGATATATGATGCCTTGTATTTGTTGTGTACTTATTGATTGGATTGATATCATTTGTTTCCTTACATTTTGTAGTTTCAATTTTTAAGGTAGGAAATTGTGTCCAATAAGTGTGTAGGTGAGAGAAAAGGTCAATGAGGGAACTATGTCTATGCTAAACATTATCACATCATGAATAGTGACACACCTTATTAATCTTACCGCAACTCTAAACACTTATTGTACCTTGTTGTGTACTTAGATGCATAGGTGTTCTTGTACCTTTCTGTATTATTCACCCTTTGGACATTGTTTACCTCTTTTACTAACCTTAGGTTGTTTGTTATTAAGTTTTTATTTATTTTTAAATCATGTGTAAGTCACTTAAGTGACCTTTATCTCAAATTGTTGGATGGATGGAGAGACCCACTTGTTTTGAGTGTTTAAGATAATATTTTAGACTTGTGGAGCAGATATTTTGACTTTAGACCAATAGGAAAGTAGTGGAGTCTTTTCAAGTAAGCCTTAATAAAATTTGAGTCATCCCATTTGCCTTAATGGCTTTTGTATAATGAATCCACTCATGTGGTAGGGCAAGTCCATATGGTTATGTGGGTGGAGTGAATGAGTAGGAGAGATTTGTTGACCACAAGCCAAGGGATGAGAAGAGACACGTCACCTTCCCTTTGACTTGTGGAGAGGGAGAATTGGTCTATTTGAGAAATGTTAGTTTTTCTTTAAACAATTTTTGACTTATTTTGAAATTGCGAGTTTGGAGAAGAGAAAGAGAAGATGAGTAGATAGAGGAAGAACTTTGGAAGGTGAATTCAACAATCACCCAAACTAGTTGAGGGTACTTTAAAATGTTTTTAAACACTTTAATGTAGGCTTCCATGCCTTTGTTTTCAATTTTATCCTTAATTAAAAAATTTCTTCTCTTTCCCAATTTGTTTGAGCATTCTTCAAAATGAGTAAGGCCATTTCACTTCTCTTTCTTCTTGTTTTTCCATGGTTTTACCTTTGGCCCATGGGATTTCTATGCCCATTTTTGGGACTTTGGATATGATAAATCCCTCATTTTGTTGGCTGTTTTTAAAATAATTTTATTGTTTTAAAAGGACAAAATCATGTTGTTGAAAAATTTGTGTGTTGATGCTTGTATATTACACTATTCGTAGTGGAAGTGATAGTGGAACTAGATTCTCATGTCCTCTTATGTGGGTTGGTTATAATCTAGTGGAAATGGCAAGATGGGACATGACCTCAATGCCCTCCTATATATCTTTGGCATGGTGGAAGGTGTTGATGCCCTCCCATGACCATAAGAAACAACACAAAGGTGAGGAATTCCGATTGTCCTTCTCAATCAGCAGGCCTAAGTGTGTTTAAATTTTTTGACTGCTTTGTGTCTTTGTTATCTTCTTGGTGTCTTTATTTAAATGATTGCTGGTTTTGATGGTTTTGGAAGCCTCATTGGCATGGAGTATGTGTATCCCTAGGAAGTAACTTATACCATGCCCTTTACCACATAAACCTACTTGTACCAAATTGGTTGCCATACCTTTGATGTGGGAATGCTCGGAACTAGGAGTCGTAGGCTTGGGGTGCCTATGGTAGTCCCCTGATGATGACAAAATGATGGGAGATGAGCGCCTCCTTTGGTTGACCTTGTGGTTGCATTTGGAGCTTGTGAAGACAATTTCTTAATGTTTTATACTTTGTTATGAAAAAGACTTTTGATCATTTGAGAGTCATGTAAATATGTAATTTAATTCAGTCTTGTAATATGAGTTTTCTATAATGAAACATTTGTATGAAGCATTTAGAATGGTATAGTATTATTTAGTATTGAAGTATTTCTTTAAAACTCTGTACTAGATGAAATTGGCAATAGAAATGATTTATTTTGTATTAAAATCCATGTGTATATACTATAATAGACATTTTACAGTTGAAGAAAATGATAGAATTATTGTAGTTAATCTTTTCTCCGATGTAAGTTTTAAGTTTTGACCTTCCTTGTTGGTACCCCGTGACAACGTTGTTGGGCTACCACCCTTGTGACTAGTCTCACGAGGAACTTAATTGTAACAAAATAAATTAATCAAAATAATAGTGTGTGCCACACTATGTAGATTTTGTTGTTGTGTATTCGATAATCATTCTAAGTTAAATAAAAAAATTCCCATGTTTTCCTCGGGTTTTAGTTTAGTTTTTTGCATTAAATTTGGGCATAACATCTTGGTATCAAAGCCCGAGTCAAACACTGGGAGCTCTGGGATTAATGTTTTTTTGTTTTCTGTTTTTCGAGGTGTCGAGTTTGGAAACATGTACAGATGCATGAAGAATAAGAGCACATTATGTTTTTTCACAGAACAAATCCTCATTGTCCTAGGAGGTGCATGGTTCTACCATAGCAAATGTTACTTGTTGGAGTTCAACAATATGAGTGGTCTAGACCTGTAGAGGTTACATGTGTAGTACTGAATGAAGTTTTGGAAGCACAACCTGAAGGAGTTCATCCTTCAACTGTTGCCATTGTGGAGTTACTAGCCACTTGTGTCAGGTTTGTCTACAAAGGCACTCGTATATTTTGGTTTTGTTGAAAATCCGTGGGGTGGATGGATCGAGATTAATTCAGATTCGGATGATGAACATCTAATGATGGCAGAGCTTTTAGATCTAGACCATCGAGGCCTTGAAATGAGGTGAGCAGTTGCAAGGCCCAACTTTAATTTTTTTGGTTGTACTATATGTATAGTGACTGTTTATACACTAGATTTTGCATAATGCTTGCTGGGATATGAAAGACCAAGTATTTTGTTTGTTTAATTGTTCTCACATATATATAACTATATTTTTGTGTATTTGACTTTAGAAAATTGAGATGCTAAACTAATCAGTTGTAACAAATTGACTTGGAAAGTGAATAAAACTCAACCCTAGAATGCCTTGTTGTTTTCCTTGTGATGTATTTTCCTTGTCTCATTGGAATATTGTTGTATTTTAACAAACCAACTTCCGCAGTGTTTTTCTATACAATTAAAAGAATGAAAACAAGAAATTTTGAGAAAGACAAGGATTTTTTGCTTACTTTGGTTATATCACAAATGGTTAGTTGATTCATGATGGGTTAGTGAAATACTACAGTATGACATTTTAGACAGTATAGCTTCAGAGATTTTTGCATTGACACAGATATTCACAATGATAAATGTTAGTTGGAACAATTGAGATCCAAATTTGGTTTGACAAGAAAAATATGTATATCTTCATATGATACTTGAGGCACTTTGATACCGTGCACAGAGGTTTGTCATTGATATCCTTCTTGTGATTACAGCAGTGGTACATGATTGTCAACAATGTCATCAAGGATGACATAGATGCATCGGTTGGACCGATGAGGCCACTTGATCCCGGTGTATTACAGTAAAATTGTGTTATTTTATTGTGATGTCGTTGTACCCCTTTGTCGTAACCTCATGTAGCTTGAGCAAAAAATGTGTATTCTTAACCTTTATAGTTGTTTAAATACGTGTAACCGAAACAGTGTAAACCCTCGCATCAGTTTGTGCATATACCAAACCCCTTGAACAATGGTTTTATTTTTCCCTTAAATAAACATTGTTGGATAATCATAGTGTGCGTATATTGTGGTACAAATAGAACAATTATGTTATTAAGCTCGTTTGTACTATTGTGAATGTGTTGTGATGTACCTCGTGTGTAACCCATTGTGTAAATCTTGTGTGAACTAACAATCATTCCTGAAAGCAATTAACATATAAGTAAAGCTATTGTTATGTGGTAATATAACCAACATGTGTACCTTCTCATATATTGGCTTGTGGTCAACAAGTCTCCCCTACTCATTCACTCCACCCACACATCTAGGTGGGCTTGCCCTACCACATGAATGGATTCACTATTCAAGCCACTAAGGCATATGGGATGACTCAAATCCATTAAGATTTACTTGAAAAGATTCCACTACTTTCCTATTGGTCTCAGGGCAAAATATCTACTCTACATTTCTAAAATATTCTCTTCAGCACTCAAAACAAGTGGTTCTCTCCAACCATTCAAAAATTAGAGATTGGTGAACAGTACAGAAAGGTACAAGAACACTTTTGCATTTAACTAAGTACATAACAAGGTACAAGAAGTGTTTATGGTTGCGGTAAGGTTAAGGAAGAGATTGATGAATAATCTTGGACGATGAATTCAGCCGTTGTTAAGCTTGTAGAAGGTGTTTTGAGAGGATTTCAACCATTGCCAAGCTTATAGAAGGTGTCTTGAGAGGATTCAGCCATTTGCCCAAGCTTGGAGATGAAGTCTTAAGAGGATTCCCAAATTACTAGGTAGGCTTCCATGCTGCCTATTTATTTTTGTTGTTTATCAAAATCTTCTTCTCTTTCCCGTTGGATGTTCAATTTTACAAGAGTAAGGCCACTTGGCTTACTCTCTCTTTCTTCTTTGTCTTCCATGGTTGAGCCTTTGGCCACCATGTCATTTTTATCTCTATTTTGGGGCTTTGGAGATGTTAAATCTCTCCTTTAGTTGGCTTCTTTTTAAGCCATTTTCTTGTTTTAAAATGGCAAAGTCAAGCTATTGAAAAATTTGTATGTTGCTTGCTTGTATATTGCACCTGTTCGTTGTGGAAGTGGTAGTGGAACTGGGTTTCCATGCACTCCTACGTGGGTTGATTATAACGTAGTGGAAGTGGCAAGAGGGAACATAACTTCAATGTCCTATGTATATTTGGCATGGTGGAAGGCATTGATCCCCTCCCATGACCATGAGAAGCAACACAAAGGTGAGGAATGACCATGAGAAGTATGCTGGATTTCTATGGCTGTCTTGTGTCTTTGTTACCTTTTGGTGTCTTGATTTGAATGATTTATGGTTTTGTTTGGTTTTGGAAGCCTTTTTGACATAAAGTGTATGTGGCCCAGATGTGTATTCTTAGGGAGTGACCTATATCTTGCCCTATACCACCTAAACCTACCCATACCAAATCATTTGCCATGCCTTTGATGTAGGAATGCTCGAAGCTGGGAGTCTTAGGCTTGTAGGTGCCTAGGGCAGTTGCCCAATGATGGAAAAAGGATGGGAGGCAAGCCCCTCCTTCGGTTGGCCTTGTGGTTGTATTTCGAGTTCGTGAAAACAAATTTTTAGTAGTTTTTACTTTGTTAGGAAAAAGACTTTTGGTCATTTGAGAGCCACGTAAATATGTAATTTAATTCAATATTATAATATAGATTTTCTGTAATGAAACATTTGTATGAAGTATTTAGAATGGTATAGTATTATTTAGTATTGAAGTATTCCTTCAGAAGTCTGTACCAGATGAAACAGGAAATAAAAAATATTTATTTTGCATTAAATTCCATGTGTTTATACTGTAATAGACATTTTATAATTTTGTGAATTTACAGTTGAAGAAAAGGATATTTTTTATTTTTGTAAATCTATTAAATGCTTGTTTAGCGAAGCTGTGAAAGGGTTAGTAGAATTCTGATAATTTTTACACATAAGTTATCCCTAGTTTTCTCAATTTCTATTGTATGATGAAGTAGATTAATTTATGAATTTTTGCAACAGATGGCATAATTTTAAGAGTTACGGTTAATTTGTTATTAATTATTCAAGTTTCTGGTGTAAAAGGTCATATTTTGCATTTATAAATAATCTGAACTCCTAATTTGTTTGCATGTGAAACGATGAATTAGAGGCTCCTAAATAATTTTATTATAATCTTGGCTAAATTTAGGACCCAATGCTGTTTGTTTCGTAATTTTTTGTTACCCTGTTTGCTAGTTATGAATTTTTGAAAAATGTCTCTGTAGGGTAATTTAAAAAAAATACAGGCCCTCTATAACGGTAGTGGACCGTTCTATAGGGCATGTCTAGGCCTAGAGCCGACGATCACCCATGTGACCTCGCGGCACACTGAGTTGGGCCTAAAGGCCAGTAGATGGGGGCTAGCAGTTTTAAAACCGTGGTTTAGAAGAGTTGGTCATGTGACCAAGTGAAGGCGGTTACACTGCTGATAGGGTAGGCGGTTTGTTAACTAACAGTCTGGCCATATACAAATTTAAACAATTAAAACACAATTTATGTATTTAAAATCAAACTTTAAAAATCATAAAGTAAAAATCTCCAACTTGATTAATGAAAACCAAAACTATTAGAACCATGGAGACCTGAATTTTGCCGCTTGATTGCGGGAGCTTGGTAACCCATAGGAGGGGCGATTTCAAAAGGGATCTTCCTCCATTTTTTTACTCTTCTGCATGAAACTAGTTTTCAGCCTTGAAGGTGCATATTTTCCCAGATATGACTCTTTTGACTCAGGTAAGCCTTATGACTCTATGACGACCTCATGGAACAGTTTTGTGACCATGAGTGTGGAGACCTGGTTGCTCGGAAGCGGTGCAACCCAAAGGAGACGCCCCTCAGTTTTTTGTCCTCTTCTGCATGGAAGTGATTTCAAACCCTGAATCATTACGGTTTTCATCTTGTGTTGGTTTTGTCCTTGGGAGGCTTGTTTGGACCTTAACGACTATCATGGGCTCCTAAGTGCTCGGATCGGGTTACTCCAAAAGGAGACCCCTATTGTTTTGGAGTCACCTACAACTTGAGATAAGAATATTAGTCTCAAACTAAACTTGTTTGAAAATTATACCTTGTGGTGGCCATTAATCATTGTGGAGGAGCTTGAAGCTCCCAAACCTATTCAACGACCGTGGGAGACTGAGTCCTCGTAGGAGCTTTCCGTCGAACCGAGTACTTGTAGAATTATAGCATGCATATTCATATCAAGTCATAAAATAAAAACTATTTAGGCAAAAGGTCAGAGACTCCATTAATGACACTCGTTTAGAACAGAGGAAGAAGAGGAGGGATGACTATGGAAGAGTCATCCTCCAACACCTCCTTCCTCTTCCAAAATATGAGTTTTTTAGCTATATGGCTGAATTGGAGACCTTATAGCCTCCACGAGGATATTTGGTCACTTATTGCTTTGACTAGGTCTGATGGTTGAGATCAATTTGATCCAACGATGGAGATTGGGTGCACCAATCTCAAAGGGCCTAAACATGATATTTTTCATTGAGGTCCCACGCAGTCTAATTGATATTTGTCTTAACACTTTTCTTGAAAGCAAGTCAACACGAAATTAGACGTTGGTGATGACTTAAGTGTGAATCAAGGCATGTGATTGGCCATAATCGATCGGAAACCAAATTTGAACTCCGTTGGGAGCTGGGACGTTTTGTTCTAGTAAGTGGTTACTCGAACCCACCTCTATTTAGTTGTGCATTTCTTTTCGTCCTTAGGGTTGTGAGGCCCGTGAAGGTGGTGGGTTCCACTAGGGGTTGTTGGGTCCACTAGGACAACTCAACGAGTTGTAGGCTTGTGTGTGAGCTTGCAAGTCATTTAAGGCAAGTGGGACCCACAAGGTTGCATGGTGACTATGCGTCCACTTGTGTTTGCCTTATTGCCATATGGTTATTAGAGTTGTGTAGAATGTGCTTTATACATTCTATAAAAAAAAATTGTCTTGTTTTGTGTGTTTCATTGTGTCAAGTTTTTAGCATGACACGTCAATGAGGCAAACACAAGTGGACTCACTATACAAGCCACTTAGGCGCATGGGATGACTTAGATTTCATTAAGACTTACTTGAAAAGACTCAAGTACTTCCCTATTGGTCTACGGCCAAAATATATGCTCCATATGGCTAAATTATTCCCTTAAGCACTCAAAACAAGTGGATCTCTCCATCCATTCAAAAATTTGAGATAAATAGGGTCACTTGAGTGGCTTACACATGATTTAATAAAGAATAAAAATTTAATAACAAACAACCTAAGGTTAAAAAGAGAGGCGAACGTTGTCCAAGGGGTGAATAGTACAAAAAGGTACAAGAACATCTATGCATCTCATTAAGCATAACAAGGTTCAAAAAGAGGTCAGTGTTGCAGTAAGGTCAGGTAGATGAGTCGCCACTCTACCTCTGATGTGATCATGTCCGTCGTAGTCCTAGTTCCCTCGTTGGCCCCCCTTGTCACCTACACATTCATTGCACACATAAAATTTCCTACCCTGGATGCCAAAGTTGCAAAATATAAGGAAACAAATGATCTCAATCCAATCAACAAATACACAACAAATGCAAGGCATCATATATCAATGTGGGTATTCAATACCAAGTAAATAGACATGTATAATCAATTTCATGTTCAATAACAATCAATCCAGTGATATTACATCAATATACATCATGTAATCAGATACACAACTCAATTAACTAATATTAATGTATAGAATAATCATCTAGACTAAGCGTTCATCTCTTCTTGTGTAAGCAACACATGAATATCTCAAGCTTATATAATCCCTATCTCGGTCTCAAAGACTCAACCACATCTCATGTCTCAAATATACGTATGCCGCATCTCAATAGGACATGTGAACAACATAATGTGTCTAAAGTAAGCATTGTGAAAATAGAGGTCTCACACAAATTGGATGGGTCACAAATCTCTACCTGTAATGTGAGGCATAAAAATCTTGTGAACTAGTGTTTCACCTTTTTAGCATTCTCCTCTTCAACAAATCTTAGATCATCCTCCATATCAGCTGTATCTGAGTCTGCTAGTTCAGAAAAAGGATTTGCAAGTTGGATTTGAGAGGGAGAGATGCATTCTTACCTTTGTGTGCAAAGACCCTCTGAAATTTATTTTTCTCTTGCTGTTTAATTTGTCAATGTTGATTTTGCTGAATATTCTGCTTTGCATCTGAATTTTTCTCTGAATTTGCAGCTTGCTTCTCAGGATGTGCAGCTTGTGGAGTCTTTTTTGGTTGAGGTGGATGAGTAGTGCTATCCTTATCTTCCTTGTGCAGGCAGACTCTAGCTAGATGACCATGTTCGTGGCAATCCAACAACTGAATGTGATGTTTTCATAGTGTAATGGCTGTTCCCATTCTATTCCACCCATGGCTAGCACTATTCTTTCTGGGATTGGCTTATTTAGAACGAGATTGACACAAATACGTGCAAGTTTAGTACTCTAAAATTTTGTGTGAACTCTGAGGCTGCAATATATTCACATACAGAAGTTCCTATTTTATTAGCATGTTCTTGCTGATATTCACATGGTAGCAGCAGGAGCCTTATCCTTATCGGGACTGTGCTTGGGAGATTTTTAGCTGGGTTAATAACTGGAGACCAATGCTTCATTAAGAGTTTTGATTTATTCATGAATCAGGATCCTCCTTGAAAAGCTTGACTCCTCTCTTGTTTGGTGGAGAATACTGCTAGAAAATATTATCCTTCTAGCATCAGTAAGATATCCACCAAGCCTGTTGGTTGCCAGTTCTCTCGGATCCTAACTCATAAGAAATTTTGGCCCTGGGAAGGCTCCAATAAATCTGCAGATTAGTGCTTTTTTCTTTAACTACCAAAGTCTTCCTTTCATTTCATCCATTGTGAATATGATTTTTGGAGGAGTGTCCATTTTTAAATAAAAACTGGATCTCCTTTTTTGTGAGAAAATTGGGCTTTGTTATTGTCCCTTTAGCATGGTAGTGAAGGAAATGCTGGAGCTTTTATTTACAGATCTGTGATATCTCATTAGAAACAGCAGATATGAAATTTTGAGTTGGACATTGTGGGGTTGGATTGTGTGAGGAGGTCGTGGCCTTCTCATACAAGTGGGTGGATCTGTGATCCAATCAGCCTATCAACGTGTTGGGATCTAGAAATCCTGTTGGGGTGGCTGGTTTGATGAGTTTCACTGGAGGATAAGTCACATGGGTGGAGTTTCAATTGAATTGATTCCCTAAGCTGTTGGATATGACAACAGTGGGTTAAAGAGTCCGAATATTCCTATAAACAGTTGGAAGAGGAGGCTAAAAGGACCATCATCTACTAAAAGAAACATCATCTAAAAAAAGAAGCAAGGACGTCAAGATATTATGCAGGATATAACCATTGTATGCATGTGTATTCTTCCTAAGAAACTGCTCAATGTCATCAAAATAAAACCCAAACAATGCTGGAGGGAGACTGTAACCTTTGTTGAGCGCTTATAATAAAGTCAAATAAACTGACATTGACAGTCAAATTTGCAGGATGTACCTGCATCACTTTTAGCTCACTGATGGTGTTGGAGAGTGTAAGAGAGTATTTAGTCTTTTTGTGTTTATCAAATAAAAGGTATGGATAAATGCATCATTGAGCGGATGTGGATATTCTTGAGGATTTATTCATTGGTCTTTGTAAAACAGTGGCAGAAGTTAGAACATCCACATTCAAGGCATAAACTGTCAGTTGATTGATTTTATCTCAGGGTTGATGCGGAAGGCACCAAACATGTGACTACTTAATTGAATGGGACAATTCTTCAAGGAAAAAGTAAATCTAGGGAGTATTGACTCTTGAGTTCAAGGAAAGATGCAAGACCCTTGGTAATGGTTAACCAATACACAGCCTACCCTTCGGCTTTCAACTGTCCCTTTGCTAGAGCAAGAGCATAAAATGAAGCATACCTTGGTAATGATGCTGGTGGTAGTCTGTTTTCAAATTGGAATAAGCATAAATATTTATAACCTGGATTAGTCTAAATCATGGCAACCAAGGATGGCCCAGTCGTGTGTAAAAACAAAAATTTAGAGTATTGTTCACTACAAAAACAGAAAAGAGCAATTGATCAATTTTCAGGATGTTTTTAAAAACTGAAAAAGTGCGTGCATCACATCTGTAGGTTACATCACATGAAAAGATACGCCACACCATATTATTTTACCCCTTTCAAAATAAAAAAGCCATGTTCCATCAGTTTACTTGAGCAGGGGATACTGAGATAGGAAGACCTGTTTCCAATATTGTGTTATGTTATCATACATAACTAAAATTGATTCAATTATCTTTGAGGTTAACCATATGGTGAAGATATTGATCATATTAAATTGAAAGAAAAATTCTAACGTTTAATTCCTTCCGATATTTTTGTTTTGCCCTTTAATCTGAGTTTCGGTTAATTATATGGAGTGACAAATCTCACTGTACCTTGGAAATTTATTTTTCATTCCTTTTGAAATGCACACTACAAATCTTGCAAAATAAATCATAAAGATGATCGCCAGTTGAGACTTAAGTATAAGAGCTGAGAATATAAACATAATTTCACTTGTGCAGGTATTTAGGCTATTGTGCATGGCGAGGTGTTTTTGATTATTCCAAGCTTGATTCACCTGAGATGATTACTTCCATTAAGAATGTTTACCCAGATCTTGGAAAATGTTTGTATTTTGACCTTGCTGAGGGAACTCATTCTGTGCTTTACGAGTTGCATGGTAAAAGGCTTAATTGGCTTTGGTATGTCAACCAGCCTGAACCTTATATGAAGGTATTTAAATGCCTTTTAAAAAACATTTCTGCAGTTTTGTGTTTGCTGGGTGGGGCGGTTAAAGACGAGATTCATTTCTATCCTGGACATCTCATGCCTATGAGATACGGAATAGTTTCTCAATCCGATTGTTTATTCTGGTACAAGTTATTTAATGTGATGTTCAGCAAACAAGTTCTACTTACATAGGGAAGCCATTTGTAATTGTTTTCTTAATTGACAATGTTTTTGTTGTCCTTGTGAATTACTCTACTCTGCGGCTGTTTTGAGCATAATTTTCTTATTACCAAGAGATTGTTCATTTTATTTACTCCTGTCCTTAATTGTTGTATGTATCTGCTTGTTCTCTTTTGAGTAATCACCCGTTTGTACCTTACTGGGGTTATGCCAGAATAGGTTTATGTACCTTTCCGGGGGAATTGAGGCCTCAGCTCAGCTCTAGTTTACTGTGATCATTTTTAACATTCCATTGCCACATTGAACAGTGGAACTCTCTGTTTTTCTACTAGATATTAATTAGTCTTTATTTTGTATATTAAATCTATTGCTTTGTTTCACAGATAAACTCATTAACTGCAAAAGTAGACAAGAGGGCCATTGAAAAGATGCATGAAAAAGCCAATGAGACATGGGTGCCAGAATTATCTGCCCTTATGAAGGCAACTGCAGAACCATTTATAAATGTTCTATATGATCGAGAACCTCTCAAACAACTTGTTTGGGGTCGTGTGGTGCTGGTGGGTGAAGCTGCCCATCCAACTTCCCCTCATGGACTAAGAAGCACAAACATGTCAATCATAGATGCAAGTGTTATTGGTCAGTCAATTGCAAAGTGGGGCTTTGAAAATATTTCTTTAGCATTAGCAGAATACGAGTCCACTCGGCTGCAAGTGACATCAGAGCAAGTGTTCTACTCCCGACGTTTAGGTCTTCTAAAACAGGGTTTTCTGTTTGATCCCCCCCACAGTTTTCCTTGGGTTGAGGCAGATTCAGACCTCTGTGATCAGCTGCTTCAAAAGAATATGCCTTTCTTGTAACTTAATTATTAGATGGAAGACATAAAATTGAGGTTTTGGGGTTGGCATTTTTAAATTTATCCTTATACAGGGCTTTCAATATGTGTAACTGCAGATGTATTATGTGTGAGTTCCCTGTTAAGAGGAACTATTGTTAAAATCTTTTCATGTTAAGCTACAAGCATCAGATCTAAGGGGTGTGTGTTGATAAATGTAGTCAGCATCAGATCTAAGGGGTGTGTGTTGATAAATGTAGTCCTCATCGAAATGGGTGATTTCTGTTGAGTTATTATTCGTCAAATTCGCAAAATAAAGATTTTTCTGATCATGGAAGAAAGTTTGTGGTGTTTATTAAAATTATGTATCAAATATATTGTAAATCTATATATTTGTCCATGCCACATTTTGTAAATTAATTTATTTCTTTCCTAAGTTGTTGAATTTGGCCCTCCCCCTTGGTACTGATTGGGTACGATACATGTTTACACAAAATGTAATACATCCCAAGAATTGTACGATAGTGTTCCCCTGAGAAACATAATACACTAAAATTGTAGTGTTAATGTACTTTGTTTTAGTATAGTATGCAAAATTTTCAAATTTTCTTGCTTAAGTAAATTTTCTTACTTAAGTGTTAACAACGAGAAACCAAATCTTAAACTAGATGAAAGTAAAATACAATAAATCTAAAACTAATATAAATATAACCTTTTTGTAAAAACTAATTAAGGTAATGTTTATTATGTCAATAGGCACAACTATAATGATAGGGTGGGAGGAGCAAGTGTAATTTCGTGAGACGTCAATAAAAATAATTGACTTTAAATAGTCTATTTTGTTGTCATAAGATTGTTTTTCTTCTTACTTGGAGAAGGCGACATAAAAGTCATGATATCTAATACATATGATGTGGGGTCCATTTGACTTTTCTAGAAAGAGAGTTTCGAGCTCAACACAATGGTGTAGCTAGATTGAAGCCCTTTGTTACTAGTTAGTGAAGATTTTGCAAAAAAGTGGAGTCGCTAATCAATGTAGAACCCTCAAATATGAAAAACTACATGAAAAATCCAAAATAGGCACCTCAAGATTGATATCTTTTAGGTAATTTTTAAATATATGTATTTAAGATATCTAAGCTAGTTCCTCAATCCATCTTTGTGTATTCTAAATGAAATGAACATTCTTTTCAATATATTTAGTAGAATTGACATTTGTAATATAGATAAATGGATTTTAATCAAGTTGCAATACAAATATCCATAAATATTTAACTAGGCCTAAACATATCTAAAACATCAAGTCAAATCTAATTAATTTTCCTAAAACTAGAGTACTAAAGACTAAACAAGGGTTTATAAATGTATCTTGAATATTAAGATATTTGGAGGCATTTGTTGAAGTCCAATACTGGACATCATGTATTTATGGCAAGACAACGAGAACATTGAAAATTCGTGGCAAATGAAGGATCTTATCAAAACTGTCAAGTTCAATTTTTGGGCACTACAACCATAGTGAATACAATTATGGGAAGTGTGTAGGGACAATTTGTTTTGATGATTGTGTTTTTTAGATACGAGGCTTCAAAAACCTCACTTAGATTTGGGAAACTTCACACCGATCATTAGCAAAATGCACTACTTCTTGCCCTAACTAGGTAGCTAGCCCTGTAAATGATAAGGGAAATGACATGTTTTGGGGCATGTGTTGTACCAGGTTATGGCCAAACTTCCTTGATAGTTGTCAAGGTCCTCATTGATGTCCAATGTCGAAAACAACACTTCAATAATTGTAGTAATTTATCAACCAAACAAACAAGTGCAATGTGTAGATCAACAATTCATAGAAGGTTAGATCATTGTTAGTGATTGAAATACAAAACAATTGAAAGACCATAACATTCTAAGTCTAATCCCTATAATTGAGCAAGACTAAACAAAAGGTGAATCAAATAGAAGACACAACACAAACATTTTATACCTTCCTTGAAAGACCCCCTTTCCCTGCCGGTTTGAAGAGGTATGTGCTTGGATTATAGAACTAGAGGTATTTGGCGATATCGAATCCACATGCGGACATCTCCCCTTGTTTATACTTGATTTGTCTTGAGAATTGTGAAGCTCCTTATTTATTTTGGTAGAGTAAGTTTAGGTTCAAGAAGCTTGTCTATAATGGAAGGGGGACCTTCAATTTATAAACTTGTTTAATTAATGAGGACTATCCATATTGATCTCCACATGGAGGGCTAGGAATGAGTCCTCACCCTTATCAATGTTGGGGGTTGGAAATGTAAGAGGGTCCATTTTAGGAAATTTGGAGTGTAGAAGAGATTTGGAAGAAAAGTGTTATCATGACCCCTTTTGGAGTGTGTAAGGTGTACAAGAGTGTAAGAACTTACTTGCACTCATCTTCTTTCCCATTGACTTTGTCCATGTGATGTCATCAAGATGAGACAGTAAAATAATTTTTTTTATTTTAGATAATAGAACTTTGTAAAAAACCATAGAATTTTGCATTAGATAATGTTTAGGTTAATTAATTAGGTAATTAATTAACCATTAGAGGAATATAGCATTTGTAATGTCATTTGTCCAATTAAATGTTCTTTTAATTGCCCTAGAATAAAACTTGCAAAGGGTTAGGTTCATTTGAGGTGTGCATGATAAGATTCTTGTGACATTATGGTGCATTGCCCCAATTGGAACATGTTGTAAATCTTGGATTAATCGATAGTTGTGCAAGTAAATTGGATCAACTGATGACTTCTGAATGAATTTGTGTGTGATTTATGAAAATCATTCTGATTGCAGTTTAAACATAGAAGTGGTGAAAACAAAGTGTCTACATTTTTCCCTTGTTTGAGAAGATGTTATGAGACACAAGGCAAAGTAACATCTTTTCAAATAATAAAAAGTTGTTAAGAAGAAATTTTAAATATTGAAGGATGATGTGTTCACAGTCGTTAAATTTGCAAGCCAATGGGTTTAGATTGATGTCCCAAAGGGCGTTTGATAAACCTTGGATGCCCCATTGAGGGAACGATATGAGACAGATGAAAACAGATGGGCCCTCGAAATGAGAAGACAACACGGTCCATAGGAGAAGAGGACATGAGAGAGCAGGTCACGAGGATACATAGAGTTAGAGTTGATTGGTTTGTGATGATTGATCTTGTATTATTGACTATGACCTATAAATATTTGTGATGTATATGCCATTGTTATTTCAAGGTACATGACATTCATTTTGATCTGACGAATGTATACAGATTCTAAACTATTGTTATATATATATATATATATGATCTTTTTGATTCAGTCTTGTTATTGCCTCATGATGATAGAAATAGAAATTGTGATTAGATTTAAATTGATGTTTTTTTATTCATGTTGATATGGATGTTGGTGCAAAAGATTTGTTTGCCATGATTCTATTGTTTAATCATTGTAGATATGTACGAGTAGAAAATGTGATTGATTGTCATTTCTTGTACTGCAATGTGATATGATACGACTTGGCATAAAAGATTGATATTGGATCATGTTGGAAAATGTTTATGAATTTTTGTATACGCTCATTTGTGGATACATATCATGAGTAGCATATAGATTAGACATTTTGTGTAGTTGATTGTGTTGAGATTGGTAGACAAGGACATTTATTACTGTGGCATCACTTGTTAGACCCCTAGTTCTTAATTTTTGATTTTGCATTTGATATTATGCATCATAATTATAAATGAATCATGATAACATTGGATGCCAAAAGCATAAAAAATTGATTTAAATGCAAATATAAACAACTTAGGATCAAGATATAAAAAATCTAGACCTAAGTGTAAAACATAGTGCAATAAACCAAAGGCAACCAAGGAAAGCCAAAATAAAACACACCAACAAGCAAGCAAGCAAACATGTATAGACAGATAATCAAAAAGGAACAAACAAGTAGATAGTTGTCTTCTGTGCATGTGTGGAAATAAGGTGCTACTCTTGGGTGTTGTCGCATAGGTAAGTGAAATATCAAATAAGGCTTTGGGACAAGCCTTGTTACAAGGGGGAATTGAAGAATAAGGAAGGGATGGCCAAGTTGGGTTGAAATGCCCCATGCATCCAAACATTTCCTACATAGTCCACTGTAGACTTTAGGCCAAATGTAGTTCTCCTAAGAAACATGATAAGAAGAGAGGTAATGACAAGAGATAAGGTGCAATTGATAGAAGAAAATAGGAGGGAATCATAAAATGACAAGAGTTTTCTAAATGCTTGGCTCACAAAATGGTGAGTGTGTTGAATTGATTGGGGAAATATGGACGGCAGTAAGAGTGGTCAAGCTATCCCTAAGTACCTCATGTATCTAAGTGCTACTTATATAGTTTGTGCGGACCTCATGTTTATGTAGTTCTCCTAGAAATAGGATTAAGAAGAAGAAATGACAATGTTTCTTGGAAATGATCGTGATAGGATAAGAGGTTACCACCCAAGAGATGTTGTAAATGCAAATGGAGGTTACTCATGCCAGACTTCACATAGTGCCATCTAGGATAAGATGACAAATTGTTCAAAAATATTGCTTTGGTTCAACCTTTTCAAGGACTTAAGATTTTGTGGCTTTATACCTCTCGTGGAGATTCTAAGCCATTTTTAACATTTAAGATTTTTGGGTTTTTCAAATGTTTAGGATTTTGTAGTTTTTCAAATATTTAGGATTTTTAGGTTTTTCAAATGTTTAGGATTTTTAGAATAAAATATTTACAGGAATATTTAGCAAGTAGGATGTAAAAGGGGATAGAGACAAATGTAGAAGGGAACCATCTAACAAAGGAAAAAGTAACCTTGGGTAAGGGTTAAATGGCTAACTTTAAAAATGGTGAGAGCATGGCTGAAATCGCTCGTAAAATGGTGAGAGTGTGACTTAAAATGCTCATAAAACAATGAGAGCATGGCTTAAAATGATAAAAAAATGGTGAAAACGTGGCTTAAAATAATTGTAAAACATCGAGAACGTGGCTTAACAATGTTCACAAAACAACGAGAGCATGAAATGGGGGTGGTCAAACTGACCTAAAAAACAGAGCATTGTCAACATAGTCTGAATGGACCATAAGCCATTACAGTTCAAACTATAGTGAAATATACCACTAATCAACAAGAAGTTGGGATATGAAGATAGTAAAGTGAGAATAATGGTATAGGACTTGGAAAATGCTGAAATATGCATGTTTAAGGACCACTACACGGGAAAACCATGCATAAGTGCTCCAAAATACTACTTTCAAAGATGTGTTGATGATGACCAAATTTGAATTGCCTACTGAATCTTTCTCTGAATTTGGTAGCTAAATCTTTCTATTGTACCTATAGACCTAAATCAAGATCATGAGGGTAATAGGATGAGAAAAGGAGAGGAACTAAAATAATTAGAAAAATGAATGAAGGACAAGTGATGGGCCACGCCCCCAAGCGGGGGTTCTCATAGATAATGTTCAAGAAAATCAAACATAAATCAAGCATAAAAGCACTTGAGATGCATAATATTCATGGGCTAACGTAGATATTGCTCATCTAGTGTATCCAACTTGTATGCTCTAGACCAATAGTTATCCATAATAATGAATGGTCCCAAACAATTAGGCTCAAATTTGATCTGATTTCCTCGCTTGGCATTGGTATTTTTCTAACTCTCTTTCAACACAGGATCACCAAGTTCAAACTCTCTAGGTTTGATGCACTTGTTATAGCTAACATGTAACATGTTCTGATATGCTTTCAAATTATTCAAGATAGCTACCCATTTTTCATCAAGTAGTCCCAGTTCTTGTAATCAAGTAACTCTATACTCCTCATCGTCGATGATATCCTGCAATGAAATGCACAAGGAAGACAACTCGATCTCAATAGGGAGAATAAATTCAATGTCATAAAATAGGGAATATGTTGTGGCCCATGTGGGGGTTTGAGTATTAGTACAGTAGGCCCAGAGGGCGAGAAACAATTACAAGTGTCTATCACAGCCAACAACAATTAACAATTTTTCTAAGGATCTTGACAATGGTCTTCTTAGATGCCTCAGCTTGGCCATTATCTTGGGGAAAATAAGGAGTGGAAAACCATTTTTTTATATGGTATCAGGCACATAGGGATATGATGTCCTTATTTTTAAAAGACTTGCCATTGTTGGAAATAATATTAGAGAGAATGCCATAGTGACAGATAAGGTGGTTCACAATGAATTTGGAAATTTTCTTATTGGTTATGTGAGGGAATTGCTTCAACACACTTAATAAAATACTTGGTTGTAGTGAGAATGTGATTGTGGCCATCTAAAGTAGTAGGATTGATTTTACCTACGAGATCAAGTCCCTATGTTGAAAATGACCAAGGAGTAATGATCAACTGAAGTGTTCATGCTAGAGCATGAATGAGATTAACATGTTTTTGACAAGGCACATACTTATTGACATACACACATGCATCTACTTCCATAGTGGGCTAATAATAATCGGTTCGTAGGAGTTTCTTGGTAAGGACCATTCCACGGGTGTGGGCCCCATAAATCTCTCTATGTACTTATTTAAGTGTTAATCCAGATTTTACTGAAGTTAAACAATGAAGCAAAGTTCCATCATAACCTCTATGATAGAGTGTAGCACCGAGTAAGGTATAACAAGAGGCATTATGAATAGAGTATTTTTTGTTGATTATGGAAAATATTGTTAAGAAGAATGTGGTCATGGATATAAATCATGGTACCAAGGTGAGCTGGGACCAACAATATCACATACCATCTCAAATGTTGAATGATAATGAGTTGGTTTCAAAAGATGTTCAACAAGGAATTGGTAGTCTCAGACATGATTTGCTATCTATATCAATAAGTTAATTATTGTCATTGCATCTACTATCTTATTACTAGCCCTTGAAATCTACTCAAACTGGCTATGATCGAAGTTTTGCTTAAGGTTATCGACCATGATTTTATAAGGTAAATATTTTCATCCTTTATTTGTTATTGATCAGTCACATGATTAATAGTTAACTTAAAATCCCCATGAACATGCAATTTCTTAATATTTCATTGTACCACAAGGTGAAGCTCTGCAATGAGTGCTTCATATTCTACAATATTATTGGTATAAGTGAAATCAATATGGAAAGCCTTGGGAATAAGATCTCCCTACGGTGTTATGAACAAAATTCTAGATCCAAATCCATGAGATGTGTAGAAACCATCAAATTATAGTGTCCACTATTGAGATTTAGAAGGTGTTTCATCTAGAGTCAAGATTGACTCATCAGGGAAACCAAATGTGAGTGTTTTGGTATCAGATAAGGGTGCTTCGGCAAGTTGATTTGCAAGTACTTTCCCCTTAATTGCTTTATGATGTACATATTCAATCTCAAATTAACTTAAGAGCATAACCCATTTAGATATACAGCTAGTCAACGCTGCCTTGAAAAGTAAATACTTGAGTGGGTCCACTTTAGAAATAATAATGGTTTCGTTGTTAAACATGTAATGTTGTAACTTTTGGGATGAAAACACCATTGTTAAGAAGGCTTTTTAAATTGGCATATAATTGTGTTCATAGGCAACTAATGTTCTGCTTCAATCATACACGGCCCCTATTGCAAGTTTTGTTACTGAAATTTAGAGAAGTAATAGTTTCCCAGGTGTTGGTGGGGCTAAGATAGGTGGATTTGCCAAATAATCCTTCAAATGATCAAATGCTTATTGATAGTCAACGTTCCATGAAAAGGTGGTGCCCTTCTTCAAAACATAAGTGAAAGGATGACATTATCCACCAATTATGAAATGAAACGTCAAATAGATTGAATTTTTCCATGCAAACTGTGGAGTTGATTCAAATTAGGAGGCGGCATTTCTGTAACAACCTTAACCTTGGCAAGATAAAATTCAATGCCCCTATGAGAGACAATGAAATATAGTAATTTATCAGAAGTGACACTAAATAAACTATTATCAGGATTAAGACACACCTTATATTCATGAAGCCTTTCAAATATTCTTCGTAACACTTCTAGATGGCCTGCCCTAGTCTTTGAATTTTCCAAAATGTTGTCCACATAGTCTTCTACAATATCTTACATCATGTCATGAAAGATAACAATCATTGCATGTGGATATGCAGCAATGATGTTCTTGAGGCCAAATGACATCACTTGATAACAAAATGTTCCCCATGGAGTGGTGGATGTTATTTTGTGTTGATCTTTAAGTAATATTTTTCTTTGATTATACGCTGATAAGACATCCATAAGAGATAAAATCTTATACCCTACTATGTAATCTACTATCATATCAATTTTTGGCAAATGAAAATCATCCTTTAGCATGCCTTATTGATATATGTAAAATATATGCATATGCAGATTCCTTATGGTTTCTTGCTAACTAGGACGATGTTGGATATCCATTTTGAATAGTTTATGGGATGAATACATCCTACCCCCTATATTGTTTCCAACTCCTTTCTAAAAGTATGACAATGCAAGAATGCATTTTTATCAACTTTTGTTTGATTGGATTTGCATCCAAGTGTACAACAATACAGTGTACAACCAAAGAAAGATCCAAGCCATGCATATTTGAATAGGACCAAGAAAAAATATCAATAAACTCCCAAAGGAGGGCAGTAAGGATTTCATGTTCCTTTTCAGTGAGGGATGCTCCAAGTTTGATCCACTTTGGATCATCTAGTGTTCCAATGTTTACTTTTGTGGTATCTTCCACGAGCAGTGTAGAATCATCTTCTAGAATAGTCGGTAATGAGGTGCATTGATCTTATTCATCAGCTTATGGCTCAACTGGCTCGTCAAGTTCACCCATGTAATAAGAATCAGAATCAACAAAGGCTGGCAAAGACCACTCAACAAATGTATGCAAAAAATTTTGAACCAATTGTTCAAATACCTTTTGATCTTATAAATTAATTCCTGACCCACATGAGATTTTGGGACTACAGGCACCCTGAGATTGATTTGAAATAGGGTGAACTTCCCCATTGAATGGCACCTGAAATAGGTTTTCACCATAGGTCTCATCTTTTTCTTTACTATTTACCTGGTCCAAAAACACTTCAAAGAGGTTTTCACTTTGGGACCTCAATGTTTCATTTTCTTTATGACCAAAGAAGTTCACATGCTATCCAAAATGTCTAGTGTAATGAAGAATTTTTGTGTATTATCACCAATCTATAAGACTGCCTCTAAGGCCCACGAACTCGTAAATTGCCTCATCATTTTGGAAATAGTCCAATGGTATAATGGAATATTGTTGGTCCCAGTCAATCAACCAGGGGTGATGTAGGGAAATAAGGGAAATATGAGTGATAGAAGTGATGGTACAAATGGTATTGAGATCAAAAAGGTTGGTATCAACTAACTCATCATAGATGCTAAAATAGGACTCTATATCGATGTCAACATCTTCATCGTTAGTCATTAAAGTAATATCACTCTTGAGATCTAAGGGGTCATCCCTAGGTGGTTTTTATTCAATACCTCAAGTTCATTTGTGTTTGGTAGTAGATACAGGCTCAATAGGACCTTGTTGGTTTCCCCCAGGCCTTTGCCTTCATAAGCGTGGTTATCCATTTTTCTATTTGGAATAGTATACTTTTTGCTTTGGTAACAAGTGACAAAGTCATCATTATACAACCATTAATCATCACCTATGTGATGTTCTTGGTCTTGTAAAGTAGTTTTGACAAAAGAAATAGGTTCTTTTTGGTGAGAATCATCATTTTTGATTCATTCCATTCTAACACTCTTCACTTTGGGCCTAGCATATGATTTAAGTGATTTAGGCAATTTGGCTATATGAAAAGCATTGCCAATTCAGTGTTCACCATGGCCTTTGTCTGTAATGGTAAAATGGGAGGATATTTGAGGAGGCAATGCAAACGAAGTAGAGGCAAAGGTATTTGGATCCACATAATTTGGCTTAGGAGGTTGAAAGGTGACATCTTTATCCTTGTTAGGGATGTGCTCTAGGCCAAGCCGATAATTTACCTCTTATACTTTGATTCAAGATGTTTACAATACTGATGCAATTGCAAATCACAATGAATGGTGACTTCCATTCTAGAATGGGGGAATTTAATGCACTGATGTAGAGTGGAAGGTACTATACATACTTCATGCATCCAAGGTCACCCTAGGAGTAAGTTTTATGATAATTTTAGATCGAGAACATATAAAATGGTATATTGTGTTAGAGGCCCAACAACAACAGACAAATAAATAGTGCCCTGTGATTCTCTCCTCATTGTCATTGATTTAATGGTAATAATATCTGGTTGAAGATCCATTGTAGTGTAGCCCAAATGCTTAAATAATTTCAAAGATACAATATGAAGACCCAAACCATTGTCTATGAGGACACACTTGATATTATGTCTATAAATGAATACTTCTACGTAAAGTAGATTATTGTGGAGAGGACCAAGGGATTATATATCACTTTGGTCAAAGGTAAGCTATTGGCCTCAAGCTAAATGACCTATGAGTGCTTAGAATTTATCCAGAGCGACGTCATTGGAGACCTTGGATTGGATTAGAAGCTCATACAATATGTTCTTATGAATATCAGATGTACATAAGAGATCTAAGATAGAAATTTATGTGACTTTTTGTGCAATTATTGCATAATATCATAAGGATTTCCATTAGTAAAAGTAATTGGTTTGTCCTTTCAAGTCAAAGGAGCTTGAATGGGGTTATGGGAGAAGAAAGTGTGGAACCTTGGATCGTAACCTTGGAACGTCAAGTTGTGATTGTGCAACCTCCAGTTGGAAGTATGTTACTATAATTAGAAGAAGGGGAATGAGGGTCTAGAATGGTAACTCTTGGACATTGATGAGCACTAATGCCATTTTGAGCCAAATGGGGATTACCAACATATGGTGGTGGAGGTCCTAAAATGGAAGGTGGTGAATGTGGGGTATTGGGTATTATTGGTTGTTGGTTTAGGATTAATTTTGATAGTGGATATATGATCACTAGTAATGTGATCTACGTTGTTGTGTCAAACAACACACCCCATTTTTAGGACGTAAATAGAGACCCTCTTTCTTTTTAGCTAACTTTTGGTGATATATCTCATGATTATGTTTTTCATAGAAATTTGGATTAATATTTGCAATGCTTCTTAGCCAAATCTTCAATAATCATGATGTTATTCACAGTCTATTTCCATTTGTTCTAAATAATTCTACCATATATTTATTTAAGCAATAACATATGAATGTTTGGGATTAAAACTCTATTTTATATTGAATGACTGGTTTCAATTCTTATATTATTTGACTACTTATCGCATGAAATTCACTTGGCAAAACGTAACTTTATCGATAAATATTTGCTTAGTTGATTTCTTATTTTCTCACAGGTTTTGAAGACTTCCCAAGGTCACCTAGATCCTTTCACGCATCAAAATCTCATTGACGCATGGCTTCAGAGTCAAATATTTTTTTAAAAATGACTAAGTCCTTTTAAATCCCTAGGGCCGCAAGATGGCACCATCCCAAGAGCTCAAAACTTTGAAGGAATTAAAGAATTAGTTCAAAAGCTTTGGACCTTGAAAGCTTAGAACCTTGGGGGGTATTAAGGCATTAAACCAAAATCCCAAGAGTTGATCGATATTGGCAAAGGCCTGTGGCACTGAGGCCCCAATAAGATACCACATGGTACCTTCTCAGAAGCCTGGGAGCCCAGAGCGATTATAACATTAACCTGGGAGCTAGGGGCGTTGTTAGTTGTTGGATTATTTATGATCCAAATTTATTAGTTTAGTTTATTTTATATTTTGTTATTAAGTTTTAGTTCACGGGAATTGGTTGGATCCCATAACCACCTGTAAAAGCTTTATAAGCTTTTACCTTATTTATAAATAACTCAATTCGAAATAATAATTTATTATCTTTTATGTGAAATGCAATGTCCATGATGTAATTTCTGAGTTATTCCTCTTGGTATTGGGACCATTAGTGATAAGAGAGCTCTTGGTTGCTCAAAGAGGAATGACGAGTGAATGAATTTGAAACCCTGGATTCTCACGAAGGTTTGAAGAGGACAGAGCCAACAGACCCTGGCATGGTTAAAGATATTTGAACAATTTTTTTTGGGAGTTTGAGAAAATTTTGTACAATGTCTGGCTTTGAAACCTTCTTCTAAAATTCAATAATCTTGTATGGATTTAATTTGTTGAAAGCTAGATATCCTTCCAAAGATAGAATCACTGAATAAGTACAACCTAGATATGCATATTTATAGTATTTAATGATAAAATAATTAAAAGAAAGGGAGAGGGCTCAAATCTTATCACAAAATTGTTATCATATTTTTTTGTCTCCATAACACCAAAATGGCATGATCCAAGAGAAATATGGCATGGGTTTGAAGCCTTGATTTATTTTCCTATGTCAGCGTCCATTTATTTCCCCAAGTCAAAAATTAGTGTGGCCCTCAAAGTTCCAAATCAAATTTTTTACATGCAAGTAAATAAGGGTTATAGTTTTTTACATTTGCAGATTTTTTATTTTTGAAAAATCTAAAGATAGTTTAAATTAAATATCTTGCAAGATCCAAAGCTAGCTATCTTTTTGGTCGCATTCAACATTGTGAGCATTGAATTGTGATACTTTTTTCGACCATACATTATTTTATGTAAAATTGGTCATGTGACCAGTTAATTTATAAGTTTCTGGACATGTAGGACACAATGGAATGGTAAATTTTGGAATTGGAAGTGTCTTTATATGATTTTTACAATAAATATATGGAAACATGATATATAAAGGTGTATTTTGGTATAAATTGACACCTTCACAATGCAAATTTTTATAATTTTAGCTCATACTTATGCCTTCAAAAAAAATCTCATCCTTTATAGGTCCATCAAGATCCTTGTGACTGACAAAGTCTAAGTGACACACTAGAGGTTAGAGCACTATTATCCTTCTCTAGTTATCTATTCGCTCAGAGTTTGGGTTCAATGTTTGAATGGTAATTTTAGTAGTAATGATTTGCTTATTTTAGTTTCAATTTTGGCTTTCTATCTTTGATATTCATGACATGGAGTAGATTAAATTATTATATTTTATTTCTCTCCTTGCACAACTTTTCACCTCTTGCATAATAGGGAGAGAACATCATTAGTTGGTCTTCAATCAATCATTGGTGACAATATGAATTGATAGGGTTTGCTAGAACCAACAATGTTGAGTAAAAGTCATCAACATTTATTGGACATCAAGGAGATGTGCCATACATAGTATAGTTTAGACACTTTGATGGGTTTCTAAGTGGAGCCTTATGTAGATTGATGTATTTGGACAGACATTGATCATGTTCTAGTATAATATGGTATGATGATCACAGGGGATGAGTAAGTCATGATCATGTTCATTAGCCTTTTATGCCCAACTCATAGGGTGAGATTTTGTATAAAATGACAGCGGGTTTGGTCAGTAACAAGATGTATAATACACTAGTAGTAGTTGCTTTAGAGTTTTTTTGATGATTTTAGAATTATTGCTCAAGTTATTTCATCTTCCATACCCCTTTGGATCAAGGGAGAGTTTGTTGGATTATTTATGATTCAAAGTTATTAGTTTAGTTTATTTTATATTTTGTTAGTGAGTATTGGTTCACAATAATTAGTTGGATCTCGTAACCACCCATAAAATCTTTATAAGATTTTACCTTCCTTGTAAATAACTCATTTTGAAATAATACTTTATTATATTTTGTGTGAAATGCAATGTTCATGATGTAATTTATGAGTTATTCCTCCTGCTATTGAGGCCATCAACAACATTAGTCCAAAGCATGAAGAGCACAGGAAGCCAAGAAGAAGCCACTTGGCCATGGCAACAACAAATGCAAATAGTAAAATAAATCCTAGAGGGCGAAGACAATATGCCAAGTGGTAAAGTGGAACCTGATAGGCAAAATTAATATCTTGAAAATGAGGAAGCAACATGTGGATAGGAAGGTTTTTAGAAAAGGATAAATCTGGAATTGAAGGCCAAATAAGTAGACCTAGTCACTACAGGGTGCTCGAAGACTAAAGTTGATGGCCCATGTCGCCGTCAAGGTTGTTAAATCTCAAGTTTGAATGAATTGATAGTAAATGACATATGCGAATTTAGTTAAATTCATAGAGTAGCATGGTGTGTGTAGGGACATCATTCAAAATAGAAAAAAGTTTGTTTTAAAGAAGTGCAACCTCTAATTATAAATCATGGTCAAGATGGTGAATTTGTTAGAATCTCAACCACATTCCCTAATCATCATTGAATATTTGTAACTAACCTGATAGTGGGTTGAGCAAACTTCATGGATAAATCTATCTAATAAATGATGTTATTTTCATTTTGAAAGGGTTGACACTTTTGGGGTCAAAATGTTGTTGGGATTGTGCCAGGATTTCACTTACCTTTTCCTGGGTATTTTCACCTTGATTACACATCTAGGGTCAACATTTTAAGCATGATAATGTTATTAGAATTGGCTTGGATTGTATCAACCTTTCATGTACACTCTATTGCCTTAGCTTCTTGCATGTAGGGATATTAATTGTAACCAGAATGATTTTAAAATGTTGATACAAATAGTATTATGTTTTGTTCATTTAAATGTCTCATATTTTTATTTAGTTGGTTAATTGGTGTTAAGACTATTAATGCTTGTTTATAGATGATTGTCTTAGTTATGTTATGCAGTAGCTATATAACTAGTTTATTGAGTTCTTTCATGTTTTATTTAGACTTATCTTAGTCATTGTGTGCAATAGCTATAGACTACCAATATTTTTATTTAGAAGAGATTCAACGAACAAATAGATTTCTTACTTGTCCTTAGAGCTTGCCCATTGAGTGGTTCAGTCTATGCAACCATTAGACTAGGCACACAATGGTATAACTATGGTCAAGCATGTTTTTTAGTTTTGTAGTACCAAGGAGCTCATTTAGATCAAAGACACCCTCTCTTTTCTACCCTGCCTTCTCTCTCCTTTTTTTTTGACGATGTCATACGCTAGTTTAGGTTATGATAGGAATTGTAGTGAAGTAGATTTTGATTATTTTATCAGTTGAATCAAATAAATAATAAGATTTAGGAAATTAATTAGCAAGCAAGCAAGTGAATGAAAATGAAGGCTCATATCAATTGAACCTCCAGTGGTAATAGTTTCTACTCTCAGAGCATAAATTTATACTAGGAATCAGTTTGCCCTTGGACTACTGACAAGGTCTTAAAATTGATGGAGACATTTCATCCCATGTGCTATTATCTATCTTTGTACTATTAGATTGGTTAATTCAATAATAATTTTTGATTGGGGGTCACAAATTGAGACCAATAGAAATTGATGCTAGAAGGAGGCTTTGAACCTCTTAACTACTCATTAGACTTTATTTTGACACCCTCTCCTTTTGCTTATCCTAACTTATATTATTTTCTTAATGCAACCAACAAAAACTGACACTAGAAGGAGGGCCTAGAGGAATCTTGCTTGTTAATTGCATTTTAATTGTTGTATGTTTGAAAGAAACCTAGACCCCATTGCAAGGATCATAGGGTCTATATTTAGGTTCTTGTTTTTCCTTTTTCACTTGTTGAGACATAGTAGGAACATAACTGGTAAACATGAACTTGTTGCACATATTATTCAAACTTTTAAAGGCTTATCCTTAATACCCTAAATTTCATGGTTATCACCATGTCTTGACTTGGTGAATTAGCCTTAAAACATCCCAAGTATTCAACATGAATTATCTAAGGATCCATTTGTGTTTCTTCCTAAATTTCCAAACAATCATAATAGAATTGTTGAGGAACACCTTACTAATTATAGGTATGTTATGCACATTTTAAATGTTAAATATGAGGATGTATCCTATAGATTGTTTCCATTCAATTTAGAAGAAGAAATATATGATTGGTTTTTAAGTTTAGCACCCAATTCCATCACTAATAGTGACAATCTTGAAAATAAATTTCTATTACAATTTAGAAGCTAGGTGGAAGACCCAACATCTGTGTTGAATATTGCACCTAATGATCAGAATGATCAAAACCCTATCATCATTACAAAGGAAGATGTTCAATATGATTAAGTTGATCCTAATCCTGCCACCCCTCAAAAATATTACATAAGTGAAGCAAAGCAACGTATTCTAGCCATTAACGAAGAAATCTTAAACTTACAAGAACAATTAGCACACATTTCAGATAAAGATAACGATGATGAGGTCTTAAATTCGAAAGAGTCCAATCAACATATGCTAGAAGAAAATGTCAAAGATCAAATAATGCATATTATTATCTCAGATGATCGAAATCTTCATGAATTATTATCTATTGAACCTTTTGTTCCCAAAATTACTATTCTCAATCCTCAAGTAAAAAAATTCCTTGTTTGTGATTGGCAGGATCATCACGTAAAAGTTTCTAATACTATGGGTTATTTTCAAAATCCTGAAGTAGATGAATCCCACACTTATGATTATATTGATTCTCATTTTGGAATTAAATATAGTGATCATTATGAGCACATGCACACAAATAGTTTTGATTCTGGAGGAGAACAACCTGATATATCTCGTAGTCATCCAGAGGAAGAACCATTCAAAGAGTTGGAGTAACAAGTGGAGGAAGAAGCATATTATGCATTTGAAGCATCCTTGTCATATTCTCTTGCTCATATATTTTCAAGGCCTATTCAATATGGTGAGCAGCTCCGTAGTATTAGTTTGGATTCACTCTCATCATTAGAGAAAGATGAATGTCAGTAAATTGAGATGAACTGGATTGTTTATGCCAAGAATAATAAATCCAAAAAATAGTGGGATGTTCCTTTTAGGATAATGAGTTGAAAGAGATTGAACATGATTTATTCTCTCCCTATTTCAGCCTTGCATTCAAACTAATTGAAGATAACCATCCATTCTTCTCAATAGTAGAGGCATTTAAGAAGGAAGCTCAAGGGTATAATGGCATGAACAAAGAATCACGCTAATGGAGATGCAAGATGAATATGATATAACTCATCCAATCTCTCCATACACTCCATCCATGGATGAAAAATCTAAGAGGTATTTGATGTGGGAATAACTACTCCCATACGTCTTGGATGATAAAAACAAAGAAGAGCACTCTACCAAAGCTTCCATTATAGTCCAAAAGTAACCACTAATTGACATATCTATGGGTTAAAACAAAGAAGATACCCTTGCTAGGTTGGATGTTCAAGACATTTTGGTATCTATGAGCTCCCATCCTCACTCCTCTTTATAATTCCATTGTTGGGCCGAGGTTTTTATTCATCCTATCCCTCATTCTTTTATGAAATTAGATGTAAGCATAATGATGGACTATGTAATCTAACTTTGCTGAAATTACGTGAACATCAACAAATCTTTATGGGATATTATTTTCCATCTTTGAGAACATCGAAGAAAGTAGCTATGTCATTCGCCCTTCTCTAAATATTGAACTAATTAAGTGTCTAACCGATTCAAGCTTGCATTTGCTTAGAAATACCTCCTATAAATATGCTTCTCTTTCCTTTTTTAATTTTATTTTTTGTTGTTTCTTTCTTGTCCCTTTTTGTAGCTTAGTTTGCTTTTCTTAGAATAGGTTTCTTATTTTCTATCTTTCCTTGCTTTTGTTTTGTTTTGTGTGGGCCTATTTTGGCCCTATTTTTTTACAACATTATGGCTTGTTCCTTGTCCTTGTCATCCCATTACAATATTTAGCTCTGTTCTAAAGATAAAAAACATTAAGTGGAGATTTAGTCCCTGTGAAATCCCTTTCTCCGTGTTAGTAGGCTAAATAACCTCAAATGGTATATGCATAACTGAGATGGTTGTTTGAGCCTTAAAAGTTAGAAAGTGAAGATTTATACTTGAATGATTGCATAGATTGCTTCACTTTTATTTTTTACATTTTTAGAATTTTAGAAGCTTGTGATTCTAAACAAAACATGTGGATTTTAGAAAAGTTTATTTTCTTGTCTGAAGCCATCAATTGCACTTAATTGAACATCTTAAGAAAAGAAGAAACACTAAGTTAGCTTAGGCTTGTATTGATAATCTAGATTTTTTGAGTCTATCATTTTACCCATGGACTGATTCCCAACCCTCAATGGACAGAACTATAAAATATATTTTTAAGAAGGAGATTTTTAAAGGAAACAAAATATAAATCTAAAAATCTTCCTTGAAAGGGTGATTTAGGAAATCTCTACTATAGGCTTTTTGTCCTGGATGGTAGTGGAACAATGCCTTGAGTGGGACCAAAAGTATATCTATCAAGGATATATATGCCTGCATGGAAGCAGATCAATGTCCATACTAGTTCCCCCAAGTGAAATTATCAAATCTTTTCCCTCTCAGAAGTTATGGTTGTTTAAGCAGATCTAAATTAATTAATGTGAATTCTAGAGTTGTAAAGAAATTTATCACTTTCACACATTGATGGCCTGCAGTAGAATTTAAAATTAGTATATCATAGATTGACGTAGACTTTAGCACCTTCATCTTTTTGATTTTGTCTAAAGAAATTATTTGTAGTTTATGTTTGTGTTTAGGTGCAAAGGTTTGCAACCTAACTTTCAAATTGCTTTAACCACATATTTTGTGTTCTGAATGCTTAACAACATTCTCCCCACAAAAGTCACCATGTGTTGTTATTTCAAAAACCACGCCCCATTTTTAAGTTAAAAATAAGGAACCTCTTTATTTTGAGCTAACTTTTGATGATATGTCTCATGATTATGTTTTTCATAGAAAATTAGCTTAATATTTGCAATGTTTCTTAGCCAAATCTTCAATAATCATAACGTTATTCATAGTATATTACCTTTATTATAAATTATTTTATCGTATTTGGATTTAGGCATCAACCTATGAATGTTTGAGCTTAAACATATATTTTATGTGAATGACTATTTTTAATTCCTGTATTATTTGACTCCTTCTTGCATAAAATTTATGTGGAAAAACTTAGCTTTCTTGAGAAATATTTACTTAGTCAATTTATTTTTTTCTCATAGGATTTGAAGACTTCTCAGGGTCCTCCATATCCTTCCATGTGTGTGAATATTGTTGATGCATCGATTCAGAGTCAGATCTTTAAAAATAAAAAGACTAAGTCCTTTTAAATCCCTAGGTCCCTGAGATGGTGCCACATGGCACCATCCTAGGAGATGGGAACCTTAGAGGCATTAAGGAATTAACCCAAAAGCTCAGGACCTTAGAAGTGTAAAAGATCAAAAATCAAGGGTATTAAGACATTAACTTGGAAGCTCAAGAATTAATCGACATTGATAAAGGCTCCTGGCCCCAAGAAGATGCCATGTGGTGCCCTCTCAGAAGTCCAAGAGCCTAGAGCGATTATAACATTAATCCAAAAGCTCAGGGCATTGGTGGCATTAGTCCAAAGTATGAAGAGCTTGAGAAGTTGAGAAGAAGCCATGTTTCCATGATGATGATAGAGGCAAATAATAAAGTAAAGCTCAGGGGAAACAATAAGCTACCAAATGGCAAAGTGGTACCCAATAGGCAAAGCCAATAACCAAAAAATGAATAAGTGACACATGGACATGAATATTTTTCGACAAGGTTAAGGTTGGACTTGAAGGCCAAATAGGTAGACCCAATCACCGTAGGGTGTTTGAAGACTAAAATTGATAGCCCATCTGGCCATCAAGGCCATCAAAGCTTGGTTTCAAATGACTTGATAGTAAATGGCATATGTCAATTCAGTTAAATGTATATAGTAGCATGGCATGTGTAGGGAGATCAATCAGAAAAGACAAAAGGTCTATTTTAAAGAGGCATGGACTCTAACTGTTTATTGTGGTCAAACTAGTGAATCTGTTAGAATCTCAACCACATTCCCCAATCATCATTGAATATTTATATCTACCTCGGTAGTAGGTTGAGTGAACTTCATGGATAAATATGTCTATATAAGGGATGTTGTTTTCCCTTTGAAAGGATCAAGACTTCTGGGGTTCAAACATTGTTGAGATTGTACCAGGATTGCACCTAGATTTTCCTTGGTGTTTTCACGTTGATTGTGCATCCAATATTGGCATTTTAGGCATCAAAACATTGCTATAAATTGCTTGGATTAAATCATCCTTTCTTGTACTCTTTGGTGTCTTCGCTGCTTACCTATAGGGATATTGATTATAATAGAATGCTTTTAAATTGTATAATACATATTTTATTATTTTCTATTTATTTAAATGTCTATAGTCTTTTGATTTAGTTTCTTAATTAGTGTTATGATTGTTAATGTGCTTATTTGCAGATGATTGTTGTAGTTATGTTATGCATTAGCTATCATAACATGTTTATTGAGTTCTTTTATATTTTATTTATGCTTCTCTCAGTTATTGTGTGCAATAGCTACAAACTTCCAGTAGTTTTCCTTAGAATAGATTCAACAAATAAATGGATTTCTCACTTGTCCTTAGAAGCTTACACATTGAGTGGCTCACATTTATGTAGCAACTAGACCAAGAACACAATAGTATAATTGTGGTCATGCATACTTTTAAATTATGAGGTACGAATGAGATCATTTATATTAAAGACCACCTCTCTTTTATGCCTTACCCTCTCTCTCCTTTGTACTTTTTTGGAGGATGTCTTGCCATAGTTTAGTTTGTGATAGGAATTACAGTGAAGTATATTTTGATTATTTTTATCAGTTGAATCAAGTAGACAACATAATTTAAGCAATTAATTAACAAGCAAGTAAATTAACATAAAGTCTCATATCAATTGAACCACTATTCGTAATAGTTGTTGCTCTTAGACCACAAATTTATACGAGAATTGCTCAACCCTTGGACTACCAAAAAGGTCCTAAAATTGATAGGGACATTTCATCTCATGTTATGTTATCTCCATTTGTCCCATCAAAATGGTTAATGAAATAACAATTTCTAATTGGGGGTCACAAATTGAGACCAATAATCTACAACATTGTTATAATCAATGTATGTTGGGGATTTATCACCACTTGTTGAGGTAGAGGATTGGTCAGGGTTTGTTGCATATTTGAATAAAGGATTTATTATGGTGGGGTATTTGTAATCTATTATTACAGTTTAGGCATGTTTGTAACTTGTTGTAGAGTGTTTAGAATGTTGGAAGAAAGTACTTGTTGGGAATTTGGCAGAGTGTTTTGGATGATACTTGATGTGGATTAAAGTACACTAGTTGAAAGTTATCAATCACATTTTGGGAAGAATCCAATGAGGGATTTAGATTGGGGTTAGCTAATGGATCACTATCAAATATAGGAGTGTTAAAGAGAGCCACTATTAATGTGTTACTAATAAATGGATCGGTATTGGGTTTAGATTGAACTAGTAAATCTGGTTGATGTTATGTTGGCGGAGTTTACTCTATAAATGAAAATTTTGAATATTGAGAGCAATTAGGGAGTTAGCCAAAATAACTAATATTTTATTAGATTTTTGTATTTGGGAGGAAATAAATTAGTTTTGTGAAGGTGGATCAACAAGTTGACCTTTTCTTTTGCTAGATATCACAAAGGCTTGACTAGAGTCTAGCACAATAACTTGACTTTGGCTAGAAGTAGTTTGATTATCTGGTAGTGTGAGGGGTGACTCTTGAAAGTAGAAAATTAATTTTATTGCTTAGGAAATTTTGAACTTAAAATGCTCATCCTAGGTTGTTTGATTTGATTGTAAAATTTTACTTAGGCTTTGAACAAGTTCGCTTTGGAATGTTGGCTTGATTTGAAGTTGTATGAACTTTGAATTAAAGTTATGTATTAGACAATGTTTGACCTTAATTGAACTATGTTTTGACTTTTGAAAAAAAAGGATTCAACCTTGTTTGATTTTGGAATAGTTGACCTTTGACCTTTGACTTTGATATTAGAACTAGAATTGGAATTTGGATTTGGTTTGAAAAAAAATAGACATCATAATGGTAATGGTTTAGATAAGAATGTGGACCTTGGTTTTGAATCAGAAATTAGAATTTGATTGAAATTAGGGCTGGTTTAATATGGATGGCATAATGGCATGATTTAAATAAGATGGGTGTGTATTTGGATAAATATTTGACATGGCATCTAGAAGGAGTTTAAACAAATTTTGGTTTTTAATTTGATAGCATAATAGGTAAAAGGGAATGATTTTTGACTTGGAATACATAAATATTAACACCTTATCATGTAAGTGTGTATGGACTATGTTTAACACTTTGGTTTTTGACATACAATGAGGTTTAACACAACATCCAAGCAAACAAATTTAAAGTATGTGATCCTATCTTAGGGGTAAATCGAGAGTTCATCATAATCACTAAGCCTTAAATATACTCACTTTGAGATAATAAATTTAAGGATTAATTCTAATAACTTTTTTGAATGTAGGTGAGAGACCCAATCTCTTTCAAAGTTTGTACATGATAGGAAATATTTTAGGGTTGTTACCTTTACACCCCTGTATTAGTGAAGGTTTTTCTACCAATAGGTCTTAATCTAAAGTTATCATTGGCTTACTATATGGTCCGAAGATAGGTACCAAATCCATTAAATAAAATATCCATGTTCTAGGCTATTCACAAAGGGATACATCCCTATTGAAGAGACTTTGTATTTCTCGATGGTGATGTCTAATGGATTAGCATTGGGAGGTAACCCATTGCTCTCAAAAAGGGTTGTGGGATTAAGCAAGGGTACTTGAATCCACATAATTTAACTCATGAGGTTGAAAGGCTATATCTCTATCCTTGTTAGGGATATGATCTATGCCAAGATGATAATTGTAGCTCCCATACTTTTCTTCAATATGTTTACAGTATTGATACATCTATAAATTGATAGGAATGGTGACTTTCAATCCAGAATCAAGGAATTTAATGCATAGATACATAGTGGAAGGTACTACATGTACTTCATTTATCCAAGGTCTCCCAAGGAGTAAGTTATATGATAATTCTAGATCAAGAACATGGCAAAGGGTATCATGGGTTAGAGGCCCAACAATAATAGGTAAACAAATAGTGCCCTGTGATTCTCTCTCATCATTATCATATGATTTAATGGTAATAGTATCTAGTTTAAGATCTATCATAGTGTATCCTAAATGTTTAACTAATTTCAAAGACATAATATTCATACCTGAACCATTATTTATGAGGACACACTTGATTTTATGTCTAGAAATAACCGCTTCTATGTAAAGTGTATTATTACAGAGAGGACTAAGGGATGACATATTCCCTTGGTCAAAGATAAGTTGTTTTCCTATAGTGAAATGACCCATGAACTCTTGGAATGTATACAAAGCAATGTCATTGGAGACCTTGGATTGGCTCAAATGCTCATGTAATATGTTCTTGTGAATGTCAAACATATGCAAGAGATATAAGATATAAATATGCACCTATATTTTGTGTAATTATTGTACAAGATTATATGGCTTTTTATTAGTAGTATAAATTTGTTTGGTATTTTGAGGCAAATGCACTTGAATGGGGTTATTGGGAGAAGAAGTGTGGGACTTTGGATTGCAACCTTGGAATGTCGAGTTACAATTATGCAACCTTGATTTGGAGGGAGGTTACTATAATTAGAAGAAGGGGAATGAGGGCCTATAATGGTAACTCTTAAACATTGATGATAATTAATTCCATTTTGATCCAAAGGAGGATTATTGACATATGGTGATGGAGGTAAGGTTGTGAATGTTGGGTATTATTGACCAAATTTAACTTTTAGGTCAAATTGGGGCACCCCTAGGTAAAAATTTGGTTTTATAGATGTTTTTGGGGACATAATATCTTGTCATGAGGTGTTCCATATGTCATTTAATGTTATTCAATGATATATTAGCCTTGGTCAATTAGTTTTTAGTCATTTTGGGTCATTTAAGGGGTCAAAAAGGTGCATTTAGTGAGTTGTACAAGTTTCCTGGGAAGTGTGAAGGTTAAAAAACATTATGTCATGACCCATGTGTCCTTATAGGTCTTTATTAACTGACATAACTAAAATATGGTAGGTTACATAAAAGAAAGGGTAGTTTTCTTGAAGGAAAAGAAGAGTTTGACACTTGTACGACCTCATTGGAAAGTGTGCCATGTGGGAAATGGTCAAGTAGTGCCTCTTCATATTCTCAAGCTCATTTCCATGTTTGTATTGATCTGAAAGTGCTATTTATTTCTCAAAATCATTCTACTCCCCTTTCACCCTTCTTGGAAAACAAAAGTGACTTGTAGGTTTTTGCTTGGTACAGATAACTCAGGAAGTTTCAGAGAAAATGATTTTGGGAGGTTGTTTTAAACTCAGATACATTTATTTCCATATAAATATTTTTAATAATTGTGGCTTTTGATTCATGAAACATCCTCATGAAGTTGAATGTGTAAATCTTCTAGTTGTTTCATTCACCCTATAGGTTTTGCCTTGTTTTGGTGGAATCCATACAATATAATTGGTTATGATAATTCCATATGAGTTTAAATTTATCCTCATCTACTCTCCATGTTTTTTTCATGTTTCATGATATTTAGATAAGCAAATTTACCTTAAGTTGCAAGAGGGTGCACTATGCTGGTTACAGACAGTTTTTCACCATGTCCAGGATTTTCACACTTGTTCATGGCTTTAGGGGGTTGTGTTAGTGTATTTTAGATGTTTTAAATGTCATATTGACCCCATATTCACCTTTCATCTTCAGTATCCAAGGTAATTATCATGGTTTTCAAGCTCACATGTCACACAAATAGCCATTACAACATGGCTTATCATGTAATTTTTGGTTGCAAGTGATCTTCACATTAAAAAGGATGTATTGTATCTTGTTTAAAGATGTTTTTTATGGGGATCATTCATTTAAAGGTTTATTTTAATTTTAGATTCCAATGAAGCCCTTTGCCCATCCTTGTTGCTCCATTCTAGACACTCACGACCCATACATACAACTAATGCACACATACAAGAATCGAGATGATGTCATCATAGCCTTAGTGTGGGTTTTAATATTTTTGAGATGTGAAAGGATAATTTTAAGGATTTAAGAGATACATTAGACTTATAGAGGCTTATGACAATGCATATGGTTCATTCCATGACCATTGTCTAAGCTAAATCTACCTGTATACTAAGAATCACCACCTATAGGTGGTTGACCAAGTTACTAAAATGCTTTCATCAAGAGATGTAAATAATTGGACATATCCTTAAGGTCTTGGTAGGGTATTTAGGCAAAGACAAGATCATATAAGGTGTTAAAAAGGCAAAAGGGAGTGTGAAACCTTGATTGAAAGACATGAAGCTGGGTTTAGGGAAACTTTCCCTAAAACAATAAAAATAGAGGCCCATGAGATTTTTGAGAATGGAATATAACAAAGATACAAAGTTTTTTGATGCATACAATGACCTTACTTTGTAACCCCTAGTATAGAGAGGACCCATGGCAAATTTGAAGGGTAGAAAGCAAATGAATATTGGTCATTCAAAGGCCTAAAGTTGCCTACAAAAATACTAAATTCAGGCATAAATATCTACAAGCCTAAACCCAAAAGTGACCTTATGATCTAGTTTGACCATCCTAGATCATACCAAATTTGGTATTGGTTTCAAATGCTTCAAGGGAAACTCATGACCTAAAAATATATTCAAAGGAATAGATTGAATTTTTTTTTCCTTGCATGGACACTCCCAGTCTGTACACTGTGTAGATGTTGACCTACAATAGGGGTATCCCAATTATCAAGGAAGGTTTGGAGAGTAAATGTTTCAATATTGAATGCATGTCAAGGTGAATACACAACTTGGTGGTTATCAAATGTCTCTCATTATTCATGGAGAACATTTTTTATTATCATCTTCCCAGCCCAAGGGGTTAAATACACACATACATGCAAGGGCAATAGTGAAGTTTCTCAGTCAAGGAGAAAAGACTCAGTCTTTGAAGTTAGAACGCATTAGAGGATATGAACATGATAAGAGTTGAAACCAATGAATTTTCAAGATACCTAGAGCTTAGAAATGCCTTGTGTACCTCTATGACTACCTGCATGACACCCTTCAAGCCTAAAATTGACACCTACAGGTCAGACAGGTGAGTTGATGCAAACAATGGTATAGGCATGAGTTATGATGTATTTTTGGCCATATAGGGTGAGTAAAAAGTGATCAAGAGTGGTATATGATTTCAAATTGAACTAAATAATGTGTTTTTCATCACAATCACCTCAACCAAGGATATGAATACCTACAATAAACCCTATAGGAAAAACACAATCAGGGTTATGTCATGCTCAGTCTGGGTTAGACAAGGGTATAAGGAAAGTATGGGGAGTATATAAAAGTTTGAAAGGATGAGTGAAGATTATAAAACCCTCATTAATTATCACCACACTCTCATACATTGGAAACCAAACATATAAATCCCCTTTCAAATGCAACATACAGTTTCCATAAAGGACCCTGCACACAATGTTCCTCCATATAGTTTGTTTGGGATTTTTAGGATTTGAGAGGGTAAATGAGGTCACCAAGGGATAAATTTTGGTGTGAGGGATCCTCATTACTTGAGGAAGAATCTTCAATACTTATTTTTATTTAGAGATTTGGGGAAGTACCCCATATTTTGTCTCAAACAGGGGGTACTTCCTCATATACAAACACTGGCAAGTTTAGAAAATAGGTGATAAGGTGAAGCTAAAACACATATAAACCTTTAAATAAGGTTTTAAAAGCTTTATTACACATATATAAACATGAATAACCAATCTATATAGGGTGAATCTAAATGGAATGGTCTAAACCATAGATGATGTAGTCAGGGCTATGAGGAAAGGTGAAACCTAATACTAGATGAGGAAGTCATCTTCATTTGTAGCTTTTGATGAGATATCCAAATGATTGAAACATGTGAATTGGATTAATAAAGGAATTATTAAGCTATAAGGAGGCAAGGAAATCCATCAAAGGCTAGTTTGGGCTTAAGTTTCACTTGGACCTACTAGGCAAGGTCAAGACCTAGTGGCCAAATGAGGAGTCAGTCACATTTATGGCATGAAATATGCATTTAAATATGATGGAGTATGTTTATAGGGTGGGTAAAAAGGTTTTAAATCCATTTGGATGTAGGTAAAACACAAAATAATCTATTTTTGGCTCAAAATCTAACTCAAACCTACAAGAAAAAGGAAAACAAGCTCAAATAGGCAACTTCAAATGCTCATATCTTCCTGGAGGATCTGCATGGGATCCAAAGGAGTTTGGTAAAGTTATTAAGTTCCTTTAAAATCAAATTAGTGAAATTTTTTGGTAACTTGGATGCCAAAATTTTATGAACGAAGCTTAAGAGGCAAAATAGGCTTAAACCCCTTGTTAAAACCCTTACAGAGACCCGATGATGGAGATGGAGCTATAAAACTGATATAATGGCATAGTTTGCTCATGAAAACTATTTTAAATTTCATATGACTCACTAAATATCCCTCACATGTCAATTATTTGTATGGACCTATACAGAGGGGGTGAAAAATAGACTACTTTTGACCATTTTTTGTATTATGCAAGCTACAGGAAGGGTTTAAAGATGAAATAAAGTTTGGGAGGAATATATAGACTTTTAATAACTCAATATGTTCATTTTATGACTTGAATAAACTTATAAGTGTCCAAACTAGGTGCTTCAACTTAACCAATCAAAACTGGTCTAAAGGACAAGCTAAGGAGAAGTGTGAAAACTTCAAGTGGATGGATTTTTAAGGTGTCACTGATGCTTATAAGGCCATGGAGGGACTTGAAACATGTTATTCACTACATTTTATATATTTTCATGATAAAATTATCTCTTTTTGGAAGCCAAGTGTGCAGGGTGCATGAAAGGAGTGTTTTTTGTACTATAGATGATGATTGCTCCTTTCCAGGTAATTTCAGATGATAAGGCATAAAACCAATGCATGGTGAGTTATTTATGATTTCCTTAAACTTCATTCCAATCATCATACCTAGCCTTAATTATTTATAAGGTATTAAAATAGGGATAATCATGTAGGCATTTTTTTTGAGCCAAAATGAAGAGTTTCTTGCCATTTTTCATGAGGTTTATGACTTAGATTGACAATTTTATCTTCTAATATTGCATGGTTCATCCCATATACTATTATCATGCACAATTAAATAGTTTTCTCAACTTTACAATTATCTTTGTGACCCTTGGACTTCTATCTTCTCTTCTCTCTCTCAAGTTCTATAAGAACTAGCCATTTTGGCATTATATTGGATGTTGCACCTAAGTATGGTGAAGCCATACTCAAATGTATACCTTTTGATAAATAATAATAATGATGTTTACCTCATCCATGATTATTCTTAGTTTGTTCATTTATAATGTTTTATTTTGCAGAAGTGAAGACTATGGATTCCTTAGCATGTTATTTCATTCTATCATCTATTTGCATTTGGAAAGTTTCTTCTTGCAGGGTATGTGAAGTGTTCTAAGAAATATCTAAGATTTAGTGAGTTATCCTATTCATTATTGCCTTCATAATCCTCTTGTCTAGTCCTCCTGGCTTTTCACATTCATCCATAACCTCACAATGTAACACTGATGTGAGAAGATGAAGATTGGAGAAGTGTATGTTTAGTTTGCCCTTTGATTTCAAGTGTAACATGCATATGGTTGGATGTCATCATGTTATCTAGTGTATCAACACCCTTAGATTAGTTTTATTTTAGTTATCCCTCTCCTTTTTTAACCTCCAAGTTAAGTTTAGTTGCAATCCAAATTGGTACATCAAGGAAACTAGCCCTATCTAGAGATTCACCTCATCCTTAGGCTACCCACAAGCCTAGAGGTGTTTCCATTGTGCCACTTGGATGAGGAGAGATTTTCCATCTCCTAAAATGGTTCAAATCCAAGTGACAACAAGTATTGTTGGTTTTTAGTTTAAGATTAATTTTGATAGTGGCTATATGATTGCTAGTAATGCAACCTACAACATTTTTGTAATTTTATGAAACATTATTATAGCTAAATTTGTTAGAATGAGTGTCTTGACCTTGATTTAAATTAGTACTGCTACTAATTTGGCCCTTGATTATGATTATTGTGAAGTTGGTTTTGGTTTTGATTATTAGTTAGCACTTATTTTGATTTTGGTTGTTAGGGTTGTGTTGTGGAAACATGTTTTGATAAATACCCAAATTTTGATTAGACATTGAAGAAACATCGTCTAACTCTATTTCTCCATTCTCCAATAAATATTGAATGAAGTGTCTAAGCTGCACACATTGATGAATGGAATGACCCTTAACTCGATGGTAATCACATAACTCATTTTCCCTATACCAATTAAGTTTAGGTTTGTCTTCTATAAATGGTTTTGGAACCAGACAAATGATCATATTAGCCACACCTAGTTTCTAGAACACTACCTTGCTAGGTTTACCAAGATCACTAAAAACTTTATTTTGATATTGATCTCTTTTTAGAAGTTTTTTATACAAATTAAGTGGTTGAGTAGGTGGGGTTGCTTGAACAAATAATGGTTACACCGTTTTTATGTATCTAGATTTTTGTACCCCATCCCCTACAACATTTTTGTTCCTATTGAAACCTTTAGGTTTTTCAAATGTACTTACTTGAGCTTGTGTATAGGATTGTTTCTGACCCTAGATTTGAGTTTGGATTTGAGAATAGATTTTAATCACCCCTTTATCAACTAGATCCTATTCAATTTGTAGTCCTTTGTCAATAATATATTCAAATGTATTTGCACAATGAAGTTTGAGATTATAGGCTATGTCTATTTGTAAGTTGGAAGTAAATATTGTTGCCAAATTTTTATCTAGGAGGTTTTGTGGAAATAAGCTAGCCATTGCACACTACCATTGCAAATAGATATCAAAAATATCTCCTCCTCTTTGTTTGACATGGCACAAGTCAACCATAGTCACCTTATGTCCACATTAAAGGAGAATTACTGCACAAAATTTTAAGAAAAGGTGTCAAAATCATCCACATAATTCTTGGATAAATGGAGAAACCACTCTAAAGCTTGACCAACTAGACTACAAGGAAATAAGCAAAGAAAATACACACTACTGTATGCCACCTCTTGGCAAGCAAAGAAGAATTATTTTAAGTGCTATTTTAGATCACCCATCCCTTTGTACTTGTTAAATTTAGGCATCTCAAAATGACATGGAAAAGTATCTGAAGATAGCTCATATCAAAGGGATAAGATCATATGTCATCCAATTTGATCTTCTTACCCTGATTCCCTACCTAGATTGCAGAAACTACATCTTTCACCTCTTTCAAATCTTGAAAATTAGGGATGAGTTGAGAAAGAGTGGGTACATTTTATTGGGTATTCAAAGGTGGATTACCTTGACTCAAATAAATTGGTGGAATGGGATATTGGTAAATATACATCCTATTATATTTTGTACCAAGAATGTTCACCCTTTAATTTAGGTTATATTAATGATAGGGCACTTATTGTTGGTAGGAATTCAATTGAGTATTAGGAATGTGACACTGATTTGAAGAAAATTATGGTATGAATGGAGGAATGTTTTGTTACAATTTAAACAATACTTATTAGAAATGCAAATGAACATGTTGTTGATTCATAGGAATTTATTGTATGAAGGGAACTTGTTGCTGGTTGGGTGGAATATGTCCAAAAAGAACACACTGTTTGATTGAAGAAGCATATTGTTGGTTAGAAGTGGTATGTGGTTAACTAATAAGAGCATATTATTGATTATACAACGTTTGTTGGGGATTGGTCACCACTTATTGAGGTGGAGGATTGGTCACCACTTGATGTAGTGGAGGATTGGTCACCATTGATGCAATGAAAAATTAGTCACCACTTGTTGCAGTGGAGGATAGTCACCACTTTTTGAGTAGTGGATTGGCTAGGGTTTGTTGTATATTAGAAGAAAGGATTTATTATAGTGGGGTATTTTCAACATGTTGTTGTGGTTTAGGCATGTTTGCAACTTGTTGTTGTATAGTGTTTGGAGTGTTGGAAGAAAAAACTTGTTGGGAAGTTGAAAGAGTGTTTTGTTGAGTTTTGGATGGTACTTGATGCATATTAAAGTACACTAGTTGAGAGTTGTCAATCACATTTTGGAAATAATCCAATGAGGGATTCAGATTAGGGTTAGATAATGGATCGCTATTGGATATATGAGTGTTAAAGAGATCCATAACTAATGTGTTACTAGAAAATGGATTGGTATTTGGTGTATAATGGACTAGTAAATCTGATTTTATTTTATTGTATTTTTCTATACAAGTGTAAGATTTTGAATATCAAGAGCAGTTAGGGTGTTAGCCAAAGTAGCTAAGACATGACTAGGCTATTGTATTTTAGAGGCAATAAGTTATCTTTGTGAAGGTGGATTAATGATTTTATCTTTTGCTTTGATAAAATATCACAAGGGCTTGACAAGATATTGGTACAATAACCTGACTTTGGCTAGAAGTAGCTTGATTATCCGGTAGTGCAAGGGGTGTCTCTTCAGGATCTCTAACCAAATAGCATAAGTTCTCCACTAAAAATCTAACTAAAAATCTAGAACCAAGCTCAAATAATCTCACAAGGTTTTCATCTTTTTATCAAAAAAGTGTCACGTAAATTGGTCTTATCCATAGTATGCACTAGATGGATATTTGGGAGTTATTGTTGATGTTTTCCATGTTCAACACTAGATGTGACATTTGGAAGGTATTGTTGATGTTGTCCATGTTCAACACTAGATGGGACATTTATAAGGTATTGTTGATGTACCTCATCTTCAATATTAGCGACATAATAGTCATATCCATATGGATTATAAAAGACCCCCTCATCAAAAGAGAGGTAAATAGATCCATTATGTGTATATTTAAGCATGTCTGGATTTAAAATCCTTGTCTTGGGATAGGTTTGTATGTTTGAAAATTGTTTTGATTTGGAATGTGATTCTAATCGAAGTATAATTTTAGAATAGGCTAGTCAATGTGCATGTTTAGGGTAACCTGCTTTGTTTGTATCAAGGCAAATATCAAAATGGGATGAACACATCAATATGAATAGTCTAGTAGGAAAATTATGTGAATCAAACTTGTTTTTAAAAATCATATGCAAGTATAAGTATATCAAACATTTTCAAGTGTTTGTGTCTTACAAAGGATGCAAGTGTTCAAAGTTTAGATCTTGAAAAGTGTTTGAAATTTGGTCTTGAATTTGGATTGCTTATCTTGGAGACTTGACTTCTGAATGTAGAAAGAAACTGGATTGTTTAGGAAATTTTGAACTTAAAATTCTCATCCTAGGCTATTTGATTTGATTGTAAAATTTGACTTAGGCTTTAAATATGTCTATTTTGGAATGTTGGTTTGATTTGAAGTTGTTTGAACTTTGGATTAAAATTATGTCTTAGACAATGTTTGACCTTAATTAAACTAGGTTTTGAATTTTGAAAAAAAAAGATTCGACCTTGTTTGAGTTTAGAATAGTTGACCTTTGACCTTTATCTTTGGGATTGGAACTAGAATTGGAATTTAGATTTGGTTTGAAATAAAACATATATCATATGGTAATGGTTTATACAAGAAGTTGTACCTTGGTTTTGAATTAGTTTTAAACTAGAAATTAGAGTTTGATTGAAATTAGGTTTGGTTTAAAATGGAAAGCATAACAACATCATTTAAACAAGATGGGTGTGTATTTGGACAAATTTTGACATGGCATTTAGGAGTTTGATTTTTTTTTTCATTTTAGAATTGACAACATAATAGGGAGAAGGGAATGATTTTTTACTTGGAATACATACATAGTAATGCCTTATCGTGTAAGTGTGTATGGACTATATTTAGGACTTTGGTTTTTAGACTTGGTTTTGGACATATAATGAGATTCGACACAACATCAAAGTAAACAAATTTCAAGTATACGATCCTATATTAGTTATAAATCAAGAGTGCATTATAATCACTGAGGCTTCAATATACTCGCTTTGAGAGGAGAAATTTAAGGTTAATTTAAATAAATTTTTTATATGTAGGTGATAGACCCACCCTCTTTTAAAGTTAATACCCAATAGGTAATCTTTTGGGGGGTGTTATCTTTGCATCCCTACACCAGTGAAGGTTTTTCAACCATAAGGTCTTAATCTAAAGTTTTTTGTTGACTTACTAGATGGTCCCAAGATGGGTAAAAAAACCATCGAAACAAAGATCGAGGCATTAGGCTATTCATAGGGGGTTACATACCCTACTGAAGAGGCCCTGGATTCCTCAATGGTGATGTCTAATGGATTAACATTAGGAGTTAAATCATTACTTTCACAAATCCCTTTATGGGGAATTTTGCTAGGCCTTAACGATGCCTGTACATAATTAATATCCCTTATGGGGCTGATATGAAAGTTGGGATATCATACCTTAATCACCATACCTTAAAGACGAGCAAGAATTCAATAACACCCCAATGCGAAACATAAAATAAAAAAGATAAAATATCACTATTTTTGATTCACATGAATCCCACAAAGGGAAAGTGAAGAGCATACTTAGGAAAATCTCTTGGGATAAAAATAAATGGTCATCTTCATGTTTATAGGTCACACAAATAAGGGGAGAGATTATGTGTGAAAGAACTGCACAAAAACACACCTCAAGAAGTGAAAAATAAGCTAAACAAGTGTGTGAAATGAAATGTCTTGAAAATGAACATGATTTTAAATCCAAATTGATATGTTTTTTCATTTTAGAACCAAATCAAAATGTGTAAAATTAAGAAAATGCTTTGTTTTCATTTTTAAATCCACTTCTTTCACCAAGGATCTGCAATAAAGTGGTTAGAAGTTTATAATGTGATCTGAAATTTGCATGAGAAATGGATTAAACAATTGATTTATAAGGTCTCGAGTCTTTGCAATAGGCAATTCCACCAAAATATAGTACAATGTTGTTGTTTTGTAGTGTGATTTCACCGTTTATAAGTGTGATTTTGCTATTATACAATGCAATTTTTCCATTTTGAAGTGAGATTTCACCAATTATGATGGCCTAAAAAAACATAGTAAATCATAAAATAGAGGTGATTTTACCATTATGTAGAACGAATTCATTGTCTTCAGGGCATTTTCACTTATAACTACATTTTTGTTGATTATGATGGCCTGTAAAAACACAATAAATTAGAAAATAGAGGTGATCTAATCATTTTGAAGTACAATTTCACTAATTATGATGGCCTAAAAAAACACAATAAATCAGAAAACAAAGGTGATTTGCCATTTTAAAGTGTGATTTCACCAAAGATGATGGCCTATCAAAACAAAAAAAATAAAAAATAAAGGCCATTTTGAAGTGCAATTTCACCAATGTGTGGTACAAATTCATTGTCTTGTAGGGCATTTTCAATGATAAGTGTGTTTTTACCATTTCTAAATGTGGTTTTTCTGATTACAATGGCTTATAAAAACATAGTAAATAAAAAACAAAGGCAATTTATCCATTTTGAAGTTCGATTTTGCCATTGTGCAATATGAATTCATTGTTTGTACTTAGGATAATTTTTTTAAAAAATTGAAGAAAAAGAGGTGAATTAACTTAGCAATTAGGTTAATTTTAGTAATTAGAAGAACAAGAAGGGTTTAAGAAGTGTCATGGAATGTGTCAGTCCCACTGAGCATGTCATTATGTAGATTAGGAATCTAAAGAATGTTAGATCATTGTTAGTGAATGGAACCAAAAATAATTGAAATATCATAACATTCTAAGCCTAATCCCTATGATTGAGCATGACTAAACAAAACACGAATCAAATAGAATACAAAAAAAAAACATCTTATACCTTCCTTGAAAGACTACATTTTCTTATTGGTTTGAAGAAGGTATGTGCTCAGATTATAGAACTAGAGGTATTTGGTGATGTCGAATTTGTATGCAGGCAATATAACCCCTTGTCTACACTTGATTTGGCTTGAGAAATGTGAATCTCCTTATGTATTTTGGTAGAGTAATTTTAGGTTAAATAATCTTGTTTAAAATGGAGATGGGATCTTTAATTTATAGACTTGTTGAATCAATGAGGATCGTCCATATTGATCTCCAAATAGAGGGATAAGAATGAGTCCTCACCCTCATCAATGTTTGGATTTGGAAATGTAATAGGGTCCATTAAAATAAATATGGAGTGTGGAAGAGATTTGGAAGAAAGGTGCAATCATGACCCTTTTTGGAGTGTGTAATAGGGTGTAAGAAGGTGGAATGTGTAACAAGGTGTAAGAAAGTGTAATAACTTGCTTGCACTCTTCTCCTTTCCCATTGACTTCGCCCTTGTGATGTCATCAAGTTGAGGCAATAAAAATATTTTTTATTTTATATAATAAAACTTTCCAAAAAGCCATGGAATTTTTCAATAGAGAATGTTTAGGTTAATTAATTAATAATTAGAGGAGTATAAAATTTATAATGTTGGAAAAAGGGGCAGAGCAGAGGAGTGAAGCATGTGGACAATATTTGAAATTGGTTTTTTCTCGCCTGGTTGGGCCCCCTGAGTGCGACAGGCAGGACCACAGATCCAATGAAGGTCACTGTGGGTAGTAGTACCTCTGGGGATCTGCCCAAAAATCTATTAGGGGATAGTCCATCCAATGGATGGAAGAAAGCACTCATAGGTGAAAAGATGTGTCCATCGAAAGGCATGTCGAGCCTCCCTGTTCTCTCGAAGGGCAAGGCGTTGAGTATCCCAGACGATCTGGTGGAGGAAATAGTGGCATCCATGGACCTTACGCTGGTTGGTAAGTTTTTTTCTTTCCATCCTAATATCGAAATGCTTAAAAGATGGATTCTATCTAGGTGGAAAGTCAAAGGTAGTGTTTCAATCACAGCCATGGCTAGAGGTCTATTCCTTTTTAGATTTACGAATAGGGAGGACATGATCGCTACCCTTGCTGGAGGTCCCTGGCTATTTAGACCACATTCTCTAGCCTTATGCTCATGGAAACTAGGATTTGATCCTAACTCAGACCTCAATAAGACAACACCTGCTTGGGTAAGATTACCAGGATTCCCTTTGGAATTCTAGGATGAAATTTTTTTCACAGCCATTGGCAATTCTATTGGTCAATATGTCACCTTAGATCATATAACCAGAACTAAGTCTAGATGTGTGTTTGCTAGACTCTGTGTTAATGTTGAAATAAATAAGACTCTCCCTACGTCCATTGAGCTAAACTCTAAATATGGAACTTAGACTCATCCAATTACTTATGAGAATGCTACCACTTTTTGTCAAATATGTAAGAGGAAGGGACATATAATGACACAATGCAAAGTGAAGCAAAGGGGGATGAAAGAGGATTCCTAGAATATAGAGGAGCAAGCGAACAACAAGCAGGAAATAGAGAATAATGTGGAAATTCCTGACAATACAAGAAAAGGAGAGGAGGGGAAGGGAAAGGAGGCTACCCCTAGCAGTGAAGGTGAAGTTGTCCCAAAGGAAACTATAGGATTAGATGATAGTCAGAAGGCTACAGAAGGAGAGGAAGAGAAGAGCAAGAGGATATCATCAGTAGTGAGGGAAAAGAGGTCCCAAAGGAGAATATAGTATCTGACGACAGTCACAAGGCCACATTTAACACAGTCTACACTTTAGAAAAACAGACTAATATGTTTAAGGAAGGGGCAGGAGGGGACCTTTTGCTAAAGGAAGTCAATGAAGATGACATAGTTTCAAGGATTGGACAGGAAGAAGTAACACCTAAAAGTCACACTCAACGAGTACCAAATCCATAGTCAAATACAGACTTTTTCTGTGATTTGGAAGATGGAGGCCAGGTAGGAAACTACTTGGCAACAGGGGTAGTAGGACAAGATGGCAGCAATGAACAGGAAGAATGGGTTACCCCAAAGAAAAAGATCTAAAAAGGTGAAAAATATGCAGATGTTGGTACTGAGCCCAAACAAGGGAGGCCAACCCTAAGGGAAACAAGACAAAGAGAGATTGTTAGGGAGATTGCCAGTGGAAAACAGAAAACACTGGAGTCCCAACCCTCCAAACTCTCTAAATGAGAATATTATCATGGAATTTGAGGGGATTTAGCAGTCCCTCAAAGTAGTTTGAGGTTAAAAACTGCATTTTAGATAATAAACTAGATATTCTATTACTCCAAGAAGTCAAGATGAAAGAGGAGAATTTTGCGAAAATTGTTGACTATATATGGCCTAAGGCAGCTTTTTGTATTAGTCATGTTGAAGGGGCTTCAGGAGGGATTGTCATTATGTGGAATAGTGCTCAAATCCAAGGATCTCTTATGGCCCATAATAATTACTTTTTGATTACCAATTCTTCCATGAATTCCTTGAACTGGACGTTGGTAAATGTTTATGCACCAAATAACAGAGCTTTAAGATAGAAATTATGGATAGATTTGAGTAGCTATAGGAATAATCCTCAGAATTCTAAATGGATGTTAGCCAGAGATTTTAACACACCTTTATACCCTTCTGAAAAATAGGGTGGAATTATTGATTACTCAGACAACATGTTTAATTTTGTTGAATTCATCAATGATTGGGGATTATTGGACATAGAGCTGCAAAACCAAAAATTTTAATTGGACCAATAGAAGAAGAGGAGATCAAATGATTCAGGTTAAATTAGATAGATTTTTGATATCAAGCAACTGGAAGGATTATCAAAATATGCAGGCGCAGGCTCTACCTAGAACCATGTCCGACCACTGCCCGATTATCCTCAATTGGAGAGATCAGGGACATCACGAACCTCCTCCATTCCATTTTGAAGCTATGTGGATTAAACACAAAGGTTTTAGACAAATGGTGGCTCAATGATGGAATATTCCCATTCAAGGTACTCCCATGTTTATAATAGTCAAGAAAATCCAGCACATTAAACAAGAAGTTTATGGCTGGAATAGATACAGTTTTGGGTAGGTTTTCCAATAGAAGAAAAATATAATGGGAAAACTCAAGGCTATTCAACAACTGATTGATCGAGGGAATGATTATGAGGGAACCTTAGAAGAAGATAATAGTTTGTCTTCAGAATGGAAGAATCTGATGGAAAGGGGAGAGGTTTTTTGGAAACAAAAATCCCGTGTTCAATGGCTTAAAGAGGGTGATAGGAACACTGCTTTTTTTCATCTCTCAGCTATGAAACATAGAAAAGCCAACTCAATAACTAAGCTTGTCTTGGATAATGGAGACATTATTACTGAGGATAACGAAATAGGGGAGCAAGCCAGGGTGTTCTTTCAGAATTTGCTTACAGAAGAAAACAATAATGATAGAATTGATAGATCTATGAGTCAATTCATTGATAAAATCCCATGTTTGATAATAGAAGAAGACAAATTGGAAATGTTAAAGCCTATATTCGATGAAGAATTACATGTTATTTTATTCTCCATGGGCACTTTTAAAGCCTCGAGTCCTGATGGCTTTCCTCCAATATTCTTTCAGGAATATTGGGAGATTGTTGGAGCGGACCTCACGGCTGTAGTTTGCGATTTTTCCAGATCTGAAAAACTTTTGAAACAAGTCAATAATACCTTCATTGTACTTGTTCCTAAAAAATCTCAACCTTTACACCTTGCTGATTTCAAACCCATTAGCTTATACAACACTGTGTATAATATATGTACTAAACTGTTGGTTTAGAAAATTCAACCCTTGCTCGACAAAATTATTTCTCTTGCTCAAAAAGGTTTCATCCCAGGCAGACAGATTCTCGATGTTGTGATCACCACACATGAGACTATCCACTCCATGGATAAGAGCAGAATCCCTGGGATGGCCCTCAAGCTTGATATATCCAAAGCTTATGATAGAGTCTCATGGACTTTTCTATTCCAAGTGATTAGAAAATTTGGGTTTAATGATAAATTGTCTTGCTTATTATGGAATGCGGTCTCTTCTGCTAAATTCTCAGTGTTGGTTAATGGTGTTCCTAGAGGGTTTTTCTCCTCCTCAAGAGGAATTCGTCAGAGAGACCCTCTCTCCCCGTACCTATTCATCATTATGGCTGAGGCACTAGGAAGATACATATAGGCTGATATAGTTTCAAAAAAGTTAGTAGGCATCAAACCTGCCTCTTCCCTTCATCCTATGGTTATACAACAGTTTGTGGATGATACCATCTTCTTTGGTATCTCATCGGTGATCAAAGCTAGAAGATGGAAGAATATACTTAATGATTATGCCAGAGACTCGGGACAAAGAATAAATTTCTAGAAAAGTAATGTGTACTTCTTCAACACTCCCAATGAACTTAGACATATAATCATTGATATCTTAGATTGTACTGAGGCTGGCCTACCAGCTACCTACCTAGGTCTCCCACTCTCGGTCAAAGAGGTATCTTCAAGTTTTTGGAATGGTATTGTGGAACGTACACAGAGGAAACTTCTTGGGTGGAAGGAGAAACTACTCAGTAGTGTGGGTAAGCTGCAACTTCTTCGGGCATCCTTGCAAGGTATTCCTACTTACTTCATGTCTCTTTTTAAAATTCTTACGTATTTTGCTAAAAAGATGGAATAGATCCAAAGGAAATTTTTATGGATAGGAGTGGAAGACAAACAAAGAATGTCTTTAGTCAGATGGGAAAAAGTGTGTCTCCTAAAATCTCATGGTGGACTTAATATAAGATCCATCAGGAAAATGAATAATGCCCTCCTCTCAAAAGTTAGTTGGAATCTGATTCACAACAATAATGAGTGGGGAGAAATAATGTATGCCAAATACATGTATAGCATTGATGATTCCAACTTTCTTCAACAGGCGGGATTACCCCAGGGGTCTGTGATATGGAATAAAATGCTAAAAAGTAGAAGTCTTCTCAAACAAGGAATTAGGTGGAAGCTTGGAAATGGTTGGCAGATTAAATTCTGGTAGGATAATTGGTAAAGGGACAAGCCTCTCATCTCCTAAGGAAACTATGGAGAAATTATAGGCCTGACTACTCAGTTCTTTGGTGATAGGGTTAGTGATTATATGGAAAATAACAATGGGATAAGGAGCTAGAAAAACCTTTTGGATTGTTGTGTGCACAAGCCTAAGCTTATCCCAAGAATTCAGGAGATCCAACAATGTGTTCAGAAGATCAGAATCCCACTCTTCCCCTGAGAGGATGAACAATACTGGTGGCCGGATAAGAATGGATCATTCTCTGTCAAATATGCCTATCATCTGCTTACACTTGAAGCTCAGAATAAGGAGGTATGGAAAAAGGTTTGGAATCATAAACTCATTCCAAAGATTAACTTGTTTTGGTGGGCTGCTGCCCATAACAAAATCCTTACTCAGGACAACCTTCAAAAGAGGGGGTTTACTTTGGTCAACAAATGTTTTCTGTGTGGTTCTAGAGAGGAATCAGTTTCACACCTATTCATACACTATGAGTTTACCCGGGATTTATGGAGCACAATATTTAACAACTTTGGCATTGAATGGGTTTGCAATTCTAACCTTAAAAAAGTAATTCTCATCTGGAACTCAACCTTCACGCATCCCTAGATTAAGGAACTATGGAAGCAAGCTATGCCATGCTTGAGCTGGACTTTATGGAAAGAGCAAAATCACAAAATTTTCAGGGACACTGCTAGAAATCCTGCTCAGGTGTTTAACTCCTTTGTTAGGACCATCTTGGAAAGTGTTACAACAGATCATATTAGTGTTGTGGAGAAACCCCTATCTAAATTTGAGAGTCAAATTACTTCCAAATGGAAGGTTTTAAACCTTATCCCTGGGCATGATAATTCCAAAATTCTTCAGAGACTTCATACTAAATGGATACCACCTAAACCCAATTGGATGAAACTCAATTTTGATGGGGCTTCCAAGTTGAGTGGTAAAGCAAGTGAAGGATGAATAATAAGAAATGAAAAAGAAGGGATGTATGTTGTCTATGCTGGTGGCATGGGTTTCCAAAGCAATAACTATGCTGAATTTATGGCCTTACTTTGGGGATTAAAGTTAGCTATATCACTAGAAACTAGAAATTTGAATATTCAAGGAGATTCTAAGTTGATCATAGATGCCGTTAATAAAGCATCTAATGTTGGTATCCATCTAAAAGACATCATTACGAACATCCAGTTTCTTTTACAAAAGTTTTTCGAAGTTGAGATTACCTACACCTACAGAGAAGGTAACAAGGTCGTTGATGCTTGTGCCAACCTTGGTCAGCAATTCTCAGGATGGAGGGTATGGTGACAAGGGGCTCATATACCCCCAAACATTAGAGAGATCATTCAGAAGGAGATGACAGAGCATGTATGATGCACATTGATGATGAATTTAGCTTTCGAAGGCAGTCTACATGGAGAAGGCCATTGCGGATCATGGAAAATGATAACCTTAGTACTTCCTTGATTGTCATGATTAATTCCTTGTATCATGAGGTGGAGGTGCGAGAGTCGCATCATGAAAACCAAGGGGGAATTATTTTCAAGCATGAAAGTAGGCGTCACTGCGACGGGCCATTTTGTAAAATGAGCCTTCACATCTGCATTCAGTGCAAATGGAACTGAGGGCTTGTTACTTATTCTAAGCTCAAGGCGGTAATTGGGAATTTCATTAGCTGGGTCTGCAATTACAGAATAGGGGGAGATCGTATTCATATTGAATCGGTCTCCTATTGTGAATTTAAGGACAACCCATTAGTCTGGCATTACTGTAAAGAAGGAGGTATCAGCATGTACTTGGAAAGGCTGAATGGTTATGATGAAAATTTGTCTGAGTAGTTCGCAAGATCTTGGTTGAATATGCGAGTCACTGTGGGGGGTATTAGCTTTGAAATCTCTGAAATGGTGATTTTAATGGCCACGGGAATGACCATGCAGGGTTTAAAGCTCCAAAGGAAAACCAAAATCATGGATTTGGCTAGTCACAAACTATTTTTGGGTGAAGAAGAAGAACTCGTCTCGTATCAAGGAGGGTTCGAACGCGCCAAACTGCCAGAGCCATGGGATGGTGTCTGCTTCATTATTATGAAATACTTCACTCTCGAGGGGTGATATACCAGGATGAAGAGTATGAAGAGCCAGAAATTCAAGAAATTTCAGAGGACACTAGTGGGAAACAGGCTTCTCGAGTTTTTGAGGTCACTAAAGAGCAGGGTGTTGATTCTAGGGGAACTACTAATAATAAGGAGAAGATGCATGTAAAAGAAGATGGTGAGGGTTTAGAGAATGAGGAGGGTTTAGAGAATGAGAATGATTGGAAAATAGATATTGGGGCCTTGAAGGTCCGCATTCAAAAGCTAAAAAAGGTCTTCGCCAAAGGCCTTTGAAATAACATTCTACTAAATATGACTATGTTGGAAGCGGTGGGTAATCCAGGGAATGCTGACATTGCAGACAATGAAAATCTTAAAGATCTTGTTAATTCTATAGTTATGTAGTTTCTTCCTTTCTGACTCTGGTCTTTCTAGTATTTTGTTTTGCTTCTGACTTTATTTCTCGACTGTGTCGTTGGTTTGGTGCTGGCATCTTTTGTTTGCCAGCCTTCCTGTCTTTTTTGACTGTATAGGGTTCGGCCCCTGGTTTGCCGCCTTAATTAATCAAAAACATTTATAATGTCATTTTTCTAATTAAATGTTCTTTTAATGATCCTAGAATAACACATGCAAAGGGTAGGTTCATTTGGGGTGCGCTTGATAAGATTGTTGTGATGTTATGGTGCATTTTCCCAATTAGGAACATGTTGTAAATCTTGGATTAAATCGATAGTTGTGTGGGTAAATTTAAATAATTGATGACTTTCAATTGAATTTACGTGTGATTTATAGAAAATCATTCTAATTGTAGTTTAGACATTAAAGTGGTGAAAACAGAGTGTTTACACAATGCAATCTTGTGCTGCTAATATGAACTCCACTGCTATAATGAATGATCTATAAATGCTTGATTGATTTCTCTAGATTACTTGTAAATGCTCAACAAATAATTGTGAACAATAAATGTTATATTTATTTCAAATGGTTTTTGGATGCCTAAATACACTAATATGTATGTGTGTTTCTAAATAACTTGAATTCAAATTAGGACCCTATTGAGATGAAAACTAACATTAAATGATAAAAAAGTGAATAAGACAAGGCCAAAAAACACATGTACCCTAAGAAACCAAGACCACCCAAAACCACAAAAACATGTTGAGTACATGTCTAGTCCCCACGACTGTACTAAGTGCCTTTTTGAGGGACCACCCCAAGACCATGAAATCAGGAGGAGAGAATATGGGGACACGACAACAAATGACAAAATTTGTCAATAATCCCTAATTTTGACCTATAACTAAAAAATATACAAATACCTTAGAATTATATTAGTTAACGACTAATAAATGGCAAGGATACATTTTTAGATGTCTATATAATTCCCCAATTTGATGTTTATGTATGGATACATTTCAAAGTAAAACATGCATGGTATGGATACAATATTTTATGCCTCTAAAACTCTTGAAACAAAATCGAATGTAACTATGAGCCTTGAAAGAACATTATTTTATTTTTCTACACACATATGGGTGAGTGCCAATCAGGGCTAAATTTGATGGCCGTGTGACCTTATTTACGTTTTAAAGTTGTAAAATACAACCAATTTTTTTAGGAAACTATATTAGATTCAAGGTTAAATTTAAGGCCTATATATATATATATACATATATATATATACATATATATATATACATATATATATACATATATATATATATATATATATATATATACATATATATATATATATACACATATATATATACATACATATATATATATATGTATATATGTATGTATGTATGTATGTATATATATATGTATATATATATATATATGTATATATATATATATATGTATGTATATATATATATATATATATGTATGTAAGTATATATATATATGTATATATATATATGTGTGTGTATATATATATATATATATATATATATGTATATATATATATTCTCTAATGTTTCATTCTTCTATTATGAATTATATTAGCATTTGAAAGGCAATGTTGACTACATAACTATTATTAAAAAAATTCATGATAGGTAGGGTCGACGGTCAAATTTAGGTCCTAGATTATGAATAATAATAATATAACTGTTGTCTCCAAATCTTGCACCCTAGAAGAGGGTGTTCAGTCCTCTTCCAAATTTAGGCAATGTTAGATCATTTCTAGGCATGTGGGTGTGCCTAAATGGGAAATGAACCTATAGATTTAAAGGGCTAGCTCCCCATATGTAATCTAAATTATAATCTCTATTTAAACTAGTTGATTGAAAGGAAAAGAGTTAGAATTTACATGAAAGAAACCTATTCTAAGAATGGTTATCCACCAAAGATTATCCTCCACATGAATGTCATAACCTAGTGCATGATACAACAAAATAAATAGACCACTCTCAAGCTTTAAATAATCTAACACAATGTTCAAATAGAGGTGAGATGAATGAAAGGATGCAAGGCAGATGAACTGAAAGACACCATGTATATTTCAAGAATAGTTATACACATGCAAAAATTCCATACACTTGGATGCACTCTATATGAATATTAGACCAAAACTCTTGCTCAAAATGTGAAGGACAAAGGACGAAAGGATGAAACCATCACTTGTTGTCACTATGTGTCTCTTACACACTCAGATAATTGTTTAGAACTTGAAATGAATAGACCTATGCTTAATTACTTAAAGGCAGGGAAATGACAACAATTCAACAGGGCTTTGCCATACGCTATGTGGATGATTTTAACTTAGCCCAAGGGTTGTATATATAGCATAAGAGACGTGAGAGACGGAGAGACCTTTCAATTCTAAAGAGAGGAATCAATCTGCTAGGAGTCATTATCTTTAGCTACAACCACATGATTGATCCATGTCATCTCAAGTGGTTACACTCTTGGCCTATCTTTTCGAAGATGCTTTTATGGTTGCTTAATGGAGTCAAGATACTTTGGAGAAGGCATCAATTGGTTATGATAAAGGAATCTACCTGTGCAATTTTATCGTGATGCTTAACAGCCTCCCATTGGCTTTCTGAGGTGTGCAAAGGCATAAGGCTTGATTCACTCTCATTTTTTAGCCTTAAAGAGGCCTTGTTGGGAATCCATGTGCACAATGATTGATCTTTCCATTTTCCATCCAGAATGACATGGATCATGACCTAATAAATGGTGAAATGACCCTCTGGTATGCTTTGTCGAATGGAGAATGTGAGCCCTTAGATGCTTGGGATTTGAAAAAGGATCATTTCTCTACCTAGAATCTCTATGCTTGTATGCCAATGACTAGTCCTCCATCATTAAATTGACGTCCATACAACCATCACTCACTAGGACAATTACTTTGGGTCTCTTATTGCTTCAGGTTTTTTCTCGACACTCATCCTGAATAATTTCCCCATAGATACTTTCTCTGAAGGAAATGGTTTTTTGACTCTCTCTCAGCTCTTTCATATCCTTTCAGGCCCTTTTCCAAGTGTCCCTTCAAAAACCTTTCGAAGGACACTTTTGTTGAGAATAACCCTTTGGCATTTTGAAACTGTCCCTATAGACTCTTTTAGAACTATCCTTCTACAGACTCTGTAGGTGTCGATACCCTTCAAAATTTTCCCGAGTGTCCCTTTGGAGAGATGAACTATCCCTTTTGCATAGGGAATGGTCCTTCGGGCTTGGAAAGTGTCCCTTCAAAAAAGTTCTGAAGGACACTTTGAAGGGAAAGTGTCCCTTCAAAAAAAATTGAAAGACACTTTGAATGGAAAGTGCCCCTTCAAAAAAGTTCTGAAGGACACTTTGAAGGGAAAGTGTCCCTTCGAAAAAGATTTGAAGGACACTTTGAAGAGAGAGAGAGACCCTTCATAAAAGTCAAAGGCACCATTCGAAAAGATTGTTTTGGACAAAAAATCTGAAACAATTCTTTAAGAAAAGTTGTGAAGGACAATCTTTCGAGAAAAGACAAAGGAAGAATTCTTTTGGACTTTTTATCCGAGACAAAAAGGTCAAAAGAATTCCTTTGGGAAAGACAAAGAATTCTTTCAAACTTTTTGTCCAAGACAAAAAGTCTGAGACAAAAAGGCCGAAAGAATTCCTATGGGGAAGACAAGGAGAGAATTCTTTTGGACTTTTTGTATGAGACAAAAAACCTGAAAGAATTCAAACTTTGGGCAAAATACCAGAAAACACTTTTAAAAGGCCAAAAAAAAGCTCTGAAGAAAAGAAAACAAAATAACTGGTCTTTTATGAGTTAAAACAAACAAGTGAATGTTGAACTTATCCAAAGGAAACTACACAACAAGGTATGAAATTTGGCTAATAATAATGAAATCTATAAAATTGAACATATTATACCTGACTTCATTGAAGATATAATTATGGCCCTATGAGACTGCATGCCTTTGAATATGTGCTAAATTTGCATACATTTATAAGTACAACTGGTAAAGATATTTATAAATCTTAATGCTAAATAATATCCTAAATATGTATTGTGGTGGTGCACCCTGGCTACATCTAGGAGTGAGTGAAGTTTGAATGTCCCATTATATAGGAGTGAAAGTTGTGTTTAATGTCTGAAATTTGGATAAAATACATGGAATGTAATCCCCTCTTATGAGATGTGAGATGAAGCTAAGAAACACACCTCAAAATAAATGAATTACACACATAAGATATAATATATAGAAAAATGATGTCTAACATAGAAAAATGTCATCTTCAAATCATGTATGTTATAAAAAAAATTTCCTATGCAGGCCTATGATGTAATCAATACAAGCATAATAGTAATATGACCCACAAAAATAAAATGTAAGTTGTTGTCCCCCAAAAATATCACTCATTTTTGGGACAACATTTGAACTATTTTGGTCCTACAGACCAAAATCCTCTCTTCCCCTTTCAAAAATTTGTTTTGAGCATTCAAGTTCTTCATTTTTTAAAGCTTTCTCAGAAATCTATGGACTCTGTAGGCTTGAATCTACGGACTCTGTAGGAAGAAATCTATGGACTCTGCAGGCTTAAAACTACGGACTCTGTAGGCTTAAAACTATGGACTCTGCAGGCTCATTTCTACAGACTCTTTCAAGGCTCGAGATAAAACTTAGAGAAAACTATGGACTTCACAGGTTGATTTCTACAGACTCTACAGGAAAGAAGCAACCTCTCAACACTCAGGCGATTTCAAGGTTGGTTCAACGACAAGGTTCAACCAAAATCTCCATCGGCAAGCTTCTAAGCAAGGATTGAACCATTGAACCATTGAACCTTGAACCATTTTGGTTCAACGGGTTTAATGGGTTCAAAGGTTCAACGTCATCAACAAGAGTTAAGCACATTTGTCAAGGTTCAAAGTTCAACTGCTTCAAGGTTCAACGGCTTCAAAACACTTATCAAATAGAAGAAGGCTTGAACCATTGAACCGTTGAACCATTCAACCACTTTGGTTCAAAGGTTCAACGAGTTCAATGGTTCAACAGGTTCAACGGCCATATGGTTCAACGCATTTGGTTCAAGAGAACAAAGGACTTAGCCACATAAAGGGATTGAACCAATTGAACCATTGAACCGTTGAACCAAAGTTGGTTCAAGCGATCGATTCAATCGACAGGTTCAAGGGATTGCCCTAGGGCCGAAGGAACAAATGCCCTTGCAGAGGGCAGGCAACATTGGTTCAAGGGTCAAAGCGACTGACCGAAAAGATAGAATTCCTTTAGATTTGTTCAAAGGTCGACAGGGAACATTTCCTTCAGACTTTTTGTCTGAAGGAAATGACTAGGTAAAAGAGGCTGAAAGAATTCTTTCGAAAGTATTTTCCACGGGAAAGTGACTAAGGCAAAAATCATTCAGACATTTTTTCCAAAGGAATTCACCCAAGAAGAGAGCCCGAAGAAAGCGAAGGAAAATCCCAACTGAAGAGAAAAGCTCACAGAAAAATGCCTGATGGAAAAAGACAAAGTGCAGCGGAAGCCACCACGTGTCCATTATAAAGCAAAGTGGAAGCCGCCACGTGCCATCTTCCGCATGACCCTCAAAAGCTTTCTAAAGCTTCTATAAGTTAAGCGGAATATGTCATGTGTCTTGTTATGACTTAGCAAAACGTGACAAGTGTTTGCATCCGCGTTCCCCTTTTGAAGTTGCTCGAGCAAGACGTGTCATGGATCCCATTTTTCATAAGTTTCTAATGAATTTCATGATAGTGGAACTTGCCACTTGTCAAAGACACAGAAAGGACCCCCCAAAGACTTAGACAAGAAGGGCTAGAAAGGACAAAGAAGCAACATGGATGATTCCAAAGGCAAGTTCAATTAAAGCGATGGTTCAACCAGAGAGCAAAGAAGCGCTTAAGCAGTGAAGAGAGGAGTGAGACCAAAGAACCAGAAATATCTTCAAAAGAGTTATTTTTAATAGGTGAAACAGTGGATCAAGTAGACTTTTGAGTGCACCAAATCAAGGACACAAGCCTGTTTTTCTTCCATAAAGTAATGGCAAATTAGACAGCTGCACAGACATCAGGAAAAAGACCAGACAGTCCATACTAAGAAGAGACATATTAGAGGAATGGACATGCCATAGTTATGGCAATGCACTGTTCCCAGCATGGTCCCTCCAGATGAAACTGAAGGCGCATTGAAGGCATTCAATTCGGCTTGGACATTTTTCATTGAAAATAAGCACCCAAGTCTTTCTTGGAGCGCTATATATTGTAAACTCTTTTATTGTTACAAAGGAGATCTTCCCGTTACCAGAAGCAAAACTCTACCCAAATTGAAAGGCGAATACTGAGACTTTGAGCTCATATTGTTGTTCATATCATTTTATTTGAATGAGAAAGCAAGTTGTTTGCAGAATTTGTGTTGTCATAGCTTGTATCATTTTAGGAGATTGTTCTTATGTCTATCTTCTGAATGTGTTCTTGTTTATTTAATTTGGCAAGCAAAACTAGTGGAAGTAATCAGGAAGGTGTCCTGAATCCAACTACTTTCAGACTTTGTGTTGTCATAATTATCTTCAATGTGTGTTTATTTTATGTTTCTATGTAAATGACCTTGGGACAACTTTGTGCCCCCATTGTTATTCGTATTTCACTCTTGGGCAGTCGAGGTGGAGACTTTGCACTACATCTCAGGCTGTTGGTTACTTTGCACTTTTGGTTACCAGTCACTACCAAAAATATTCTTGTTATTTGCAAGAACAAGCACTTCTGAAAGAAGAGAAGTGCCTTCTATCATTTCACTAGGATTTCTACTATCTAAGAAGGGATCTGGCTCTTGGTTGAATGTTAATTCTAAAAGAAGAGAATCACCTTCACCAATCACCTAGGATTTCTCCTTTGATCTGTGAGCATCATCTCTGAAAGAAGAGAGATGGATGGTGTATCCTACCCCTAAGTGTTATTTTCTACTTATATATATATATATATATAGTGCCTTTATACCTATAGGGAACCTCCCCTTGATGAGAGGAGAGATTTTTCCCCTTTGGATGTGGTAAACCTACAACTTTGGATGACCAATCTCCCTATGCTGTGGTGATAGGAACTATTTTGCTCACCAGTTAGCTGGTCAACAAAATATTCACCCAACATAAGTAACATAGCACAAAGGGTAGTATGCCCCATATGAACACAAAATATAAGTAGTGTAAGATCAATAAAAAGATGTCGCACATAAGCCTAAAATATAAACAATTCATTACCAATAATTTAAAGCAAAAGTATGGGTTCTTGAGCCAAACAGATGATGATATAGATCATGACAATGTAGGCAAGCATTAAGAGTATTTTTTGCATGATATATATAATAACACAAAAAACACTTGATGAGAAGAACTATAACAAATAACATGTCACATATTTTACAAACATATAACAAATACTCGAGATAATGAAAGCATGCCAAGCACAAAGAAGGCACATGAGATTGTGAGGGAACATCAAACACAAATAAGACTTAGATGGAAACAAAGGCAAATCAAAAATAGGGTAACCACATAAAACATGATGAAAACACATCAAACATTGATGACACATTGAATACTGAGTGAGAACATAAAATAGTGAAGAAAAATCAAGGATAAGGCAAAAGATTCAACTATGTGACTATGAACAAAGTAAACACTTGAGATGTGAATATAGAGAGCAAATCAGGCACATTAATATATATGAGAGAATTAATCCTATAAGGACTATGACAGTGAGCATGAGGATATATATATCCTCATGATCTATCGGAAAGACCTGAACCACAAAAATTAAAGCTTATGCCAAATACAACACTCAACAAAAAAGGAAGACACAAAAATATTATTACTCCAAAACATGCCTATTAAAAGCTCCTAAATTATCTCATCACCTCTATTATGCACTACATGAGTGCTTATTATATAGGAGAGTGAATGGGCTTGGACAACTCATAGTTTTTTACAACAACTTCATAGGTAAATTTTGTGAGACATGTGGAGTCACACATGATTAGGAATAACTACAGGAATATGAACTAACCATATGTGCACATTACTAACTTACTATTTATATTTTGAACAACTCTAATGGACACAAATAATGATAATACTAGTTAATGGCTAACCTAGTCTGATGTGAACACCCTAACACCATCCCTTAGGTAAAAGTCAGGGATAGAAAACATACTAAATATGGGTCTTGGCTACTAGTCATGATAAGGTACCCATATACAATCAAAATAAAATAAGGAAAGGAAGGAATTCATGTTTAATTCCACCTAAGGAAAACTTCCTTCACCCAAATCAATGCTCAAAATTGTATGTAATGAAATATTACCAAGGGCTTAGTAAATATGTCTACATGAACTCTAATGAAATAAATTCATCTTGAATAAGCTGATGAATGAAGTGCATATAGATCTCACTGTGATTTTTCATTGATGCTCAATAGAATTACATGAAATTTAAATTTCACTTTGGTTGTGACACTAAATAATGTGGGACCATGTTGTGGTAAGCCAAACTCTCCTAGCAATCATCAAAGCCAAACTGCCTCTTGACTACCTTTGATAGCTCCTCGATAATTAACCTCAGTAGAGGAAATTGAAATAGATGTATAATTTTTTCAATCCCATGTAAATTCACTGAAATCAAGGATGTAGACAAATCCACAAGTGGAATTGTGAGTATCAACATCTCTAGCCCAATCTGAGTATGTATATCCCATAATATGTCAATATCTCTATGGTGTGTATGAATCCCAAAGGGTCTAGTGCCTCTAATGTATTTTAGAATACACTTGGATGCTTTCTAATGACTCTCATGAGGATTATGGGAGAACCAAGAGATAAGGTTAAAAACAAAAGTGATGTCAGGGTGAGTGTGAGTTACGCACAAAATACTACCCATTAGTTGTTGATATAATGTTAGATCAACTAGAGGAGTCATGTAACTAGAAAATAAAACAAAACTTGACTTAAATGGAGTGGGTGCAAATTTAAAATCAACCATGTTGTATTAATTAAGCAAATCATGAGTATAATTGTGTTGTCCAATGGATATCCCTTCATAATATTAATGAATTTGAAGGCCAAGAAAATAGTGCAAGAATCCTAAATATGTCCAGTCAAATTGCTCCATCAAATTGTGCTTGATATCATGAATCATGGGGTCCAAATTGCATGTGATAATGAGATCACTAACATATAGAACTGATATCATAATATTAGCCCCATGTTTCTATATCTATACATTAGGGTTAGATGAACAACGGGTGAAACCAAAACTAATCAAAAAACTGTCCATATTCTCATACCAAGATCAAGGATCTTGTTTAAGATCATATAAAAAATGGTGGAGTTTTCATACAAGTGAATAATATTATATAAATCCTAGTGGCTACTCCATATAGATCTCCTACTGAAGATCACCATGCAAAAATACACTCTTCATGTCTATCTAGTATGAAAAATAATTATGGGACAAAACGAGGGAAAGTACAAGATAAACATAACCCATCTTGGAAATGGGGGCAAAGTTTTTAGAGAAATAAAATCCTTCAACCTATGAGAATCCCTTGATACCAAACATACCTTTTACTTATCAACATAACCATCAACTGCATATTTGGTTTTATAAACCCATTTACAACAAACAAGTTTTCTTCCCTTAGGAAGAGCCATCAAGTCCCACATATGATTCTTCATGAATAAAGAATATTCCTCTTTCATATCAACATCCCACTTTGGTTTACATGTCTTCTTATAAAATAAAACTAGATCATAAAAAATAGTATGACTCAAAATAGCAACACTAAAATTTTGAGATCAAGTACACCAAGGATTTGAATGATCATCAACCAAAGAATCAGCTGCTTGTAGAGAAGAGTGATACCACTTGGGCATAACATGAGAAACATGTAGAGGAGGAAGAGGTGCAAGTGCACCATCTATGTCATCAAAAAAATGGGAAGCAAGTGCTCAGAATAAGAGGAGTGAGGATAAATGAAATATGGAGAAAAATTAGATGAAGGCTCCAATGGATAACAACCTTCATAAAACATGACATCCTCAAAAAAAAGGACATCATGAGGGATAGGATCAACAAGGAGATAAGCCTTAGAATCATCACAATGGACAACAAATATGAGGGGTTGGCTCTTCTTCTCTATATATTTGCATTTGTCATCAGGAACAAATTCCCATGCCTTTCTTCCTAACACATGAAATATAGATACATCAGGCTTAATCCCTAACCAAGTTTATTCAAGTGTCATATTTTATGCAACCTTATGAGATATGTAGTTTTAGATATAATTTAAACAATTAACTAATTCAACCTAATATTGAGGATCCATATCCTTCAATTGAATCATAAAGTTTGTCATATCCTTCAAAGTTCTATTCTTCTGCTCAACTACACTATTTTTTTTAGGAGTATAGGGCACCTTAAATTGGTGAAATATGATGCCATGCCCAATATAGAATGCCTTGAAGGTGTTTCTAACATACTCCCCCCATTATCAGTGAAAATATTTTGAGTGGAAGAGATGATTGATTCTCTACAAAATCCTTAAAGGCTTGAATTTCTAGAGTATTTTGCTTTTTTAGTTGAGAAAATATGCCCAAGTTCTTTTGGAAAAATCATCAATAAGAGTGACTACATATTTTCCTCCATAAAAAGAGCAAGTGGGAAAAGTAATAAGATCATTATGCACAAATTCAGGTGGAGATTTTACTTGAGAGGCCTTGTTCTTTAAAAATGTGTCTCGGTGTTGTTTATCGAGCATACATCTACAAAAATGCCATCAATATAAGAGGATTTAGAAATACCTATCACCAAATTTTGTGTACTCATCTTCTACAAATACTTGTAATTGAGGTTTCCAAAGCATTCATGCCATAGCTTGCTCATTGTATCAGCACAAGGAACAAAATAAGAACTTATATCAAGTTCAAATATCTCAAAAGTGTATAGACATGAAGCATGATCAACAGTACATGTTGTAAATACATAATGTGGATATTTCAATTCTCTAATTACAATATTATGTGGAAATAATTCCACACTCTTCCTAGTGCCTGAATTACAAATTTGATACGTAGACAATAAATTATAATTAATTTTGGGAACAAAAATTACATCAGTAATACACCCATCTTGCGAAGCACAAAAATCAATAATCTAACTATCATGTGATGTAGATAATTCCCTTTTAGAAATTACTTTCCCCTTGCTTGATGAAGGAGATGAAGAAGACAAAGAAGGAATAGAAATATTATGCTATTTGACTTATGCTTTCAAAGCTTCCATATTATTAAAACATCTAGACTCATAATGATTTATCCCACCACAAAAGCACCAAGGATGATATGCTTTATTTTGTCTAAATTTCCGTTTAGACTTAAAAGTGTCAGAGGGCTTAGAAGACTCAAAAGTTTTATAAGATTGAGAGCTAGATTTTGTAGGTTTTTTGAGGGTGTTGTCTTTGGCTTAGGGTTGGGTTTACCTTTAGAAGAGATATCAAAAATTTCATGACCTGAACTAGGAATAACATCAATGGAAACCAACTTCGTTTTCTCTCTAGTTATCCATTCACAAAAAATCTAAACACTAGCCATTGGAATTGGTCACCTAAGACATCCGTCATAAAATAAAAAGTATAAGCAAAGACACTAAAATACCCTTAAATTTTTTTTTAAAAAAAAAAAACCTCTTTATCAATCTTATCTTTTTAATTAGCCTTTAGTTGTGATCTAATGAACATTAATTTTTCAATAGTGGGAAATTTAAAGGGTGAAAGAGAAGATAATTCAACATCAAGTTGCAACATTTTAAACTCATTTACCTTTCCAAATAGTTCTTCAAATTAATCTCAAACTTCCTTTAGTACTTGGTATCAATGATGTGGAACAACAAATTATCTGATACATTGAGACCAGTTAAACCAAGGGCCTCATTTGCTTGCATGCGTACACATACTTGTCCTTCTTGAAAGTGAATGCTGAAACTATATCTAAAAAAACTCTCGATAAAACTTTAGACTGTATAAGTTGTTCCATTTTAGTTTTCCAAACATGGTAGTTGGAGGTGTTTAAGGGCTTGAAAATATGGATATCTATTGTCAAAGATGAGGAAGAAGCCAAGGAGAAGAAGAACCTTAACATGGACTTACTAATAACCCACCTTGAAGAAAATAACTCCAACTTTTACCAATATTAGACAAAATAATCACCCCCGATACAATATATGTTTTTCGACCAAAAAATGATTGCCCTTTACAATTTAATGTCTCTATGCAACCAATGTAATGTGGTGGTGGTTGGATGAAGGGAAACCATTTGAGGTATTACATTGGGTGACCAACGAGTGAAGGAAGAGACTAGTTCATCCAATGAGTAGGATTGTGTCATGTAACACCAAACCAAACCTAAAAAAACACAAAAATCATATAGATTCATGATCCAATGAGGACATGGGGAGTGTGGTAGTTTGGTTTAGAGAGGAGGTAGGTGACATCTAAGTGTGAGTGCTTGTAGAGTTGAATACAATGAGCTAAGGAGGAGGACGGTTGTTAGGAGGCTAATTTTGGTTGAATGAATAACAACACACCTTCTAATGCTTCAATAAATAATGCCATGCCCAATGAAAAAATTTAGAGTTTAATGTTTTCAAAAGAACCAATGCAAAGATTAACATTCTAAAATACTATGACTGACTAAAAACATTTAGACCAGATCAATGAATGTAATTGCATAAAGGATGTAAACTACAATGTTAAACTGGATTTGTAGGGCCAAATTAAAAATCTTTAAAAATTGAATGCATGTAATGGTAATGTCAAACCAAAATACATATATGACTATGTAAATCCATATGGTCATGCAAAAAAAGACCCATAAGATGTAAAAAAATTGAAAGCTAATGGGTAAACATGAGTTGTATGGTCCTATAAAGGTGGAATATCAGGGGTTGTAATAATACAACCTCTACAAACTTGTAAACATGAGATGTAAAATCCAAATTTTACACATGCAACAAATTTTAAGGTTGGCTATATAGATCTACTAGAAAAACCCTATTAACAAAAATACATGTTGAATGTGGTCACTAAGCTATGGATAATGGTTGCCATAAGCACTCTAATGCTCTATGTTGGAGTGAGCAAGAGGCTATACAAATCTTCAATATCTATTGGGAAGATTAGAACCAAAAATAAGCAAATTTGTGCAAATTATAACACTTAGCAAAAAAGGAATACACGAAGATATTATTGCTTCAAAACAAGCTTATTACAAGCTCCTAAATTCTCTCTTCACATCTATTATGCATTACATGAGTGCCTATCATATAGAAGAGTGAATGGGCTTGGAAAACTCATAGTTTATTAAACAAATTCATAGATAAATGTTCTAACCCAAGTGGAGTTGCACCTAATTAGGAATAATTAAAAGACTATTCACTAACCTTATGTACACATAACTAAGTTCCTAATTAGAACTTAAATAACTATAGTGGAAACAAATATTGATAATATTATCTAATGTCTAACCTGGTCTAATGTGAAAACCCTAACAAGGACATGTCTAACATACAAGGTACGCTAGAGAATATAAGATCAAATGAGAGCAAAATATGATTTAAAAAATCAACAAATTGTAATCACTTAAAAATGGTAATTGGATGCTAAGAGTGTTGCTTGAGTTAGCCTATTCCTAGCTTAGCCCTAGACCTATATTAGAGCCTTGCCACACTTTTCTAGTCATTGTGCAGACCGCAAACACCTACAGTCAGCTCAAACACAGTCTAGGATAGATTTCTTAGATCCTAACCCAACTTGCCCAGCAGTCTGCTAGGTGGACATTAGTGCCATATTTTGGACACTACAGCCACATGGCACTAGTGTCCTTAACTGGGCACTACTATCCTTAGCCCTAACTCTCCCAAACGGATACTTTTTCAAATGTGTGCCCCTTATAAAGTCATTCTAAGCATATTTTATTATCTACACAAGCTATAAATTATTATAAATACAAGTCTAATTGACCCTTATTCATTAGATGGAAAATATATGCAAAAACATATTCAAACAAAAGATAAGTTGAGAAAAATTAAGGTATTTTATCCCTATTCTACCCTACTTTTACATACTACCATCTGCAATATCCCTAAGCCCAAATTTCAAAGATTTCAAATCCCAAGCACATTCAAGGAATCCAAGTCCACTCTCATTCTATTATTCACTTGCACTTGTATCAAGAACTAGTGGGATAACTACATCGAGCTTGATCCCTCTTTAGAGTATTGATATGTAGGCAGCTCTCTTCACAATGGGGTGATGAGGATGTCAAGCTTATCCTACTAATGAACACATAATTATTGTTCATTCCATATTTGAAGGAGGATTAGGGTTTACATACTAAATTAGGTTTTCTAGGCATAACATAGAGTTCTAAATTTTATGTCTGTAGTAACAAGACCTAAAAACACAGGCGCAAGTGATCCTATAAAATAGGAATAGTCTCATAAAGAGGACACTAGCACCACTTTGAGGACACTACAACAACATGGCACTACTGTCCATATGGGGCACTATTGTTTAGTGAGCAAACAAGTTCTAGAATCCTATTGATGACACTTAAAACTGTCCAAAACCTAGTTTTCAAAATCTAGATCATCTGTGATAGTCACTTTCTAGATAAGTTTCTATTTAAGCCTATTTATTACTATTTTTAGAAATTCAAAAGAATTCAAAATTCATAACAAATCAGTGTTTAATTATTGTGTTGGGTGAATATTTTGTCAATCAGCTAACTGATGTTTAAAATAGGTCATATCATCCACATCGAGGGAGATTGGTCAGCCCAGTGTGCAAGTTTACTATATCAGAGGTGGACAAATCTCTCCTCCCATCAAGGGGAGGTTCCCTATTAAATATGAGGGGGGCTATATACTATAACTATAAGTAGAAAATAAAACTCAGGGGTAGGGCAACACCATCCATCTCTCTTTTTTCAGAGATAATGCTCACAAATAAAGGAGAAATCTTGGTGAAGACACTGAAGGCACTTCTCTTCTTTCAGAAGTGGTTTTGCAGCAAACAACAGGAGTTATTTCAGGTAGTGACAAGAAATTGGTAACAAAAGGGTAGTAACCAACAGGATGAAATGGAACACAAAGTTTCCACCTCAGCTGCCTAAAGAGTGAAATACAAAGGATAATGGGGGCACAAAGTCATCCCAGAATCCTCGACACAGAAAGAAACTAAAAACACACATCGAAGACAACTATAACAGCACAAAGTTTGAAAGTAACTGACTTCAAGACATCTTCTTTATCACTTCCACTAGTTTTTCTTGTTAGATTAAATAAACAAGAATACATCTAGAAGACAGACATAACAACAATCTCCTAAAATGGCACAAGATATAACAACACAAAGTCTGCAAGTAACTTGCTTTCTCATTCAGAAAAAATAATATGAACAACAATCTGAGCTCAAAGTCTCAGTATTTGCCTTTCAATTTGGGCAGAGTCTTTTCTTCTATGATCAAAAAGATCTCTCCTAGAATGATACAAGAGAATACAATATATAGCAGCCAAGAAAGGCTCGGCACTTTGTTTCATGGAACGGCCCATGTCACACTCAAAGCATTGAATGTATTTTCAGTTTTGTCAATGAGGACCATGCTGGAACAGGGTGGCCACCTTAATTGTGGCGTGTTGATTCATCTCAAATGTCTTCTTCTGGCCCTGAGTCATCTGGTATGTCACCTGATGTCTACACAGTTGTCCACCTCACCTTTACCCCAAAGGAGACAAACAAGCCATGCCTTCAATATTTGCAGGCTCAAATATCTACCTGGTGAATTGTTCCACCAACTGGAATAACTACTGCATAGATATTTCTGGTATTTCCTCTTTCCTGCTACAATTTGAGCCCTCGAGCTATCTTTTCCCCCTTCTGGTTTTGTCTTTTCCCTTGGCCTTAAGGCCTTTGAATTCATTTGGGTCTGTGCTTAAGTCTGTAAAGATCAACAACTATTTCATTGCCGCAAATTTGATGTCTTCGAGTCTGTCATCGTTTGAAAGCCAACGACTAGTTGTGTGTCTTAAATTTGACATTTGTGGGCCCATCATCCTCCTTAGTAATTCTTTTGTGTCTTTCCTGCTTGCCTTGGCTGCTTTCCATTGATCTCAACAAGTGACACGTGGCGTGTTCCACTGTGAAATAGGTGAGGCCACTTGACAACTTCTGCTTAACTTATAGAAGCTTTAGACACCTTTTGAGAGTCCTATAGAAGGTGACATGTGGCGGCTTTCGTTGAGCTTTAGAAACACTATAGAAACATTCGGGACTAATTTATATTTACATAGATGATGACACGTGGCACGTTCCACTCATTTTAGCGACTCACTTGGGGCCCACCATAGTCCTTACTCAATAACAAAACAAAAGGAAGAAACTGTAGGCATTGACACTTGGTGGCTTCCACCGAGCTTTATAAAGGACATGTGGTGACTTTCGCTACTTTTTAGAGAAATATATTGAAACCTTCTACCATTGCCACTTGGTGCCCTTCATGGTACTCTAAGAGAAGCTTATTGACAGAAGCTTTGAAGCTTATAAGAAACTCAAAACATGGATCCAGACACTTGTCACACTCTGTTGAATTTAGTCACTCACCCAGGGCCCACCACAGTCCTTACAACATAAAAGGAAGAAGCTATGGATGCTGACACTTGTCACACTCCACCGAGTTATAACGAGACATGAGGAAGAAACTGTGGATGTCGACACTTGTCATCTTCCACTGAACTTTTAAAAACAAATTATAATGTGTCTCGACAGATGACACTTGGCAGCTTTTGCTCTCAAGTTTTTTCTTTTTGGGCACTCCTTTGAACCGTTGATTGAACCTACCGATTGAACCAATCGCTCATTGAACCTTTGAACCATTAAACTGTGAAGTGGTTGAACTTAAAGAACTTTGACAAAGCGCTTGACTCTTTGAAGCTTACCGACGATGCTAAACCTTGAACCCGTTGAACCCTTTGAACCTACTAGTCCATTTACTGAAAAAGCTTGAAAAATGAGGAATTTGAAAGCTCAAAACAAATTTTGAGAAGGGAAGAGATTATTTTGGTCTATTGAACCAAAATAGTGAACATGTTGTTCCAAAAATGAGTGATATTTTTGGGGACAATAGCTGGCTCTAGTTGGAGAACTTCCTTCAGTTAAAAACTTGGAATAGTTGATGGGAGTAGAGACCAAAATCTTCAGTGCCTTGAAGTATGCCATTGGGATATGGAATCATGCTATCCAAAAGAAAGGCTCTAAAAATTGAAAACAAACAATAGAAAGCAGGAACAAAGACTATATAAATATACATATGTACAGGTGAAATTATCTAATACTTCAAGAATTGAAGTGCTTCAGATGTTGCCCATTATGAGGCAAAGAAAAGGGTGTGCCATCTTGATACCTCAACAAGAAACTATTTTAACCATTGAGCTGATGAATAGTAAAAGGGCCCCTCCATAGGGAATCAAACTTTCCATGCATTCCCTTTGTTTCTCTCCTCTTATCCCATAGGAGGACTTGATCTCCAATCTGGAAATCATGGTTCTTTGCTTTCCGGTCGAAGAGCTTCTTCACCAGACTTTGATGGGCAGCAATTCGGTCCACCACCATAGTTCTCTGCTCATCTAGTTCAATCAGGCACATGATCCTCTTATCAATGGAGCTTTCATATGTCTGATCTTCAATAGCCTTAGTCAATTTTAATGCTGAAAATTCTAAGGTGATTGGTATCTCAACATTGAGCCCATAAAGAACTTGGAAGGGAGACATACCAATTACCCTTTTTGGTGTGATCCTATATGCCCATAGAGCATCAACCAATGCTTTATGCCATGTCCTTTGGTTGTCATTCACCAGCTTCTTGATGATAGTCACTAGGTTCTTGTTGCTTGATTCAGCTTGTCCATTCCCTTGTAGAAAGTAATCAGAAGAGTGGGAGAGGGTGATCCCATAGTAAAAATAAAATTAAGTGATCTCTTGAGAAGTGAAACAAGTTGCATTGTCAGTGACAATCTTGGTAGGGATCCCAAACTTGGAAATGATATTCTCCTTGAGAAAATTGCACACTACTTCTGAAGTAGCATGCTTGGTTGGGATAGTTTCCACCCACTTGGTGAAGTAATTTGTGGCTATGAGGACATAATCATGTCTAACACTTGAATATGAATTTACAGCACCAATGAAATCAATGACCCATTGCTTGGCTCTTCTGTCACCACTGGTTTGAGAGGCAAGGCAACTAACTTGGGTTTTCCAACAAACTGTTAGCATAGTTCACATTTTTTTACCCATTTGTATGCATCCTGAAATAGAGTGGGCCAATAGTACCTAGCTCACAAAATCTTATGGGAAGTTACAGGAGCAGAAAAATTTCCTCCATAGGCCAGATTGTGGAAGGATTTTAGAAGTTGGCTCTGCTTCTCTTTGTCCACGCAGCGAAGGAACACTCCATCAAGGCTTCTCTTGTACAGGACATTGTCCCAGAGGACAAAATTGGCAGCTTTCAACTTGATAGTTGTTAGGGTGTGGAGCTAAAAGCTACACCTTAAGGCAAATAGGAGGGTTTCTGGCATATGCAGTCGCTGGCGTCGGCAGGCCACACCGACGATGGTCAGGGGACACAGAAGGAAAACCGGCATCGGTAGGATATCGGCCAGCGTCGGTCACCTCCAGGAGGGCAGGGACCGACGTCGGTCGCCTGTAGCGGTCTGAACTGCTGTTGACAAACAGTCAGTTAAGTGAACGCGGAGTTTACATGTTAAAGGCTTGTTCAAAGTCTTGAGCCGCAAGTCTAATCAGTGTATGCATGAGATCTATATAATAGACTCATGGGCTATATTGTTAAGTGGAGAATTTGGAGAAGAGCTATGTGAAGCTTGGAGAGTTCTTTCCATGGTGGAATCAAGTAGGATTACCCATGTATGTATAAGTAAGATCAGGTTTGATTTGCAGGGATGTGTGTATGCGAGGGTCAGAAAGGAGATCGGCGGGGTAGCTAGATCCAAGGTGACAGCAATACATCAGCAGGATCATGGTGAGATCTACTTGGAGTACGGTTGTGTACTCGATTGTACAAATGTACAATGAGGTGAACAACAACTTGTGTTAGCTGTATGTTGTGACCTATGAGAGAAGATTACTCTGGAGGGAAGTTTACTGTAAGCCCACGAAGTGGAAGAAAGAGTCCCACCTCTTTGTTGTAAATTCCTTTGTAATGAGTTGAATATAATTGTATATTGCCTCTCATGTTCTGTGTGTTTTTCTCATTGATAGTTATTTGTTCTTCTGGATTCCACATGTTTAGTTGCTTATACATTGGTAATCATGTGTGCTCTTAAATCTGACAAGTTGTGTCAGAGCTTTGGGGAGTTTCGGTCCTATCAATTGATATCAGAGCGAGGTTGGACGTTCTCAGAGCGAGTTTGACTAACAGATGTCCTAGATCTGTTAAGTGTTTGTTGATTACAGGTTACTCACAGGGGTTGCTATTTGAGTGGGAGTATAGCAAGGCAGAAGATGGTACAATGAGAATGAAGAAAATTAGGCACAGGTTTATCAGCACAAGGAGTGTGGTGGGTTGTCTTCAAGTGGGAGCTTGAAGAGGAATACAAGCCAGGATGTAGATTGGACAGAGTACTAGTTTTGGGTACAGGTGCAGCTCTTTATCTCCAAGTGGGAGATTGTTAGGGTGTGAGGCTAAAAGCTACACCTTAAGGCAAACAGGAGGGTTTCTAGCGTATGCAGTCGCCGGCGTCGACAGGCCACACCGACGACAGTCAGGGGACGCAAAAGGGAAACCGACATCGGCAGGATATCGACCGGTGTCGATCACCTCCAGGAGGGCAGGGACCGACGTCGGTCGCCTGTAGCGATCTGAACTGCTGTTGACGAATAGTCAGTTAAGTGGACGCGGAGTTTGCATGATAAAGGCTTGTTCGAAGTCTTGAGCCGCAAGTCTAATCAGTGTATGCATGAGATCTATATAATAGACTCATGGGCTGTATTGTTAAGTGGAGAATTTGGAGAAGAGCTATGTGAAGCTTAGAGAGTTCTTCCCATGGTGGAATCAAGTAGGATTCCCCATGTATGTATAAGTAAGATCAGGTTTGATTTGCAGGGATGTGTGTATGCGAGGGTCAGAAAGGAGATCGGCGGGGTAGGTAGATCTAAGGTGACATCAATACATCAGCAGGATCATGGTGAGATCTACTTGGAGTACGGTTGTGTACTCGATTATACAGATGTACAATGAGGTGAACAACAACTTGTGTTAGCTGTATGTTGTGACCTATGAGAGAAGATTACTCTGGAAGGAAGTTTACTGTAAGCCCACGAAGTGGAAGAAAGAGTCCCACCTCTTTGTTGTAAATTCCTTTGTAATGAGTTGAATATAATTGTATATTGCCTCTCATGTTCTGTGTGTTTTTCTCATTGATAGTTATTTGTTCTTCTGGATTCTGCATGTTTAGTTGCTTATACATTAGTAATCATGTGTGCTCTTAAATCTGACAAGTTGTGTCAGAGCTTTGGGGAGTTTCAGTCCTATCAATCTCCTTTATTTATAAGATAGGTGAGTAGGACACTCACCATAAGTAAGGAAATGAGAAATACCTAAATACCACTCATTCATAGTGGAGACAAAGAGGACTGTTGGCGTGTCTCCTTCTTCTAATTCTTCATGCTCTGTTCTTTCTGGTTTATTATCAGCAATTAATTGGCATAGGTCTTTTCCCTGCACCAATTTTGTTGGTTTGATGACTAGGTCAAACTCTTGGATTTTAGCAATCTAATTCCCTATTTTGGTTCCAAACTCCTGTGGAGTTAGTATGGATTTGACTGTGGTATCAGGAACCAAGGCAGTAACATGTGAATTTAGGATGTAGAATCGAAAATGCTTCATTGCCTTTACCATTGTCTAAGCATGCTTCTCCATATGTGAATATTTCAGCTCATGAGCTTTAAGAGGATAGCTCATAAAAAAAATAGGAGACTCCACACATTCTTGGTTCTGTTGAACCAAAATAGTTGAAAGTGTGTCTTCGAAAGCATAGCTATATATGGTGAATTCTTTGTTATAGTCTGGACAAACTAGAATTGGGGCGTGGGCAATGGCAGTCTTGATATCTTCAAATGTTGACTTGCCTTCTTCAGTCCAACTGAGGGTGGCCTTTTCCTTCATCATGTTTACAATATGTCTAGTCTTCTTAGCAAATTTGGGGATGAACCTCCATAAGAAATTCACCTTTCCAAAGAAAGAGTGAACAACAGTCTTACTTGTAGGCAAGGTAAGCTCTTGGATGGACTTGACTCTGTCTGAGTCAATCTTTATGCCTCCTTTAGACATAATGTGTCTGAGAAGTTTTCCTTCTGTTACCCCAAAAATAGACTTCTTAGGGTTTAAGGAAATGCCATTCTGGCGGCAACGTTCTAGCACTTGTTGCAAGTGGCACACCTGATCTGGGTGATGCTTAGAAAAGACAGTCAATTCATCAAAATAAACTACAATGAACTTACCCATTTCATCCTTGAAAGCAAGGTCCATTACTCTTTGGAAAGTGGTGCTAGCATTAATCAAGCCAAAAGGCATCCTTCTGTATGCAAATGTGCCCTAAGGTGTGGTAAAAATAGTCTTGTGTTGGTCTGCTTCACCAAATTTAACTTGATTGTATCCTGAGAAGCCATCTAACATTGATAACATTTTTGAACCAGTCACTATCTGAAGCACTTAGTCCATGAAAGGCAAAGGGTAGTTATCCTTCAAGGATGACTGATTCAAGTTCCTGAAATCTACACAAAAGTGAATTTTGCCATTCTTCTTCCTTATAGGCACTATATTTGCAATCCATGTGGAATGATGGATTGAGAAGATTATCCTAGTATTTAACATTTTTTGTATCGCAGACAAAATGGTACTTGATATCTTTAGATTATACTACCTGGATTTTTGCTTATAAGGCACCGAGTCAGCCTTGAAATGAATGTCATGGCAAATCTCATCTGGCCTAAGTGACTTCAAGTTATCATAGGAGTATGCTAAGACGTCCATGTACTGGCTGAGCAAAGCAGTGAACTTGAATCTCTTCTCAGGAGTGTAGCATTTCTCAATATTCGCCATCTTAGGATCTTCCTTGGTACCTATATTTACCTAATCAAACTCCTAGGAGGAGCTTAAATCAATTTTTTGTTGTTTGATGAATTTGTCATGTTTATCAAATAACTTTTCAAGAGAAAATAGGCCTTGGGAATTTTATTCCCTTTCAGTCGTAAGAATTATTCATTTAGGCTTGAACTTGATTCAAGAGCGGGTTCAAGGATTTGATTTGTCATTGTTAAACACTTGCCAATGACTAAAATTATCAGATACACTTGGTCGAAAGACCAGCTCAATAGTGTACCTATCTCTTTTAAAGTTCGGGTGAGGAACCAAGAGAGTAGCTGAGATAGCCAGTGCATCACCCTGGTCATTAAATTCTCTAGGAATGGCAGAGATGTTGAAAGCATCAAAGCTTTTAATTTGGTCCTAGACTAAATTGTGATAGTGGCACAATCTTTCATTCTTGGTTTGATACAGGTTTCTCACCTGACAAACCACCAGTTCAGCATCTCCTTTGGCATGAAGGAGCTTGATGCCTTTGTCTCAAGCAGCCCTCAATTCAAGCAATAGAGATTCATACTCAGTTGTGTTATTAGTGTTGCTAAACTGCAACTTGTAAGATGAAGGAAAAATATCTCCTTAAATAGATATCAGCACAACTCTGGCTCTTTAATCAGTAGAGGAGCAGCTGCCATCAAATTCAAGAATCCATACCTTGTTTGATACTGATTTTTCTTTGGATTCTTCTTCATTTAGAGGAGGAGATTCTTCCAAACTTGCATTGCACTCCACCAATTCCTCTGTTGTCCCAGCTGAACTAATTTTCAGGTTGTCACCTTCAAAAACTTCATCAGATGCCTCATGGACTTCATCTATAGATATAAAGTAGTTACCCATGCCTGAAGACTCAAACAGAATTTGATTTTCAAGTGCTGATGTTTGGGCGACCACGTATTTTGCTTCCTTTTCAGGAAGCAATCTTTTCATAATGCCTTTGACTAAAATTCTTGTTTCGGATAGGTCCATGCTCAATTCACCTCCAACATCCTTGTAGAAGTTTCATCCAAGAAGGATACCATATGAAGCGGGGACGTCAGCCACTAGGACAGTCATCTTAATTCTTTTGTCTGAAAATACTGCAAATGAAAATTGGGCATCTTTAATTTGTCCCAGCAGTGGTACTTATTTTTTTTCCATGGAGAAACATCTCCCAAATGTCTTGGTCAGTGTGAGACCAAGGGATTCTGCCACTTTGGTAGGCATGACATTATCTGAAGCTCCAGAATCAATGATGCAATTGCTTAGCTTGTGACCATTTATCAACAGAGAAACATAGAAAGGTTTTATTTTCCCAGGGGCAGTAGGAGGAGTAATGAAAAGGTTGTTTGGGATAGACATGTTCCTTGGGGGATCATGAGTTACCTTCTTAGCTTCTTGTCTTGATGGAACGTTTTAGTTCTTTACACATTGAACCAATTTATCCAATTGATCAGGGTTGGATTGAAAAAATTCAAATTTAGAAATTTGGATCTTAGTTTTCTTGACATGGTCAATAATGTCAAATGTCTGAAATAAACTAGGAATAAAGGATGGGACTTCATCCTTTTGATTTTTAGGAAGGGGAGGACTGGCCTGCAAATTTGAAGTAGAAGGCACAGGGATATTTGAGGTACTTACCTTTATTGCAATCACTGGGTCTTTTGGTTGGAATGAAAGAGTGGTTCCCCACTTAGCGATTAAAATTACTAGTTGAGTTCGCTCCTCTAACTTTTTTTATCAGCTTGCTGGGCTGACTGGTTCTTGGACTGGGTGAATACAACATATGATCCCTCAGCCACATTACCTTTGATTTTGGGTTTGTTCTGATAATTCAAAAAACCAATGTTGGAGTCGCCAGCTAATTCTTCTTCTTCCTCAGTGAATAGATTAGCGTTATTTTCAAAATTCAACTCAGGCTGGAATGAGAAATCTGATTCAGCTTCAAGATATCCAACCGCTGAGTTAGTTGGAGGTGCTTCAATGGCAAGGTTATTCCTCTGAGGGGGAGGGAGATGATTTGCTTGCCCTTGGTTCTTGGCAGCATTGCCTTGGTATGACTGATTAGGAAATGTCCTCTTTGGTGCATCTCTATATGAAGGAGCAGAAGACATCCCTTGTGCCATTTGTTTTCTAAGAGCCAGCAACTCATTTGTCAGCTTCTACACATTTGGATCAGTGGTGGTTGTAGGTGAGTATTCAAAAAATGAAGAGGGTTTTCCTCTATTTGGATCTCTCCTTATCTTACCAACCAAAATAAGGTAATCTTCCACCTAAGTAGCCAAGTCTTGAGCAGCCTCAAAGTCTATGTGGCCAGCACATCTCAGAAAAAAACTCACTTTAGGCAATTGTGAGTTGATGAAGAAGCATTTGAAGTTTTCAGGTGTTGGTTGAGCGATTGCAGGAATTTAGTTCTTGAGCTTGTCAAACTTTGCAATGAAATCCCTCATAGGTTCATGAGGTTCCTTATTCATCTGTGTGAGCTGGGCTAGCAAGGCATATACATCTTCTACAGGCTTGAACTTGGCTTCAAATTTAGCTTTGAGTGTGTCCCAATCAGTCACTGACCGAGCCTACAAATGGTAGAACTAGTCTGCAGTAGCACCTTGTAGTGTTTTCATGAAAAGCCTAACTACCACATCCTCAAATTCCACACCTATCACACCACAGGCTATGCTAAAGGCTACAATATGTTCATCAGGGTGAACTCTCCCATCCCTAAAGAATTTGGATAAATTCTTCCTTGAGCTGCGTGGAAGTTCATGCAGAGGTGGAGTAAGATTAAGTGGGCCAAATGAGTTACCCCAGGGGCCTTGAACTGCCATGATGGGATTATGAAAAAGAGGAATAACAAATTTGGGTGGCATGTGGATAGGCAAAGCTCTACTAACAATAGAAAAAATAGCTCTACCTTTTGTTGGTGTCCTAGTATGGGTAGGAGGAACACTCCTAGATCGTTGAACTTGAAGTTAGGGAGGGAAAAATTTGAAATTACTCTGTTGCACCAACTCAAAGATAGGGTCAAAAATGCCTTGAACTCTCCGACTTCTGGTATAGCATGGAGTTTCTAGATTGTGAAACAAAAATGGAAAAGGACTGGTCTTGCTTTAACTAGAAGCTTGAGGCTTCAAACTGCTTGTCCTTCCCCAACGGAGTCGCCAAAAAGACTGTTGGGTGAATATTTTATCAATTGATGTTCAAAATAGGTCATATCATCCATGTCAAGGGAGATTGGTTGGCCCAGTGTGCAAGTTTACTGCATCAGAGGTGGACAAATCTCTCCTCTCATCAAGGGGAGGTTCCCTATTAAATATGAGGGGGGCTATATACTATAGCTATAAGTAGAAAATAACACTCAGGGGTACGGCAACACCATCCATCTCTCTTTTTTTAGAGATGATGCTCACAAATAAAGGAGAAATCCTGGTGAAGACACTGAAGGCACTTCTCTTCTTTTAGAAGTGGTCTTGCAGCAAACAACAGGAGTTCTTTCAGGTAGTGACAAGAAATTGGTAACAAAAGGGTAGTAACCAACAGGATGAAATGGAACACTAAGTTTCCACCTCAACTACCCAAAGAGTGAAATACAAAGGATAATGGGGGAAAAAAGTCATCCCAGAATCCTCGACACAAAAAGAAACTAAAAACACACACTGAAGACAACTATAACAACACAAAGTCTGAAAGTAACTGACTTCAGGGCATCTTCCTTATCACTTCCACTAGTTATGCTTATTAGATTAAATAAACAAGAATACATATAGAAGATAGACATAATAAACATCTCCTAAAATGGCACAAGCTATAACAGTACAAAGTCTGCAATTAACTTGCTTTCTCATTCAGAGAAAATAAGATGAACAACAATTTGAGCTCAAAGTCTCAGTATTTGCCTTTCAATTTGGGTAGTCTTTTCTTCTAATGATCACGAAAATCTCTCCTAGAATGATACAACAGAATACAATATATAGCAACCAAGAAAAGCTCGACACTTTGTTTCATGGAATGGCCCATGTCGCACTCAAAGCATTGAATGTATTTTCAATTTTGTCAAAGAGGGCCATGCTAGAACAGGGCAGTTGCCTTAACTATGGCGTGTTGATTCATCTCGAATGTCTTCTCCTGGGCCTGAGTCATCTAGTCTGTCACCTGATGTCTATGTAGCTGTCCACCTCACCTTTACCCCAAAGGAGACAAACATGCCACACCTTCAATATTTGCAGGCTCAAATATCTACCTGGTGAACTGTTCTACCTACTGGAATAACTACTACGTAGATATTTCCAGTCTTTCCTCTTTCCTGCTACAATTTGAGCCCTCAAGCTATCTTTTCCCCTTTCTAGTTTTGTCTTTTCCCTTGGCCTTAAGGCCTTTGAATGCATTAGGGTCCACGCTTAAGTCTGCAAAGATCAACAACTATTTCATTGCCACAAATTTGACATCTTCGGGTCTGTCATCATTTGAAAGCCAACGACTAGTTGTGTATCTTAAATTTGAGGTCTATGGGCCCGTCATCCTCCTTATCAATTCCTTCATGTCTTTCTCGCTTGCTTTGGCTGCTTTCTACTGATCTCAACAAGTGACACGTGGCATGTTCCACTGTGAAACAAGCAATGACACTTGGAAGCTTCTACTCATTTTATAAAAGCTTTAGACACCTTTTGAGACTCTTGCAGAAGGTGACGCATGTCAGCTTCTGCTGAGCTTTAGAAACACTATAAAAACATTTGGGACTCATTTGGATTTATGTGGATGATGACACGTGGCACATTCTGCTCATTTTAGTGACTCACCCGAGGCTGCCACAGTCCTTACTCAATAACGAAACAAAAGGAAGAAACTACAGGCATTGACACTTGGTGACTTCCGCTGAGCTTTACAAAGGACACGTGGTGACTTTCATTGATTTTTAGAGAAACATATTGAAACATTCTGCCATTTCCACTTGGCGCCCTCCACGATACTCTGAGAGAAACTTATTAAAAGAAGCTTTGAAGCTTATAAGAAACTCGAAACGTGGATGCAGATACTTATCACGCTCCGCTGAATTTAGCCACTCACCCAAGGCCCACCACAGTCCTTATGACATAAAAGGAAGAAGCTACGGATGCTGACACTTGTCGCACTCCACTGAGTTATAATGGGACACGAAGAAGAAACTGCAGATGTCGACACTTGTCGGCTTCCGCTAAGGACACATGGCACGTTTCACAGTTTCTAGAAATAAATTACAATGTGTCTCGATAGATGACACTTGGCAGCTTTCGCTCTCAAGTTTTTTCTTTTCAGGCACTCCTTTGAACCGTTGATTGAACCTAGCGATTGAACCAACCGCTCGTTGAACCTTTGAACCGTTGAACTGTGAAGCGGTTGAACTTAAATAACTTTGACAAAGCGCTTGACTCTTTGAAGCTTGCCGACGATGCTGAACCTTGAACCCTTTGAACTTTCTAGTCCCTTTACTAAAAAATCTTGAAAATGAGGAATTTGAAATCTCAAAACAAATTTTGAGAAGGGAAGAGATTATTTTGGTCTGTTGAACCAAAATAGTTCACATGTTGTCCCTAAAATGAGTGATATTTTTGGGGACAACATATTACATCTTATTTAACTGATTTAGACATCTCAATCCTTTAATCTAAACCTAAGATATACATAGTTAAACCTTGAAAGGTTAAATCATTTGGTGAACCCATCTTACTTCTATTATTGCTTCAAACCCTAGCTTGAATTAATCCAAATTTTTGTATAATAATTTAGGGTTGCATACTTTTGGTTTTTTTATTTTTTTTAGACAACCTAGCTAATTAAATCAATTTCATATTAGGGTTTCAATTTATTTTACATGTAATTTAAATTGGTGCAAAAAAAACCTAGATTGTAAAACCCTAACCCTAGATGCTCTTAGGGTTTGTATCCTTTTTTTATCCTATTTTCATTAGCTTCTATTAATTTTTCAAAATCTATATATTATATTTTAGTAGGTCTATTTCAAATTGTGTATTATATGCCATCTAAAAAATCTATATCTCTTCCATTAAGAAGAAGTGCTAGATTAAGTGGTACTCCTATAGAGAATATTCAGATTCCTGTTATTCGAGCCTCTAACATGGATAAGTACCCTATTACATCTCCAGTTATGAATCCTCCACACCCTAATTATGCGGAATTCAATGACAATGCATTCAAAGATGAACAATACAACCAAGAATAAGATGAGGTCCACATTGAGAATCAAGACACTCTACCTCCACTTAACAATAATGACATAATTATAAATAAAGATGAGGTATTACAAGGCTTCAGAGATAGAATTCAGGAATAACCCATTGATCATGCATAGATTATATAGGCCATATTAGAAATCAAAAATAAAATAAATAATGGTCAATTTTCAACCCCTCTAATTAATAATATTGTTACACCTCCAATGGGTCCAACTCAACCAACTTAAATAGCACAACCTAAGATTTTTATTTAACCATCAATGGTAGATACACCACTTGTGGCTAGTTCCTCCACTCCATATGTATAGTCCATTTTGCATGAGATTCATGCTCTACAGTCTAAGGTGTTACATCTCGAGAAAAGAGCAACTAGGCCATCCCATACCTTGGATTCTAACATTTCCTTGCATACACATTTATCACATCACATAGTAGCAACTCCTTTGCCATCTAGTTTCATGACACCTGAGCTCACATTATATGATGGCAAGGATGACCTAGAGTATCACCTCAGTGCCTTTCATGTAACATTCTTGGACTATGTGTCCAACGATTGGCTTCTTACAAAGCTATTTTGATGTAGTCTCAAGGATTATGCCCTATAATGGTTCTATGATTTTCTAAATCAATATATCATGACATTCAATCCTTTAGATTACATGTTCTTAGCACACTTTTCTATCAACATCAGTGATAATATATCATATGCACAAGTGGCACAGTTAAAGTAAAAGTTAAATGAGCCTATCATTGATTGTGTCTTATAATAAAAGATAATATTATCCAAATTGACTAACCCCATGGTAGACAAAGAGCTTTAGGATATATTTAAATAGAGTCTATCACCAGCACTGCATGAAGATATCTTATTCAAGAAGTTTCTTACATTTACTGATATGTGCCACACAGTCAAGGAAAGAGAGGTTAATATCTTATCAATGGGCAAACTCAAGTACACAAATGGATCAGAATCAACTACTAAGAGTCCAAACAAAGCTCCATACAAGGTAAGGGCAACAAAAAACAAAACTGATCAAAATGACATAGTCAACACAGCTTTCGAGCCATCTCCTAGATTGGTTTTATACACTCCTTAGCACAGAGTCTTCACTAATCTTCCAAAGTTACTAACACGGGTCCTAAAATAAGTATTGGAATGTAATGTCATATCTTTCCCTCCCATTAAATAGGTTGATATGACATGGCCTCTTCCAAATATTTATGATTCAAATGCATTTTATGAGTATCACAGGGTACCAAGCCACACGACAAACAGATGCATTAGCCTAAATCATAAGCTACAAGATCTCATTGAGGCTAACATTATTAATGTGGAAACACCCATAGAGGCACTGAAACAATAAAAAATAGAGGTTAAGGCATTGAATATATTTTTAGATCCTTTCCCAAAGCATACAATGAATAAGGTAGGGGGCACATCAGGGGTTAACTATACATACTAGGCACATCCACCATCAGATTCATATAACATAATTACAAAGGAGACACATACACTACATAACATTATTGACTTGTATCACACTAAAATACCACCTAAACCACTTATCACATTTTTAGAGTAGGAGATTGTGGATGATGACATAGATTTACATGCATTCTTCATACGAGCATACATAGACTGCCATCCTATTCACAATATTATGGTTGACAACGGGTCAAGCATAAGCATGTGCACCATGACACTCTTATAGAACTTGGGCTACATAGAGTGGGATATATTCCCCATAAATATAATCATTAGTGATTTCAGTGGCCATTTTTAGGGCTTCATCGGGGACATTGTGCTTCCATTAGAGGTTGGACCAATACACATAGCCACTCGGATCCTAACAGCACCTGGTGCAGGTGTATTCGATATATTATTGGGAAGGCCATGCTTATGGAAACTTTGAACCATCCCATTTATAGTACATCAATGCCTGAAGTATATATGTGTTAATCAAGTGGTTAAATTTGAGGGTGTCCCATATGAATATCCTCTACCCATCATATAGGTAGTTAAAACATAGTTTCTAGCTACAACTACAACATAGACACCAGTTACACTTTCAACACCATTACTAGATATTGCATGGTTATCCATTATAACAGAGAGTATAACTCCTATGCATACATCATAGTATTCAGCAGAGTCATCAGAGCAGGCCAAGTCTACTCCTATGATATGTACATGTACGTATACTCTCCTGTGAAGACCATTACTAGAGAGACATATGCATCAGAGATATGTCATAAATTCAATGGGATATTCTTCTACTCATTTCATGATGAGATCAGTTTTATTGGGTTCTAAGCATTCTTAGCATAGGGCACCTACATCACATGTAGCTTCTTCTACCAGATGGGTCCCCAAGACCCCTATAGTTCACATAGCATCACATTCAGTGCTACATCATAACATCACTACACAGGTAGCTTCAGACTTAGATTATATAACACAATAGATCAAGGGCTCACATATGCCCTTTCACATTGCACACACAATCACAATTCCCCTATTTGACATAGGTCACAGTGATAGTGAGTCTCCCATGAGACTCATTGGTTAGTATGGTTCCTACTTTTGTACATACTTACTTCTCTCTCTTTTTCCTTTTACACAATTTATTTTCATTTTCTTATACAAAGCTTATACTCAGAAAACATAAAAACAATATAAAATGTCAAAATACAAAAACATTCAAATATTTCAAAAACATAAAATTTACAGATTTTATGCATTGTTATGTTTACATTTCTACTAATTGCCAAATATTTCATATTGCTAGATATCTTAGTTAATCATTTTTATCATACACAAATGCCTCACTTATTCTTGTCGAGTGCTTGCATATTACATATAGGACTCCGGTCCACTACATTGATCCAAACTTGTTATCATCTACCCACTGGGGGTATATACATCGATCCAAGTTTATACATTTGATACATACACCCACTTGGGGGCATCTCATACATAATTACTACTACTAGGTTCTATCTTTACATACTATACATTCCAATTTATGCATTGATAAATCTTGGTATTGATCATTAATACTCATTGTTCATTTTTTTTTCGACTATTACTGGTTAGATTTAGCATATATGCATCCTAGCATCTACATAGATTTGTACTACACAGTTATACGTGATTTCATTTCTAGTTTTCCTAGATTAGACTTGATTATATTTTCTATGCTTCTTCCATCTTCGAGGGAATTTAAATATGCCATTGCTCTTTAGCTCTATGTCACTTATCTATCTGTATGCCTTGGACATGTGCCCATGTCCCTTATGTGTGCTTTTTTTTGCTTCTATATGTGAACATTTGAACATGTCCATCTATGTGGATCTAAGCCAAATTACTTGTTGCTTGTGTATGTGTACATTTGAACATGTCTTTGTATGTCTTCATTCTCAGATTTAGTGACATGTGCATGTGTCCCTTATATTGTGGCCCCTTGACCTAATTTTGTGTGCCTTATGTGCTTGTATGTATGCTTCTACACCATGACACTTGTATTTACTTGTTAGACACACACCAATTTTCAATGCTATGAGGGACCTCATGCATCTACCCTTCCTACTTGGGTGTCGTGATGGACATCATGCCCCATCCCCCTAGATAGTTACTCAAATTTTTTGTTATACATATTGATTACATATATCTTGACACCCTTGTGAAATTCTAGATTATAGCATACATCTTACATTACTTACTCATGTTTAGATTCATTTACATTTCGATGTTATGTTTATACATTAAATTAGAATATCATGCACATTTTATGGCTAACACATTTTGCAAAGTTACTTTTTTAGAGGGAAGTTCTTACACATGTTTCATAACTACCTTCAAAAGAGGGGGCATTCATAAGGGTTTATCATAGAGATCAGGTTTCTATTTTGCTATTCACAGATAAAATTCAGCAAATAGGCTCAATTTAAAAAATCAGACACAGGGTAGACACAACAAAAAATAGAGATTTAGAAAGTAGTTCAGATCACCTAGATTTCAGACCAAGCAAACATTAATGCTCAGATTAGGACACTAACACCATAGGGCACTACTGTCCACTATAGGGCACTATTCTCCATTAGCCCCAGCTTTAGGATAGTCTAGATTATTTAGATCAATACATTAGGTATAGTACAAATTTGCATAGATACAATCACATGTTTGATAATTATGTTCAAATTTTACTCATATACATTCATTATAAAATAGATTCATATTAGTTGCTCAGATTTGGGGGCATCATGTGTGGCATGATCACTCCCACATTCAGTTCAGTTACATAGATTCAGTTATTACATACTCAGTTCAAATTTAGTATACTCAGATACCAGATTGGGGGAATGTGTGTGGCACATATCTTTCATATACTTAGCTACACATAGGTTGATCAGATGGAATGGCAAACTCCATGTCATTCTCTACATTTTATACACTTTCTATCACATTCTAAGTTATCACCAAATTCATGCCTTACTCCATCTACAATGGTTGGCATTCTTGAGAAGCTCATTGCTGCCTAATATACCTGAGTGGCCATGGAGCCAACATAAATAGTTATATTTACTCAATTAGATACTTTCAACACTTTACGAATTTCATCTAAAGATGCATATACTTCACCTGAGTGGGAAATGATGGAGTCATGTCCTACTTGAGTTCTTGAACCACCCACATGAGAGGGCTAGACACACTTACAGTCTTATCCAAGTTATTCACAGATCAGGATACACAGAGCAGGGGTGGGCAATGATGGAGTCAAAACTGGATTGAGTTCTTAATCCACCCATATGAGTATTGAGCAAGCCATCAATTCAGTCCAAGCCATTCAAAGATATGATCTCTATGTACAATCATACACACATGTTGTCACTAGGTTCATGCATTGGTTCACATACACAATGAGGTGTATTCATTCCTTTACTCTCTCTTTACTTATCTTTACTTAGTTACTTTATTTCAGTATAATCTTTTGCTTTTGATCTTTTTTTAATTAAGGATTGATTTTTACATGTTTCATTGTAGGACATTGCTTTGGATCATGTTTCACATATGCAGACCTAGATTTATATACTCATACTTAGCTACACGGGCTTAATTTCCAAGGTAAGTTTAGGTATGCTTATTTTTCCTTTATACTAGTCATTTCACTTTGTTGTATTTAGAGCATAAAGGGGGGACAAATGAAATCAACTAAAAGTGGTAATCAAATGCTAAGAGTGTCGCTTGAGTTAGCTTATTCCTAGTTTATCTCTAGACCTATCCTAGAGCCATTACCACACTTTCCAATCATTATGTATACCACAGACACCTACAGTTAGATCAAACGTAGTCCCAAGGAAACTTTTTTAGTTCCCAATTGAACTTGCCCGACAGTCTGTCAAGTGGACATTAGCACCACATTTGGGACACTATAGCCACATGGCACTAGTGTCCCCAATCGGGTACTACTATCCTTATCCCTAACTCTCTCGAACATATTATTTTTATAAATGTGTGCCCCTCCTAAGGTTAGCCTAAGCACATTTTATTATCCACACAAGCTACATATCTCTATAAATACAAGTCTATTTAACCCTTATTGACTAGATGGAAAATAAATGCAAAAGCCTATTCAAACAAAAGACAAGTTGAGAAAAATTAAGGTATTTGATCCCTATTCTTCCCTACTTATGCATACTACCATCTACAACAGCCCTAAGCCCAATTTTCAAATATTTCAAATCTCAAACACATTCAAGGCATGCAAGTCCAGTCTCATTCTAGCATTCAGTTGCACTTGCATCAAACACTAGGTGGGAGAACTACATCGGGATTCATCCCTCTTCAGAGTATTGGTATATAGGCAACTCTCTTCACAGTGGGATGTTGAGGATATCCAACCTATCCTAATAATGAACATAGAATTGTTAATTATGCCATACTTGCAATGAGGATTAGGGTTTGCACGCTAAATCAAGTTTTCTAGGCACAACACAAAGTTCCATATTTTGTGCATGGAAGAATAGGACCTAAAAACACAGGTTCAGATGCTTACAAAAAATAGGAATAGTCCCACAAAAAGGACACTAGTACCACTTTGATTATATTATAACAACATGGTGATATTGTCCATATGGGGTGCTACTGTCTAGTAAGCAAACAGATTTTAGAATCTTGTTGATGACACTCAAAAGTGTCCAGAACCTGGTTTTCAAAACCTAAATCATCCATGATATTCACTTTCTAGATAAGTTTATATTTAAAACTATTTATTACTATTTTTAGAAAGTCAAAATCTATAACAAATCAATGCTTAATTATTGCATAGTATTTAATTGATTTAGATATCTTAACCCTTTAATCTAAACATGGGATATACATAGTTAAACCCTAAAAGGTTAAATCACAAATACAGAGCCTAAAATGGTATTATAAGATGCCTCCATAATGCCCCCATATTTTCCCCAAAATGAATATGGGATGTGCCCTTAATCTACTATGAATCCACAATCATAACCATATATTTGTTGCACACAAATCATTCATCTATCTTGCCAATTTCATTAGTATCATGTATTAAACAACAATAATGGTATAACCTCTTTCAATAGGCAAATAATTATGAATATACATTGTGTACATTAACATAGTCATAATATAACAAGATTTTTCAATCATCACTTGACAATACGAAGGCAAATAAATTTCCAAATATATGTAGTAATCATTACCAAAATAATTAGGGGAGATAAAAGCAATCGATGAAATCAACCAATCTCTCTCTCTCTCTCTCTCTCTCTCTCTCTCTCTCTCTCTCTCTCTCTCTCTCTCTCTCTCTCTCTCTCTCATACACACAAAAAAAAAAATCTAGAACCAAAGGTAAAGATAAAAGGAATTCATACAACCCACAATTTCCATTAGAATTTGTTTTACATGCATGTTTCTAAAATAAATATACTATTATCATTTAGAAGTTAGCGTGAGTTTTTGGGACAGGACAAATCAAGAAGGATCAAGGATGAAAAATAATTAAAAGACAAAAGAGGAGGCAAAATGAGAACCATATAAAAATAAAGGGAAAAATAAAAGTGAAACCATAGGGTAAAAAAATAAGAAAGACTCGAAAGGTGATGAAAGCAAGACAACTTGAAGAGAAGAAAAAATGTAAAGCATGTTGAAGACAAGCCAATGAAGAAAAAATAACATTGAAAGAAAGTGAGAAGAAGTAACTAATTGAAGATGAATAAATACTCTAGAAGCATAAATAAACCATGAAATTAGGTGAGAAGATGTGACTCTAAAATAATAGTGAAATTTGAAGCAAAATCAAGACAAAGAAAATACTAAAAGCATAAGGAATTCAGGGGGGGAATTAGAGAGATAAAAGAGCAAAGAAGGACCCAAGTGGGTGACCTAACATAGACAAAAATAGAGAGAGAAGCAAGAATTCCCAAAATCCACACCCCAAACATAGGAAGAGGGATGAAAATAGAAAGAAATAGAGAGAAAAATGCCACCAAAGAAACAACAATGAAAAAATAAAATATGTAAAATAAATAGAGTTTATTTGCAGGCATAACTAGTTAGTTTAGGCAAAGCTAATCAATAATATAATCATACTCAAGTGAGTTATAATAATCATCACAATATATCACTTGAAACACATGGATCATCAATAGTTAAATTAGGATGTGTTACCCATTAGTCTACAAAAGATAAAACATTGTCATCATCATTTTCATCACCTTTATTATCTATTATATCTTTTCTATAACAATATGAGCCTTCTCATTGATGCTACCTTGAATAATTATATCACTTTTAGGCTCTTTTATTTATTTAGAAGCAATAGTTTGTGATAAACATACTTGTAGGTATAATATTATGTTTTGGAACCTTGTGCTCTCTTGCTTTAGGTGAAAATTTTGGTATTTTCTTATGCAAGACAACTTCTTGAACTTTTTTCATGTGGTAGAAAATTAACATATATTATAATTGTAATGACTTGGTATTCATATAAAAAAATTAAAATATTGGTGTAAGGTGAAAGGAATTGCTCTCATTTGATGTATCTATGGTCCACCAAGTAAAACATAATAAGCTCAAGTCCACCACATGAAATAGAGTTAAAATTGTATTAGAACCTACCTCAATAGGTAAGATAACACAATTGAACAACTACCTAACAATACCATCATATCTCATAATAATTATTGAATTATTTTCTAAACATCTTTCTAATAGATTCTAAGACTATCGATAAATTTCTTGATACATATATTGATACCTAAACCATTATCATTTGTAAATTTATCCCTTTCTTGTCCAAGGTTACCTATGAAGTCACTTATGAGTAAGGGCCCATTATATGAGTTATTGATTGAGATCTCCCTATTATGAAACACAATTAGAGGAAGGTGCCATATTCCTTGTAATTGGATTAAACATACAAATAAATCCATCAATTGAATTAACATTAGAGGCTTTTGGAATTTCCCTTTGATCTTATCTCTCTATCATTTAAACATTTCCTTGATTCTTTGATTGAGTACTATGATTTGGAAGAGAATTGGTAAAAAATTTCAAGTGTTGGTTTGGTGAGCTATTGATTCATTCAAATTGTTGGTTGTTTTATCCACTTGAATTTGGTTGTTATCAATGAGATCTTGTATCTTATGCTTCAAAGTAATGCATTTATTTGAAGAATGTCGTAGAATTATATGACAATCATAAAAATAATTTGCATCATAATTATTAGACAATGGTCTTGAAGGATTCAATTCTCGAATGAGAGGCAAAATAATCATATTACACTCAAGTAATATTTTTAACACTTTTTTTGCATTTGCATTTAACCTTTTAAATTGTCCACACTCCCTTTGCAACAATAATATGAACCTATTAGGTGGTTTTTATACAACATTAATCGAAGTCTTAGCATCAATCTTAGCTTGAATGAAATTCTCATTACTTTGAGCTTTGAAATTTGTCTTATCTATAAATTTGGCACTACTAGAAGTTGGAGCATTTGACCCATACTTAAGCACATTTGCATCAAAAAGCTTAGCCTCAAAATATCCAACTACATGAAAAATTTCGTTGAAAGAATGGGAAGTGTTCAAGGCAAATTTTTCCTTAATAAGTGGAAGTGACCTATGAAAAAAAATGCTTTGAAGTTAAATATCTACTACTTGATGAGTCACCATGGTAACCATAGTCTTAGATCTAAGTATATACTCATTAATAGTCTCATGTGATCCTTGTTTACTATGAACTAGTTGTGCAAATGTAACCTTCATGCTAATATTGATTGAAAAACGAGCTAAGAAGTCATCTAATAATGTCACAAATATGTATGTATCCACATGCTAGATAAATTATAGAGTTAATCAAATGTGTAATTCTTTAGTCTCCTTGGGAAGAACATCGTAAGCAATTTATCAATATGAGCAAAATCTAAGTAAGATACATAACAAGCTCTAATATGATGAGAAGGGTCTCATTTTCCATTGAACAATTCAAACATTGGAGGAAAAAATCGTATTAGAAATGGTTATGCAAGCATTTTGTAAGCAATTGTTTAATAAAGAATAACATTAGAAGTGACATATGTTTTAAAATTTAAGACCCTTGAGAAAGAATCTTTATTTGATTTTGTAAGTCAGACAATGTATGCATTGTAATAGTCATTTTGGGATTTGGAATAGAACTAGAATATGTCAGAATAAAATAATTTTGAAAAATAGAGGTTTAAATAACATGTGAAGCAATTTGAAAGGCATTGTAAGCAAGAGATGGCTGCACAAGAGGAATTTGAGAAACATGTTGAGAAGTTTGAATAAATTGAGAAGCAACGGGAACATGTTGGGAGATTATATCATGTTGAAAAGAAGGAAAACATTAGCAATATGAGAGACAATATAAATATGAGTGTGACTAGGTTGAAAAGAAATTTGAGAAATGACTACATGAAGTTAGGCGTAGTTTGCAATCCCTTATATGAGGCAAGTGTTTGATCCACAATATGAACACTCATATATCCATTATCTACCTTAGAGGTGACTTCTTGAATCTTAACCTTATCTTGTGCCTCTTCATAAAGGGTTTGACTTGCAACTTCTTTCAATACACTCATCAATCCAACTATCTCATTAGAGTTTTTCATGATATGTTTTTAAAAGTTGCAAGAGTTTCAACGCTATCTATATCATCTAAGTAAGCTTGTCAATCTTGATCTACTTCACATGTATTACTAATTTGAGATATGTTCACACCATTATCATTCAAAGGCACATCATTATCGTTTGTAAGAGAAAACATAATTTTGGAGCAATGTTAACTACATTTCTTGTTTCCATTTTTTTTGTTCAAGCAAGATCTATGATTATCTAATGGAATTTCAATAAAATCAATAGGTTCATGATTAATCCTAGCCTAGTTAGATTCTTAGATCTAATCAATTTTGATGGTATTATAGGAGATCAAACATTGAGCACATAAACTATACAAATTCATTGAGTTTGAAAAATTACCCAGGGTTTGAAATGAAACACAAAGAACCCAAAGCAAATAGATTAGAGAGGATAAAATGGAACAAGACATAAATTTAGATTTACCCTAAGGAAGAAGATAAAACCTTAGAATGATAAACAATATGCAAGAAGATATGGTTCACCAAAATGTAATATAGATAAATGGATTTCAATAAAATTTAAACACAAATATTCATACATATTTAACTAGGCCTAAACACATGTAAAACATCAAATCACACACAAGTAATTTTCTAAAAACTAGAGAAATAAAGATAAAAAGAGGGTTTATAAAATTATCTTGAATATCAGGGGATCTGGAGTTGTTCGTCAGAGTTTGACAATTGAAATTAGGGATTTGTGACAAGACAACGAGAACTCTAGAAACTAATGAAGAATGAAGGATCTTGTCCAAACTGTCAAGTTCTATTTCTTAGCACTAGAACCATGGTGAGTATAGTTTTGGGAAGTGTTTTACAAGTGGTTTTTTTTTTAAGACTAGGTTTCTCATATTTAGGACTCTAAAATCTCGCTCTATTTTATGAAACTTGGTGCCGATCATTGGGAACATGCACTTCTTCTTCTTCTTATAAATGGGTAGTTAGATTTACAAATGATAAGGAAAACAATGGGTTTTGGAGCCTACATTACACCACATATTGAGTGAGCTTCCTTGATATTTGTTAAGGTCCTTCACAATGTACAATATTTGAAAAAAACACTTCAATAATTATAGTAATTCATCAACAAGGCATAGCAATGTGTTGTGAATATGAACTTCACTCATACAACGAATACTCTCTAAATGTTTGATTGATTTCTCTAGAAAATTTGTAAATACTCAATAGATCTTTGTGAACAATAAATATTAGATGCTTTTTAGATGATTTCTAAGTGCCTAATTGCACTTAGATGCGTGTGTATTTATAGATGACTTGAATTCAAATTAAGAATATGTTGGTATTGAAACCAACATCAAACTATTGAAAAAGCAAACAAGTTGAGACCACAAAACATAGGTGCAACCTAAACACCCAAGCCCACCCAAAACCCTAGAAACATACTAATATGTTTCTAGGACCTAGCACTGTATTGAGTACATTTCTAGGGGACCATCTAAAACCCTGAAATCAGAGAAAACAAAAAAGGGAAGAGAGAGAAGATGAGAGACATGATAACAAATGACAAAACATCGCAATAATACTTAATTTGGACTGATAAACTATACACACATACACATATCTACTTGCTTTAGACTAACAACATATATACACTACCAACTTTAAAATTATATAATTTTAACGTTTAATAAATCCCTCTGCCATTTTTAAATGTATAAGCTCAGCAAACCCGAACTCAGTGTAAGGTGGGTGACTTCATTCCTGGTCTTCCCTGTTATAAGGGATATGTTATACCTAAAAATCCGCTGCATGAAATATAGTTAGTAGTTGTAAACTCTTACAATAATTTATTAATCCACTACCGAACTAATATCTCATTAAATCATGCTCTGGATGCAGTACCAACATTAACTACCTAAATTATTTCTCACTTCTTCTTTTATTATTATAATATAATAATGTAATCCATGATCAAAAATTCTTATGGTTGTTGCTCAGAAGTTTCGATCCATGTTATCCTATGCCGTGGTCATAGATGCCATGATTTTATACAACGCCTGTGTGGACTGAGCTCTTTATTCCTTCATGAACAACTACTGGGTAATGATAATTCTGCAGTACATAATAATGTCAGTTTTCATTTCCATTTATGCTCCCAAGGTGGAATTGATAAAGCTAAGACTCGGCCAACCTTGGCCCATTTCCATGTGTTGCAATGATAATCTTTAACACCAATAATGATAGCCATAAGGATGATATTCTTTTATATTGAATAAATATTAGTTTTAAGTGTGTGGTCCTTCCAGTAATTATCATAGATTTTCAGTTAATAAAATGATGTCACAATGAAAATGACCTTCCTAATAATATAATAGTTAATCGAAATGATTTCATAAAAAAGTGGGCCTCATACGAGTTAATTATTAATTAGTTGTGGATGGATACATCTACTTAACTTATCAGACCCAGGTACTTCTAAACCTTTAAAAGCCTCATATCATACCAAACTTTTCTATAGTGTAAAAAGGAGAGGATAAATTAGGTGGTGAGAATGAATGATAGACAATTTTTTGAGCCCATGACACCATGGCAAATGAGTGTGACAGATCATTGTCGATATTGATTTTTGCCATCCTTTCACAACAAATTTTGTATTATTGTATAATTTTCTATTTGGTAAAGTATGGGGGCAAACCATGTCTAGAAATTTGAAATCAATTGTAGAAGAAATCACCAACAACAACAGAAAAGACAGAAGCTGAATTTTTTTGGATCTCACCTGAGAATTCAGAGAAGATGGCATTCTCAGGAACACAGCAGAAGTGCAAGGCATGTCAGAACACAGTCTACTTGGTGGATCAGCTCACAGCAGATGGTTCAGTCTTTCACAAGGCCTGCTTTCGCTGCAATCACTGCAAGGGGACGTTAAAGGTACATTGTATTAGAATTGTAGTTTTATTTGACACCCAATGCAGCAATATGAATTGGGTTTGCCTCTGAGTGTTGAAGGGTGCTCTGTTATGTGTTACATGCATGTGGTTTAAACTGTCTAGAGCTATTACATTAATTGCTAGTACTTTTTTCTGATCATATCCTAGTTTTAAACTGTCTAGAGCTATTACATTAATTGCTAGTACTTTTTTCTGATCATATCCTAGTTTTAAAAAATGTCTTGGAGGCCTTTATCTATAGGCTTGAATAGGTCAGACAATAATATGGAATGTTAATAAGATTGTTTTAGCTCAAGGAAGTGGTAATTCTTGGCATTTAAGTCCCTACTGAAGGGAACCTTAAAGGTACATTGACTTCTTTTCAGTTTTTATTGACACCCTCTGTAACAAAATGAATTGGATTTGCCTCAGTCCCCTCTGATTGTTGAAGCTGTTCATACATGGATTAAATTGTCTAGAGCTATTGCATTGATTCTTGATGCTTTGATTTGATCAAATCATATTCTAGGGAAAAGAATAAGCGTGTGTATTGGAGACTCAAAGTATGGGATTGCATATCCCAGACAATAATCTTGAATGCTGATAAGGTGATTTTAGCTCAAAGAAGCAGGATTTCATGGCTTTTGGATTCATTCCTATTGAATGCGTGCATCCATAATGCAAATGACCAATGGTACTGTTAAGCGGATGGAAAGTATCAAGCCAAGTATTTGATGGGTTTGTGCTGGTAGTTACTCCATTTTATTGATGCTTCCTTTGATTAGGTCATTAGCTACAGAAAAAAATAAAAAATTGTGTATTGGAGATCCAATGTGCCTGATTGCATAGGTTACACAACAAGCTTGAATGTCATTGAGATTGTTTTAGCTCAAGGATTCGGTGTTTTCGCAGTTTGTTTTGATTTCGATGATTCCTTGCTTATTCAATGCCAATGGCTGAAGCCACCATGACTCGTAGGTTTCCTACATGTCTATGGTTGTTCACTGTCTAGAGCTATTGCATTAATTGTGAAGGCTTCTTTCTGATCATATCTTAGATAAAAGTATGGGATTTTGCACAGGTCAGACAATGATGTTGGATGTTATTACTATTGTTTTAGCTCAAGGAAGTGGTGCTTCTTGGCATTTGGGGCATGTTGAATCCTTACATCTGCAATGCCAAGGATGATGTCCCTTTGAAGCAAAACACTGGACTAGCAACCATCCGTGAAAAATATCAGCCCAAGATTTTTAGCGGTTTATGCTAGCAGGTAGACAAGATTCTTGATGCTTCTTTATGATTAAATTGTTTTTTAGAGAAAAGAATTAGTCTGTGTATTGGAGACCCAAAGTCTAGGATTCCATGAACCAGACAATAGTCTTGAATATTATTAAGATTGATTCAGCTCAAAAAGCAGGGATTCTTGGCATTTTTGGCTGATTCCGATTGAGTCATTTCATATAAAATGCCAATGGCTGTTGCCATTATAAAGCAAAACCCTTGGAAGTATTGAGATGGGATTATATGGAAGTATTGAGATGAGATGAGATGATATGTAATGTCCTTAAAGCCAAATTCGTTTTTTCAAGGCCTTTGAAAATATATCTAAGTTTTTAGATGATTGTTTGGTGTCCAGTTTTAAAATAATTTCTGCAAGCTTTGTTTGAATGTTTTGATTAAAGATTTCATGTACTAGATTGTGAATGTAAAGTATCAGAATCAGGTTTATGTGGGTCTGTGCCAGTGGGTAGCCCAGTCACCTAGGGGGCCTGGTTCACTATATATTTGATTTTGCCAGATACACAACACCTATATTTTTTTTTTCTGCTTAATTTTTGATTTATAGGTCCAATGCATGTCTATTTTGGTCATGTGGACTCAAATGATGTTACAAATTACATCTGAGTCTGCTACACAAACAAGGTTCCACTGAGCAAGATTGTTTTAGCTTAGTGGTAGGGTTTCTTGGCATTTGAATTGAGTCCTTACATCTCCAATGCCAATGGCAGATGCCACTTTGAATTAAACCCTCTGGAGGTAGCACCATTGGCTAGATTGAGAATTATCAAACTTAGGTTTATGTGTGTCTTTGCTAGTGGGTAGCCCAGTCACATAAGGGCCCTGGTTCACGCTGTGTTCGGTTTTGCTTGATACAGGGCATCTTTTTATTGCTTTTTCCTTTATTTTTGTTCTTTAGGTTTCATGTATGTCTATTTTTATTGAGTGGACCCAAAAATGGTGTTCATTTGCATCTGTTCTTCTTGCATGCTAAGTGGAACCAAATTTTAACCAAACTCTGGATATGTTTACAACTTTTTTGCATGTTGTGTTTGTGAAACTATGCTTGCATGTACATGAAATGTAGCTCTTAATTTCGGTGGTAGATCCCACCATTGTGAAGGATTCTTTGGCACAGCCATGAAAGAAGCTTTGCTGATCATGATTAAACCAGATCCTGATGTTGCTTGATGCATGAAAGGTCATAATGTAGAAAGAACCAAAATTAAGAAAAAATAACACCCATGTTATAAAGAGGAAAAATGTGTCGGGCCAGGAATAATGGAATGACAAAAAAACAAGAATCTGAGGCAAACCAAAATTGTATTCATGTCACAAATGAAAAAAGATTACATATATTTGTAGCCACAATATGGCTATTCATTTCATCTTCTATGAAGACTATTCATATTTCTACATAGTCTATTCATCTACCATTACGAAACAAAAGCTCTCCTACAAATTACACTTAGGATAAATAATACTATATACAATAATATTACATTCCCCCTTAATCTGCATAGGTTATTGTGAGGCCAAGCATGCCTATGAACTTTTCAAAATTTTCTCTTCCAAGCACTTTTGTTAAAATGTCTGCTGGTTGTTCCACAGTAGGACAATGTAACAATTTTACACTGCCATCTTTTGCATAATGTCAAATCAAATGAAATTTGGTGTTGATGTGCTTGGTTCGGTCGTAAAAGACTGGATTATTTGCCATTTGAATTGCAGATGTGTTGTCAACCATGAATGTTGTTGACGAAACTTGTTGCTCCTGCAAATCTAAAAGAACCCTTCTAAGCAACAAAATTTATTTGGTTGCCTCTAAAATTGCCATGTATTCTGCTTCCACTAAAGAAATTGCCAGCATTGATTGCTTCTTTGACTTCCAACAAATAACCACTATTCCTAAATTCATCAAAAAACCCAAAGTAAATTTTTCGTCTTCAAAATCACTAGCATAGTCAGAATCTGAATATCCAACCAGCTTGAAGTCTCTTGCCTTAAAGTGTTTTGAGTCCAAAATTCTATATTCTTTTTATATATTGACTCTTTTTGCTACTACCCAGTGACTTTCACTGGGTTGTTGCATGTATCTAGAAAGAACACTAACAAAATAAATATCTTGTCTATTTGTAGTCACATAGATTAGACTTCCAATGAGCTATTTGTATTTAGCAACATCTACCAAATCTGTGGTATCTTCGGATGTCAATTTTGAATTTTGTTCCATGGACGTCCCTGATAGGCTTACAATTAGTCATTTTGAATTTGCTCAGAAATTCACCAATATATGTTTGTTGGGTGATAAAGATATACTTTGATTTTTGAATCACTTTAATACCCAGATAGTAATGAAGATAACCCAAACCTGTCATTTCAAAGCCTTTCATCAACTCTGCTTTGTTTTTGCAGTGTATCTCTCATTATTTCCTGTGATGCGCAAATCATCCACATACACCACCGGAAATATTTTGGCTGAGAAATTTTTAGTTTGATTCTTCAATGTTTAATGGAAATTTTGTCGCATGTGTGTGTATCCTCACATATCCCAGCTGTATCATATCCATGGTTTTCTACATTCTGTTGTACTCAAATCTGTACTATCATTCATGCCCTTGCAATTTTGATTCTCCCTCATCATTAAACTGCATGCATACATATTCAGTATTTGTTACTCTTTTTATTCGTCATGTTACTGACTCGTATATAATGCTGTCTCAGCTCAGCAACTATTCTTCTTTCGGAGGGGTCTTGTATTGCAAGCCTCACTTTGATCAGCTCTTTAAAACAACTGGAAGTCTGGACAAAAGTTTTGAAGGTACGTAAAAGTTTTGCTTATGCCAAATGCATTGCATAAGCATTTATGTTAAAGCTCTCTAATACTTATCCGGAGTTAATACGTCCTTTTGCCTAGCCTAATGAGAATTATTGCTCGTGATCTAATCATTCTTTTCATTATTCCTAGGAACTCCTAAAGCTGTGAAAAATGAGAAGTTGACTGATGGCGAGGTACGGTATTACTCTGTTGCTTTTGAAAAACTATCTGACCTGCAATATTGTCATAAATCTTAGCATCTGCTCAAGTAGGTATCAATCTATAGCACAACTCTAGTTGGCTTAAAACTAGAAGTTGCAAGTTTTAACTATGCAGACATATAAATGTGTCATGGTTTGTCTATCAGCAAAACGAGATCTGATTTTAATCTCTAAAGTGGTGGAAATTTCTGGTTCAAACTCACTTATATGAGCTTGAATCCTGTTATTGTTTTTTTTATTATAAAGTAAATGAAGAGACACTATTATTTCATATTTCAGGCTTTATGGTTCTTAGCTTCATATAGGGGGTAGAAGTTGTTATGTAAAGAAATGGAGAACCGTTAGAACCACTAGAGATTCTTTTTTGGTCGTTGTTACTGCAATGTACAGTAGTGGAGCTTACAAACATCTTTTTAATTAGAATTTCAAGGTGTAAATTGTTCTTGTATTTAAATAATCTATCAGCAAAAAATAATCATTTTAATAGTCTCATCATCATTAGACTTGCTTGATTAGCAAGTTGATCCTTGATGCTAATTAGTTGTTTCTCTCTGTAATATTCCCATTATTTATTCAAATGTGCAGCTTAAGTCACCCAATAAAGTCTCAGCTATGTTTTCTGGGACACAAGAGAAATGTCTTGCTTGTGGAAAAACAGCTTATCCCCTTGAGAAGGTAATATTGATTCCATTTTCTTTGTTTTCCCTAGTGCATAACTGTGCCTGGAATTGTTTGAAATATGGGGAAGAATGCTTGAGCTTGTCCATTTAGAGGGAGAGGAAGAAGGAGAGGGAGAGAGACACTCATTGAGCCTCCATTATGTTATCATATTCTATTATTGTCAAATAATGGTGGAAAATGTTTGTGAGACTAATATATAAAGAAGTTGGGATTAAGGAATGTCTGACTGGATACGCTTTTTGTATTTCAGGTTTCTGTAGAAGGTATGGCATACCATAAAGCATGTTTTAAGTGCACACATGGTGGCTGTGTTATCAGTCCTTCAAACTACATTGCACTTGAGGGAAGGCTTTATTGCAAGCACCACCATAATCAGCTCTTCAAAGAGAAAGGCAATTATAGCCAGCTTATCAAGACTCCACCTATCAAAGGCACATCAGAGAATTCGGTGCATGAGTGATCTTTGGTGGAATAATCCGTTTTTTTTTATGATGCAACATACAATATCACATGATTAGTGGGGGCTTTTGTCTCTCATTTTGGGGATTTATCGGTGCAGCATGAGTGTCTCCAACTTGCCTTTGTTGTTCGAGCACTTGTGCTGATAGGAAAATTTGAGTGTTGCAGAGTAAGGTGTTAGTTGAGAAGGGAGAATGCTACTGCTGATGTTAAGCAGCTAATAAAGAGTATTAGTAAACTTCGCTTATTTTTCAAGTCTAAGGTTTAAAGCAGTTTGTTGTGATTAATTTGAACTTTTAAGGGCAGTGTGAAAGTCTGGTTGTATAACAGAGGAGCAGGGCTTGTGTTGGTCACTTGGGGCTACATTCCATCTTTGAAAGCCTCTTACAAAACATATATTTTGCGAGTTGAGTTTAATATTATATAAGGCATTCAGATTTGTGTATAATTTGCTGTTGGAAGTTATTCTTGAATTGGTATGTCTTTGTAGTTGCCTTATGATTTTGATTCTTCTCAAGCAAGACATGAACTTTTTTGTTTCCTAAATGTTTTATCTTGGAAGGCATGGAATATAGTAAGATTTGGAATTCTCTATAATGATAGAGGCTAGTTTTTGCTCTAGAGTAATTGATATGCAGAAAAAATGGGGTTAGCAAGAGAGAACTATTTTGTTTTATTCAGTCTGTTATTTGCATTGAAACTTGAAAAATTCCTTCATTGGTACTGGAAGGGTTGTAAGCCAACTCTTGGAAACTACATCAACAAGATTTTAGTCCCATGCAGGGAGCTGCTGCTCATATTCTCATGCTTCAGGGGGTCTCATGTAACTTGTTATATTGCAAAATTGCAAATAATAGAACATTTTCCTAAATTTGTGGAACAGCAGCTGCTTAGAAAGACTGGTATCATCCCCAACTAGTTATAATGGGATGAAAATTTGCAGCAGCTGCAGAGAGATTATAGGATTTCTTTTTTTGAAATGGCAGCTACGCATTAGTTAAATTAATTTGTTTGTTCTATTTTAAAAATATATTTCACACATTTCCTTGAGAACAGCAGACTGGTTGGATTTGGGACAAAATTTTCAGGAGTAGGGTTTTTTTTTTCGTTTTGGAAGGATGAAATAGTGTTATATTACTTGGGAAAAATATATGATACCATTCACCAAAAAGGCAGGGATTGAATCATGGCCTTAAGTACAACATACTAGGCCACATGACCTAGGAGAAGCATCAAAATACTGAAATATAAAAAAGCAGGCCCACTTGATTGTCATCAAAGATAACACAACTTTATAAAGCAATAAAACAATCAGTATGCACGGTCCAAACTCTTCATCGGTGAGAGGTCACGACTCACAACAAAAAACCGTTGGCGAAGCATGGTAACCAAGAAATCGCAAAATAAAAATATAAAAAATTACATATTTTCAAGCATAGGGCATAGCCCTAGAAGGAGATGGAAGTTAATCATCCTTGGAAGGTTGGACACTCCAAGGGGAAGGCTTAGGTTTAGGAGGATTGGACACCACCAAACCATCCTAAGTGGTTTCAGAGGGACCTAATGAAACATCAATGCCCCAACTAGAGGATAGTTGAACAACGTTGCCAACCAAGGCACCCCCTACACAAGCAAGCTCCATCATGACAGGGCAAAAGTGGACTTCCTATGTGATGGTGGTGAACTCCAAACCCCCCTGTTGAAGAGGAGTGGAGAAGCAATTATGACTATGAGAGCGGCTCCGTCAACGCTTGGGCACCAGAAGAGGGGAGCCATGAAGTGGTTGGTTTTGGGGGATGTGACTTAGTGTGCAAGGAGCACTCCCCCAGTGGTTGTGCAGTTCTTGCAAGTGTTGACATTCAAGCGCCACCTTCTCAGCGTGTGCTTGGATCTACATAAGAGCCGAAAAGATAGCAATTAATTTGTCATTAACAGAAAATTATGAAGATGGTTCTTTGTAAAAAATAGTTGAATTCTTAGATTTTCATAACTGAAATAAACTTATAGCTCTAAAGAAGTTTCATATAAAAATAATATAAGTCGTCATTGAATTTTATTCCCCAAAAAAACCATGTGCCAAGATAAGGGCTCTGGATGGAACGGTTGGAAAACGTTGTGACTCCCTTGCCAGGGATATTGAGATCTTGGACATGTCCAAAAGAGATGTTTGAAGGAATCAGGGATGGAGCAAACTAGACATTTGGGTCGAGCAATTTCAATATGTAGGAGGTGCTCCCCAAGAGGAAGGCCTTGATAAACTAGGTACCAAAGAAAATGTGAGGTGCATTACTATCTAGGAGAGAGTAGTTTTGTCCATGTAAAATCTATGTGTTTGAGACACTATCACTGCCTACAACTTCATCTAAAAGTGACACCATGTATGTTTCTGCAACTCACTCAAGTACATTTGTGAATGATATTTGATATAAAATTAGATATAGAAAAGTATTACATATATTGAAGTACAAATCAATTGATGTAAATAAACTACACATATCATGCATAGGTCATAATTTTTAGATTTTTTATAATATATATATAATATTGAATGTATATGACATTTTTAAACATCTAACAACACATCCAAGGGATGTGGATAATCAAACAGTGGATTTGGTGGAAAATTATTAACCACTGAGTAGTGAATCTAATCAAATTCCCATATATCATCATAATTGTGATCATCACACCACTCATGCTCTATAAATTTAGCCTTCTATTTTGTATTGTTTTGAACCTTATGCATGTGTATAACATGTTTCTCTATTGTATAGGAACTCTCATGTGTGGTTTTTGGAAAAATCAACTTTGAGCCTTGCTTGTCATTTTTGAATGTGCAATTGTCATCAATACAACATGAAGAATACAAATCATAGCATCCTCAAATTTGAATGTAAAACAATGTTGTAGCTTATCAACTGTAGCTTCCATTTTGTGTAACCATTATTGACTAAATATATCACTTATTTGATTTACTATTTGCATAACAAAAATTAGCGTGTCCACAACTTTGGGACCACATGCAACTGGTATTGTAATATGTCCTATTGAATTTTGGCAATATATAGCTTTTTGCAATTCATCTTGATCATGACCTATTTGCTGAAGAAATGCAAGTGTGCATAAATTTAACTCAATGTCCTCCTCCAAATACATGTGCTATCTATATTCATTCTCAATAATAACCTAAATAGTCAAAGGGTTCCTTCTTAAATGCTTATAATTTCAGTGTATTTGACCCTTGTTATGAGCCCTAGTAGGTGGTAGTATGGGACGTATAATCTAAATAGTACCTTTATCTTTATATTCTGAATTTTCTATTGTAGTGTTAAACAAATATCAATAGCATGGCCTGTTATTATGTGAAAATGACAAAAAGATTTGACCTCTTGGTTAAATAATTTGTTAATAGATCTTTGCATCATTGTAGGTAAAGCCATTAATTCCCTACCAAATAACATATGCAATATAATGTGTGGTCTAGCTTGTGCATCGTTAGATTATATTCTAATAATTGGTTCTATATCCATGACCTCAACATTATTTACTGAATCTACCAAAGGTGAGTGGTTTGTACTTGCAGTGCATTGATCTATGTATTGTGCCTCTTGTTCTCTAGTAATGCTAGATTTGACAAAGATGTTAGTCCACGGTACCCCTGATAAAGTAGTAATTTGTGTAATATCTATATTTCAACAAATATTCTTTGCTTTATCAATATCTAAAATCATTGTTTTCCCTTTATCTATGGTCTCCTGAATGATTCCCTTTGAACCATCTTTGCATTCACCTAGGCCAACTGATGTAAAATTTAAACCACAAATAATCATTATTGTTCAATTTTATTGCACTTCTATCATCATCAAAACTAGCATCAGAATAATCATTAGTGTCTTTTATAGATATGAAATTTGGATCTTTTGAATTTACTAATAAAGGTAATTCATGTATATTCTTCTCTTGTTCTACCTTTTTAGGTGAATGTTGTTCGGAAACATCTATAGATTGCAACTTTTGATAAATTGTACTGGATTCACCAAAATTATATATATGCATTTGTTCTATAGGTATGATCTATGGTGTTGACACTATAGTAGTTTGAGGGGCTTTATTCTCTGTAGTAAATTTTGTAATTTTACAATATATGAATGGTTGATTATCAAAGGTCATGTATATAAATATCAATCATGTAAAAATTTGATACCGATGTAAAGTATAAGGTACAACTTCCATTTCATGTATCCATCGCCTAACCAATAATAAATTATAGTGTAAATGATTAGGCATTACATAAAATTGAGTAGGTAATATTTTGGGCCTTACCTTAATATCCAACGTGATAAAACCTAAAGCTTGGCATGACACATCATCAAATCTCTTGATATTCTTATATATATTTTGAAGAGTCACCATATTAATACCCATTATCTGTAAGAATGTAAGATTGTAAATATTCAAACCTAAACCATTATCTATCAAAACCCTTTTTATTGCTATATTTTTTATTTGAATTTTTATAAACAAAGCAAAATTTTGATCCATAGTAGATTGAGTAGGAAAATCATCATTTCTAAAAGATATAACATCCTCAATGTCTTTCAAAGTATTTACAATAAATGCAAAACAAGAAGACTACATGTCATGAAGCATGGGTGTCTGATTCAATACTTGATATAAAATATCCTTTAAAATGGCAGCGTTTTGAAACAATTTTAACATAAAAATCTTAGTTGGTTATTCCTTAATTGATCAACAATATTATAACCATTATATTGATTAATTTCTCCCATTGGATTTGGTATAGGATGAGGATGAACTTCTTGAGTTCATTCCTCTTGCCTTGCGCAATGGGGAACCCGATCTTGTCAAGTGATAATAGCTCGAATTGTAGGATTTACTATAAGCCTAGGGAAAATATTGGAGACAGGATATGAGGTAAGATAGTTGAGAGGTCTAAGGTAGGAGGAATGAAATGAACCATTTGAACCCTCTGACATCTACTAGTAACATGGGGCAACTCAAGTTAAACTATGCAACAATAATCATCATAGAATTGTTCATTGTTAAACTTACGATTGATGTTGAATTTTATCTTTTCCTTTAATTTATGCATTCATGGACTTACACGCAATTGAAATATTTTTCATATTATATGAAAACAACATGTAAATGAGACCAAAAACTTTGGACTAAAAAATAATAGATAAATTCAGTCATTATGATGAATGATTGTTATAAGAATTAGAAAATCCAAAATTTGAAACTTTAATCAAAAGTGTTAAAAAAACAAAAGGATAAACCTATGACAAACTAGGGTTTCAAATATTCAATAATAAATAGGTTCACCAATATATTTTATCACAAATAAGGATTAAGCAAGTGTTAATCTAATTATGAAAAATAACGGAGTAAAATACACATCATTGATTCGAGAACATATTATTTTTAAAAATATGTTAAAAAGGGAGAGCACTAAAGATAAATAACTTAGTTGGCATACAAATCTAATGGAGTACAACAAACACTGTGATCTACTGTGGGACTGTGTGAGGTCATTGTGAATCAAAAATAGGGCCGTATTTGATTTTGGGATAAGATCGCGCTATTCAGATAAGGTCAACCTGCTCTATCATCTATAGGATGTGTTGACGCCCTTTAGGGCTTTTTCCCTCTATGTGAGTTTTAATTGGTGTGCCCTAGACTTTAGGTTCGGTGTATATATTTAGGATCACTCGATTTATTGTGGGAGCCATTGTGCACCTTCTTTACTTGAAACCCTAGCTCAATGGCAAAGAGAATCAAATGCAATAAAATGGGGAAAATAGGGTTAGAGAATGAATTTTTGTTTGACCTCATTACCCCTTGTGTTGAGTGTTGCTTACATACCAATACTCTAAAAAGTGATCAAATTTCATGCAGTTCTCTTATGTTATGGTGATTTGTGTGAAATATTGGTGTAATATTATATGTTGGTGTAATGTTGATGTAATTATGTGCTTCAACAATGACTTGTGACCTTGATAATGTATTCAGACTTAACGCAGGGCTAACTGAACTATATAAATTTAGAATTAGGAAGAATATGTGCTTTCTTCTCAATATGCAATTAGAATAATTTTGGTGTTTGCAATATATAAGCATCTTTTCAACTAGTGAAAAAATGAATTAAAATGTGTTTATATAGTGGTATTTTGAGGATTTCCTCGAATGAGACTTTTAAAATGTACGGGATTACCCATTATGTGAATTTGAATTTAAGAAATTAGACATTGGTTAGTGGGAGGACAAAATTAATGGATTCAAACACTATTAGCCAACAAGATTATCTTGAAGGAAGGACCTTATTTGAGGAGAAAAGACAACTAAACTAGAAGTATGAATCAGTGTAAAAGTGAGTCTAGGCTACTTGGAATGAATAATATGAATATTTGTATCAAAATTATCTAATGATAGAGGGTCATCCACATAGAAGTAGAGGAATAGTGGTTTAGAAGCATGAAATTAATCATAGGTTAAGTGTGCACAGAAGATGGTCACAAGTGCATTATTTTAGCATTAAATATTAATTTTAATGACTATAGAGACATGGGAAAAATAAGAAATTTTGTAGCCAAAGGGTTATATAATATATCCTAAGATAAAATTCCCTGGTTATGTTTAATAGGTGCTTTAGATAGTTGTGTAAGTTGTACTCACATATCATCAAATTATTGTTGTACTGTACGATCAAAATATGTACATATAGGTGTAGGATTAACATTGATATGTATGTATGTAGGAATTGATGCCTTTGCATGATTAACATTAGTTATAATGGAGGAATGATTAGTGTTTTGAATATATCGAAGGCTAATGGATGCAATATAAGAATGTGATCATGGAGGTGCCTTGGTTCATAGAGGTACCTTGGTCATTGCATTGATAGGAGGAACGGTAGAAGCCATAAATTATATTCGAATAGGTGTTACTTGAGGATTAGATGTAGCACTAGGTGGAGGCATATAAATATTAATAGAAACATGAGGAGTACTAGCCTTACCACCTAATATATAAGTAGAGCCTCTAAAAGGTGGGGTAGTATCATGCAATGGATCTATAGGGTCATGCTAAGGAAAATATTTCTTCCAATTATTATATTTCGATCTTTAGTAATTAGAAAAATCATAGCATCAAGTTCATTATGAGCAGTTACAATATAAACATCAAAATATTATTCGTTCATATCCTTAAAATTTCTTGTATCAACAGAATTAAGAGGTGTATCATTCCAAATGTCATCTATATCCTCACTAACATATCCATCATATGGAGAAGTGTGATTGTAAAGAAATAAATCGTTTTGATAAATATAATCACTAACATTCAAATATGGAGCAGTATCAAAATTAGGAGGCATCTTAGTAATGATTGAAATTTGTGAAATACGAGTGGTATACGAAGATAGGTATGTCAAATCACAAGTAACACCACTCAATATACCACTATATTTAATAGGATGTGACATAAGATATTGTTAGACCATTTAAGGTTTAAGTGGTGCTATTATGGACCCTTAGTACATTTTAAGTAATTAAATAATAATAATTTATTAGTTGTTAACACAAGTTAAAAAAACTCATATAAATAAATAATAAAACATAAATTGTTTATTATTTATTAGTTATCTAAAATGTTCTCGAGATTCCCTTCACTTTTCACTATAAATAAGGTTTTATCCCTATTGTATTATTTACTTGAACATACTCGATAAATTTGGTAACACCGTGAATACTTTGTGTCTTGATATTTACATGTGATAAATATCTTGTAAAGGTTTTGTGAAGAAGGTTTATTAGAAAGAAAGTGAGAAGAGAGAGGTTATGTATTGGGGTCAATAGTTTCTCATATAAATGAATATCATTTTTTCGAATTTATTATTTTTTTTTTTGAGGTTTTTCCACATTATCTTTGAGTCATTGTGTACATTGATATGTGCTCTCATGTGTTTTGTTATTTAAGTTCATCTCTATATCTATCATGTTATTCAATATACATTGCATATTGGTTTTATATCTTTTTATGGAATCAAAACTTGTGGGGTGTATTTGATTGGCTAGCTATTATCAATTACTATATAGATATATTATCAATTTATATATATATATATATATAATTTCAAATAATTTTTTAATTATTTTTAAGTTTGGATTACCTTGACAAAGATAATAAATCATTAAAATAAAAAAACTATTTTTTAAGTTGGTTTTTACTTTTAAAGGTTAGATCTTGTATGTATAACCCTCTTGGAAGCATCTGTAGAGTTGGAGAAGGCTTCTTCAAACACCCGATTTTTTTTCTTTGTGTAGGGACACCATTATGTAGTGTGTAGGGACACCATTATGTCGCTGGGAGTTTGGAAAATTTGTTTTCTCAACCAAAATTCATGTTTTAAGTTTTTTTCATCATCTACAAATAAAATAAAGAAGATTGGCAAAATTTAGTGATTTTAGGTGGCTTATTTATTTTGTTGTGATCACTCATACCTTTATAGGTACGCCATATTCAGCTAAAGCAATATATGCAAGTTAGTATAAAGTTTACGAACTTTATTTAATAAATAATTATTTTATTAAACTTCTATTTTCCACAAGCAAATCTTGGCCCCACCTTCATTGGCTATTTTTTTTTTTAGCAAAAGTTAAAAGATTTAATTTGTTTTCACTGTTTGAAAATTGATGCAGCGAATATATGAATTTATATATTTTTTTATTAAAAAAAAAATTAAAAATATTCATTTATAATTTTGTGTATGTAATTTCTTAATTAGCTTCTTAAATGGGTTGGTAGTTCTTATTTTGTTAAAAGCTTGTAATTCGTGTGGTCTAGTGTAAATACTCTCCCTTCAAACAAAATTTTGATTTAATTTTAATTTTTTTCAAATTTAATTTAATTTGAATTTTTTTTTTGGGTTTGTGTGCAAACATCTCACGTGTAAATCATTTTTATTGTTGACCTTCTTTGTGATATTTGACCTAGTCAAAACATTCTAGACCATAATAATGAATTCAGTCGATTTATAAGTTTTGGCACCTTATAGATATATTTATGTGGTCCATTGTTTATTTTGAAGACTCTTATTTTTATTTTTCAATTTTTTTAATAAAAATATTTAGATAATTATTGTGTGTGTGACACTTTTGATGCCTAATATAGTGCAATTTATTTTAATTTATTACATTGTTTCACATCTATTTGAACAATTAAATCTTGTTTATACTACGAATTCATTTTATTTTTGTAAAAAAAGTATAAAATTTCAATTTAAAAAGTTCAATTTTAAGCTTTTATTTAATTTTATATTGTCATTTTTAAATGGAAGTTATGACTTCGTCTAACTTTGTATTAGATAAATCTCATATGCTTAATGGTCCAAACTATAATATATAGAAAACTCGAATTACATTAAAATTTATGATTTAAAAATTATAGATTATTGTCATATAGATTGAAAAAACTATGTCAAGATGACATGTTACCCTTGAACTTTCAAATGTGTTCCAATAGAAATCGCAAGAAGTCATATTGATTATCTTGTAGAGTGTTAAGAATGAATTTCTACTCCATATTGATAATCAAGAGTCTTCTAACGATACTTGAGAACTCTTTGAGTCCATGCATGAGGGTACTCTTCTTTTTAAGATAATTAAATTGATTCTTGAATTGTTGACTACACTTATGAAAGGTGATGAAAAAGTTGTTAATTTTTTACTAAAATTAAAAATATTTAAACTCAGTTAGATGAATTTAACTATAATTTAATTCAAGATCCATTACTTTATTTCATTATTCGGTTGAATATCCATAAAAAAATTACAAGTTCATTTATATTTTGAATTCAAAGTACCAAACATAGCAAAATATCCTTGACATTACTACTCTGTCAGCACTTTTGATTCAAAAAGAGTAAGTTATGATTTATTTTGACTATAAAGATAATGTCACTCATGCACTAATTGCTCTTAATCTTATTTCTAAAAACAATGTGAATCATAAATATAACTATAATTCTACCAATGGCTTAAATAGAAATACGAAATCTCGTAATACAAATCACAAACCTAAGTTTAATGAGAATTATAATTTATGTGGTAATTTTAATCATAAAAAGAAATTTGTTAAAAAAATAAAAATAGAGTTAAAAATAAATATTCTAAAAATAACAAAAAGAAGAAATCTAATCAAAACAAATAGAAGAATCAAAATCCTAATCAAAATAATAATCAAGATCAAAATTCAAATGTTATTACTTTATATGTTATTTTATTTACTTTAAATGAGAATGAATGGATTTTAGATAGTGGTGTATCGCACCATATGACTTGTTTATCTAGTATTTTGTATAATTCTAAAGATATCTCTGAAAAGATTTACTTAAGAGATAATTCATTTCTAGAAGCAACTAAATAAGGAATAATAAAATTTATAAATATTATTATCAATGATGTTTTTTTTACCTAAACTTAAGAAAAATTTACTATCTTGTTCTCAACTTACGAATGATAATTTCATTGTAACATTTCTTAAATATAGTTGGTCTATTACAAATCAATTTGATTTTCTGATCGTTGAAGGTGTTTAAAAGAATGATTTATATATTTTCTCTATTTTTTATACATGTTTTGTTTCATTGCATAGAAAAATAAATCTTAATTATAACATGAAATATTAAGATATGTTAATTTTAAAATTTTACATGATATGTCTGCTCATAATCTTATTGTTGAACTTCTTTCTATATTTTTTCATCATAAAACTTGTGAGAATTGCTTACATAGTAAGCAACATATTAACCCATTTCACAAGAGTCATGATGTCAGTTCCTCATATCTTTTAAAATTAATTCATAATGATGTTGTAAAACCTCTTGAAGTTATATCTCTTAATGGTTCTTGTATGATGTTACTTTTTATAAATGATTATAATAGAATGAATTTATTAAAAATAAACTTGAAGTGTTGTCTAAATTCAAAAAAATTAAAGTTATTGTTGAAAATGCTTCTAATTTTTTTATTAAAAGATTAAGATCTGATAGTGATAATGATTATATTAGTAAAAGATTTTATTCTTTTTGTAATAATCATGGTATTCAAAGTTAATTAACAATTCCCTGTTTCCCTCAGCAAAATAATATTATTGAAAAGAAAAATTGTACCATTATAGAAATAGCTAGAACAATGTTGTATTCTACAAATATTTCTAAGTTATTATGAGCCGAAATCATGAATATTAATATGGATATTATGAATAGAGTCCCTACTAAAGCTTTGCACCTTTCTACTCTTTTAGAAATGTGGTCTAAAATCAAATCTAGTATGATTCATCTTAAGATATTTGGTAGTCCTACTTTTATCTTTATTCTTAAAGTTAGAAGAAAGAAGCTTGATCCCACTTCTTAATATTACATTTTTGTAGGTTATGAAAGCAATACAAAAGGTTTAAGAGCATATGATCCATCTAAACATTAGATCATTGAAAATATGAATATTTCTATTCTCAAAAAAAAAATTATGAGCTCTCTGTAAAACCTCTTCAATATTTTTTTTAATGACTTTGAGTCTCTTGTTTTTCTTTATGAAGAAATAGGTGTCTTAGAGAAATTTGATTCATTTTTAAATAACTTAAAGTTTGAGGAACCGCCTGAGTTTTTTGTTCAATTTAAAAGGTCTAAATGAGTAGAATCCTTAATTCAATCTTCTAATGCTGATAATCTTAGTAATTTAATTAAGAGTCAATATTTTTTTCATACTTTAATGACTATGTATGAATGTGAACCTTCATCTTTTTAATAAATTCTTCAAAATGATAGATGAAATGTTGTTATGCAAGTTGAGTTCAATACCTTAATTAAAAATCAGATTTAGCATATTGTTGGTTGTAGATGACTTTATAAAATCAAGTATAATTCAATTGGTAAAATTGACAAGTTTAAAATAAGATTAGTTATTTGTGGGTTTACTCAAAAAAATAAGATTGACTATGTTGAAACATTCACTCTTGTAGTAAATATGAGTATTGTTATGTTACTTATTTCTCTTGTAACTTAAAATAGTTGGATTTTCCATCAAATAAATGTTAATAATAATTTTTTAAAGGATGATCTAGAAAAAAAATCTATATGTCTCAGCCCAAAAGTTTTACTGACCCTAATAGAGAACATTATGTGTGTAAGTTAAAAATATATATATATATATATATATATATATATATATATATATATATATATATATAAGATCCTCGAGCTTGATATTCTTAATTTTTTTTTTTTTAATAAAATTCGATTTCTCTAACTATTATTTTTTTAATGATCTCTTTGTTAAAGTTAAAAATGATCATTTAATCTTGATTGTTTTATATGTTAATGATATTTTGATTACTGGCAATATGATTAGTTTAATTCATAAATATAAAGATAAATTAAGTCAAATATTTGAAATGATTATTTAGGCAGTCTACATCAATTTTTAAGAATGACTATATTTTAAGATAAAAAATTCTATTATTATATCACAATATCAGTATGCATATAATCTTCTTGTTAAGTTTAATATGTTTGATTGTAAATCTACATCTACTCCTATTGAAGTTGGTGTTAAACTTGATCTAAAACTTTCATGTGAAAAATTTAACTCTACTCTATATAGATAACTTTTTGATAATTTTATTTATCTAACTATTATCAGACTAGATATTTCATATGTTGGTGTTGCTCTTAGATTTATGTAAATCATTAGAAATTAACAAAGAGAATAATTTGTTATATCAAAAGAACTATTAATTTTAGTTTGTTTTATTCTTCCATTGATAATATTAAATTATATGATTATTGTGATGATGATCATACTAGTGATATTATAGATCACAAATCTACTTCTAGATATGTGTTTAAGTTTGATGTATGTGTTATCATTCGGAGTAGTAAAAATCAATGTATTATTTTTATCTCTTCTATAAAAGTGAAGTATATAAGTGATGTAAAAGTTGATAAAAAAAACTATGTAGCTATGAGAGTTGTAGAGAGAAGAACTTTATTTAGATATTTGTCACAGTACCATCATTCATTATAATAATCAAAATTGTATAGTTTTGATAAAAAATTTGGTGCAACACCAACGAACTAAACATATTAAAGTTCATATACATTTTATTCCAAAGAAAGTCTTCAATGACAATATTAATATGTAATTTTATCCTATAGATGAATAAATAATAGATATATTCATAAAACCACTTGATGTTATCAAGTTTTGTCAATTTTGTGTAATGTTAGGCCTCTCAAAATTACTATTGACAAGGAGAATGCATGACGATGTCACTTCATAATGGCCATGTGTTCTTTCTTCTCTATACATTTTATCATTGTAAAGTATTGTAATATTCATGTGTAAGTTATATGATTTAAGTGCATTTCATGTGAAAGTTTTACTTTGTATCTTATTATTTAAAAGCATATTATAATAGATGTCCTTATGTTATAAAAGGCTTTAATAATGCTTATATGATTATTCATGATAAATTATGAGATGTAATCTCATGATCATACTAGCCTAAACTTATTTTTGAGTAATTTATGGATTATAATTTATTTTATTTCAAAAAATAATGTTTGACATGATGAAAGTTTTTAAATCATTTGAATTTGTACATAGTATAATTTGTTTATTAAGGTGACTATGATTTTTATCTCCACTTAACATTAAGTGAAAACGTTAGAATATATAATATATAAGTGGTGTTATTATAGACCCTCAGTAAATTTTAGTTAATTAAATAATAACGATTTATTATTTATTAATATGAGTTAAAAAACTTCGTGTAAATAAATAATAAAACATAAATTATTTGGTACTTATTGGTTATTTAAAATGTTCTTGGATGGATGGACCCATTGATTACAACAATCACTTCCTTTCACTTTTCATCATAAATAAGGTTTTACACCTGTTAGGTGAATATTTTGTCAACCAGCTAACTGGTGAGCAAAATAGGTCTCTTCAACCACAGCATAGGGAGATTGGTCGGCCAAATATGCAGGTTTACTACATGAACAGGGGATAAATCTCTCATCTCATCAAGGGGAGGTTCCCTATAAGTATGAAGCGCTATATACTATATATATGCAGAAAATAACACTCAAGGGTAGGATAACACCATCCATCTCTCTTTTTTCAGAGATGATGTTCACAAACAAAGGAGAAGATCCTGGTAAAAACACTGAAAGCACTTCTCTTCTTTTAGAAGTGATCTTGCAAAAAATAGTAGGGATTCTTTCTAGTAGTGACAAGTAACTGGTAACCAAGGGCGTAGTAACCAATAGACTGAGATGTAGCACAAAGTCTCCACCTCGACTGCCCAAGAGTGAGATATGAAGGACAATGAGGGCACAAAGTCGTCCCAAAGTCCTTTACATAAAAACAAAATACGAAAGATAATGAGGGCACAAAGTCATCCCAAGATCCTTTACACAAGAACAAAAAGAAAACACTCTAAAGGCAATTGTGGGGGCACAAAGTCTCTACACAATTGGCTTCAAAACACCTTCTTGATTACTTCCACTAGTTTTGCTTGTTAGATCAAATAAACAAGAACACATTCAGAAGATAGACATAATATCAATCTCTTAAAATGATACAAGCTATAATAGTACAAAGTCTGCAAGTCACTTGCTTTCTCATTCAAATAAAATAATATGAACAACAATCTGAGCTCAAAGTCTCAGTATTTGTCTTTTAATTTAGGCAGAATTTTGCTTCTGTATTGGGAAGATCTCCCTTGCATAATGAGTGAAATTACAATGTATATCCACCAGGCAAGGCTTGATACTCTTTCCCATGGGACAGCACATGCTGCAGTCAATGCCTTCAATGTGTCTTCAGTTCTGTCTGGAGGGACCATGCTTGGAACAGTGCATTGTCTTAACTATGGCATGTCCATTCATCTAATATGTCTCTTCCTAGGTCTGGATCATCTGGTCTGTCCCCTCTGACGTCTACATAGTTGTTTACTTTGTCTTTACTCTAAAGGAGACTAACAGGTCATGCCTTCAATGTTTGCAAGCTCAAAAATCTACTTTGCATACTATTTCAGCTATCGGAATAACTACTGCATAGATATTTTTCTCTTTATCTCTTCTTACTGCGATTTGAGTTGCTGGGCTATCTTTTCCCCTTTCTAGTTTTGTCTTTTCCTGGCATTTGAGCTCTCAAGGCTATATCCTTGGTCTTGCTAGCTCCTTATGCTCTTCCATCAGCAGTTCTTTCCTTTGGCGTTTTGGCCTTTTGCATTCGGGTTTGCGTTCCAGCTTTCAAAGATCAACAACTATTTCATTTTCATGACTTTGATGTCTTCGGGTCCGTCATCATTAGGAAACCAATGGCTAGTTTGTTTCCCTAAATTTGATAGTTGCGGGGACGTCACCAGACATCTGGATCCTAACGACTAGTTCATGGTGTTTAACTCTGACATCTGTGGGCCTGTCACTTACCTTCAGGCTTTCTTGTTTTGTCAGCAGACTTTTTATTCGGGCTTTTCCTTCAGACAAAAGTTTGAAGGAAATGTTCCTTTCTCCAACTTACCGTCAGGATTTCCCTCATACTTCGGGCTTCATCCTTCAGTCAGGTCAATTCCTTTGGACAAAAGTCTGAAGGAATTCCTTCAGACATTATATCTGAAGGAAATGGTCCTTAACAACTTTGTCGCAAGAACTTTTTCGAAGGAATTCTCTTTGTTCACCTTTGCTCGCTACCCTCTGCAAGGGCTCTCGACTTAGTTCACTGCCCTCTGCAAGGGCACTCACCTTGGTTCACTGTCCTCTACAAGGGCACTTTTTCTTTTAGCTTTGGGGCAGCCCCTTGAACCTGTCGATTGAATCAACCGATTGAACCAACTTTGGTTCAATATTTCAATGGTTCAATTGGTTCAATCCCTTTATTTGACTAAGTCTTTTTGATCTCTTAAACCAAACACATTGAGCCATATGGCCGTTTAACCTATTGAACCATTGAACCTGTCGAACCTTTGAACCAAAGTGGTTTAATGGTTCAACGGTTCAATGGTTCAAGCCTTCTTCTCTTTGATAAGTGTTTTGAAGCTGTTGAACCTTAAACCTTTGCCAAAGCGCTTAACTCTTGTCGATGACGTTAAACCTTTGAACCCATTGAACCCATTAAACCAAAATGGTTCAAGGTTCAATGGTTCAATGGTTCATTCCTTGCTTAGAAGCTTACTGATAGACATTTTTTATTGAACCAAGTCGTTGAACCAACCTTGATATTGCCTAAGTGTTGAGAGCTTGCTTCTTTCCTGCATAGTCCGTATAAATCAACCTACGAAGTCTGTAGAATTGAGTTCGTAGAAATGAGTCCATATAACTTGGCCTATAGAGTCCGTAGATTTTCTTCCTACAGAGTCCGTAGATTTCTTCCTGTGAAGTCCATAGAAACTGAGTCCATAGTTTTGAGGCCTTGAAGTCTATATAAACTGAGTCTGTAGAAATGAACCTGCAGAGTCCCTAGAAACTAAGTCTGTAGTTTTCTCTAAGTTTCCTCTAACCTTGAAAGAGTCCGTAGAATATCCTGCCTACGAAGTCCGTAGATTCAAGCCTGCAGAGTCCGTAGATTCAAGCCTACAGAGTCTGTGGATTTCTGAAAAGCTTGAAGAATAGAGAATTTGAATGCACAGAATAATTTTTGAAAAGGGAAGAGAGGATTTTGGTCTGTAGGACCAAAATAGTTCAAATGTTGTCTCAAAAATGAGTGATATTTTTGGGGGACAACCGCTGGCTCCAGTTGGGGAACTTCCTTCAGTTAAAAACTTAGAACAACTGAGGGGAGTAGAAACCAGAATCTCTAGTGCCTTGAAGTGTGCCATTGGGCTATGGAGTCATGCTACCCAAAAAGAAAGGCTCCAAAAATGAAAATGAACAACACAAAGCAGAAACAAAAGACTATACAAATATACATATGTACAGGTGAACTTATCTGATACTTCAAGAATTGAAGTGATTCAGACATTGCCCATTGTGAGACAATGAAAATGGTGTTCCATCTTGATAAACCAGTAGAAAACTATTTTGTCACCAAAATTGGTGACGGGTGAATGAAACTCTCCACTAAGAATCACATTTTCTGTGCACTCCTTTTGATTCTTTCTTCTTGCGCTATGGCAAGACGTGGTCTCTAATTTGAAAACCATAAATCCCTACTCTCTTGGAAAAGAGTTCCTCTTGCTGACTTTGGAGCACAACAGTATGGTCCACTTCCATAAATTATTATTCTACTGGTTCAGTCCAGCACATATTTTGATTGTCCCCTTCAGACCCCTAACAAACCATCAGTTCAGCATTTCCTTTGGCATGAAGGAGTTTGACATCTTCATCCTGAGCAGCCTTCAATCTGAGTAACAGAGATTCATACTCGGCAGTGTTATTGGTGTTGTTAAACTATGACTTGTGTGAAGGAGAAATAATATCTCCTTGAGGAGATATCAATACAATTTCAGCTCCTGAACCGGTAGAGGAATTATTGTCATCGAATTTTTGGATCCAAACATCATCAGATTATGATCTTCTATCAGATTTTTCTTCATTAGAGAGGGAAGATCCTTTTTCATCTGTACTACGCCCTACTGATTCTTTTGATGTTTTGCTTGAATCAATATTTGGATTGCCACCTATAGGTCTTTCATCTGCAAAAACATGAACATCCTCTGTGGATAAAAAATAATTACCCCTGCCTGAAGACTCAAATAGAATCTGAGCTTCAGGTGCTGATGTTTGAGTGACAACATATTTCACTTCTTTTTCAGAGAACAGTCTCTTCATAACACCTTTGACAGGGATCCTTGCCTCAGATAGGTCCATGCTCAACTCGCTGCCCACATCCTTGCAGAAATTTCATCCAAAAAGGATGCCATATGAAGCTGGAACGTCAGCCACCAAGATAATCATCTTGATTTTTTTGTTTGGAAAGGCTGCAAATGCAAATTGAGCATCCTTGATTTATCCCAGCAGAGGTACTTGCTTTTTCTCCATGGAAAAACATCTACCAAATGTTTTGGTTAGTGTGAGGCCAATGGATTCAACCACTTTGGTAGGCATGACATTATCTGAAGCTTTAGAATCAATGATGCAATTGCTCAGCTTGTGACCGTTTATCAACAGGGAAACATAGAAAGGCTCTATTTTCCTAGGGGCAGCAGGAGGAGTAATGAAAAGATTTTTTGGGATGGGCATGTTCCTTGGGGGATCTTGAGTTACCTTTCTAATCTCTTGTCCTGCAGGGACGGCTTTATTCTTCACACACTCTACCAACCTGTCCAACTGCTCAGGGTTGGCTTATAGGAATTCAAATTCAGTCATTTAAATTTTAGTTTTTTTGACATGGTCTATTGTGTCAAATGACTGAAATGGAATAGGAAGAGAGGATGGGTGTTCATCCTTTTGGTTTTTAAGGGGGGAGGATTGATCTGTGAAGTTGAGGTTGAAGGTGCAAAAAAGTTTGAGGTACTTATTTTTCTAGGAATCACCGAGTCCTTTGGCTGGAAAGGTATAGTGGTTCCATACTTAGCAATTGAAATTGCCGATTGAGGTTGCTCCTCTGTCTTCTCTTTATCATCTTGCTGGGTTGACTGATTCTTGGACCAAGTGAAATTAGCATATAATCCCTCATCTACTTTACCTTCACTTTTGGGTTCATCATGGTAATTCAGGAAACCAATGTTGGAGTCGCCAGCTGACTCTTCTTGATCCTCCGTGAAGAGATCAGTGTCATTTTTTTATCAAACTTAGGTTGGAAAGAGAAATCATGTTCTGTTTCCAGATATCCAACTACTGAGTTGGTTGGAGGTGCTTCAAGGGAAAGGTTCCTCTATGGGGGAGGAAGATGATTTGGTTGCCCTTGATTCCTGGTAACATTGCCTTGATATGATTGGTTCTGAAATGTCCTCCTTGGCATATCTCAATTAGAAGGAATAGACATACCTTGGGCCATTTGTCTTTTCAAGGCTAGCTGTTCATTCGCCAGCTTTTGCACCATTTGATCCATGGTGCCTGTAGATGGATATTTAGAAGATGAAGAGGATTTACCTCTGTTTAGGTCTCTCCTTATCTTCTCTGCCAAGATAAGGTCATCTTCTACCTCAGTAACCAAGTTTTGAGCAGTAGTGAGGTCTATGTGGCCAGCACATCTCAGCAAAAAACTCACTTTAAGCAACTATGAGTTGATGAAGAAGCATTTAAGGTTCTCAGGTGTTGGCTGAGCAATTACAAGAATTATGTTCTTGAGCTTGTCAAACTTGGCAATGAAATCCCTCATAGGCTCATGAGGCTCCTTATTCATCTGTGTAAGTTGGGCCAACAAGGCATGTGCATCTTTTGTAGGCTTGAACTTAGCTTCAAATTTAGCTTTAAGTGTGTCTCAGTCAGTCACTGATCTAGCTTACAGATGGTAGAACCAGTCTGCAACAGCACCTTGTAGTGTTTCCACAAACAGTCTGACTGCTACGTGCTCATACTCCACGCTTATCACACCGCAGGCTATGCTGAAGGTTGTAATGTGTTCATCAGGGTGAACTCTCCTATCACCAAAGAATTTAGGTAAATTCTTCTTTGAACTACGTGGTAGCTCATGTAGGGGTGGAGTTAGATTGAGTGGGCTAAAAGAGTTACCCCAGGGGCCTTGAACTGCCATTATATGGCTATGAAAAGGGGGGATAACAAATTTGGGTGGCGTGTGGATAGGCAAAGCCCTGTTAATAGTAGAAAAAGTAGCTCTACCTTGTGTTGGTGTCTTGGTACGAGTAGGAGGAACACTCTTGGATCATTGAACTTGAAGTTGGGGAGGGAATAAGTCAAAATTTCCTTGCTACACCAACTCAAAGACAGGGTCAACAACACCTTGAACTCTCTAGCTTTTAGTATAGCATGGAGTTGCCAGATTGTGAAACAAAAATGGGAAAGAATTGGCCCTGCTTCAGCTTGAAACTTGAGGCTTCAAACTGCATATTCTATCCTAGTTAGCGTGGGGGTGGAGGAAGATGGTAAGGCTATAATAATAATGGGTAAAACACAAAATGGAGTCACTAGAGTCTATAATGAATAAGGGTAGGGACTACTTCAATATAAAACTTGAGGCTTCAGACTGCACGTTCATCCCTAGCGAAGTCACCAAAAAGAATGTTGCGTTAAGCTTGGAGGAAAAATTAACAATGGGAAAGCACTAGAGTAGCTCATTCTTCCACAGCGGGATAAATGGATAAGGCTATAATGATAATTGGTAAAACACAGGTGATATTTCAATCTAAAGCTTGAGGCTTCAAATTGTACAAAATTATTGTGTCTCTAGCAGAGTCGCCAAAAACTATTGGGTGAATATTCTGTCAACCAGCTGACTGGTGAGCAAAATAGGTCTCCTCAACCACAGCATAGGGAGATTGGTTAGCTAGATGTGCAATTTTACTACATCAACAGGGGACAAATCTCTCCTCTCATCAAAGGGAGGTTCCCTATAAGTATGAAGCACTATATACTATATATATATGCAGAAAATAACACTTAGGGGTAAGATAACACCATCCATCTCTCTTTTTTTAGAGATGATGTTCACAAATAAAAGAGAAGATCTTAATGAAAACACTGAAGGCACTTCTCTTCTTTCAGAAGTGATCTTGTAGGAAACAATAGAGATTCTTTCTGGTAGTGACAAGTAACTGGTAACCAAAGACGTAGTAACCAGCAGACTGAGATGTAGCACAAAGTCTCCACCTCGACTGCCCAAGAGTGAGATATGAAGGACAATGAGGGCACAAAGTCATCCCAAAGTCCTTTACATAGAAATAGAATACAAAGGATAATGAGGGCACAAAGTTGCCCCAAGATTCCTTGCACAAGAACAGAAAGAAAACAATCTAAAGGCAATTGTGGGGGCACAAAGTCTCTCCACAGTTGGCTTTAGGACACCTTCCTGATTACTTCCACTATTTCTGCTTGTTAGATCAAATAAATAAGAACACATTCAGAAGACAGACATAAGATCAATATCCTAAAATGATACAAGCTATAACAGCACAAAGTCTGCAAGTCACTTGCTTTCTCATTCAAATAAAATAATATGAACAACAATCTGAGCTCAAAGTCTCAGTATTCGCCCTTTCAATTTGGATAGAGTTTTGCTTCTGTATTGGGAAGATCTCCCTTGCATAATGAGAGAAATTACAATGTATAGCCACCAAACAAGGCTTGGCACTCTTTCACCATGGGACGGCCCACGCTGCAGTCAATGCGTCTTTAGTTCTGTCTGGAGGGACCATGCTTGGAACAATGCATTGCCTTAACTATGGCATGTCTATTCATCTAATATGTCTCTTTCTGGGTTTGGATCATTTGGTCTGTCCCCTCTGACATCTGCATAGCTGTCCATTTTGTCTTTACTCCAAAGGAGACTAACAAGTTGTGCCTTCAATGTTTATAAGCTCAAAAATCTACTTTGCGGACTGTTCTAGCTAGCGGAATAACTACTGCATAGATATTTTCCTCTTTGTCTCGTCTTGCTGTGATTTGAGCTCTCGAGCTATCTTTACCCCTTTCGGGTTTCGTCTTTTCTTGGCATTTGAGCTCTCAGGGCTATATCCTCAATCTTGTTGGCTCCTTACGCTCTTCCATCAGTGGTTCTTCCCTTTGGTGTTTTGGCCTTTTACATTTGAGTATGCGTTCCAGCTTTCAAAGATCAACGTCTATTTCATTTTCGTGACTTTGACGTCTTTGGGCCCGTCATCGTTAGGAAACCAATGGCTAGTTTGTTGCCCTAAATTTGACGGTTGTGGGGACATCACCGAACGTCTGGATCCCAACGGCTAGTTCATGGTGTTTAACTTTGACATCTGCGGGCCCGTCACTTTCCTTGACAATTCCTTTGGGCTTTCTTATTTTGTCAGCGAACTTTTGCTTCGAGCTTTTCCTTCAGACAAAAGTTCAAAGGAATTCCTTTGGACATTTTGTCGGAAGGAAATGTTCCTTTCTCCAACTTACCATTGGGCTTTCCCTCGAACTTCGGGCTTCATCCTTTGGTCGGGTCAATTCCTTTGGACAAAAGTCTGAAGGAATTCCTTAAGACATTTTGTCCGAAGGAAATGGTCCTTAACAACTTTGTCACGAAAACTTTTATGAAAGAATTATCTTTGTCCGCCTTTGCTCACTGCCCTCTGCAAGCGCTCTCATCTTGGTTCACTACCCTCCGCAAGGGCACTCAGCTTGGTTCACCGCCCTCCTGAAGGGCACTTTTTCCTTTAGCTTTGGGGCATCCCCTTGAACCTATCGATTGAACCAACTTTTTTTCAATAGTTCAATGGTTCAATTGGTTCAATATCTTTATTTGACTAAGTCTTTTTGATCTCTTGAACCAAACGCGTTGAACCATATGGCCGTTGAACCTGTTGAACCATTGAACCTGTCGAACCTTTGAACCAAAGTGGTTCAATGGTTCAAGGGTTCAAGTCTTCTTCTCTTTGATAAGTGTTTTGAAGCCGTTTAACCTTGAACCTTTTCTGAAGCGCTTAACTCTTGTTAATGATGTTGAACCTTTAAACCCATTGAACCTGTTGAACCAAAATGGTTCAAGGTTCAATGGTTCAATGGTTCATTCCTTGCTTAGAAGCTTGTCGATGGACATTTTTTATTGAACCAAGTCGTTGAACCAACCTTGAAATCGCCTAAGTGTTGAGAGCTTGCTTCTTTCCTACAGAGTCTATAGAAATCAACCTGTGAAGTCCGTAGAACTGAGTCCGTAGAAATGAATCCATAGAACTTGGCTTGCAGAGTCCATAAATTTTCTTCCTACAGAGTCTGTAGATTTCTTCCTATGAAATCCGTAGAAACTGAGTCCATAGTTTTGAGGCCTTGAAGTCTATAGAAACGAACCTGCAAAGTCCGTAGAAACTAAGTCCGTAGTTTTCTCTAAATTTCCTCTAACCTTGAAAGAGTCTGTAGAATATCCCCCCTACGGAGTCCGTAGATTCAAGCCTGCATAGTCCATAGATTCAAGCCTGCAGAGTCCGTAGATTCAAGCCTGCAAAGTCTGTAGATTTCTTAAAAGCTTGAAGAATGGAGAATTTGAATGCATAGAACAATTTTTGAAAAGGGAAGAGAGGATTTTGGTCTATAGGACAAAAATAGTTCAAATGTTAGTCTCAAAAATGAGTGATATTTTTGGGGGACAACAACACCTATCATATTTTTCAGTTGAACATACTCAGTAATTTGGTGACACAGTGAATACTTTGTGTCTTGATATAAATGTATGTGGTAAATATCTTGTAAAAGTTTTATGAAGAAGGTTTTTCATAGAAAAATTGAAAAGAGAAAGGTTTTGTATTGGCAACAATAGTTTCTCATATAAATGAATAACAAGGTAACTACACAAAGTTAGGAGACAAAAAGTGGTTTATCTGTAGACATGATTTTTCTAAAATTTCCAAAATTTAAATTTTTGTAGATAATTTAATATATCTACACCCCAAATTTGAAGATGGTGTAAAAACATGAAATGTAGCATTTCGAGTCTAGTTTTCAAAACATTAATTTTTTTTCAAAATAGTTAAGTGTATCTAGGTCAAATATCTAAAATTTAAAAAATAACTCTTATTTTTTTTGAAAACATAGTAGATAGACGGTTGAGACACACACCATTTTTTTATCAGTGTTTAATATTATTTGAAACCTTTTGGAAAAAATGTAAATAAAAGATTCTAGCACATCACCTATATTTTTTAGTATTTTTTTAATGAATACTTTTTTTTTATGAACTTTTCAAGTAAATAGATCCTAAAAACTGACAAAGAAATGGATAGTCATCTATGAGTCAAGCCTAACTATCCCAAAAAAATGAAAATCAATTTTTTTTGAATGTGTGTATAATTATGTGTATTGCATCACCATATAATTTTTTCTTCGCTTGGATCAATGAAAGACAAATTACATCAATTTATTATTCCTTTGATCTCAATATGGTGTGTAATCGAGCTAATAGATCCCAAATTGACATTAGATGGACATATTTCCTTGGATGGAGCTTGGTTGGCCCCAATTACATATCAAACTAAACTAAATACTTGGTTTTTTATAATATGGTGTGTAGTTAGAGACCCAATTGACATCATATGGACATAATTCCTTTCTCAGTTCTCATTTAACCCTGATTGTGTATTAAATTGAAGTAAATATTCAATTAGTTTAATATGGTGTGATATCAAAGCCCTAATTGACATTATATTGAAGGAATTCCTTACACAGGGACCAATTACTCTTCATTAAAAATTATACTGAAGAAAATACTCGATTGGTTAAATATTATGTGAAATTAGGGGAAAATATTCACAATGAACAAATTAGATGGACACACTTCATTACATGAGGTGAAAAATGTCTCGATTGATATTATAGGTGGAAGCAGTTAATTACATAGGACTTAGTTGTCCTCAATTGTGTTTAATATTGAAAAAAATATCAATTGATTTAACATGGTATAATTAGATCCCCAAATGGCATTAGATGGATGTAATTCTTTGCTTGGAGATTGAGTGACCCCAATCACATATCATATTGAACCTAAATACTCAATTGGTTTAATATGGTGTGCAATCGAGGCTAATGGTACCCAACTGGAACATTATATGGACAAAATTATTTTCATGCGGCTCAGTTGGCCCCAATTATGTATAAGATAAAATAAAATACATGATTAGCTGGATATAGTTTACAATCGGGGCCAATGAAGTTGTAATTGACATTAGATGTATTCAGTTACTTGCATGAGCCTTGGTTGACCATAATTGCATATTCAACTAAGCTAAATACTTGGTTGATTCAATATGTTATGTATTTGGGACCAAATCCCCTTGTTGATAGTATAAGGATGAAATTTCTTAAACAAAACATGTTTGGACTGAATTTCATAGATTATATTAAACCAAAAAAAAATTTAGTTAAATTTGGTGCACAATCAGAGCCCTGATTGTTATTAAATATGGATGTAATTCCTTATATAGAGTTCAATTGGTCATGATTTCATATCATATTCATGATAACACTCAATTATTTGAATAAGGTGTGTAATTAAGGCCTTAATTAAAATTACGTTGACACAATTTCTTGGGCAAGCCTTGATTGGCCTCAATTATGTATCATCTAGAACTGAATACTCGACTGGTTCAATATGGTATGCAATCAAGGCCAAGTAAGCCCCAATTTCCATTATATATGAATGTAATTCCTTGTACATAGTTTATTTAGACCGAATTGCATATAAAATTCAAAAAATACTTTTTTTTTTTAATATGGTGAGCACTTGGATCCCCAATTGATATCATATGGATGAAATTCCTTATATTGAGGCTCAGTAGGCCCCTAGGATAAATTTAGATCCAATTAGCATCCATTATATATAATAAGAATTATGTTCACAAGGATGAACTTGGTTAAAATTGCATCAGTCATTACCAAAATTGACTTCATAGGCTCAATCTATAATGATGTGGGCCATAATTGATCCTAAATTCATATTCTTTACTCATAGATCTACATTCAAGGAGCTCAAATTTGCCCTAATCACCATCATGATTATACCTTATATACCTTAAAACCTACACCCTAAGCCCCAATCCCTAAATTTATTAATCCCTAAACTCTATTTACTATAAATATAAACTCTTTAAACATTGAACCAATCATTTTAGTTCAAATTAACATCATTTAGACTAAGAATTAAGTTTACAAGGCTCAGTTTGGCCTAAATAACATGATTGATTTCCCCATTTGACCAATTCACTCAATTTTCACGATGACATCCATGGTATAATGACAACCCAAAAATAGATTCTATAGTCATAAATGGGTCCAAGTGATTCAAATTATTCTCAATTATCTTTGTGATTGACCTTGTGTACCCTAAACCATGTATATGCATTAAAACCTAGAAGTCATAAACTATAAACCCTAAACAATATACCCTAATTGTAAACCATTTATTAGATGGTGGAGCCTGATCTTATTTTAATGTCCAATTTCTGACATCGGGGTATGGGGGGCAATGCCCCCCCACTAGGGTCGTCATGGACCGTTTACTATTAGGTTTTAGATCTAATGGTAGAAATTAAGTTAGTGCAGTTTTTACCTTAATGTGTAACCCTCATTTGATATGAGGGCATTGTAATCAGGCATTAGAAAAGTGAGAGAGTGAAGAGAATATTGTAGTGGATGTATTATAGGTTTTTTATTTCACTTGTTGGACTGAATAATAAGGACTAACAATTCTTATGTGGATGTAGCCTATATTAGGTGAACTACGTTAAATATGTATTTCTATTCTGTTATATTTTTTAAATTTTAATTTTATCTTTATTTCATTATTATTGCTCTACATTCTATATTCCTAACAACTGGTATCAAATCTAAAAGTTTATTTGACAGATAAACTCGTAGGAAAAGAGGTTTTTTGGTTCGAGTGGGAGCAATGACAGAAGAAGGCAAGTTTAAGGTCGAGAAGTTTAATAGCTAAAACTACCAGTTAAGAAAGATGCAAATGGATGACTATCTATATCAGAAAGATCTTTTCCTATCATTGGGTGGAATAGCAAAGAAGTCGATGACTATGAAGGATGAAGACTAGGAGGTTCTTGATAGAAAGGCACTAGGAACAATATGGTTGTCCTTGGCAACGTCAATGGCCTTCAATATTTCAAAAAAAAGACAATAGTAGATGTGATAAAGGCATTAGATAAAGTGTATGAAAAACCCTCAGCCTCCAACAAGGTATTTCTTATGAAACATTTATTTAATCTAGAAATGTCAGAAGATGGGTCTATTGCTGACCATTTAAATGAATTTAATACGATCACAGATCAATTACGCTCTGTAAGAGTAAATTTTGATGATGAGGTTAGGGCTCTTTTGATTTTATGTTCATTGCTAGAAAGCTGGAATGGCTTGGTCATGGCTGTGAGCAAGTCTATCTCTGGCTCAAACACTTTAAATTTTGATGATGTTATTGGTGTTATCCTTAGCAAGGAAATATGATGGAAAAGCACATGTGAGACATCAGGTAATGCTTTGAGTATAGAGAACAGGTGAAGACAAAAAGATAGAGGAAAAGGCCCAAATAATTATGAGAACTAACAAGGGCATATCTAAATCTAGAGGAACATTGGTGTGTTGGATTTGTGGAAAGAAATGACACCTAAAGAAAGATTATTGATTTCAAAAATAAAAACAAGGAGATGGATAACAAGATAAAAACCAAGAAGCAAACGTAATAGGTGATATGTTACAAGATGCTTTAATCATTTATTTAGATAATATTAATGATTCTTGGGTGTTAGACTCAGGGGCTTCATTTCATGCTACACCCCATAAGAAATATTTTCAAGACTATGTTCAAGGTGATTTTGAGTAGGTTGATTTGGGTGATGGTGAACCCTGTAAAATTATAAGAAATAGTAAGATACAAATAAAATTACAAAATAGAAACAAATGGTTACTGAAAGAGGTGAAGCATATTCCTGAGTTGAGAACAAATCTAATTTTAATAAGGCAGCTAGGAAGTGAGGGTTGCATAGTTACATTTGTAGAAAACTCATGGAAGGTCACTAAAGGATCACTAGTAATAGTAAAAAAAGAGAAGGTAGGTACATTGTATTTATCTAATGGTGATGTTGACTCTTCTATTTCTCTAGATTCTACAGAAGCAGATACAAAATTATGATACCACAGACTTAGGCACATGAGTGAAAAGGGGATACAAATTCTCCACTCAAAGAATTTTTTACCAGATTTAAAGAAGGTGGATTTGGATTTTTGTAAGCATTGTATATATGAAAAATAGAAGAGAGTCATATTTCTCAGAGTTGAGAGGACAAAGAAGGATGAAAAGTTAAAGCTTGTGCATGTAGATGTATGGGGACCAGCTCAAGTATCATCCCTTGGTGGCTCTTCTTATTATGTTACCTTTATCGATGATGCAACTAGAAAAACTTGGGTTTATTACATAAGAAAGAAATCTAACGTTTTTGATACTTTTAATAAATGAAAAGCTTTGTTTGAGAATGAGACAAAAAATAAGTTGAAGTCTGTTAGATCAGATAATAGAGGTGAATATAGCAGCAAAGAGCTTGATAATTATTATTCATCCCATAGGATTCATAGAGAGAAGATGGTTCTAAAAACACCACAACAAAATGGTGTGTTAGAAAGGATGAATAGGACAATCATGGAGTGTGCAAGGAGCATGAGATTGCATGCAGAGTTGCCCTTACAATTTTTTGTAGATGGTGTGAATATTATTGTTTACTTAATAAACAAAGGGCCTTCAAGTCCTTTGGATGGTGGCATTCCAGAGGAAGCATGGATAGGTAAAAAGGTATATTATTCATTTTTAAAAACTTTTGATTGTGAAGCATTTTTCCATATTGATAAAGAAAGATTATTGGTTTTGAAAAAGAATATAAAGAGATGGACAACAAGATAAAAACTAGGAAGCAAATATAGCAGGTGATGTGTTACAAGATGTTTTAATCATTTTTTAGTTAATATTAATGATTCTTGGGTTTTAGATTCAAGGGCTTCATTTCATGTTACATCCCATAAGAAATATTTTCAAGACTATGTTCAAGGTGATTTTGGGCAGGTTTATTTGGGTGATTGTGAACCTTGTAAAATTGTAGGAAAGGGTAAGATATAGATAAAATTATCGAATGGAAACAAATGGTTGCTGAAAGAGGTGAGCCATGTTCCTAAGTTGAGAAGAAATCTAATTTCAACAGGGCAACTAGGAAGTGAGGGTTGCATAATTACATTTGGAGAAGACTCATGGAAGGTCACTAAAGAATCACTGGTAATATAAAAAGGAGAGAAGGTAGGTACATTGTATTTATCTAATGGTGATGTTGAATCTTATGTTTCTCTAGCTTATACAAAAGTAGATACAAAATTATGGCACTACAGACTTGGGCACATGAGTGAGAAGGGGATACAAGTTCTCCACTAGAAGAATTTGTTGCCATATTTGAAGAAGGTGGATTTGGATATATGTGAGCACTGTGTGTATGAAAAATAGAAGAGAGTCAAATTTTTCAAAGTCAAAAGGACAAATAAAGATGAAAAGTTAGAGCTTGTGCATACAGATGTATGGGGACTAGCTCAAGTATCATCCCTTGGTGGCTATTTTTATTATGTTACTTTTATCGATGATGCAACCAAAAAAACTTGGGTTTATTGCATACAAAATAAATTTAATATTTTTAATACTTTTAAGATATAGAAAGCTTTGGTTGAGAATGAGATAGAAAATAAGTTGAAGTGTGTCAGATCAGATAATTGAGGTGAATACTCCATCAAGGAGTTTGATAATTAATGTTCATCCCATGAGATTTGTAGAGAGAAGACAGTTCCAAGAACACCACAACAAAATGGGGTGTCAAAAAATATGAACATGACAATCATCGAGCATGCAAGGAGCATGAGATTACATGCAGGGTTGTCCTTATAATTTTAGGTAGATGTTGTTGATGTTGTTGTTTACTTAATAAATAGAGGGCCTTGAAATCCCTTGGATGGTGTCATTCTAGAAGAAGCATGAATAGGTAAAAAGGTAGATTATTCCATTTTAAAAACCTTTGATTGTGAAGCATTTGTCCATATTAATATAGAAAATAGAACCAAGCTTGAGGTAAAATCCAAGAAATGTACTTTTATTGGACATGGAGTTAATAATTTTAGTTACCGTTTATGGGATATTGAAAATCACAAATTCATTAGGAGTAGAAATGTGATCTTGAATGAAAAGTTCATGTATAGAGATTAGTTACAGGAAAAGAAATAGGAAAAGTCAAATACAAAATATGCAGTACTTGATGAAATTACTAGAAATGAAATTCCAAAAGTGCCAGAAAATCAGAATGTGTAACAACTATAAGTACCTCAAAATCTCGAAAATGTAGTTAGAAGATCTACTAGAGTAAGTAGACTCCCTGAACGTTACTCTCCTTCACTTTATTATCTATTATTGACTAATGATGGTGACCCAGAAAGCTATGAATAAGTAATGTAGGTAGAAACCAGAAAGAAGTGGGAGCAAGGCATGAAAGAGGAGATGGACTCCTTGGTACACTACCAAACTTGGGAGTTGGTTCAATTGCCTGTAGGTAAACGAGGATTATAGAATACACGGGTTTATAATTTGAAGGAAGAAGATGGAGGCAAAAAGAGGTACAAGGCCAAACTTGTTGTAAAGGGGTTTACACAAAAAAAAGGTATTGACTTTGATGAAATATTTTCTCCAGTAGTTAAAATGACTTCTATAAGAACTATTTTAAGTTTGGTAGCAGTAGAAGATTTGCACCTTGAATAGTTAGATGTCAAGACTGCATTCTTTCATGGTGATTTGGAGGAAATATATATGAGAAACCACAAGGATACGAAGTCAAAGTTAAGGAAAAATTGGTGTACAGGTTGAAGAAAGGTTTGTATGGCCTAAAATAAGGTCCAAAATAGTGGTATTTGAAATTTGACATGTTTATGATAGAACAAGATTATAGTAGATGTGATTTTGACCATTGTGTTTACTTTAAGAGATTAGATAATGGTAGGTATATTATCTTATTTTGTATGTAGATGACATGCTTATTATAAGGTCTAACATGCATGATATAAATGAGTTGAAAAGAAAACTAGCATATTCATTTGCAATGAAGGATTTGGGTGCTACAAATCAAATTCTTGATATGAAAATAACAAGAGACAAAAAAAATAGGAAATTGACATTGTCTCAAGAAGAATACATCAAGAAGGTGTTAGTCAAGTTCAATATGTAAGATGCAAAACCTATGAGTACACCTTTAGGAGGGCACTTCAAATTAAGCAAGGAACAATGTCTTAAAACACAAGAAGAAATCAATTACATGACCAAAATGTCATATGCTTCAGCATTTGGAAATTTAATATATGTTATGGTGTGTACTAGACCAAATATTGCTCATGCAGTGGGAGTTGTCAGTAGATTTATAAACAATCCAGGAAAAGAACATTTCAATATAGTCAAGTGGATTCTCAGGTACTTGAGAGGGACCACTAATAGACATTTTTGCTATGAAGGGTTAGATGTTACCTTACAAGGTATGTTGATGTAGACATAGCTGGAGATTTAGATGACAGGAGAAGCACCATAGGTTATGTATTCATTGTTGGTGACATAACAGTTAGCTAGATTTTAAAATTATAGAAGATAGTTGCTTTGTCAACTATAGAGGTATAATATGTTGTAGCTATAGAAGCTAGCAAGGAGATGATATGGATGCAATGGTTCATTGAAGAGTTAAGGCATAAGCAAAAAAATTGTAGGTTGTACAATGATAATCTGAGTGTGATTCATTTAGCAAAAAACTCAGCATTCCACTCAAGAACCAAATATATACAACTTAGGTATCACTTCATTCGTTCAGTTTTGGAGGATGGTCAACTAAAGTTGAAAAAGATCCATACAAGTCAGAATCTTGCAGATATGCTAACAAAGGCAGTCACTAAAGATAAGTTGGAGAGTTGTTTAGCTTCAATAGGCCTTCAAGGATAATAAGGAAGATGAGAAACATGTCAGGGTCAAAGTTCAAAGAAAATTACAAATAAGAGTTGTAGCAATGGAGTTGCAATAATCAGTCTCCAATAGGGAGATTATTGGATGGTGGAACCTGATCTTATTTTAATGCTCAATTCTTGATAGGGGTGTGTGGGGGGGCAATGACCCCCCACTAGGGTTACCATGGACCGTTTACTATTAGGTTTTATATCTAATAGTAGAAATCAAGTTAGTGCATTTTTTTCCTAATTTATAACCCTCCTTTGATATGAGGGCATTGTTAACACGCTGTAAAAAAGTGAGAGAGTGAAGAGGATATTGCAGTGGATGTATTGCAAGTTTTTTCCTTTCAATTGTTGGACTGAATAATAAGGACTGACAGTTTTTGTGTGGACGTAACTCATATTAGGTGAACCACGTTAAATTTGTCTCTATTCTATTGTGTTTTTTTAATTATATCTATATTTTATTATTATTATTATTCTACATTCTATATTCTTAACACCATTTACTTTCCAAGTATTTACCAACTTTAATTTACTCCCAATTAACATCCTTTGTAGTGAGAATCCAGTTTGAACACATGGCATATCTAGTGATTAGACATTAATATACAGGTCCTTAAACCTAAACCCTATGCCCTAATCCCTAATGATCCCTAAGACATAAATTGTAAGCCCTACGCCCTAATTCCCACTACATGACACAAATATACATGCCTTATGATATAACTAATTTTATCATCAGATGTCATAAAATGTACTTTTTAAACCTATGGCTAGAGCGTTTGGAATACTAATCTAGTTGTGCTTTTGTTTAGTAAATTAGGGCTATTTTGATCCCCTTCAACCTAATTAACCAAAGATGAGGAGATCTAATGAATTCTTTTAATTGAGGAGGCATTTGAGGCCAATTTGAACCCTTTCAATAGCAAGATATGATTTGGGGCAAAATCAAAAGATCAATTTTCTATCATGAATTGATCCAATTAGTCAATTTGTGCAATTCCCTACACCATCTCGAAAAAATTGATCCCCTAAACCAAATTTATGTATCAATTGATTATATAACATGTATGCAACATGTACATGGCATAATTGACCCTACTTTTATCATAAATGCAAAATGAAAGTAATCAAGTCATAAATAGGTGTCATAAGCAACTCAAATGTTCTTCAATTACCTTAGTGATTAGACCCTATATCTAATACCTTAAACCCTAAATTATCATGTACCATTTAAATTTAACCCCAAAACCTATACCATTTACATTCAACCCTAAGCCATAAGCCCTAAACCCCAAACCCTTTAAATTATAGACCCTAAACCCTAAACCAATAAATTTAACCCTAATTAACATCTTTTATATATATAGTAAGAATTAGGTTCATAGGGATGAACTTGGTTAAAATTACATCACTCATTACCATAATTGACTTCATAGGCTCAATCTGTGATGATGTGGGGGATAATTGATACCAAATTCACATTCTGTAATCATAGATATAGGTTCAAGGCTCCCAAATTTACCCCAATTGCCTACACAATTGTATAAATATACCCTAAAACCTATAACCTAAGCCCTTATCCTTAAATTTATTAATCCCTAAACTCTAAACCACAATTATATTCTCTTTAAACTTTGAACCAACCATTTTAACCTAAATTAACATCATTTATAGACTAATAATTAAGTTCACAGGGCTCAATTTGGCATAAATCACATGACTCATTATCCCATTTGACTAATTCACTCAATCTGCATGATGACATCTAGCGTATAATGACAACTCAAAAACACATTTTATTATTAATGGCTTATTCTTATTTTTTGGGGCTTTGATGTGCTCAGAGCTTCTTTATCCAAGTATTAAGAGAAGAAAAAGATGACTTAAGAAGTTATACCATGGCATTTAATTCACTTTGGAAAACATATTGGCCGACCACTTAACAAATTGAAACTGTAAGTGATATGTTATTTAATGTACTTTGGAAAACATGCCCAAAAACATTTTCATACCATGTATGTCATAAAATCTTTCTACCTTCTATTTTATTAAATGCATAAATCATTTTAATTTATGGGGAGCCATTTCCCTTCCATCATAATGTCAATTCAAAACTATGGGCTTTAACGTAGGGAGAGATGCGAGTATCCATAAAGCCAAGCCATTCTAAGGGAAAGGTCCTAGTAGCCATGTACCTTCACCTTAGACCTTAATTATAATCCCTACAACATAAATTGTAATCCCTAATCCATAAACCCTATGCCTTAATCCCTAATCCCTTATATATATTAAGTATAATGCAATGATGTTATTTAATAACATGATCACATTATTTTTAACATAGGCAACACTCAGTCCTCATTACCAATTGCCAATCCCAAATCTTATATATAGAATAACATGATCGTGTTATGTAATAACACAATCACGTTATTATTGATATGAACTTTTTGATGGGTTTGATGGGTTGGGACCTTATAAAAAACATAACACGATCATGTTATGAAATAATGTGATCATGTTATATAACGTGATCACGTTATTATTATATTAGTGATAATCTCACTTATTAATGACTATTTTTAGCCCAAATCGAGACTTATATCCATATAAACATTGTTTGTGTACTTTTACGAGATCTATGTACCTATGTACTTGACCCCACCTTTGAAAAGTTACCAATTGTCCCTTTTGATAGGTTCTAGATCACGTTCGAAGAGGAAGAGGAAGAGGAAGTTGTTGAAGAACAAAACACTAGAGGAATTATAATATTTCAAAGATAAACACAAGCTACTAATGTGAAAAGTTCATGGTAAATAAGGTACAAACCCTAATCTTGATGAACCAAATGCCATAGATATTGAGCCAATTGATGATAATGTATTAAGCAAAGATGAAATTAACTATAATCAATTGAATAATGTTGAGTTTGACCATAATGAAATGAATAATAATGATATTAAAAATAATGAGTTCATTAATGTTGGAAGTTCACATTCAAAGATCCAAGTTTTTTATTTGTTGATGATGAGTCTATGTATGATGCTTCACCCCCCATGAATGAAGAAAATTTGATGGAAACAAATAATGATTAAATTATCCATCAAGAAAGTTTCATGGAAACATATAATGAATAAATTAACAATGAAGAATTTAATGTCATCCCGCCTTTAAACAATGAAAGTAATAACGATTTTGAAACACCCTCTCAACAAATTCCACTATTACCAACAACTCAGAGAATTATGAGTAAAAAATACAAGTATTTAATTGAAGTCAATGAAAATATTTTAAAACCAATGTATAATAAAATGTATGATCGCCATTCAAGAAGACTAGCTCAACAAAGTTGAATACTTTCTTTCATAATTTGGAGTATGATAGTTAATGATGTCAATTATTTATTTCATTAATAAAATTGATTAAGATGAGACCTATAATATACACATTATGACTAAGAACATCTAACATGGATGATGAAAATGATGAAAGTTTTGAAAACTACGTGATGCATATCATACTATAGGCTCGAGATCACGTAAAAAAGATTGTAATGTTTCCTGATGTATAATGACAACTTGTGCAGTAAGTGCTAAAATAGTGAAAAAATTATTGATTTCATAAACAATCCAAACACTTGATATAAACATAAAAATATTAATGAAAGCAATTGCAAGACATGAAAAACTTAATGAACCTAATACCAATGAGCTCTGGGCATTCTATGGTAGACTTCTACGAACTTGTCTAACAAATTGATCTTGAAGCTTCCACCCAAGTGCTCTAGGGTGAGATTAGAGGGATTAAGGAGGTACGTGAGGGATCTGATGGTTCAATAAATGACTTATAATGTTTGTTTTATGTGTGTTTAAACTTAGGCTAAAATTTTGCATTTTTCTTGTATTAGGAAGGGTGTTATTGAGGGCGTAATGGGTGGTGGGTTTATCGATTGGGCCTAATGAGAGGCCAAGAACCTGGTCCTAGACATTATCCACCCTCCTAGACATGTTGGTGGTGTCATCTTTCACTCAAGAAGCATCATAACTAGAGTTCTGCAACCATAAATTGAACTTTGACAACATTTGTTATCAGTGTTTCTGCTCTCTAGAACGGTAGTGAAAATGCACTTTTGGGTAGATTCAAACATCATGGTAATGTGATAACATGTAATTTACATATATAGATGTTATTTAAATGATATATTCATAGGTGGAGGTCCCAGAGGTATAAATTCCAGACGGAGCTCAAGAAGTTGCTTGTTCACTGACAAAAACTTACATTTTTGGACCCATCACTGCAACTTATCTAATGGATTGATTTCGAAGATTACACTTGAGTGCTATAAGGTGAAATTAGAGGGACTAAGGAGGTATGTGATCGATTTGATGATTGATGGAAATGACTTATAGTTTTCATTTTATGTGTGTTTGAAGTTAAGTTAAAAAATTGCATTTTTCTTGTATTGGGAAGTGTGTACTTGAGGTTGAAATGGGTGGTGGGTTTGGCAATCGGGACTAACAAGAGGCCAAGAACCTGGTATTAGATGTTATCCAACCCTTAGACATGTTGGCAATGTCATTTTTTACTCAGGAAGCATCAAAACCAGAGTTCTGTAACCACAACTTCAACTTTGACAACATTTGTCGTCAATGTTTCCGCTCTACAGAACAATAGTGAAAATGTAATTTAGGTGGATTCATACATTGTGGTAGTTTGATAACATGTAATTTGCCTATATAAATTTGATCAAAGTGATATATTCATATGTGGGGGCCTTAGAGGTATAAATTCTAGTTGGAGCTCGAGAAGTTACTTGTTCACCAACAAAAACTTGTATTTTTGGACCTGTCACTACAACTTATCTAACAGATTGATCTCTAAGCTTCCACCCAAGTGTTATGGGGTGTAATTATAGGGATAAAGGAGGTAAGTGAAGGATCTAATGGTTAATTAAAATTACTTATAATTTTTGTTTTATACATTTTTTAACTTAGGCTAAAATTTTATATTTCTCTTGTATTGGGAAGGGTGTTCTTGAGGTTGGAATGGGTGGTGGGTTTATCGATCGAGCCTGATGGGAGGCCAAGAACCAGGTATTAGATGTTATTCACTCCTCAAACATGTTGGAGGTGTCATTTTTCACTCAAAAAGTTTCAAAATTAGAGTTCTACAACCATAACTTGAAGTTTAACAACATTTATTATCAATGTTTCCACTCTCTAAAATGGTAGTGAAAATGCACTTTTGGGTGGAATCGAACATCATGATGGTGTGATAACATGTAATTTATCTATCTAGATGTGATCAAAGTGATATATTTGTAGGTCAAGGTCCCAGAGGTAAAAATTCCAGTTGGAGCTCGAGAAGTTGTTTGTTCATTGACAAAAACTTACATTTTTGGACTTGTCACAACAACTTATCTAATGGATTAATATCAAAGCTTCCACCTAAGTGCTATAGGGTGCGATTAGAGGGATTAAGGAGGTACATGAAGGATCTAAAGGTTCACATAAATGAGTTACAATTTTTGTTTTATGCATGTTTGAACTTAAAAATTTGTATTTTTCTTGTATTAGGAAGGGTGCTCTTGAGGTCGGAATGGGTGGTGGGTTTGTTGATTGGGCTTGATAAGAGGCCAAAAACCTAGTCCTAGATGTTATCCACACCCCACCCCAGCGCCCCCCCCCCCGCCCATACACTTTGGAAGTGTCATTTTTCACTCAAAAAGCATCAGAACTAGAGTTTTGTAACCACAACTTGAACTTTGACAACTTAAATTAGACCTAGAAACTTAATGAGTAATTGATCTATTGACTTGTTGACAATTTTGACAATTTTGACGTTAAAAATTTGTATTTTTCTTGTATTGGGCAGGGTTTTATTGAGGTTGTAATGGGTGTTGTGTCCTGATAAGAGACCAAGAACCTGGTCCTAGATGTTATCTACCCCCATATGTTTTGGTAATATCATTTTTCACTCAAGAAGCATCAGAACCAGAGTTTTGCAACCACAACTTGAACTTTGACAACTTAAAATACAGACCTAGAAACTTAATGATTAATTGATCTATTGACCTATTAACAACTTTGACAACTTTGATAATTTTTATAATTTTGACAACTTTGACAATTTTGACAACTTTGATAACTTTGACAATTTTGATAACTTTGACAACTTTGACCTATTGACCTATTAACCTATTGACCTATTTGGTGACATTGATTAATTGACCTATTGACCTCTAGAACAAATAAACCCTATTTTGGGTTAATAGCCACATTACAAAGGGAAGTAAGAGTTATTTCTTAATCTTGTCAAGTATGCCATTGAATAGATATGGACTTGGAAGATGGTCCCATCAGCAAATGAGGTTTTAAATCTCTTAGAAGATGCATGAGAGATCTGAAATTAAACTAATACTCCATGTTGTTGTCACAAGCCTATAGGATGCCTTGTTGTGCCCTATATGTGGAATTGAATGTTGAAGCATGTTCGAGTGCTTGTAATAGGTTAAGGTAGGTGTGATTTGACCATGTAATAACATATATGAAAAAATATTGACTCCTTGAGACCTATATCAAGTTTTGTAAGTTTGAAATCTAAGAAGATTTCCTAGTGAGAAGATAGTGAAAGAGTGAGAGGACGTTTGTGAATGGAATGTATGAAATGAGTTAGAGAATGAATGTGATAGGTTTGTAAGAGGTCTAGTGACACCAAGAAGTGTACCCAAAGTGTACAAGAAGCAGGTATAAAGAGAAGAATGCCATTAAGCCAAAGTGATAAGAGTGTCATTAGTCATTTTCACTACACATAATGAAATAAAAACTTTAATTTAAAAAAATGTGTAAGATCCAAGATATATAACATTGAAAAGAATATTTTTTTAGACATTTTCACTACACACAATGAAATAAAAACTATAATTTAAAAAAATACTTAAGATCTGAGATATATAATATTGAAAAGAATAATTTTTTAATCCTCATTTGTGCATGTACAACATTAAATATGAGATCTGATAGATAATAATTTGGAAGATCAAAACTACACTATACAATAACACACATTGAAATAAAAACTAAATATATATTAGATAGATTGCCATGATAGACATACAATATATGCACATACATGTTTAATATTAATAATACATAGATTGTCGTGATAGGCATACAAAAAATTACATCTACCAACATAGTATTTAATGTTGGTTGAATGTCATATATGCATATACAATGCCAAAAATGCATCAATTGCCATATAGGCATACAAAAAAGTACATTTCATGTGTAATACATCCTATTAATCAAATAGCCTCCCTCTCTGTGCCTTCCTCAAAGAAGACTCTCCCTGGGATGCCTTGCTAGTAAATGAAGACCCCTCTAATGCCTTAGATTGCTCCAAGGTCTGACAGCGGGTTCTATGCTCATAGCTAGCTTGCAATTCAGCCTATTTAAATACAAGAATTATTATGAAATTAACATAAAATACATTCAAATAATTGTTAATAAATTAATTTTAAACTACAATAAAAAATTATTTAAACATGTGCACTTACGATAAGCTCACGACCCTACTCAATCTATTTTTCACACTCAATCAAGTCAATGGCATGCTTATTTATCTGAATAGGCATCTCAAATATGGGAGGAGCATGAGAAGTTGCCCCAATTTCCATCTGACTGGGACTATCAACTATCATAGGACAACCCTGCATACATAATACATTTACATAAGTTAAATTTGTCCCAAGTGCATGTACTAAAATTATTAAAACAAGTCTATTTTTACAATTCAAAATTATAAGACTAATATATATCTTATTAGTGCCTATGTAGATGACATTACAACAATATTGCCTATGTTTGTCTTAGCTCGTAGAGAGGGAGGAGTGTTAGTACCATCCATCGATAATTCATGTAAACAAGGTCTCACTTAGTTTTATATAAAGTACATCAAATCATATATATGGAAACCAAAACAATCAATAAAAGCACTTGTATATAAAATAATGTTTATATAAGTACATGAATGCAATGACACATTGTAAGAAAGAAAAATACAAGTATGCATGTGAAAATACACATAGATCTAAATTTATAAGTCATCTATTGCAGTGTCAGAGCTGCAGCCTTGTACCAAAACCAAAATTAGAGGATTAAAACTGTGAAAGGGAATATATAATATACTAGTTTCTTTTTTTTCAAATTGATAAATATAAATATATTTGGGTCAAGATCTTCAATTTATTTTATATTACATGTTGGACTATATTGGTTGTTGATTTATTAGTTGTCTAAAAATAGGGGTTTGACTTAGGTAGGACCCTCATAACTACTTCATTTTGGATGAATTTTCAAGATTAACTTAGAGTATTTAGGGATATTTTAAATTGTGCTTTAAAGGTGGGCCTACATTTGATGGAGTAGAGTGATGAAGTATGATTCATTAAACCTAGGATTATAGAGAAATTAATGACTAATGATTTGGCCACACTATATATAATAAGGATACTCTAGATTGTGTAGGTGGGGATTGTTGTCCCATCAAGTATATTCCTTTGTAACCTATTCACCAACTAGGATGTGTCATGTAAAATAGTTTAATTTTCCCACAAGTCCCTTGAGAGTGGACTATCACTGTCAAGGTTGTGATTAGGATACGAGGCTTGTCGGCTAAAGGCGGGGTTGTGGCCTTGATAGAGGGTTGTGATAGAGGTAAGGTTCTTAATTTGGTGTAATACTTTGGTGATGTTGATGCACATAACATAGGTTCTAAGTATGGGGTAAGACTAGTGGGGGTGGAGTGGGTAATTATCCTGACCCTCTAAAATGATATTAAATAGGAATCTTTTCCTCCCATATGGTGGGAGACAAAGGGACATAGATCTTTTTGTATAGATGGGCACCTATTGTTAGGATTATTGAAGAGAGAGGATGAAAATTTGCATGGGTATAAGAGGTGTTAGCATACGCTTACTTGTATAGTTAGCCTAGAGCAAAATGCATGACTGGTTTAGAGTCTCAGGTAAAGACTCTCAATGAGATTGTTAGGGCTACGGGAGGTTAGGTTCCATCTAGCCAAAAAATAGTAGGAAGTACATCACCCACGTAGGTATAAACAAGAGACACAAAAGTAGAGAAATTGTATCCCACATCACTCATTAACATTAGGACATTATCATAAGAGTAGGAGTAATTTCCCTAGGCACAACCTCTAGATGGGGGAAACTGCCTACAATAGGACCTTAGGGTCACACCATTGTATCTATTTTATGGAATACGATAAAATCATTCCACGAGTATGATTATGAATATAATGTTCAACAAGAAAGAGATACTAATATATTACATGGAATATCATCCACTAGGGGAGCTCATGACAATGGTGAAATACATCAAAGCTTGGATGGAATTACCCACAAACTAAATAAAGTGAAGGGGTCTTAAATTCAATGGATGAATCTTTGTTAGGGAAGCTGACACTTGGCTAATAGGTATGAAAAGGTGCTTTGGGATAAGATATTTTTTAATAAATAGTATGGACATGCTATTTATTTTAGAAATTTTAGATAAAGCAGCCTTGTGTTGGGACTATCAATATATAATTATAAATTTAGATATGCACACAATCACTTGGGTGACATTCAAGGAAAGACAACACTACTTGCTGGATATCCACTTAAATGATCTAAAGTAAATGCATTCCATAACCTCTATAAAAATGCCAATACTAAAAATGAATATAGTGCATATTTTTTAACCTTGCTTTAGTATATGGGATACATATAAACAACTTATCTTTGCATTAATTCTTGAGAAGAGAAGCTACAAATTAGATGCAAAGAGCAAAACATATATGTAAACAACTGTAATCATAACAAATGCAAAGATCAAAACATATATGTAAACAATTTTTACCTATGTAAAGGTAAATGGTGTTATCCTAATAGAGTTAGGTGTAATCGTGGATGGCCCAGCAGCTAGATCTGAATATGAAAATAATGACTACGATAAATTGAATGTTGTAAATGTTGGTTGTGATGATGAAGGAACTATCACCTCCTGTGACATTAAAAATGACATATATATTATATTAGATTTTTATGTAGATTAATTGTTAGCTTATAAATTAAATTATCAAATATAACTTAAATTTAACATGACATTTATATAAAATATACACGTATATGTGTGGTGACTTATGTTTGCACGTCAAATGTGCGTGCCAAAAACTCATCACTCATAAGAATATGATCTAAGCCATTTGAACCAATGATGCCATCATCATCAGAAGGTATCATGCACATAGTTCCACATGAACTAAAAGGGTGGGGTCAAGGTTGCGTAGCCTATGGCATATCTATAGCATCACTCTTTGAAAGCCTACTCATATGCTAAATGAGTGTATTGATGAGTGAACTAAGAGCATGGAGAGTGTCTATCTCCACAACCTACTGAACCATGAAGGGGATCTTAGGCTTAAGAGGATTTTGGATACAAATCCATGCAGGCCGATTAGGTACATAACATACACTTGGTCAATCCTATATAGAGCCTTTTCCTCAGCCCTGAAACTCACTAAAATCAAAATAATTGGGAATCCAGTTGAGGACAAACTCACAGTAGAGTTTCCTCAAAAAATATAACAAGACCTCATGGTTGTTACATGGTAGATAATGAAAGACCGTCCACCATTGATCCTAAAAATAGGCCATGATTAAGTTATGTACACAGTGATGGATAGGAAAATATTTAGCGGTTACGGGAAATAGGGAATTAGTGGTTGAATCGATGATTAGGGCACAAATGTCAGCTTTTGAAATATCCAAATTCTTGACCTGAAGGGCAAACAACTTACCAACATAATATACCCTACAATTATCCTTATATGAGGTCTATTAGTCAATTTTAATTTTTATCGAGTTAATTTGACCTAATAAGATATGTAGGGAATCGGTTAGCTGGGTGCGATGGGGGTTGGTCAAACTGGGATCCCTCATTCTATAAATTAAGTCTTCAATTTCAAGTTTGTTTCCCACAATGTTGTCAATCAAAACCTCTTGAATTCCAAGGGGTTTTGTGGAATTGTAGGAGGGTTAGATGGAGGGATAAGAGGAACAATAGGGTTTTATGGAGGGTTAGGAGGAGGAACAACTAGAGGGTTTTGTGGAGGGTTAGGAGAGTTAGCAGGATGGGCTATAAGAAAAAAACAAATTATAATTAAAAACATGGGTTAAAGAATGAAAATTATAAAAAATAGGGTTAAATAGGGAAGATTTTGATCGCTTACCTCTCCTACGTGATGACATCATCGATCAATAGGTCTATGGGGTGAATCTAGCAACTTCTTGGCACTTTTTGGACTCTTTTGAACAAAACACGATTGTGGAACAAGGGCAGAGCTAGGAAACATGAATGCAAAATGAATAATTTTACGTTCGAGTTTTCCTTTTTATTTTTTTCATACACAGAGAATGCAATCACATTATTGTTATGTCAATAACGCAATTGTGTTATGTAATAACGTGATTGCGTTATTATTTAATATAATGTGATCACATTATTACATAACGTGATCACGTTATAGCTCAACAATCTTGAACCTCGATTTAAGTAGCGTGACCGTGTTAATTAAATAATATGATCACATTATTAATTAATATGATCATGTTACAGTTAATGTCCATAAAATTATTCCCCAACTTCGTGCACTTACCCATCATATTTATCAATTTTTTATCTCTTGAAGGTTTTTCCACATTATCTTTGTATTTATGTGTACATTGATTTGTATTTTAATATGTTTTTCTATTTAAATTCATCTCTAGATCTATCATGTTATTCAATAAAAATTGCATATTAATTTCATATCTTTTCACATATAACCATGAATAAAATGAAGCCAATATAGCAAACATAAACAAGATGCAATTTTGAAAAATCAAATTTGGGAATGGAGACTCTCACACCTTAGAAAAACCTCAAAAGATAAACGTGTTCAAGGTATAAAAGTGCATGCATGAAAATAGTAGAAATATAAATATGTGAGTCCTAAACTAGGATTTGAATAAAATATGTGAAAGAAATATGCATATCTAAAATTATATATAAAAAATCATAAATTAAATATGAAACCCAAATGGGAATCCTCAAAATAAATAGGTGTTCAAAGAATAAAGGGTTTTGCCATTTTTTTTTGGGATTATATGTGGTTTAGGATTAATTGGTGTACTCACAAACAATTAAACCTATGGTACATGGGAGATCTAATAAAAAAATGTTCTAAATTAAGAAATCAAATTTGCTCTGATGATTATAAATAGTAAATAAATATAAATGAGATAATTGGACAAGTAATGAACAATATGAAAAGCAAAAAGTGATGAAACAAACACACATGATAATAATCTTGGGACTCAGAGAGTGCATCAATGATTTGGAAGTGAGGAATCAATTATGTGTGAATTATGGATTGTTCATTATGTAAGAATATATTTGACGTCTATTCTGCTACTACTAAATTCATCTCGGGTGGAAACAACTGTTGAATTAGTCTCTATGTTGTGACCAATAAATTTTTTATGTTATATTGAATCTGTACTACACTTTGTTTAAAATTTTCATTTTTTTGTGCAACTTCACCTCTTGACATTACATAGTTCCATGATTGCAGTTCTTTTAATTATTAGGTAGAATGTTTGAATTGATCTCTTCTTCCTCTCTTGATTTAATTCATTACAACACACATGCAAAGGAGATGGTAAATATGTAGTTAGGTCGAACAACCTCAAAAGACTTATATCTGTATATCCCACTAGTTAGAAGTAAGCCCCATATAGTTTTAATCTATAATAAAAGGAATCTTGACTAAGGGTTTCAACCTTCTCTTCTCTAAAAGTGACATGTAACTACATGACCATTCTCCTAAACCCTTTTTTGGTACAAATGGATGATGTAACAATAGTTTGAAGTAAAGAATGGCCAAGGGTGGCTCAATGTGCAAGCTTCTTCTTAAGTGTAGCAAATGATTTTGATCAATTAAAGACTAACTTTAGGAAGGCTCTTTATCTAATTCTTACTTGGTAAATGGCTAAGATTGATTTGTATATATATGACTCTTTAAGACGTGGCACACATAATAGATGACTATAAAAAAGAGCGAATATGTAAGAAATCAGGGTAAGGACCCATAAAAATATAAGGGATAATTTCGACAGCCTGCCAAATACATACATGGTAGATTCAATAGTAGCCTATAACCACTGAATCCATCCAATGAGAGATAAATGTCTATAATGGTGTAAGAAACCTAGAAGATAGGTAGATAAGGATTAAAAGTTGAAATAGATGAATGTTGAAGACATTTAGAAGGCGGGAAATCAATGAGAGAATAATGTGGGATAAGAATTATCTTAAAAATAACTAAATAGATACAAATAGATTAAGTATACAAAAATAGGTAAAAGATGTTATGAAAAATGAACTTATACTAAATTTAAGCATTTATATAGATTTTCATATTTACAACCAATAAAAATAACTAATAAAAATAATAATAATAATATATATATATATATATACATACTCATTTGTACCTAATCTTATTTACTGTAAAAAAATTAATTTAAGCATAACTATAAATATAGATATCTACTTGTTACTATTGTAAATAATGTGAAGTTATTGATTAAAAATTTCAAACAAAATCAATTATGATAAATTTTTTAAAACACATACATATATATAAAAGTTTGAAATTTTTCATCGTAATAAAGTTTTTATAAATTTAAAAAAAAAATCTTCAACACATCATTCACAATGGTAACAAGCGATTATATATTTTGGAAGGCCTAATGCAAATCTAGAGAAAATTATATAGACTGTGAAAAAATAAAAATAAAAATAAGTTTTATTACATTGGATATACTTTGCACTCCTAAGTAAAGGGGAGGGCATATTTAAGAATACAAGCACTTGACTGCATGAATAATGTGCTATATGTTAAGGTTGTGAAAGGTTTATAAGGAAAATATATTAATAGTTTACAAATAATGAGAATCTTCCCTCATTCCCTTCCTTCTAAGAGAATTAACCATCTAAAACTTCATCAAAAGTTGTAGAGAGTATTTTTTCCAAGTGTTTAGATGGAAAATAATAAATGGAATATTAATTAAATTCTAGAATGTTTCATGGTTAAAATATTTTCTTATAAGTATTAAGTAAGAGTTTAAAGATATAATAAACTATGTGATATTTTAATTGGTCAAAAAAATAAGTAATTAAATTATCAAGGATATTGAAAGTTATTGGTAGAAATAATTGGTATAATTAAAAAGTATGGATGCACATACAATCAAATAATTCAATGAAAACTGAAAATCTTATTTTATTATCTTTCAAAGAGTAGAATAAAATCTAGTTTGAGATGGAGATTTTTTTAGAAAGACAATTGTTAAGGTTATCTATGAGTGGATACTTCAATTTGATAATCCCTCATCAAATAATTATTAGACATAAAAATTTAGAATAATGAAGACATTTCTAAACTAATATGTTTTTCTGTAACAAATACAAATAAAAAAATTAGTTAAACATATGAAAAATCTTGAATATGGAAATAAACATAAGAATTAATAATGTGGTTTGAAAATCGAATAATAAAAGTTGATTAAGAAAATAATATAAAAATTTACAACACAAAAAAATTGAATTAATTTTTTTATTTTAAATTGATTGAATTATATTGAAAGGTCGTTAGTTTATTGAAAAAGTTGTTTAATTCACAAAAAATTACCAAAAAAAATTTTTATTATATATAAAGATCAAACAACATAAATAATGAAGTTGAGTTTTATTTATATGTAAATTTAATAGAATAAATACTCTTCAATCTTTAATATTAAATTGAATATTTGTAAAAAAATAATAATTAAACTATAATTTTATATTTTTTTAATCAAATAATAAAAAATAAAAAATTATTATTATCAAATTATGTTAACTATGATAAATATATATAAATATTATATTAAATTAAATTTAATTTAATTTAATGAGAAGTTTCCATCTCTTCCTTTGCTTTATTGAAAAAGAGATGTATTTAGATTTTTGATGATAAAATGTTCCACAAATCTTATTTAATTCGCATTTACTCATAAATCTACATTTAAGAAATGTTAATATCACCATTAAGGTTGTGGAGAATATGCATCATGGAATTTATCTTGAGATGTATTGAAATTAAGTATTTTTTATTTATTTATTTTAAATAAGAGTTTTTTTAATTTTTTTTTACATTTTAATTAGATTGGTAATAATTGAGGTAGAATATAATTTTTTAATGAAGATTTTAATTTGGTATTTTGATATAAATTTATATTTGTAAGTATTAAATATTTTAATTTGGATTAAAAGTTTATTTTAATGAATGATGAGGTTGCATTTTTAATATTATGTTATGTCAATTTTTTTGGTAATTGTAAGGTCATAAGTTTTAATTTCATATTATGGAAAACAAACTTGTATTAAATTTGGATGTCTACATAGATCTTCATATTTATAACCAATAAAAAAAACTAACATATATATATATGCTCATACTCAAATCTTATTAACCACAAAAAATAATCGATTTAAACACAACTATTTCTCTCTCTATATATGCATACTTGTTACTATTATAAATGATGTGTTGAAGTTATTCACTGAATTTCAAATACAAATCAACTATGATGATTTTTTTTAAAACACATATATAAAATTATATATATATATATATATATATATATATATATTCATCATAGTTATGTTTTTTTTTTTTAAATCAACCAATTACTTCAACACATCAATCACAATGGTAAAACGTGATGAGAGATCTTGGAAGGCCTAATGCAAATCTAGGGAAACTTCTATAGAGTGGGACAAAAGAAAATTAAAAATAAGTCTTATTATTTGGGATAACCTTTGCACTTCTAAATCGGGTAGAGGTGGGGGCATGCAGGGCAGGGCTAAGAATACGAAGACTTGACTACATGAATAATGCCCCTAAGTGTGAAGATTATGGAGGGTTTGCAAGGAAAATGAAAAATTATGGAGCCAAATAATCCAATATAAATAAAATAATACTTCACAGACACTGAGGATCTTCACTCATCCCCTTCCTTCTAAAAGGATCAACCATCTAGAGCTTCATCAAAAGTTGTAGGAAGTTTTTCCTTCTAGTTCTTGATGGAAAATAATAAATGAGATATTAACTAAATTATAGAATGATTCGTGGTTGGGATATTTTCTTCTGAGCATTAAGGAAGAGTTTAAGGAAATAATAAATTATGTGATATCTCAATTGATATGAAAAAGTAAACGACTACATTGTTAGGGATGTTGAAGGTTGTTAGTAGAAATAATTGATATGGTCAGAAGGTACATATACACATATAATCAAAGAATTTAACAACCACCAAAAATCCTACTTCACTACTTTTCGAGTAGAAGAAAATCTAGTTTGAGAAGGTGACTCTTCTGGGAAGACAATTGTTAGGGTTGTCTATGAATGAATACTTCAATTTAATAATCCCCAATCAAATAATTACTAGACACAAAAATATAAAATAATGAAAACATCTCTAAACTAATATGTTTTAATGTAATAAATAAAAAAGTTTGTTAAACTCATGAAGAATTTTTGAACGTGAAGATAAACATAAAACTTAGTAATGTGATTTTAAAATCAGATAATAAAGGTTGATTAAGAAAATAATATAATAATTTACAAACAAAAAAACTGAATTAAGATGAGTACATGTTTTCATACAATGATTTTTTTTGTAAACTTCTAATTAATTTAAAAATAAAGTTTTTTTAAATAAATTGGATTATATTAAAAGTCATTAGTTTTTAGGAAAGTTACTTACTTACAAGAACTTACTAAACATCAATTCTTGTTGTAAGTGATGGAAACATAAAATGAGATTAATTCAATTTATACAAGAATTTGAAAAAATAAATATCTCTCATTCTTTAACATTAAATTGAAGACTTAATAAATAAAAAATTAATTGAACTATATTCCCTACATTTTTCTTTTATTAAATAACTATAAGTCAAAATTATTGACAAAGCTTGTTAATTTTGATAAAAATATATAAAATTTATATCGAATTGGACAAAAATTTTAATGACAAGTTTCCCAATTGAAAAAGAGATGTATTTAAATTTTTGGTATATAAAGCATTCCTCAAAGCCATATTAACATAACATTGACCATAGAATTTATTATGAGATGCATTGAACTTAAGTATTTTTTTAATTTTATTTAATTAATTTATAAAGTTATATTTATTAAATATTAATATAGTTATTAATATTGTGAAGCATTGAACTTAAGTATTTTTATAATTTTATTTAATTTAAATTAGAATAATTTTTTATATATAATTCAATGTGATTGGTAATAATTAAAGGATAATATAATTTTCCAACCAAGATTTTAATTTGGTTTTTTTATATAAATTTATATTTGTAAATATTAAAGATTTTAATTTGAATTAGAAGTTCATTTTAGTGAATGAAGAGACTGCATTTTTAATATTATGTTATGTCAACTACTTTGGTAATTATAGAATCATAATTCTAATCTCATATTATGTCAATCTCTATATTATCTCGATTCCTTCAATAGTAGTAAGTTCATAATTTATAATCTCATTTTATATCGACCTCCATGTTATGTCGACACCTACAAATTTTAATCTCATATCATGTTGACTTTATGCCATCCAAACCCTTGGGTAATTGTAGGGTCGTAATTTCTAATCTCATGCTACGTTGACTCCCTTGACAATTGTAGGCTAGGTTTTTAATATTATATTATACCAATGCTTCAATATTAACATCATTACGACTTTTAATTTCATGTTATGTCAATCCCCTTTGGTAGTTGTAATGTAGGCATGACAAAATTGTGTATTAAAAAGAAATTCTAATTTAATATTTTAATCTAATTTATATTAATGAGGATTCAAATCTAAGAGTGACATTCACCTCCATTGATGAGAGTTTGAATTTACCAAAATTTAATTTTATTATGATAGAGGTGTTTCTATACGAGATTGTCCATCCTCAAACTAATCAATAAATTTATTGTAAAAGTGTTATATTTATGCTACATGGTTATAAATTTGATGGTTGTGATTATTGATTTAGTATTTGACTACCATATGCATTCTAGTTAGAGATATGTGTCTTATTTATTATTAACAAGGATTGAAGGATATAAAACAAACCAACCTATATGACATTTATTTATACTTCCTTACCACCTTCGTTATACTTTACCATCACAAGGCAATTGCTAGTTATTACTCCCCAACAAAACAACACCTTTTTCTTATTTTTTTTAGATCGATATTAGGGCTTCATGGGTCCCTTTACTAAAAACATAGAGACAACAGAAAACCATATGGCATGGCATAACAATAGAATTATCAAGGCACCAACAAAAAACCATCTTTCTCTAACCAAAGTTTTGATCTACATAACCATCCAATATACAGTTAACCAGCTACAAATAGTAAAGAAATAAATAGAGAAAACCAGCCAACAGAACAAAAAGAACCTACTTTTTCACAATCCTACTTCTAGTCAAGTATTATTAGCTCGATCTCTTTCCCAGCATTATCAATCTTTAGACCTGAATTTTGCAACCTTGCTTTCTTCTGCGAGAATGTAAATTGTACCATTTGAACTTGAGAACACTCCCCTGAATTTGGACTAACCAATTTCAATTCTTTTTCAGACATTGGAGTCGCAGTATCCATAGACTTTAAAAATTATGTCTTTTCTTATGGATAAACCCTAAAATTTCACCACTTTCCTCTGATCTAGCCACCACAAAAGTACTTTAAATAGGCCTCTTGCAATACCATGTGCTAACCACTTTATCGAATTCATCCTGCGCAGAGTCCTATGTTGAGCTGACCACACTTCTAGTTAGGGCATAAATATTCCTCTGGAATCTTCCCCTGAACAAACTTCCTCAACCTCTCGAGCAAAGTTGATCAAAGAAACAAATATTTTTTCCAAAATGTGAAACACTGATAAAGGAACAAATCCAAGACCATCCTTACCTAAAAATGATAATTCTTGAAATGATCTTAAAGGCAAAGAATCTAAAGCTGAAAGTAGACCTACCCTGTGCTCGAGCTAGATAAAAAAACTCCACCATTTTCTTAATCTGCTCCCACTTAGAAACAACTAGACACAAGTTGCTTTCAAAAAGAACCACCATATCAGAATTAAATCTCACCCTTTTACTCTCAGACACCACTTCCAAGCACATAACAACCTCTAAAGCATCTACCACTTCTATAAAAAGAACCCAAAAAGCATTCATCAGCCTTATTTTAGAAACACTTCCTGTTAATCCCATCTTTCTAGCTTTGGCCCTGCCAAATCTCAAATGCCATCCGAGTGATTCCATAAACTCTGAATCCATACTATGGAACCAAAACAGATTAGTAACCAAAAACCAATTCCAAAATGTGGCATCCAAAGCATAGATATTCATCCTCTCGTGCAATTTACATGAAATGCCATAAAGACCCCATCAAATTCACGTACTTACCATTATTACCTTCATCATCACCTTTGCCATCACCCAAAATCAAAAAAATAGAAGCTTGCCGAAAAAAACAACCTCGTCACTCCCTTTTTTATTTTTTATGAGAACTTAATAAAATTAAAAATTAGAGGTCTACCAATTCCACCCCCAAATAATCATGTCATCCTTAGTATTATCTACCATGGACACCTCTACTTGATCAATTCCTACATTGGCTAGGAAATCTACTTCTTGATTGCTTTCCCAAAAGCAATGAGAACATCTCTAATTTTGAAATCGATTCAGTTCAGGCCAAATAAGAGAGAGAATATTATCCAATTTTTAGGATTTGGCCTTTTATCTAGACAAGGCTTGATTAAAAACTTGAGAGTCCCCTTTGATTTTCAAAAACAAAATACCATAATCTAAAGCCAGCTCAATCCTGCTACTAGAGCCTGAGCTTCGACTTGATTATTAGTTCCATCAAGCAATTTTAATGGAATAGATCTTATTTAGAAACCACTACAATATTTGATGACACACCCTTCCCTTAAAGCTCCTGGATTCCCCCTAAAAGCCCCATAAAAATTTAGTTTAAACCAACTTGGTTGTGGAAGAGTCCAAATTGCTTCATTTCTTTATCTCTTTTCCTTCTTATCGACTATGGAACCTTTAATGGGGGGTGGGGGGGGCTTAATATTTTTCCAATTAGCACACGTCTACATATCCCATTGAGTCAAAAATCTTTGTTTCCTCTTCATTTGTGTAGAAACCACTTTAGAGATAGATAACTCCATTTCCCTTAAAACTGTATGTAACAGACATTTTCTATCTTCAAAGATACACGCATTTCTTTCTTTCCATATTATCCAAATTACAATATCTATACTACATCTACACAAACTGTAGAGTGAATGATTAACATCACCCATAATCTAGTAAGAAGAGGCCTAATAAGAGTGGGAGGCCAAGCCCAAGCCCAATTGAATTTATAACATAACTAAATCCAACACCAATTAGCAAAGGAACAATTAAACAATAGATGGTCTATTGTTTCCTCCTCTTGTTTACACATACAACATCTTGATGGCCCTACAAATCCTAATTTCTTGAGATAGTCTTGGGTGAGAATGTGATTATGTGCCACCAACCAAGTAAAAGCCCCTAATTTTTGAAGACCTTTTTTACCCCAACATAATAAATTTGCACAAGCTAGAGAATAATCCACTGCTTTTGCCATCTGATAACCTAGTTTTACTATATAGGCACCTTTTTTACTCCAATCTAATGTAATTGATCTTTGTTATTATTGAAAAAGACATTCCTTAGCACCATACTTTCTTTTAATGCCCTTACTTCGGCATGTGGGATTTGAAGATTCGAAAAGCTTTTCCACCTGCAGTATGGTCTCAACTCATTTAAATGTAGATCCAAATAATATACCACCTTGGACCCCCAAATATTTTGAAATAAAACTTTGATTTCCATTCCTTTGAAATATTATGCCAAACCGTGACGCCCATTTTCAAGAATCCTAAAAATCTACTTTCTTTCCATTATTAACTATCTAAGAAACATGCTAAGATATTATCGATCTATATTTTAATAAAAAATTCCAAACATGGGAACCTCTAGGGGGATTAGCCACTGAAACAATACTCTCTACTAACTTTGAACCTTGGCCCTAAGAAGTTTGCACCACAACCTATTAGAGTTTGTCGCCATCATCCAAACCAATTTAGCCCCCAAGGCTAAATTCTGAAGTTGAAGATCTTCAATACCTGTTCCACCTCTTTGTTTCCTTTTACAAACCTTTTCCCATTTCATCAATGGATTTTTTTAATTCTCCCCAGTCCCTTTCCATAGAAAATATTTCATAATTTTATTTAGAGTTCTAAGCACTTGATTTGGGGGCCATAACACAAAGAAATAATAAGTAGGAAGAGCACTAAGAATTGATTTAATCAAAGTAATTTTTCCAGCTAGAGAGAGCCACCTACCTTTCCAAGAAACTAAGAGGGCTTTAAATCTATCAATTAATTCTCACCATAATCCGACTTTACATGTCCCTTTAAATAGAGGAACCCCTAAATATTTTCTAGGAAGCTTTCCTATTTTAAAACCTAAGCTTCTAGCCAAATTAATTTCTTCCCACTTCTCACAATTGACAAAATAGATTTCAGACTTACCTTTATTCATTCTCTGACCAGAGGCTTCTTCATATTTTTTCAAAATCCTTTTTAACTCCACAACTTCCTCTAATGTTACCTTGCCAAAGAGAAAAGTAACATCTATGAATTGATGATGAGTGAGATTATCCATATTATCCACTATTTGAATACCCTACAACCTACCACTGGCTTTAACCTCTCTTACTGCTCTTCCCAAAGCTTCATCCATCAAGATAAAAAGGAAAGGGGATAGGGGATTGAGACAAAACCTGTCAGACTACCATTAACCAACATAAAAAAATTGGGGATCAAGACACAATTGAAAACCCAATTACACTATTCCAAGCTGAACCAAACTTCTTAAGAATGTTAAATAAGAACCTCCAATTCACCCGATCATATGCTTTTATTATATCCAACTTAATCATCATGCCTTTTTGATGGTTATGAAAAAGGGAATGAATAATTTCGTGAGCCACAATTATCCCTTCTTGAATATTTCTACCAGGCATAAACCCTGCTTGTTCTTTAGAGATCAAATTTTCCAATAGTGGTTTTAGTCTATTAGCTATGGCCTTAGCAATAATCTTATACATCGTATTACACAAAGCCACAGGTCTAAAATCACTAAAAGAGACTTGAGTTTCCCCTTTAGGAAATAAATATAAGAATGTTACATTCAAATCAGGAGTTACTTTCCTCTTAATTTTGGATTCTTCCACCATTTGCCATACATCCTCTCCCAAAATATCCCAAAAGGATAGAAAAAAGGTTGTCGAGAAGTTATCTGGATCTGGTACTTTATCCTTAGCCATAGATAACACCACCCTTTTAATCTCTTCTAAAGAAAAGGGAGTCATAAGCTTAACATTTATGGCTTTAGAAATCAATGAATGTATAAAAGGAAAAAAAATAAGTTTTGAGCTTCCCCATTCGAGTTGTCTTCTTCATTCAACAAGCTTTGAAATAACTGAGTTGCTTCAATCTTGATTTCCTCCAAAATTTCTAATGACACACCCTGCCTTGATCTAATACAAGCGATTTTAGTGACCTTCCTTCTTAATTTAACTGAGAGATGAAAAAAAGTTATTTTTTTGTCGCTATCTTTAAGCCAATTCCCCTAGACTTTTATTTCCAAATAAATACTTCTCTATAAAATAATTCTTCATATTCCTTGACCAAATGTTTTTCCAGATCATAAGCCTGAGCATCCATCCTCCATCTGAACACTTGCTCATTAAGGCTATGAAGTTCTGATTCAATTCTCAAATTTTCCTAAAAAATATTTTTGAAGTGTTCTTCATTCCAAATCTTGAGTTTTCCCTTAATAAATTGCAACCTTTTACACATTTGATACATTTGAGAGCCTAGAAACAGTGGACATTGATTCCACCAATGTTGAATAGACTCGAAAAGAGAATAATCTCTTAGCCACATTAATTCAAACTTAAAAGGACATCTTTCAAGGGGATTATCAAAATCAATTTTCCAAGTGATTGACCAATGCTTTGATCCTAAGTGAGACAAAACCTAACTATCTAACCTTTGTTTGCTCTGACTCCACTGAAAAGAAATAAATTTTTTGTCTAGTCTCTCTAAAATATTATCAAGACCTAGCCTCCTATTATTCCAATTGAATCAACCTGATTATGGTTCCACATCCTCCAAATTATTATTTGAAATAAACATTCAAAACCCTATGAGGCTAGAAGACCAGAGTGTGCACCTCCTTTCTTATCTTTGTCCTTCAAAATAGAATTAAAGTTACCCCCCAAAATAATATTATCTATTTGAAAATTATTCAATATTTTGGAAATATTAGTCCAAAAATTAAGTTTCAAAGAAGCCCCTTGAGTATCATATATATTCAATAACAAAAACTGAATATCTAAATGGAAACTGGATAATCTACATAATTGCCAATTCTATCCTAAATCCTCTAAAACAACTTTAGTGGTAAAGGGAGACCAAAGAATAGCCAAACCTCCTGACGCTCCCACTGCTTCTACAAATAACCCTTGCTAATGCTTCCAAACCATGTTCAACAAACCCTCTACTTCCATAGAACTCAATTTAGTTTCTTGAATCATTAAGACATCTAGTTTCTCCACACTGAGAGGATGCTTTACCAAGCGCCTTTTGTTAGGGTCATCCAAACCCCTAACATTCTAAGATATTACTTTCATGATTCCAAAGGAGGGAATTCCACCCCCCACTTTGCAGCATTAGTAAATGATTCTAAAGTTCCTTTTTTACCTCTTAAAATCTCACTTGCTACTTTATCTTTTTTAGATCTCCTTCCCAATCTCTTCTTAGGACCCCAATTAGGTTGGGAAAGAGAACATTGAGTTTGGGAAATTGAAATAACTTCTCTAGAATTTATATCCCCTTCCAAATATTCTTTCATTTATCCTTCTAAATCCACAAAATCTTCTTTTGTAGCCACAACCTCTCTATCTCCTTCCACTAATTGTTCCTTACCACTTTGAGAGAGAGAAGTTTCTTAAGTTTTTAAAACCAGAGATCTAATTGATTGTGATTCTTTTTCAATAAAATCGTAAGTATTAATCATCATTTCTAGAGAGATTATATCAACTACTCCCAATTTTGCAAGTAACTCCTCTATTTCAGCTATTTTTTGAGATTGAGTTTTCCAAACTTCCTCTTTCTCCTTCCCTTGATCCTCATTTTGCTCTTCATCAACCTTACCTCTATTCTAATTCCCTTGAATCTTTTCTAGTCTCCATTTAGCAACCATCTTCACAGATTTGGTTTGAGGAGACTTCTATTTTTTTTGCAATTTTTTGGAATGTATCCTATTTTAGGACCCGGAAGCACCATTTGATTACCAAGCAACTAAACATGCAGAATTAAACCAAAAGTAACAAGTAACTAGAATTCAAAAATAACACAAGAATATGAGAGACAATACCCAATTATATTAATACTCTTCTAGAAAGAAATTACAATGAAGAGATGCCACACTCTTCCACACCTTACAGGCTTCCCACACCAAGTGTACAGTAATTCACCTTCAAGAGTTCACTCTCTCAATTACAGATCCCAACACACAACTCAAGCACAGAGTTGGTGTTCACCTCCAACCAGTCAATATCACTATTGCCAGTACCACCAGTTAGTATCACTACTGCCAGTACACAAGTGCTCCACGCACTCCAAATTCAAGTACTCCACACACTCCAAGTACACAACGTACTCCAAGTAGATCTCTCTTGATCTTGCTACCTGTTGTGTTGATGTCACCTTTGATCTTGCTACCTCATAGATCACCTTTGACCTCGCACACACACACCTTCAAATCAATGATCTTACTTACCCATGTAGATCTCTCTACACCCTGAAGAACCCTTGTCTTTGCCTCACCAAGTCCTTATGATTCTTCAACCAGTACCCCGGTGGATCTTCTACCAGATCTTGCTATCCTGCAGATCTCCTTGATCATACACACTCGGCACCCCTGTGGAACTAGGAGGAGCTACCCTTGCTCTCTTCACTCTCAGAAGGAGCTAACCAAGCTCAACTCAAACTAGAACAAATTAAAATACATCCCATGAGTCTATTATATAGATCTCATGCAAACAATAATTAGACATCCAATTACAATAATTAGATCTATAGCTCAAGACTAAAATTAGCCTTCTTCATGCAAACAACCGATTTGTTAGTAAATTGTTTGTGGAACTCGTAGTTCAGAACCGCACAGGCGACCGATGTCGGTCCCTGTCTGCCTGGAGATGACCAACGTCGGTCGAATACTACTGATGTTAGTTGCCTTCCTGTCTACCCCTGACTGACGTCGGTTGGCCTGACTGACGCCGGTGACTATGACACTCACCAACCTCCTCCCCTGTTTGCATCAATGAAGCTTTTAGCTCCACAACCTAACAATCTCCCACTTAGAGATAAATAGCTGCATTGTACCTGTACATCATCTAATCTATTTCCTGGCTTATATCCCTCTTCAAGCTCAACCTTAAAGACCAACCACCACAAAACTTGTGATGCACCTCCTGTCATCCAAGTAACCTGCCAAATCCGAAGTACTTCACCCTGCATAGCATGAATCCCTACTTGCTGGTCCCTCTCAGATACCTGAGAACCCATTGAACCGCTTTCTAGTGCTTCCTTCCCAGATTGACTACAAACTTTTTGATAGCACCCACTGCTTGGGCAAACTCAGGGAGTACACATGTACTCAACCTCATCATGTGATTGGGGACCCTGTTCTGTGAACTGTCCATCCATAGGTGCGCTTGCCGTTCTGCATCCTGCACTACCTTCACACAATCATCTAGAGACAAAATCAACTTGTGATCTTCCATGTCTCTAGAACACACTTATGCCAAAGAATTTTGCTCCTCCAAATTCTTCATGACACACCTCTGAACTAACTTTACATTTAGCTCAGAAAAAATCCTGTATGTGTAACCCTGCATCAAGCAAACACACAACATACAGTAACAAGATGATGTTGCAATCATCACCCACCTGGTAAAGAAACCACTATAGTTACAATGACATTGACTAAAGCCATGCTTTGTCATCCACCTGTCAAACCTGTACCACTGTCCTGGAGCTTCCTCAAGACCATATGACCTGGCCTTCCATCTCACGTGTCCATTCTCTCTATTCTTTAACTAAGGTATCCATTCATCTTTTAGTGCTTTTTTTTCAGCTGGCAACCCTACCAAATCTCTCGTTTGGTTTTGCATCCTGTTCATGCCATGCTCCCACTGTTTCCTAGATCCTTCCTACTCTGCAGTGAGCAACTAGTATAAAGAAGAGGAACAAAAAATTTGAGGCTTACTTACCCTTTTAGTCCTCCATATGGGCATTTGAGACTCCTTGACAGCTTGTTGTCCACCCAAAATCCATTCCAGTGATCGACCTCGGTCACCACACAGTTTGCATCTGACCGATGTCTGTTCTATGCGACTGTCTAGGTCGTCGACGCCGGTTATCCTACCGACATCAGTCTTCACCTACCCGACACCACTAACTCCTCTAGTCTACACATGACCGACGTTGGTTCCTGTCTGTTCGATGTCGGATACCTTTTATCGATGCCGGTACCTGTGTTTTTCCTGTGAGTGATGACTTTTTACCCGCGAGCTTACTTTGAATCAAAACCCTGTCCAAACTGCCCTGCTCAAAGTTACTCAGCCTTTTCCACTGATCTCTGTCTATCATCTCCTCCATGAACACCAAGGCTTTCCAGTTCTTAAGTTTATCAAATACATCAGTCTTCCTTTTCCTGCAATAAATCCAATCCTTTCTTGTAGCATCCCACTGCTTACAGAAATCTCGGTCTATGCTCTTCGAAGCTGAACTCTTACCATTTAACTTAAGAACATCCATTCCCTTCTCACTTATGTGACCAAGCCTACAAAGCCACACCTATGCAACAGAAGTGGAATCAATAATACAAGCAGGTAGATAAAGAGTACCTACTTTCTTACCACATGCTAATTCAAGTGCATCCTTGGTAACATTCTAAGAATCCGTTGTGAGAGTTACTGTGCATCTCTCATCACCCAAATTTCTTGAAGTAATTAGCCACATCTTCAAGACTGGGACCTGCATGACCTTCTTCAACACCCATGTGTTGGCCGCCTACTATTTCAACAACACTTCCCCTTTGCCAATACTTTGACAAGGCACACCAGCCCCTAAATAAATCTTTCCAAAGTCTCCAAAGACCTTAACATGGAAAAATACTCTATTTCGAGCTACATGGAAAGAGGCAACAAAATCTATAAACCAAGATTCTACTTTATCCAAGAAACATCCCAGAGCATCATGTGAAACAACACCTGCAACATCTGCTTCTTCAGTTCCTTCATGCTGATCTTCTACCAACCAACAATTTTTCTTTACCTGCTCTTTCTTTCCATAACACCGTAATTGACCATTCGTGCTTTTCAATTCCTCCATTCTTAGTGTACTTTCTTCTGCCATTACTATACTCCCACTCAATCAGAAACCCCTGAGAGTGACCTGTAATCGAACACAAACTTGCTCTCTACAACCTTAGCTCTGATACCAACTGTTAGGACCCGAAAGCACCATTTGATTACCAAGCAACTAAACATGCGAAATTAAACCAAAAGTAACAAGTAACTAGAATTCAGAAATAACACAGAATATGAGAGACAATACCCAATTGTATTAATACTCTTCCAAAAAGAAATTACAATGAAGAGACGCCACACTCTTCCACACCTTATAGGCTTCCCACACCAAGTGTACAATAATTCACTTTCAAGAGCTCACTCTCTCTCTTACGGTCCCAACAACTCAAGCACAGAGTTGTTGTTCACCTCCAACCAGCCAATATCACTACTGCTAGTACCACCAGTCAGTATCACTACTGCCAGTACACAAGTGCTCCACATACTCCAAATTCGAGTACTCCACGCACTCTAAGTACACAACGTACTCCAAGTAGATCTCTCCTGATCTTGCTACCTATTATGTTTCTGTCACCTTTGATCTTGTTACCTCGTAGATCACCTTTGACCTCGCACACACACACACCTACAAATTAATGATCTTACTTATCCATGTAGATCTCTCTACACCCTGAAGAACCCTTGTCCTTACCTCACCAAGTCCTTATGATTCTTCAACCAGTACCCCGATGGATCTTCTACCAGATCTTGTTATCCCGCAGATCTCCTTGATCATACACACTCGGCACCCCTGTGTAACTAGGAGGAGCTACCCTTGCTCTCTTCACTCTCAGAAGGAGCTAACCAAGCTCAACTCAAACTAGAACAAATTACAATACAGCCCATGAGTCTATTATATAGATCTCATGCAAACAATAATTAGACATCCAATTACAATAATTAGATCCGTAGCTCAAGACTAAAATTAGCCTTCTTCATGTAAACAACTGATTTGTTAACGAACTGTTCATGGAACTCGCAGTTCAGAACCGTACAGGTGACCGACGTCGGTCCCTGTCTGCCTGGAGATGACCGACGTCGGTTGGCCTGACCGACGCCGGTGACTATGACACTCAGGAACCTCCTCCCTTGTTTGCATCAATGAAGCTTTTAGCTCCACAACCTAACATCCTAACTGATGACATTTATAACATCTCAAAGGGATTTTTCCACATTGATCATTTGATTCTAGATCCTACCTTCCATATTGATGATAATATGTTATAGAATATCTTGGACCAAATATAGAGCAATTATAACTTAAGCATAGGCTACCCTTCTACCTTTTAGCAAATTTTCATCTACTTTTATCACCTAGCCCACAAAACTTCCCATGGCTATCAAACACTCTTCGCTCCAATATTTTAAGGGTAGTCCTTAGAATCTTATCCAAATTAGATAACTCCTTTTTTGATCCCTTAGGGGATAAAATTAAGGCTCCAATTTTGGATCCATAACCCAATACCATTAAAAGACGAGGAATTATTTTCTAAAACCTTTTATTTTTTCTTTCAGAGAATGAAAAACTACCACAAAAAACCCTTTGGGAATAAAACTTGCCAAAATAATTAAGCCCCAATTATCCTTAATTTAAATTTTGATAGCTCCTATCATAGGCCATTTTTTAACACATTTACAAATTAGGGCACAGTCCGTCAACAATTTTATCTTACCCAAAAAAGGGTCTGAAAGCCATTCCAAAATAGCTTCGCCAATCTTCACTCCATCCCCCAACACTTCCAAATCTTTATTTATAAAATTATCCACTTGATTTACCACCTCAGTTAAAATCCACACATTGAAAAATTTCATAGGATCTACTAGGCTCTCCTTCCTTATTGAAACGAAGGACTTGATAATTTTTAATTCTTTTTACAAATCTTGAACCCGATTCCCCAATAGTTTTCATTTTTAGTTAGCCCCTAATTTTCTTGACTTCGCTTCTTCATTCCACCACTCTCTTTTTTCTTCAATCACAATTGCCAACACCTTTTTATGATCATTTTTGCCATGATTACCTACTTCATTCCCCTTATCACTATGGATTTGAGAATAGACTATTTCCCAGCCCTAGTCAGTGGAGTTGAATCCTTCCCTTGAAATCGTTGTTGCACCTTCTCCTATTATTTCTCCTTCACATTCTCCTCCTTCTCCCTATTTCATGCCATTTTTTATGCTTTACAGTAATTATTTACCTTAATTTAATACTATTTTACTTTATAAGGATTTGGTGTGCTTAGATTGTCTAGTGTGCATGTATTACTTACTTGTTTAGAAAGACATCTTGCATGATGACCATATATCATCAATGTGTTCAATAGCCTTTTTTATTATTATTACTAATGGGATTATTTACAACTTAAAGAAAATGGAAAATGTATACATATATAATTTATGGAAAAAATAATTTTAAAAAATATAAAAAACCCTTTTTAAAGTCCATAATCCCTAAATACTATATATGCTTAAATTGTGTAAACGTACTTTATTTATTAGATAATTTACAACATATGAGATGAGCACACAAATCCCCATGTGGGGAGAAGTCCCTTTCTTAGAGTAACTTCAAAACATCAACATAATGGTAACATGTGACGAGAGATTTTGGAAGGCCTAATGTAAATCTAGAGAAACTTCTATGGAGTGGGACAAAAAAAAAAAAAAAACTCTTATTGCCTTGGATAAAATTTGCACTCCTAAGTCAGGGGGAGAGCAGGTTTAGGAATGCAAATACTTGATTGCATGAATAATGTACTAAGTGTCGAGATTATGGAATGTTTACAAGGAAAATGACAAGTTATAGAGCCAAATCATCCAATGTAAATATGTTTATACTTTGCAAGTAATGAGGATCTTCACTCGTTCCCTTCCTTCCAAGAGGATTAACCATCTAGAACTTCATCAAAAGTTGTACAAAGTTTTTTTTGTCTAGTGCTTAGACGGAAAATAATAAATGGAAGATTAATTAACTTCTATAATGATTCATGGTTGGAATATTTTCTTTTGAGTATCGAGGAAGATTTTAAAAAAATAATAAATTATGTGATACCTCAATTGGCCTAAAAAAGTAAGCAATTAAATTATCAGGGATGTTGAAAATTATCGATAGAAATAATTGATATGGCTAGAAGATATGGATGTACACACACAATCAAATAATTTAATCAAAACCAAAAATCCTACTTCACTACCTTCCAAAGAGTAGAAGAAAATCTAATTTGAGAAGGAGACTAGATTCTTGAGAGATAATTGTTAGGATTGCCTATGGGTGGATACTTAAATTTGATCATCCCCCATCAAATAATTACTAGACACAAAAATTTATAATAATGAAGGCATCTCTAAACTAATATGTTTTAATGCAATAAATAGAAAAGTTAGTTAAGCATATGGAGAATCTTGAATGTAAAAATTAACATAAGACTTAGTAACACGGTTTAAAAATTGAATAATAAAGGTTGAATAAAAAACAATATAATAATTTACACCAAAAAAATATATTAAGATGAATATGTTAGGGTTTGAATCCACTATTCACATGCCACTATTGGTAGGCACTATTCATGGTGATGTGGCATGCTGAGATGACATCTTGGTGATGTGGCATGTGGGTGTGTAGATGATGTAGCATACAGGTGATGTGGCAAGAGGGCCCATGGTGAATCCTAGGATGTGATCAAGTTAAGGTGACATGGTGTGGGGCGTAACACTCCACTATGGACATGTTTTGTCTTTAGTTGTCACATGTGGATTTTCATATGGTGTAAAAGACAATGGTCATGGTATGGGGTTAAATTTATAAGAGGCTCCATGATTCACATGTTTAGAAAAGGTCAAAAGGTGATTGAAACACCTTTTAAACTCTTATGATCACATGTGAAGAAGAAGATAATGATTTTTTGTTGTTGCTTGGCCTCACATGTGTGAATGGATCACCATATTTGGAAGCACTTGGAAGTGGATGTAATCTTGTCTAAAGTGGATGGTCCACTTTGTTGACCCTTGATAAAGAAGATAAGAATAACACTATTGAGTGTTTGGACTCACTTGTGGAAGTGGAGAGCAAGTTTTGGAGCCACATGAAGGTGGCCTTGGATCTTGTCTAGTTGAGGGTCATTTTTGATGATTTTTGGCACATGGGGACAACCACCACTAAGATCACTATATACCCACTCAAACGTGGTGAATTTTTTGGAGTAGCCATTAAGTTTCTCTCTCTCATGTAAAATTCTATAAAGCATTGCATTCTCCTTTATATTTACGAGAATCCCATTGGGGGCTATCCACTCTTGGATCATTGTAGCAGGTTTGAGATTGAAAGGCATGGAAGCTTAGCTCACCTAGATGCTTAGGTTGTAAGCATAAGTCATGCTTAGGTCGTTAGCGCCTATAAGGCTTAGATGAGAGCATAACTCACATAGTTTGTTGAAGCATGGAGATCCTTGAGGTTAGAGGTTAGAGCTTGGAAGGCTATGTTAGCTTGGCTCACCTAGATGAAGACATGGAGCTTGGAGGCTTGTTAGCTTAGATCATGGAGATGGAGGTTGATGCTTTGGAGTTCACCTTGGATGTTATGGTGTTAGCATCATGATGGAATTGTATGTTACAACTTGGAGGTTAGAATCTATAAGGCTTGGTTGCAATTTTGGTTCACTTGAGTGATTGTAAGCACTAGAAAGGAGTTGCTGAGAGGAGTTGTTGTAGAAGAGAGTTGCTAATGAATATGAATTTTGGATGTTTCCTTTGCCCTATGGTTTTTCCTTCGCTGGTTAAGTAGGGTTTCCACGTATATCTTGTGTAATGTGTTTTATCTCCTATTTTGTGTTTTAATGTAGCTTGTTTTGTTTTCACATTTATTAACTTGCACATGTAGGATGTTTGTTTCCTAAGAAGTGGTATCAGAGCCATGGTTGTTTGGCTAGTTTTGTGCAAGTGAGAGCTACAGGTGAAAAGAATAAGATATAAATCAAAAAAGAAAAAAAAAGTTTTCATAGTAGGTATTTCTCTCTTGGTAAAAGATGGAGAATGGAGGAGAAGTTGAAAAAGCTTTACCAGACATATCAACACCAAAATAGTGTTCTTGATGAAGAAGCAACTATATAACTTGTGGTGGAGCAAGCTAGTCTACATTGGTGTATATGGAGGGTGATGACAAGGCATGTACTTATTGTTTCTTGGTTGGAGAAGGGGTACAAGTTGTGGGATCCTACTACCACAATGTTAGTTGAGATGATGTAAAAATTTCATGAAAAAAAGGAGGTGCAAGAAACTTGATATTGTACCCAGTGGATGGAGAAGAATAAGAGACCCAAGGTTTAGTGGAAGGAGAAGGTCATGTGTTTGACATGTGGTAGAGAAAGATGTAACTTGAGTGTATCTTTGGGGCTCAAAAACTCAATAGGTATAGTGATGCACTGAGTAACTGTTGGCCATTTTTGGTGCACATACCAAATTTTACCCAAGTGTGAGAAGGTAGACATTCAAGCAAAAGTGGCAAGTTTAAACAACTTTATGTTTTTGGAAGGAGAAGTCTTCGGGTTTCCAAAGGAGCACTACTTAAAAAATTTATAAGTAATCAACAGTTGAAACCCTGAAGCAAGTAAGAAGGTTTTGAAAGCCCGATTTGGTCTGGGTAGTGTATTTCAAGTTTTTGGGGGTGCACTACTTAATTACTTCATGAGTTTTGAGTAGTCATAAACCCAAAATAAGTAATGAGACATCAAAAGCCTGATTTGGTCTTAGAAGTGCTTTTTGGGTTCTCAAAGGGACAAGTCTTCTCCAAGGGTCATTTCTGAAAGAAGGAGGTCCAGGCACAAATCTTGAAGGACTCTTTCATAGATAGAAGTGGTCCTCTTTAAAAAACTTGAAGGACCTTTTGCACATTTTTGAAGGGTCAATACCTTTCTCTCAAGGGCACTCACAATACCAAAGGCACTTTTCAAGAAAATATGAAGGTGCCAATTTATAAGGTTGAAGGGCCTTTTGTTAGTTAAAAGGGGTCAAATGCAATAAATCTGAAGGGCACCAACAAGCAGTCAAGGCAAAGAACAAAAGAGACTTGGGAAAATTGTCTAAAAGTAAAAGTTTGAAGTAAGTTGTGAGCAATGGAAAGTTTTGAAAATAAAATTATAGAAAATAGTCTAGGGAAAAATAAACCAAGGAAAGTAGAAATGCCCAGGAACATCAAGGTCAATGATCAAAAAATCTAAAGGGCCAATTAGTCAAGGATAAGTGGCACAAGTGTATCCAACAAGCTCAATAGATCAAAGGACAACAAGGACTTCTCCTTTCGACTCTGGCATGCAAGTAGTCAAACAAAGATTGGATGCATCCAGGTGGAACAATGAACATGCAAGGATTGATTTGGGATAGTCCAAGTTGTAATAAAGAACATGCCAAGCTTTAATGCAAAGATAAAAACACTCTGACGTGGTTGAGACATGCAGCTACCACTGGTATGGCTCACTCAGTTCCAAATAGAAAGACTTGAATGCATGAAGGCCTCAAGGAGATTTTACGATGATATTGGGTGGTCCATTTCATGGTCAAAGAAGTTACAACAGTAGTGGTTTTGATCATCAATGACTTCTTCTCCCCTTTTTTTGTTCTCCCATGCAAGTCCCTTTTCTCTCTTGTCCCCTTCTTCTATATATACAGGGTTCTAAACCATTGTAAAGGGCCCCAATTTTTTAAAATTTTTGTCATCTTGCTGGGAGACGGTTACTCATTAAGATGTTTGCAAAAATGTGCTCCTTTGACCAGGCTAAACCCTGTTGAGATATTATAAGAACTACCTTTTGAATGAAATGAGATGATTTATTTGCCTATTTCTTATCTTTGATTAGTGCTTTAGTATGCTTTTACTTAGTGGATTCGTGAATGAGTGTATTCCTAGTCCATTAGCCTTCTGCTTGCCTCTTTAAAGTATTTTCAAGCTTTATCAGGTCTAGATTAGTGTTCTGCATGAACCTCTTCCAGCATGTGTTTACTTGATCTTGAGATAGTGCAAGTCCAAATTGTCTCATGGCTAATCTAGTGTGGGTTCAAGCATAGATGAGTGGTCATTTAAATTTGGTGCATCACCTGGTTATCCCTCTTAGGAGCCCTTATCTCCCTTCTAACCCTTTTCCTTGTGAAGTTTTATTTTAGCATTAGTTTTAGGTGATCCACCAAGAGGAACTAACCTCTTATAAAAATACTAGAGGCTCAACCTCACCATAGGACACCCACATCCTGAGGTTATTCCCATGCTTATATTTAGAAGTGGAAGACCTTGAAAAACTCTCCCATATGGTTGCAATTATGTGTTATAACAGCTCTGGCATGCCTAGTAGGACTAAGGTCCAAAGTAGTGAAAGGATTTTTGATGTTGTTTTTTTACATATCAACCTTTGGAGGCATTCAATAAACATCAATGGTGATTATGAGCATCTATCAGCTAGTTTAAGCAGCCTAAGTGCCTGATCATCATTATTTACTTTTGGAAGCAAGTATTAGCGCCATTGGTGACTCCAAATCAAAGCTCCTACTTATGAGTAGACCAAGTTTGTCTCTTTGAAGTTTTAATCATCTCCTACTTGACTTATGAGGCTAAAATGAACAACTATGGTGAATATTCCTATTATTCACCTCCTTATCAACAACCCCAGTATGATCCTTATGATCCATATGAGCTTAATCAGCCCTACCAAGATTTCTATGAAGGCTATGATGAACCTTGGCAAGTTCCTCATGGTCCATATATGAAAGATTATTGGCTTGATCATCCATATGAACAAGCCCATCAAAATACTGCTCCTCATCAGCCCTATCACGAGCCATCTATACTAACACTTAGGCAAACTTTAGTGAGCCTTAAAAAGCATGCACTAGTGTTGTGCTCACAAAAGTGTTATGGCTAAACTGTCCCTACTCACTAGATCAGTTCTATGAGGGATTCATTACAACAAATAAAAGTAGAATGGGCACCTATTGAGAGAGAAAATTAGAACAACCTCACTGGTGACATGATATATATATGCAGTTAAATTTAGAGCGTTGAGGACAAGCTAGAGAGACTTGAGGAACAACAGGGCTAGCCCTACCAACCTTTTATGCCTACGTACGCACCTCTACAACTTTCTTATGTGTCATTCATTCCACCTCAAGAGGCCATTTCAAGTACTCCTTTGAATCTTCCAAGTTTGTCATATGTTCCCTAGTCTTTTCATGCTTGGAAATCCATCCAAGGGGGCTATAAAAAAATAAAGTGCTTGTTGTAGAACAACGTACTTTTTGGGCCCAAGACTTCATCCCTCTTTAGGAGCCCTTTTGTGTTCCTAAACACCTTAAGGGGGAGCTATTTCAAGATAATATAGCAAAGCCAATCAGAAAGTTGGAGCTGAAGGCAAGGAAAGAAGAAGAAAGGTAGAATCAACAAATGAAAACAGAACCGCTACCTTTCCCATCTTGGAGTCAAGTCACGTAGCCAGGTAAATCCAAGGTTATTCAACCCCCATCCCTCCCTCCTCAAGATCCTTTGTCTTTTCCATCTTGGAAATCCATTTAGAGCAGTGGGCCAAAGGAGGAGGTGGTGCTTCCTGAAATCAGACAAGAAACCTTGCAACTTCCATTCCTTTCCCATCAAAATCCTAGATCCTTTCCTTCATGGAGAGCCATTCAAGAAACAAAGAATCAGGAAGAGGAGGTGAGGGTGATCCAAGTAAAGCAGCTTTAGGAAAAAGATTAGGAACCTATGGTAGCTTCCCTGAAACTTTCTCACCTTGTTAAGTAGTTTCAAGGATCTGTTATGCCACTCCTTGAGAAGGAGCCTCTTCTCTATGAAGCAAACCAAGAAGATGCATCCAAAAAGGCTGATAAAGAGGATGTAATGAGTAACTACGAGGAATAAATCACCATAGGGACCCCCCTTGGTGAACAAAAGATCAAATCAACTTTCTTGAATGAAGGAGAGCTTATTGAAGACTCTTTTGTAGTTGTGCATAAATTATAGTGCACCATTGAGGATTCAAAGCTACCACCTTATGTTGAAAATGAGGGGGTTGAGGCTGTCACTTCCTTAAATGAACTATCATGTTGTAAAAAGGGTGAGGAGATGAATTAAATAGTTGATCAAACTAATGAACTTGTAGAGCAACCATAGGTTACCAATCAGTCAAAAGCCTCATTTAAGGACTTGTTTGAGATGTTAAGAGCTGGCTATGTTCTTCTCCAAGGAAATTATGACTTGGTTGCAGCTAAGGAGGGCAACCTTATCAAGAAGATGAAATGGGATGGAGTGTGTAAATTTTTAACTTTGCCACCTCAAGAGTCCATTGCAGACAAGGACTTGTTTTAGATCTTCAAAATGGGCTATCAGCTTCTTAATGAGCCCTAAAAACATGAAATAAAGAACAAGCCCAGTCCTACTAAGGACACCATAGAAATCAAAGAGGTATGCCTTGTTGAACCACTATTGGAAGTTTCAGTTATGAAACCATATGAAGAATTTGAGACTATCTTGATTCACATAGCTAACCTATTTGGAGATGTTTTGTTCTCATTGAGCATGATGACAAAGAAGCTGACAGTTGCAGCAAATAAGAGGTAGGCATCAAGACTAGGGGTCAAGAAGTTACATGTCTTATTCAATATCTTATCTCATGATGTAATAAAAGTATCAAACTTTCCTTTTGATCCAAGAAGAAATGTACACATAGTTTTAGAGTGTGTATATTAAATTAGTCTTGTTCAAAATCCTCCAAGTGTTATTTTAGGCACATTTATTTGTTGTCCTTGTTTTCATTTTAGGTCAGTTTCATTTCAATAAGTGCCTTTAGCACTTTGTTTTGTTTTTCCTTATTGTTTCAAGAGGAGGTTCTAGAAAGGGTCAGCCTTGTTGAACCAAAGTAGAGACTCTATGCCTAATGGACTAGACAAGGCAACATGAGTTGGGTTCCCAAGCATAACATGCATGCTTCCCTATGAGTCGCTATAAATGTTGGCCATTTTTGGCCCACATACCAAATTTTGCCTAAGTGTGAGAAGGTAGACATTCAAGCAAAAGAGGCAAGTTCAGACAACTTCAAGTTTTTGGAAGGAGAAGTCTTTGGGTTTCTAGAGGAGCACTATTTAAAACCTTTATAAGTAATCAACAGTCAAAACCCCAAAGCAAGTAAGAAGGTTTGGAAACCTTGATTTGGTCTGGGCAGTGTATTTCAGGTTTTTGGGGGTGCACTACTTAATTACTTCATAAGTTGCGAACAGTCAAAAACTCGAAATAAGTAATGAGGCATCAAAATCCTGATTTGGTCTTACAAGTACTTCTCGGGTTCTCAAAGGGACAAGTCTTATCTAAGGGTCATTTTTGAAAGAAGGAGGTCCAAGCACAAATCCTAAAGGACTCTTTCATAAATAAAAGTGGTCATCTTCAAAAAACTTGAAGGACCTTTTGCACATTTTTGAAAGGTCAGTACATTTCTCCAAAGGGCACTCACAATACCAAAGGCACTTTTCAGGAAAATTTGAAGGTACCAGTTCATAAGGTTGAAGGGCCTTTTCTTAGCTAAAATGGGTCAAATGCAATAAATTTGAAGGGCACCAACAAGCAGTTAGGCAAAGAACAAAAGAGACTCGAGAAAATTATCCAAAAGTAAAAGTCTGAAGTAAGTTATGAGCAATGAAAAGTTCTAAAAGGAAAATTATGGAAAACAGTATGGGGCAAAATAGACCAAGGAAAGTAGAAAGGCCCATGAACATCAAGGTCAATGGTCAACAAATTCAAAGGGCTAATCAGTCAAAGACAAGTGACATAAGCACATCAAACAAGCTCAATAGATTAAGGACAACAAGGACTTCTCCTTTTGACTCTGACATGCAAGTGGTCAAACAAAGATTGGATGCGTCCAGGTGGAGTAATGAACATGGAAGAACTGATTGGGATAGTTCAAGTTGTAGTAAAGAACATGCCAGGATTTAATGCAAAGATAAAAACACTTAGACGTGGTCGAGACATGTAATTGCCACTGGTATGGCTCACTCAGTTCTGAAGAGGAAGACTCAGATGTGTGAAGGGCTCAAGGAGATTTTATGGTGATCTTGGGTGGTCCATTTCATGGTAAAAGCAGTCACAATAACAGTGGTTTTGGTCATCAATGACTTCTTATCCCCTTTTTCCATTCTCCCATGCAAGTCCCTTTTCTCTCTTGTCCCCTTCTTCTATATATATGGGCTTTCAAACCATTGTAAAGGGCCCCAATTTTTTAGAATTTTGTCATCTTTCTAGGAGATGGTTTCTCATTGAGACATTTGCAAAAAAGTGCTCCTTTGATCAGGCTAAACCCTATCAAGATATAGTAAGAACTACCTCTTGAATGAAATGAGATGATTTATTTACTTATTTCTTATCTTCAATTAGTGCTTTAGTATGTTTGTGCTTGGTGGATTCGTGAACGAGTGTATCCCTATTCCATTAGCCTTCTTCTTGCCTCTTTGAAGTATTTTCAAGATTTTACAGGTCTAGATTAGTGTTCTGCATGAACCTCTTCCAGCGTGTGTTTACTTGATCTTGAGATAGTGCAAGTCTAAATTGTCTCATGACTAATCTAGTGTGGGTTCAAGCATACATGAGTGGTCATTTAAATTTGGTGCATCGCATGTTTAGCCCTCTTAGGATTCCTTATCTCCCTTCCAATACTTTTCCGCATGAAGTTTCATTTCAACATTAGTTTTAGGTGATCCATCAAGAGGAACTAGCCTCTTTAAAAATCTTAGAAGATCAACCTCACCATAAGACACCCACATCCTAAGGTTATTCCCATGCTTATAGTTGAAAGTGGGAGAGCCTAAAAAACTCTCCCACAGGGGTGTAATTCCAAGCTATAATAGTAACACAATGACTTCTCAAGAACTGTGGATGGGTACAATGTTGAGCATGGTGGGTAGTGGTTTGCTACATGTAAAAGTTAGGTGTTGATTTATGTGGGTTCTTCTCTTCTATTTTTGAAGTAGTTCAGGATGGGTGGAGAAAAATAAGAGACCTAAGGTTTTGTGGAAGGAAAAGGTCATGTGTTTGACATGTAGTGGAGCATAATGTAACTTGATTGCATCTTTGAGGCTTGAAAACTCAATAGGTGTAGTGATACACTAAGTAACATGATGACTTCCCAAGAACTATGGATAGGTACCATGATGATCATGACGAGTAGTAGTATGTTACATATGGAGGAGTCATGTGTTGACTTATATGGGTTTTTCTCTCCTATTGATAACTATTATCAACTGTGCTATGTGCACTTCTTGTTGTTCAAGGTTAGAGTAGTGGGATGCAAAATCAATATTCCTACATGGTGGTCTTATGATGAGATGAAGTAGCTAGGAGGCTATGAGGATGAGGCAAAGAGTTTCTGGTTTGCAAAATTTAAGACTGTAAGGGTTCCAACAGGCATGTTAATGTGGTACAAGAATACCTTCATGGAGAGCCAAGGTTTATCATAAGTTTCTGCTATGTGTAGATGGCATGTTGATCGTAGACCCCAACATAATCAATGGTGAGATGGCTTGGGTGATTAGGATGAGATGAAAGCGCAAACCAAGGATGGAGATGCACAATGGACATGAATATAAGAAAGTCAAGTATCCCACTTTTTGCAATTGTAAGTTATCTTTTAGAGTGTCCTAGAACAAGGAGGAGAAGACATGGATGTCATGTGTATTGTATTCATTAGGAGTAGAAAGCCTCAAGAAAGACACAGTGTGTACTAGACTAGATACTTCCAAGTAGTGGGAGCTGTGAGCAGTTCATGACAAAATCTTGAAGAAGGATGGGTTTGTGGTGAAGTGGGAGTCACTCAATTGCTACAAATATGCTATGGAGAAGTAGATGTTGACAAAGTTGGTCATGACAAACAAGTTTTAGTAGTGCAAAAAACTTCTACTAGGTTTGTGTGTGAGCAACAATGGGCATGGATGATAGCTAGATGGCAGAAGACACATGTGTGATAAAGACCTATGTATATGATTTTAAGTGGAAGCTTTTTAGGGTGTGAATCCACTATTCACATGTCACTATTGATAGTCACTATTTACAATCATTATTCAAGGTGATGTGGCATGTGGGTGTGCAGATGATGTGACATGTAGGTGACATGGCATATGGGTGATGTGGTAGGAAGGTGATGTGACATGAGGGTCCATGGTAGGTCCCAAGATGTGATCAAGTTGAGGTGACATGGTGTGGGACGTAGCACTTCACTATGGACATGTTTTGTCCTTAGTTGTCACATATAGATTGTCACATGGTACAAAAGATAAGGGTTGTGGTATGGGGTTGAATTTCTAAGAGGCTCCATGATTCACATGTCTAAGAAAGGTCAAAAGGTGATTGCAACACCTTTTGGACTCTTGTGATCACATGTGAATAAGAAGACAAGGATTCTTTGTTGTTGCCTGACCTCATATGTATGGATGGGGCACCATATTTGGAAGCACATGGAAGTGGATGGAATCTTATTTAAAGTGGATGGTCCACTTTGCTGACCCTTGATGAAGAAGATAAGAAGAACACTATTGAGTAATTGGACTCACTTGTGGAAGCGGGGAATAAGTTTTGGAGCCACATGAAGGTGGCCTTGGATCTTGTCTAGTGGAGGGTAATTTTTGATGACTTTTGGTACATGAAGACAACCACCACTAAGATCACTATACACCCACTCAAATGTGGCAAATTTTTTAGAGTAGCTATGAAGTTTCTCCCCCCCCTCTCTCTCATGAAAATAGTATAAAACATTGCAATCTCCTTCGTATTTATGAGAAGCCCATTGGGGGCTATCCACTCTTAAATCATTGTTGTAGGTTGGAGTTTGGAAGGCATGGAAGCTTAGCTCCTTTAGATACTTGGGTTGTAAGCATCATTTATGTTTAGGTGGTTAGATCCTATAAGGCTTAGATGAGAGCATGACTCACCTAGTTTGTTGAAGCATGGAGATCTTTGAGGTTAGAGGTTAGACCCTAGAAGGCTATGTTAACTTGGCTCACCTAGATGAAGACATGGAGCTTGGAGGCTTGCTAGCTCAACTTATAGAGATGGAGGTTGATGCTTTGGAGTTCACCTTGGATGTTATGGTGTTAGAATCATAATGGAGTTACATGTTACAACTTGGACGTTGGAGCCAATAAGGCTTGGTTGTAAGCTTGGTTCACCTAAGTGTTTGTAAGCACTGAAAAGGAGTTGCTGAGAGGAGTTGTTATAGAAGAGAGTTGCTGATGAATATGAAGTTTGGATGTTGCCCCATGGTTTTTTCCTAGCTAGTTTAACAAAGTTTCTACATATATATTGTATAATGTGTTTTTTCTCCTATTTTGTGTTTTATTGTAGCTTGTTTTATTTTTGCATTTATTACTTGCACATGTAGGATATTTGTTTCCTAACAAAATATATGTTTTTATAAAATGATATATATATTTTACCTTATTCAATTTATAAAGAAAGTTTTTTTAATTGGTTGAATTATATTAAAAGGTCATTAGTTTATTAATAAAGTTACTTGGTTCACAAAGAGCACACCAAAGATAATTTTTATTGACTACGAAGACTAGATGACATATCTTAATATCTAAATTGAAAATTAAAAAAAAAAAACTTAATCTCACAATTTTTAGATTAAATAATCATAAGTCAAGAATTATTATTGTCGAAACATATTAACTATAATAAAAATATATAAATTCTATATTAAATTAAACATAATTTTTTTAACGAGAAGTTTCCATCTTTTCCTTCCTTTATTAAAGAAAAAATGTACTTAGATTTTTGATGTATAAAGTGCTCCACTAACCTTATTTAATTCACAATTGACTCATAAAATTATATTTAAAAAATGTTAATATAGACATTAAGATTGTCAAAAACATGCACATGAAATTTATCTTGAGATACATTGAAATTAAGTATTTTTTCAATATTATCTAAAATAAATAAGAATTAAATTTCTTTTTTATATTTTGATTACGTTAGAAATATTCTTTAGCTTAAATATTTATTTAATATTAATTAAAATAAATAAGAACAAAATTTTCTTTTCAAAATTTTAATTAAATTAGAAATAATTGAGATAAAATATAATTTCCAGACTTAGATTTTAATTTGGATTAAATGTTCATTTTAATGAATGATGAGGTTGCATTTTAAATATTATATTATGTCAAATTTTCTATAATTTATAATTTTATATTAAAGAATATAAATTTATACTAAATTTAAGTGTTTAGATAGATATTCATATTTATAATCAATAAAAATAATTAGAAAAAGAAGAAGAAAAAAAAAACAAAACAAAAAATAACTAAACTATTTTTATTCATATCCAAATCTCATCAACTATAAAATGATCAATTTAAACACAAGGATCTCTCTTTATATACATACTTCTTACTATTATAAATCGTATTAAATTTTTTCACTATGTTTTTTTAAAATAATTATAATAATTTTTTTTTAAACAAACATATATATATATATAATTTCAACATAAAATAAAGAAAAAAAATCAATCAATTACTTCAACACATCATTCACAAAGGTAAAAAGTGATGAGAAATCTTGGAAGGCCTAATGCAAATCTAGAGAAACTTCTATAAAGTGAGACAAAATAAATAAAATAAGTCTTATTACTTGGGATAACCTTTGTACTCTTAAGTCATGGGAATGCAAAGACTTGACCAAATGAATAAGGTAAGTGTCAAGAAAATGAAAAATTATGTAGCCAAATAATGCAGTGTAAATATGTTAATACTTCACAAGCATTGAGGATCTTCATTCATTCCTTTCCTTCCCAAAAAAATCAACTATTTAGAGCTTTATCAGAAGTTGCAAGAAGTTTTTTCTTCTAATTTTTAGATGGAAAATAATAAATGGGATATTAATTAACTTTTAAAATGATTTATGGTTGTGAGATTTTCTTCTTAGTATTAAAGAAGAGTTTAAGGAAACAATAAATTATGTGATATCTCAATCGATCTGAAAAAATTAAGCTATTATATTTTTAGGGATGTTAAAAATTGTTAGGAAAAATAATTGATATATTCAGAAGGCATGGATGCACACATAATTAAAGAATTTAACAACTATAAAAAATCTTATTTTGTCACTTCCCGAGTAAAAGATAATTTAGTTTGAGAAGGAGACTCCTCTGAGAAGATAATTATTAGGGTTGCTTATGAATAGATACTTCAATTTGATCATCTCCAATTAAATAATTACCAAACACAAAAATTTAGAATAATGAAAACATCTCTAAACTGTTAGGGTGTGGAGCTAAAAGCTTCACCTTGTTGCAAACATGGAGGATGCTGAGTATGTAGTTGCCGGCATTGGCAGGATCACCGACGTCGGTTAGTGGACAGTGTAAAAGGAAACCGACCTCGGCAGCAGTCGGTCGACGTCGGTCACCTCTAGTTGTATAGGGACTGACGTCGGTCGCCTGTGCGGTTCCAGAACTGCTGTTGACGAACAGTCAGTTAGTTGAACAGGTAGTTTGCATGATGAAGACTAGTTTGAGTCTTAAGCCGCAAGTCTAATCATTGTATGCATGAGATCTATATATGAAAAATCCTACTTAATTCTACCATAGAAAGAACTCTCCTAGTTCTACACTTAACAATACAGCCCATGAGTCTATTATATAGATCTCATGCATACAATGATTAGACTTGCGGCTCAAGACTCGAACTAGTCTTCATCATGCAAACTACCCGTTCAACTAACTGACTGTTCGTCAACAGCAGCTCTAGAACCGCATAGGCGACCGACGTCGGTCGACTGCTGCCGAGGTTGATTTCCTTCTGCACTGTCCACTAATCGATGTCGGTGATCCTGCCGACGCTGGCGACTGCATACTCAGCATCCTCCATATTTGCAACAAGGTGAAGCTTTTAGCTCCACACCCTAACAATCTTCCACTTGGAGATAAACAGCTGCACCTGTACCTATACCAGTACTTTGTCTAATCTGCATCCTGGCTTGTATTCCTCTTCAAGCTCAATCTTGAAGACTACCCACCACACTCCTTGTGGTGTTAATCTTGTGCCTGAATTTCTCCATTCTCAGCTTACCTTCTTCTACCATTGCTATACTCCCACTCAAACAGAAACCCCTGTGAGTAACTTGTAATAAAAAAACCACTAACCAGATCTGGGCCATTTATTAGTCAAACTCGCTCTGAGAACGTCCAACCTCACTCTGATACCAGTTGTTGGGGAATCCAAGAACAACACCCCTGTTCTGATCCCACTTGTTAGGATCTTGCTCCTCAGAAAGAGCACAATATGATTACCAAATACAAGCAATTAAACATGCGAAATTAACCAGAAGTACAAGTAACTAGAATTCACAAATAGCACAGAATATGAGAGACAATACACTATCTTGTATTAAATACTCATCCAGAAAGAAAATACAATAAAGAAGATGCCACTTCTTCTTCCACCTCTCAGAGGCTTCCCACACCTCAAGGGCTCCCAGTAATTCTCAATCAAGAGTTCACTCTCCTACCAAAAAAGGTCCGAACACACAACTCACACACAGAATTGGTGTTCACCTCTCCAACCAGTCAGTAATAACCCTGCCAATACCAAGCACTCTAAAGTACTTCAAGTAGATCTCCCATGAACCTGCAACCTGCAATTCAACAGACCATACTTACACATGTAGATCTCCTATGAGCTTGCAACAACCTGCAACTCAATGATCTTACAATGGAAGGATCTTCCTTGCCTTCCTTTTTTAGCTCATAATTACAATACATGCCAATGGGTCTATAAATAGATCCCAGACTTAAACAATAACTTAGACTCTTAGTTTACTAATAATAGACACGCAACTCAAGACTCGAAATAACTTTTACATGCAAACAATCAGTTCAACAAACTAACTGTTCGTGCAACGAACAGTTCTGGAACACACAGGCGACTGACGTCGGTCCCTGTCTGCCTGGTACTGATCGACGTCGGCCGACTCCTTGCCGATGCCGGTTGCCTTCTGCATTCATTATGACCGACGTCGGTCATACTGCAGACGTCGGTATCTCTGGAACTTCATCAACCTCCTCCATGTCTGCATAGTTGAAGCTTTTAGCTCCACAACCTAACATAAACTAATATGTTTTAATGTAACAAATAGAAAAGTTTATTAAACACATGAAAAATCTTGAACATGAAGATAAACATAAAATTTAGTAACATGGTTTTAAAATCAAATAAAAAAGGTCGATTAAGAAAACAATATAATAATTTACACCTAAAAAAAAATTGTATTAAAATAAGTACATGTTTTCATAAAATGAGATTTTTTTTGTTTATTTAATTTAAAAAGTTTTTTTAAAAATAAAAAAAAAATTTGGTTGGTTGGATTATATTATTAAGTTGTTAGTTTATTGAGAAAGTTGTTTGACTTGTAAAGACCCCACTAAAGATCAATTTTCGTTGAAAGTAAAGCTCTAGAAACAATAAAAATGAGATTGAATTCAATTTATACGAAAAAAATGATAGAATGGATACCTCTCACTCTTTACTACTAAATTGAAAATTTAATTAATAAAAAAATTAGTTGGACTATGGTCCCTACAATTTTTTAATATTAAATAATCATCTGTCAAAATTATTGACATAACATATTAACTTTCATATTTAAATAAATGAAATTTATATTGAATTGGACAAGATTTTCAATGAAAAGTTTCCCAATCGTCCTTTAGCTTTATTGAAAAAGAGATGTACTTGGATTTTCGGTGTATAAAGTGCTCCACAAAGCCATATTTAAGAAATATTAAAATAACATTAAAGTTGTGAAGAACATCGATCATATAATTTATTTTGTGATGCATTGAACTTAAGTATTTTTTTAATCTTATTTAATTGACCTATAAAACGCTATTTAAGAAATGTTAATATACCCATTAAGGTTGTGAAAAACATGGACCATGGAATTTATTGTGAGATGCATTGAACTTAAGTATTTTTATAATCTTATTTAATTTAAATTAGAATAAAATTTCCTTTTTAATATTTCGTTGTGATTGATAATAATTAAAGGATAATATAATTCTCCAACGAAGATTTTAATTTGGTTTTATGATGTAAATTTATATTTGTAAATATTAAAGATTTGAATTTGAATTAGAAGTTTATTTTAATGAATGATGAGGTTGCATTTCTAGTATTATATTATGTCAACTCCTTTGGTAATTATAGGGTCACAATTCTAATATCATATTGTGTCAATCTCCATATTATCTTGAATCCCTTAATAGTAGTAGGGTCATAATTTATAATCTCATTTTATGTTGACCTCTGTGTTATGTCAACACCCACAAATTTTAATCCTATACCATGCCAACACTGTGCCATGCAAAACCCTTGGGTAGTTTCTACATTGTAATTTCTAATCTCATGCTACGTTGACTCCCTTGACAATTGTAGGGTCGGTTTCTAATATTATATTATACCAACGCTTCAATAATAACATCGTTACAACTTCTAATTTCACACAATGCCAATCCCCTTCGGTAGTTGTAATGTAGGAACTCCCAATTTAATCTAATTCATATTAATGAGCTTTCAAATCTAAGAGTGACATCACTTTCATTGATGAAAGTTTGAATTTACCACATTTTTATTTTATTACGATGGAGATGTTTCTATATGATATTGTCCATCCTCAAACTACTCAAAAATTTCATTGTAAAAGTGTTGTATTTACACTACGTGATTACGGAGTTAATATTTGACTATCATATGCATTTTATTTAAAGATTTGTGCCTTCTTTATTATTAATAATAGTTGAAAGATACAAAACAAACCAACCCATATGATATTTATTTATACTTCCTTACTACCTTTATTATACTTTGTTACCAAAGACAATGGCTAGTTATTTTTTTTTCCCATTGGAATTAATTTCACGATGAAAACCAAGTGTTACTTTCCCACATCCATGGATGGTATCAGAGGTAACACCGTTAGCGTTTATGTTTCTTATTCGCTTGACCCATTGGAGACATCATGTGAGGCCTAGCATGATAAAGATGACCAACCCAAAAAATTGGACCCAAGACCTCCCACATATAACATTCAACACTCAACCACCACATATAACATTTAGCGCTCAATCACATAAACTAACCCAACTGAATTAATTATTATTCCCCAACAAAATACCTTTATTAACAATGAAATCATTTCCAATTTAAAAAAAAGAAAAAAAGGGTACATATACCCTTTTTAAAGTCCACGATCCCTAATACCGTTTAGGCTAAAACTGCATAAACCTAACGTACTTTAATAATAAGATAATTTACAACATGTAAGATGAGCACACAAATCTCCATGTGGGGAGAAGTCCCTTTCCTCATTTTTTTCAAAGAGGGATGACAGAGCCCCTGGAACCTCCATTAATATAAATTTCCCACCTTCTCTCCCTTTCTTTCTTGGTGACAGTTACTTCGGTCCATATCCAAACAATAATAACAAAATCACAATCAGTAAAATTTTCGCCTTAGATCGCGATTTGGTCGTAGTTTTTGAGTGGATTTTTTTTTTGGGTTTTTCAGATTTTCTGCAGAACACAGTTTTAGTTACGTTGTCAGAAAGCGGTTATCTGTCCGGCACACAATTTTGTGTTATGAAACTTTACATGAAAGCTCAATAATAATAATAATAATGTTACGACCGAACTTATTTGTTTAACAAGGTTTGCAGATTTGTTGCAGGTGAGGGTTTTACCGGTAGATTTTCGGGATGGACATTTTATTTTTTAGATTAGGGTTTGAGTAATTGGATTGGATTATGAATACAGCAAGTCATGTACAAGAACCAGCTGCAGGAACTTGCTCAGAGGAGCTGTTTCAATCTGCCGTCGTATTTTTGCATACGGGAAGGTCCCGATCATGCCCCTCGATTTAAGGCTGTCGTTACGTTTAACGGCGAGACCTTCGAGAGCCCAAAATTTCACACTACATTACGGCAGGCCGAGCATGCAGCTGCAGAAGTTGCTCTCAGTACTCTTTCTCGAAGAGGTCCTTCACAGTCCCTTGCCTCAAGAATCCTAGTAAGTATATATCTATTCACGCCGCTGCTTTCCTTTGCTGCTTGTTGATCGAAATCAGGGTGTCCCAAACCCTTACAACCTTAATCTTTATTTTATTGAAATCCTGCAAAGAAATTGAAAAACCCTCGCCTGTACATAAATACTTCAGTAGGTTGATTTTGTTGAAAAAGAGCATACGCCTCCGTCAAAATAGAAGATTATATACAAAAAAAGGCAGAAATTTAACTTTATTTGAGGAGATACCGATGTCAAGTGTTTTTTTTGAAATAAGTTACCAATGCCATTGCTTTCTTTTAAAACTTGTGGTGCTCGCTAGATTAAAATTAGGACATGAAAGCCATGTTGTGCAGAACCCTTAAAATTCGTAATTTTTACTTAATTGAAACCTTCCCAAGAAACTCAAAACCTGTATCCTTACAACTGAAGAAAAAACTTAAATAGGTTGATTTTATTGAAAAATAGTATATGCCTGGATTAACATTGCCACTCTTACATGTAAAAGAAAGCAGAAATTTAGCTTTATTTGAGGAGATACCGATGCCGAGTTGTTAATTTGAAGATCTACCTTTTGGCAACGCCAGATTTTGCTGCCCTGGCCGATAAGTTCAAAAACCCTTGCCCCTGCACAAAACTTTAAATGCTCTGGCAGGCTGATTCTACAGAAATATTGTGTGAGAACTTAGAAGATTAAAGCAGGAGCCTTAGATTTGCCTGAATCGGAAAATTAAAGCAGAATTTTAGGTTTATTTAAGGTTTACTTGAATCAGAAGATTGAAGGAGAAATTTAGGTTCATTTTAAAGGCCTACTAATGCCATGGTCACAGGTTGCAAATTTTACAAATATACTGCACGCCATGAGTTGTATATGTGCGTAACTGTTGACCTGTGTAAAAATATTGCAAACGGGATGGAACTCTAGAGGAAAATCGTCTGTGTAAAATCCTTGCAAGCAGGATGGAACTTTAGAGGAAAATGAACTCAGAGATTGTTTTTAAGCATTTAGTTGTTATGCTCCCATGTTTAATTATTAGGGCAATCTGACCATACATAAAGCTTAAGCTCAAGTCTACTGTCTAGTTATGTTGTCTGCATCCACTTTTGGCTATGGGATGAAGTGGCTGCATGGTATTTAAAATGTTGCTTAAGTTGCATCTGCAATCAAAAAGACTACACGAGTTGGCATTTGCCCCATCTTTTTGTATTAGTGTGTTGGCAGAGGGGGTTTTGAATTGGTTTGATTTTAGGTGCAAGAGTGGAATTGGTGCACGAGAGTTCAGTTGATGTTCAGGATTAAAAAATAAACTCCAGTAGTTTGATTTTATTGAAAAAACAGTATATGCCTGAATCAACATAGCCACCATTACATGCAAATGAAAACAGAAAAAGAGCTTTATTTGAAAAGCTACCAATGCCACGTCGAGAGTTTGCTGTTTTCCTTTGATAAGTCAAGTGCTCAAGCTGTATGGAATGTTAAAGTACCTAGTTGCTGATTTGTGTAAAACAGTTATAAATGAAATGAAACATTGGAGAAAAATGAAATCAGAGGTGGGTTTAAATATTGTAGTTCTGTATGCAATCATTAGGGCAGATTGATCTTCCTTAGAGATCCAAAAAGATGATGAGAAGTTAAGTTTATCTAGATTGTTGTCTGCATCCACTTTTGGCTTGAAGATGAAGTGGCCACATGGCATTTAAAATGGGGCTTAAGTTGCATCTGCAATCAAAATAACTGCACAAGTTGTTATTTTCCCTGTCTTTTTGTATTAACAAGTTGGCAGTGGGGGTTTTAAATTGGTCTGGTTTTAGGTGCAAGATTGGAATTAGTGTGTAAAAGTTGAGTTGATGTTCAGGATTAAAAAACAAACTCCAGTAGGTTGATTTAATTGAAAAAACTATATGCCTGAATTAACATAGTCACCTTTACATGCAAATGAAAGCACAAAAAGAGCTCTATTTGAAAAGCTACCAATGCTATGTCCCAGTTTACTATTTTATAAGCTCAAGGGCTCAAGCTGTATTGAATGTCAAAGTACCTAGTTGCTGATTTGTGTAAAACAGTTACAAATGAGATGAAAATCTGGCGGAAAACAAAATCTGAGGTGGGGTTTTAACCATAGTAGCAGGGGAGGCATGCCCCTCGTCCCTTGGGATGTCTCTTGGGTACCAGGACACATCTCCGGTATGGGAGATGTGTATGGAGATCTCTGACGTCTCCCGGTTGTTTCCTCTTCATAAAACCGCGTACCCAAAAAGACTGCATTTTTGTAAACCCTAAACATGTAAAATTTGTTATATAAAAGACCAAATGCAACACCGTTTACCATAACCAGTCAAGATTCATGGTCGAAGGTTGCCAGATTCGCTATCAAATGTCACCGGATTCGCGGTTGAAGCAGGCAATTACAGATATGTTTATCTTCTATTAAAATCAAAAGTTTAAATGTCTATTTTTTTTATTAGGAGGGGCATTGCCATTCATGGCGATGCTAGTGATTGCCGTTAGATCTAAGGACCAAGGTTTACATTTTTTTAAATATTCATTGTTTATTATTTCAAGTTTAAATTTTAAACTTTAATATTTATTAATATAAATTTTTAAGTTTTAAATATTTTTAATTTTATTATTTAATTTTAATTTTTAGGTTTTTTAAAATGTTTAAATTTTTTTAATAGTTTTGTTTTTAAATTTTAATATTTAATATTTTTTAATTTATATTTATATTTTATCATTTATGTAATTATAATTTTTTATTTTTATTTTTTATGTAATTTAGTTTAGGTTTTAAATTTTAACGATATATTTTTTTAACTTAAAATTAAATTTATATTGCTGTCTCCCAGTACCCGTCTCCTAGCAACTATGGTTTTAACTATTGTAGTTCTGTATGCAATCAGTAGGGCAAATTGACCTTCCTTAGAGCTTTAAAAAGACTGTGAAAAGCTGAGTTTCTCTAGTTTTGTTGGCTGCATCTGCTTTTGGCATTGAGGCAAAGTGATGGCATGACATTTCAACCTGGACTCATGTTGCATCTCTAAGCAAAATAATTGCACAAGAGTTGGCATTTTACCGTCTTTTGCATATTAATGACTTGGTACTGAGGGATTTGAAGATTTCTTACGTTGAGCGCAAACGTGGAATTACTGCCTGAGAGTTGAGTTGATGTTGCTCGATTGTGGATGGGGGTGAATCATCAATTATACAATGAAAGGAGTTCATGAATTCAGAATTACAACATGTGTTATCAGAAATGGCCAATGGAAAATGGGATGGAAAGGTTTCTTCGCCGGTAAGGGTTTAGTGTTTTATTAATATAAAAATATAAATGATGCAAAAATAAAATAAAAATCAAACTGTTTCAATACTTTTTGGGGCTTGGCCAATTAGAGATTAAATCTATCTATTTGATGAAGAAATTACCATATTATTACAATTTACGAAGATAATATTGGTTTAAAACAATACTGAGCTGTAAGTTGTAACCAATAATACATCATACTATATGGTAAAAAAATTGAGATTTTTTCTGATGTCACAATGATGAAGTTTAATAATAAAAAATAGATAGAAATCAAGATTGAAACCATTGTAATGACAGTCTCTTTCAAAACCGAAATAGGGATTGACTGTCTTGACTCTCCTAATAACTGATGACATGTCATCAATATACCCTGGCACTGGCAGTTGCCCCCCGTTTCATAGAAAACGGGGAACAGGAAACGTGAAAAGAAACAATGTGGAGGTGTCTGGCCAGGATTCTGTTAATAAGATTATAATGAAGGCTTAGTGATTGCTAGTGTCACTTACAAATTATGGATTGAGTTTAGTTTGGTTAAAAATTAGACGCGTGCTGTGGTGGAGAATGTAAAAAATAAATTGAACTCTTTAATTCCTGTTCTAGAGTCAAGGTGAGAACAGTTTAAATATGATTTATTTCCTTGCAGGTTTGCGCTTTTTATTGTTAGAGGTGTGTAAATCTACAGATTTGATTTACAAGGTATCGAAAATAACCAGTTTGCAAATGAAGTTCAAGGAAGTCATTTCTGATGAACTTTATTCGACTGGCAGGATGAAACTGGAGTTTGCAAGAATTTATTACAGGAGATGGCTCAAAGGGCTGGGGTTCCTTTACCGGTATATACAACAACAAGGTCAGGACCAGGACATATGCCAATCTTTACATGTTCTGTGGAAGTGGCTGGAATGACATTTTCAGGTGAAGCTGCAAAATCAAAGAAGCAGGCTGAAAAGAATGCTGCCATGGTTGCTTGGTCTTCACTGAAGCAACGTAAGTTTTTATGTACAAGTGATTTCTACTGCCATGTGTCAAGTTTATTGCCTTCCATCATTTCATATGCTCTGGGATGATCATATTGTGTCTGCTTGTCACTGTCTCTGTAGAAGTATTGTGATATCATGTCTATAATTGCATTGAATCCTGTAGCCGTATTCAATATCCCTAGTTTCATAGAAGTAAAAAACGTATCTGAAGGCTACTTGCAATTTCGGAAATATCTAAGTGGGAAAAATTACTATAGAATTTGGGTGGCAAGGAGTTATTTTTCTTATGGAGACAACTACTATCTTTGGTAGTTAGGCTAGCTTAAGCCTCATCAGTGTAGGCAATAAAATACTAAGTTCCATGGCTTGAGTTTATTTTGTAATACAAATCTGTTCCAAGGGTTTTATTTTGATGCAGTTTTTGTGCCAGAAAGATGTTAAAAGAACTTATAAGATGCCAAGCTAGATCAACCTGGAAAAGAAATATTTACTTCATATATGATACTGAATCAGATGGCCTTTTTTTGAGTAACAAATACATTTATAGGGGTGGGACATGGTTGTTCATTGTGCCTGCACCCTTTCATCAACTTAATAACAGCCCCATTAATTATAATTAGAAGGTTGATTACAAGTTCCCCTTTATTTAAAATTGTTTTCTTTTAAACCATGGGAAGAGTTATATTTGATTTTTCTCCAGTACTGGAACAGAATGACTTTCAGTATAGGGCAAACCTGTATTAGTGGCTTCAAAGGAGACATTTAGTTCGAGAGTTGATGAGTGCTGCTGTAGCAGAACTCTCTGGAAGGAAAGCCATACGTTGGAAGGTAGAACAGTTTCTATCAAAACTAACTGAGAATCTTTGTATTTCAATCTATAATAAATACTTTTGTAAATTTTTGATTTTTACAAACATTGATGAACAGATTGATAACCATTCTTCTTGTGGAAGCAGATTCAGTTGGCATGAAAAGTGAATATTTAGTCAACTGAACCACAACAACAAATATGGAATGTTTCTCCTCTGATATTGGCAACCTTGTGACATTCAGGGGGATATGGCTAGTCTGGATTTTCAATGTTTCCTAAGTTTTTATTTTGGCATTCACAACACCTAGATGCAAACCTCCTAACTTTTGTGTGTTTTCTATAAATTCAAGCCTTTATTCAGCTAGAGGAATGCTAATGGATGGCATTGACTTGAAGTTGTCAACTACTTTGCTTTGAATGTGGGGTACAGTTGCAAGCATATTCGTCCCTCTTTCCAGGAAAAGTCTACTTGCCTTATGGATAGCATTGAATGGAACATTCTGAAATTACTAAGATTATATTCATTAACTCTGCAAATTGTGTATTTGTGCAAGTCACTTGCCTCATACTCATTGAATTCATATTTGGTGATGCTAAATTTTGAAAATTTCTGATAAATTTGTTATGTTCAACAAATGGAAATTGCCAAATTTTCCAAATACACGACATTCGGATACAAGATGTGCATTAAAATAGGTAAATGTTTGCAGATAAATATTTTTAAGATATTTGTAATAGTATTTAAATATTTAAAATACAAATAAATTTAAAGAAATGAAGGGGAAAAAAATGGGGATGTCAGGGGGTCCCCAAAACGTCCCCTAAAAGAGGGACGTTTCAGGGATTTTCCCTTTTTTTCCAAATTTGGGGATTCTGGGGGATGTTCCCTCCCTCCGCCCCTCCATTCCCAAGAAGTCCCAAGCGTGCAGGACAGGGGCAATGCGTCCCTGCATAACTATGGTATAAGTGGAACTTTTAGTCAATGCATTGAGGATTTGCAGGTCCTGTTGTAGAACATTCACTACTTAGCAGACTAGAAGTTTTTTAATTAAAGACTTCAAGCTTCCACAATCCATAGTATTAGAAGTATGGCTTCTGGATAAAATTGTATACAAAAAGGATTAGAATCGACATTTCAAACCACGAATTGTGATTCATTACAGGATCTAATCTTTTTTGTACACGATTTTATCTGGAACTACACTTTTAAAACTATTAAATATTTCCTTTAGGCAGGAATTGATGAAACCCTAGTCGTAGTTCTGATTTTTCTGCAGATTTTTGTTCTTGTATGCAGCAAGAGGGCTTCCAAGTTTTTCTGAATTGCAGCAGAAACTATGGCTGGAAAATTTGCTCCAGTACCACTTTGCACATAGAAGATAAAAGAGATACGAAAATATATTATATTATACAAAATATTCATATATGTACAGGATGATGCTACAGCAATTCAAATGGCATATTCTTATATCGATGCTAAAGAGGTAAAAATGTGAGGGGTCACACCCCTTCAGTATTAGTTAGAATAGTTAATTATATTATAAATAGATTCGTTACAAGATATACGATGCCACATTTTGGAATTTTTTTTGAATGGATATTTATTACCTTTTTATAAGAAGGGGTTCATTTTCTTTTGATATTTAGTAAAAGAAAATGTGGCAATATGGGAGCAAGTTCCCCAAGTACAAACTGGAGAGCCCGTGGCTCAAATAACAGCAAAGCCAAAATCCTCACAAGGAAAAACGAAAGAAACTCATAACAGTCCCAAAACACACAATAGAAATCCATGGTGGGGTGTCACATGGACCCTACAAAGCCTCAATGGGGAGGAACCAATGCACAGAAAACCTGGAGACACCAGCAGATGGCCGCAAGCTAAGAGACCAGGAAACTAAACCAGCCCCCCCAAACGCAACAAAGAAGCATTCTGAGGTGAAGCATGGCCTCAATACAATAATCGAAGAAGACTTTCCAAGCCTCCTGAGCCCTCGTTGGGGAAGAACATAGAGTTAGCACACTAGCCAGATACTAGCCAGAGGTGACGGAGCATTGAAACAAGGAGTCAAAACCTGTAGCCAAGCTATAAGCTAAACAGTACGCCCTCCGCCTGAGCTATTGCAGTCCCAAGCTTTGAAAAGAAATCAACATCATGTCTTACGCAGGACAACAACCACTGCCTGGAAACAACAAAACCTTCATAAACCAGGTTGTCATCTCTTTTCTACTGGAAGGGGTGTCATAGAGATAGAACGGAACTGTGGAGATAGGCCACGCCGTCACACCTTTAGAAATCTCTTGCACCATCAAAAGAAACCTCCAGACCATTCGGCAGACTTGCCTAGTCATTTTCCTTAACCAGCCCCAAACATCCAGCCCTTGGTCCACCTAACTAACGGATCAGTCTCCAGCTTGGTATGGTGAAACCTTACAGCTATGGTTCGAGGTAGGGGACATGGGGAGAATGAGAGGGAGGTGTGGGAGACTTATTTTTTTCTTTATTCCATTGCAATCTCTTTTTTACAATAAATGACAATTGTTATATTTTGAGTTATAGATTTTTCAAATGCTGGCAAATGCAGCTTGCAGTCCACATCCTTTTATTAATGCGGGGTTTACCCTTCAAGCTGCAGCCTGCAATTTGCAGTCTTCACTCTGGGGTTTCAAGGTTTCAATTTCTGTTTGCTTGAACAGTTTCCGTGACTTGGCATGGGCGTTTGACGTTAGAGTTGCAAGGGGTTTCCTGGTTCAATATTCCGTTTGTGGTTTTTAGCTTTCCATGTTTGTCCCAGTGCTCACAATCTCAACTCTCACTTTTTTGTGTCGTTTTGATAATGAATGAGGAAGTATATGACCTTATGTTTTAAATATTTACTTGAAGTTGTGTCTTGATTTTTTTATTATTTTAAAAGTGGTGAAAATTGTGGGGATTATGTGTGGTGGACATGGCAAACTTAATCGCCTTGCTGTGAAGTTTTGGAAACTTCAATTTTTTTTCAAACTTCGGATTTTTTCAATGAAGCTTGGCAAAAATGACGACACTGTGGACATGAGAAGAGATGCAATCTTTTATAGGAAAGGTCCTCTTTCAAATACTTCCAACGGAAATGAATCTGTTGAGGGAATTACTAATTGAAAATCACACTAACTTTGGTAATTATGAACATAAAATGATTGATGAAATACTAACAATAGATCTTTACTAATATTTTACAACACATAATGAGAACAAGTGTTCTATCTCTGAAGTGCTCGTTATTCCCTCTTTGCTTAGGAGGAAATTGCTACAGCCCAAGAATCTTAACAGAAAAAAATATACTAGACAGTATTACAATAATCACCACGAGAGCTAGATCATTACAGTGTTTCATGCCCAATGAAGCTCAATCAGCCACCTTGTGCCTGGCATTGAAAAGTTCTGGCATTGAAAAGCTAGACCGCCATGGAGGTTCAAAGAAAGGAAGAAATTAACAGGCAGGATTATGAAATTAGACTTGCATTATAAGAAAGTATACACTGAAATATTCTAGCTATATATATTTATATGTTCATGATTGGACTGTGGGAAGGCAAAATCAATTGCAAAATGATGATTAGAACAAGAAAATGCAAGCCAGATTAAGAAGAAGAAAGTTCTAAATGTGATCTAATTAAGGAGGCTGACATAATATCTGTTGGGCTACAGTTTAGTGGTAAGATGGGGCACTTATCGCCACGATAAACCAAATTCAGAACCTGGTGTGCGTACCTTGGTGTCTGCATTACTGCAACTTGGTGGTTGTGGCAGAGGAGTTTGCTTTTGGTGAAATCTTGAACTGAGGGTGGTATGATGGGTTAGCTGGCCTCTTAGCTAGAAAAATATATTGTAGTATGGTGAAGATTGTAAAGTGTAATGGCAGGATGTCCCACTCCAAGATAATAAATGGGCCAGTCTTCATAGGAAAAAAAAGGAGGTCAACATAAGAAAGGGTCTGCTTTAGTTGCCGATGGACCATGATTACCATTTATGCAATACTAACGCTCAAAAATCTCACTTTTAAAAGGATAATGGAAAGTCATTGGAAGACAGCACACCTGAAATAACAGCTCTGTTGGGGACCAGCGAAGGAGCAACAATATCTGCACCGTTTTTGTGGGTGTGTGTTACCAGACAAGAATACCTCAAAGTGGGAAGAACTTGATCTTGTTCATTCTGCCCTGTATATTATTATTTATAATTGGCTCTTTAATTATTCTACTGTCGATTTAATGTTTTTGATTGGTTCAATAATTTTATCAAATTTTTTTTTGCTGTTCAAGGCCCGCAATATCAATGATGAGCTTGCAGTGATGTAAACAAAGTTAAAGGCTGCTAGCATTTGGAGATTGAGGCTGGCTTCTAAAGCATTTGAGTTGTTGAGCTATGAAGATCTAAATTTGAACTATCCTTTATGTAAGGAAAACTAGTTGCTGCGTGTTGTAAGATGTAAATAATTAGCATTTGGAGATTGAGGCTGGCTTCTAAAGCATTTGAGTTGTTGGGCTATGAAGATCTAAATTTGAACTATCCTTTATGTATGGAAAACTAGTTGCTGCATGTTGGAAGATGTAAATAATTAGCATTTTGAAACATTTACAATGTTCTACTGAAATCCTCAGATTGGCTATCTGTCTGTTGGGGTGAAAACGAACTTGTCGATTTCCAGGGCAATGATTATATTCTTATATGGAATAAGATTGCCATATTGGAGAACCAGTCAGCATGCATGCATGTTCTGTTGTGTTTATGTTTGGTTACAACACTATGAGGGAATCTGTTGAGATGGATTCACAAGGTTGAGATGGGATCGGCTGTGGTGTGACTTGCCTTGCTTGTTGTGTGGTGGCTTGGCTATGCATTTTGTTATCATGCTTCATGTTGGACAAAAAAAAATAGTAATGCATTGGAGCCAAAATATCACTGACCCCAAAGTGCCCAACAACGAGTTGCAAGATTTTCATATGATCTGAGATCATAGTTCAAATTATGACATACAAGGGTTACCCAGCTGTAAGAGTAATTGATCATTGAGATTTTGATCTACTACTTTTCATGGTCCTTTATTGAATTTTAAATTGGTATGAATTGAGGATTGTCACATTGACAAAGATGTCAATGTGGAGTGATGACGTCCTCAGGTGTTATGATGCTCAACCATGTTTGAATTGTGTGTTAGCTAGGGCAGGCAACCTTTTGGTTCTTGTTTGCTTCTTCTATTTGATTACCAAGTGAACTATAGCAGATAGGACGTCTTTTTCATATGTCAAGTGTTCTCAAATTTGGACCTGCAATGTAAGAAATGTGGAGGTTTGTGATCAGAATCTATCATAGGGTCTTTTCTGAGATGCTAGTTTTGCTCATAGTGGAGGACCACTACACGCTTTGGCAGAGGTCATAGAATGATAGGCAATCGGTGTCCTTGTGCAAGTACAATTCCATGCCATGCTTTGAAGCTTGAGTCTATGTTGCACGGTTGCTATAATGTCTCTGAAACCCTTAAGCTCTTGGAAACCAGGATTAAACGTTTCCTAGGCTTTTCCCAAAATCTTAATAGCAGGGAAACATTTTCAAGCGGTTTTATCCTGACCATTGGTGTTTCTAATGCCAAAATCACAAAAACTACTGTTTATAAATCTTTTTTGTATAGGGCCCAACCAACAACCCACAAAAAAGATATTGAAACACAAACAAAGGAACCAGCCAAGTGAGTTGGATATTGTTATGGCCTGTTGTTGTCCATATTTACTCTATCTAGTCAATAAATGGAGGTTGGGTTTGAATAAGATTGAAGACTGTGTCTTCATTCATTCTAATGCTTTTCTTATCTCTCTGAAGAAAGACGGTTATTCATAAGTTGCTACAGAGAATTGGGGTATGGATCCCAAAGGGCTTTAACAAGTGGAGGGTCTTCTACAGGGTCAATGATGCCAACTAGCTTTTACCCTTAGGACTACTGGTTATTAGATTTATGATAATGTTGAGCTTGATTATATCGACTGTTTCTTATTATATGACCCATGTGGCTAGGCCCTAACGTATTTGAGTAGTAACCATGATGTCATTGCAAATCTAACTATACTAGATCAATACTAATTTGGGTTGTGCACAGAAAATACCTTATATGTTTGAGTAGGACACTAGGTGTTATCAACTTATCATTATATCTGAGTTTTTCTTCATATGTTTAATTCATTTTAGACATTTTTCTAACTTCTAAAATATTTAAAAATTATGTCTATATGTATGTTTTTTCTGTTTCCCAAAAAAATAAATTGTTGATTCTGAAAGCTATCACTGACGCAGAGCAAAGAAATAGCATCAGCATGTTGAAACTTTTGAGTGCTTGCTGTCCTCTTGAAATTGCTCTTTTGTTTCCTTGTAAAATGTTCTCGAAATCCCATGTGATATATAAATTTACCAGCACGAATGGCATTAAAAGTTTGAATGTCTCAAGAATCTTCTTGGTCTAGTGATGCATTGTGGAAGTTTTGCATCACGACATGAAAGATACAGCACATGGTAAATGCAGTATAGATATAGCCTACACAATTCATTGCAATTCTCTATATGGATACAATGGTACTCAAGACCTAGGAGTAATCATTGGAACTCCAGCTTGGATGGTCCATAGTCTAGCAATGTTTGGGGAGGGCAAGACGCTCATCTCAAGCTACATTGGTGGAGCTCAAGGAAGAAAATACTTCAACTGATTATAGGCCCCAATGGTCCTTGACATTTGACAATTATTGGAACTCCATAGAATTAGTTCACTTATGCCTCCACAATCTACCATTTTCAGTAGGGGCACAGGATGACACCATGTTTTGCTGCACATCCTCCCACATAGGGTTAGAGATTATTCACAAAAAACCAAGAGCTTCCATCCTTTTAACTCCTATAACTTAAGCTTATTGGTAAGTGCTTATGATTTCCCAAATTGGCCGGTGTGTGTACATGAAAATTGAAAACAAAAAGTATATGAAGGGACCCTTCTTGTAGGACAAGCATGTAGTTGAGTCCCTAAACACACAAAAAATGGGAAGCAACATACACTATAATCCATGAGGAAATTTCCTCTTCAATTTCTGCTTGATTATATGGAAATTTTGGGTGTTCTGGGCTCCACTTTCCAAAAGTTGGAAGGTGAGGGTGGAGTAGCTGGTCCTTATCCATTTTCCTCATTGCCCCGAGAAGCCATACTCATTAAGATTTTTTTCCAAAAGATCGAACTACCCTATTATAATCTTTATTCATATCGAGCTTAAGCATTCCTTCTTTTCGGTTCAGATAGAATGCATAGATAAAAAAACAATTATTATAATGTCCAGAGTTTGTTTAATGTTTTACCCTTAACAAACCCACCTTGCTCTTCAGAGATTAAGAATGAAAGCAAGTCCTCTAACCTATTTGCAAAAACGTTTAAGATGAGCTTGTAAACTGTATTGTAGAGGGCAATCGGTGTAAACTTAAAGTAATAAAAACATGCCATAAAGGTAGTATTAAATTTGGTCAATCCAATCTGCCTCTTCCATATTCCTTAACTGCTAGCACAAGATCATCTTTATTCTTTAACACTGTCCCTTTAGTGCAGGAAAAATCTTGTTTGAAAAGCCGTTGGGGTCTGGGGCTTTGCCTTTACTCATCCTCCTTGATAGGAGCCATAAGAAATTAGTCCCGAGCCACAGAAATCAGGGTAAGGATATTACTCAGGAACTTATGAGCCGGTGGTCCAATCTAGCTCCATGGATAATAAGAGAGTTGAAATTATAATTGGGATTGGGTCATTCGGAATATTTTAAGGAAATTATACAATCTCCTCTGCTATGATATGATTGCCATATCTTCTCTCATTCTACATAAATTTTCCTCTCTACATAAATTTTCCTTTCTAAGGTTCGACATCCTATAAGGCCAAACCTACAATATTATTAGGGAATTAATCCTCTAATAGTTGTTTGACAAATAGCCTCCAGGTTTCTCAGAGTCCTTGATTGCACTTAAGTCTTCTCCATGATTCCTGTTCAGTGGGTGGGTTTAATGTCTGAACTTTTCATATTTATCCGACACTCTTGGCTTTACGTCCCTTCGGCCATAAAAATTTGGTTTCTAGAGATATAAAACTACTACAACACTTGTCCAATTAGAAGAGGTTTGAGTGAAAGAGTCCAATTAGAAGAGGTTTGAGTGAAAGAGCAGCAAATCTACTTGGGGTTCCAAAGGATAGTCAGACCTCCCGTAGTCCCCATAAGTTATAATGCTCACTGCATTAGCCTCACACCCTTTTTGCACCTTCCTGCAGGTCAAAATGCCATATGAAACTGATAATTTTTTGAAGCAACAGAAGATCTGGCTTGTTATCTGATGCCCTACTTTTTAAGCAGGCATTATTTGTAGGAGGCCCCTACCATTACCGTGAGTTGGAGGCTTAACCCTTCCACTGAGCATCTCTAAAATCTATACATGACCTCCTGAACCTAGGATTGCCACCGTTTGATTCCAAATATTTTTAGCGGCAGTTGGATGACCCCTTTTCAGAATCCCTACATCAGCCTGGTTTTCCTGTTTGGACAACCTGATTTTTTAAAATTCCTCTGCTTTTCAGGCTTCTGGGCGGCTTATTGTGGAGAAACTGATCCATCTGTCCTTCCTGGGTAGTCTTTGCTAACTGCTTTGGAGATGATCAAATAAGTTTTTTAAATATGTGGGAATGTCTGCTATACATGAATTTCCTGATCATGCACCATTGCACATGTTTGATGTGTGGGAGTTGTAGCTGGATTCTTTCCAGTCCTTGAGTATTGGAATGGCTTGTGCTTATTGCACTGGGTTATATTCGAGAAATTCTTAGGGCATTGATCTCTTTTATCCGCAATTTGGAATAAGCTGCTTCAGATGGGTCACTATGATTTTTTTTAGCTTTTTCTGTTTTACCTATGGATGAGCATGTAACCTTTGTCAATGTGTGCAATAATATAATTTGCCTTAAATTTCTTAACATGCAGCTTTCTGATAAACGTTCCTTTGCCTGAATTGCTGGAGGAATAATTGATCCCACCTAATCTCTAGGATTATAATGAATCACAAGTTTTGTTGCCCCAATGAATTCGCTCTGCATTTGATAGAATTCTGTATATGTGAGGCCTCTGCAGACGAGACTTAATCCTTTCTTGGTCTTGTTGAAGTAGAACTCATCAATTTGAATAATTGCAAAAGCTTTTCAAATGTTTTTTTAATATTTTTGTAAGGATCAATATATTCTGTACTCGCTAACTGTTGGAAAGTTTGATGAACTTAACTGGATGGATTTTGTATATTTTTACCCAGTTTCATTCTATTTTTAAAAGCAGGCACATTGAAAATTGCATCACATAATTTTACTATTGAAGTTGTATTTATGTGGTAATTCAAAGGCATTTGTCCATTAATATGAAATATCAATATCTAGTAACATTTGACTTGATGTTTTTAAGAAATCAATAATCGATCGGACTATATTTTTCATGTGCTCAGCTTATCCATTGTCTTAGATCTCTTCCCAATATCTAACTCCACCTATCATCATCAAATTCACTGTAGTTTCAAGTAATTGTTGCCACACTGTTACTGTTTGAGATGCTTCAACTGAGCTGCTATTCCAACTTTCTTGTATATGGCCTTTTCATTTTTTTTGGAATCAGACGAAGTCACAGGATCCGACCATTGGTGACTTTCATTTAGATATTCCATTCTAACTATGAGCTATTCTTTCAGAATCTTGCACTGGAATACTACATCAAGCATTTTCCTGCATAATTTAGTATGTCTGGTCTCTCATATCTGCATGCTAAAATATTTACAATGTATTGAATTTTAGAAAAATGTCCTGTCATGATGTTTTCTTTTGCAGTTGGAAGTCAAGCTGGGTCAACATCACGGAGCTCTGAAAACGAAGGAAGTGATGAACAAGAGCAAAATGCTATAGCTCGTATTTTAGCAACTAGGCACAGGGAAGACCAGGATAGAGTTGTTTCTCACAGCCATGCACATGTACAACGAGTTCCATCAAATGCAAGTAAAATCAGAGTCAGCCCCCATTGGGGTGGTTCACCACAACCTATTTGTGATATGGGTCCCCCTTATAGTGCTAGGGGTTGGGTTGCATTTGAATTTAATGGTGATGGCATACAACCTCAAAGGTTTGTCGCTGCTCAACAGCATAATCCTTCAAGGTCCAGGCCATTTTACCTTCCATATGCCTCATACGATGGCCAGGCTTCAGTGGGTGGTTGTGGACAATCACTTGAGATTGTACCTTCAAACAGGGTAATTCCTAGCAATTCAAGAAAGTTAGTTCCAGTGCAGCTTGGTAACACTCATTTGGTTTCTCAGAGCAGACAAGATGTGCCTCTTCCATTGGATGAACACCAGAGAGATGAAGAAGAATGGTTTAGAAGCTCAGGTTCAAGTCTGACATTGCGGCCTGGAACAATTGGACCAAGCATGCCAGTTCGTCCTACTTCCGCCAATACGTTATACAACCCCGCAAGTTGGTCTCATTCAGCACAATGGTTGAACATACACCCTACATCTGCTGTAATTGCACGTCCTTATGGTGCACCAATCTCTTTAGCACCTCCTGTCAGAGTTCGCTCTGCAGTTGCTGTCAGCTCTGCGCCACCACGTGTATCTATATCCGAGGAACATCAAAACAACTCCAGTGAGGAACAGGCTGCATCATGTCAAGTTTTGAATGAGATCGAATCTTTGAAACTGGAATAGTACTTATGAATGTTAGCATGGCTTAGCCCACTCGGTTGATTTATCTGTTGAAGTTTAGTGAGGAGCCTTTCTTTCGTTTGGCAATTAGATTTTGAAGGTATTGTTTCTATTTGTCACATGTACCATGTAGATTGTTTCTATCATATTTGACCTTTTGAGCATTTATCTCTGGCTTACACTATGGCCATAGCCTTGAAGGTGGAGGCTTGTATCTACTGATGTTCCATTTATATCATATTAGCCATATACTTAAAAGTTAATCCCATGTAGATCCTTTCCCGAGATAGATTTCGTTGGTAATTTATTGACTTTTTGGATCGTTCTAATAAACAGTATATGCAAGCGATTTGAGCTGGTTGAACTTATAATTTATTTGCCTACTTCAGAGGCTTCAGCACTAAAAAAGCTTAGCATCGTTTTTTAAAGGGAAAGCATATGCTTATACTTTCCAGGAGGATATTTTTTAGATCTAAACGGTTATTTGTAATTGAATAAAAGTGATGCCTCTTACAACGGAGCCAATAATATACATCGCTTCTACTTTTAGCTGGATATTCAAACCTGGGTTGATTATTTCAGCTTAAAATCTGTCTCTCCTGCTGAGTTTAAAATTTAAAACTGGAACCAAAGGGTACTTTGTGAGTGCTTTTGCAATATTTATCGTTTTGGACCAAATTAGAATACGCAAGCATTGTGTACGTTTGATTTCCACGTTCTACCTAAAATTGCCGAAGTACATGATATGTGGTTTTTCATGGACGGTTGGGATTTTTTTTTCTTTTAACTTGCTGAGGAGCACCTGTGCATCGTTGAGATCATTCTATTATCGTATTTTCTGCAGATGCACTTTCACTATTGTATTTATTGTTTTTGAAAATCTGATTTTCTAATGTAAGATGACTGCTGCTGATAGACTTCATGGTTTTCTTGAGTTCTTACTGAGAAGATTATCTGCCACAGAGTAGATATGGAGACCGAAGTAGTGCTGTTTGGTTGGGCTCTTTTGCAAGCAACTAGGAGGAGCATAAATAATTCATAGGATTTGCCAACCATCTGGAAACATGGTTAGTCAAGGTATGGATCAAATAATGACTGTAAATCCTATATGATCAAATCTTAATATTGACCGCCTTTTGACCTTACCGTCTTGCAGAGCCACAAAGCCAGCCATGGCTACAAGGAAGGCTTCAAATCTAATAATATCAAAAAAGAAGATTGATGGTTTGGTCTGGCCACTTAAGTGAAGGGAACTCCTTGCATGGTTCATTAAATGCTTTTGACCAGAGCTTTGAACAGGATTTAACTGCCCCGAAGGAGCTTTGAACTGGTTTCAACTGTTCCAAAGTGTTTATACACGGGTTCCCCTGGTGGGCCTCTAATACGGAGAGGGGTTACAAGTTCCATAGTTCCATGTTTGGATTGTTCTGAAGTGGAAAAAAGTTTGATAGTTCGGGATTTTGAAAAAAGTTTGGTTTGGTAAGTTTGGTAGTTCGGGTAGGAAATTTTGTAGTTATGAAAAATAAATATATCATACATATTTGTAAAACATAAACATAAATAAATTGATAACACATGATAACAAAACTCAATAGAATGTTAAACTTAAATGTTCATTGTTCAACATCATACATATAAAATAACACAAAAATAAAAATGATAAATATGGTCTTTAATTTTTTTAAAATTAACACAAAAAAATTAAAGTAAATTATTAAATATAAATAATAATTTCAAACTAAAAAAACATAAATAGGAACTACCATAGTAATAATTATATAGTATTTTCTAAATTAATATTACTATTAATAAATTAAAATTATTAAACATTCAAAATTTTAAACAATAAAATTAAACTAAAAGTAAATTTGAAGTATTAAAAGACAAAAAAAACAAAACAAAAAAAAAAAAAAACAAGGTAAACCGTAAAATATTTTATTGTTGTTGAGTTGCTAAAGCCTAAAAAGTTAAAATGTTTTGCCATCTACGCCCTGTCGCTGTTTTGGGTTCCCACTTCCCTGTTTGCCATTCAACGCGATTACCACTTATTAGATTGCAACCATGTTCGTCATGTGCCGCAATTTCTAGACCATGTTCGCCGTGGTTTCAACTTTCAATTGTGAGCTCCCGTATACGCTAAAGCTAAATGGACCATGGTAAATACTAAATCGTATTAGATTTAGGGTTTTTGATTTTTTTATTGCGTTGACTATGCCCACGCAAAAATGAATTTAATGAATAAAAAAATTGAAAAAAACAAATATTCCTTAAAAAAACGAATTTAACGGAACAGATTCATTTTGATCAAAAAGTTCAGTTCGAACAAATTCATTTTGCTCAAAAAGTTTGGTTCGAACAGTATATGGACTGTGTTCGTAAGAATATGGTAACTATGGTTACAACTACCCATCCGTAAGTTTGAACCCGAAACCTGGCCGGAAACAACAGGTTCCACAACTGTTTGAGCTATCGAGACAGCTTTAGAAGTATGCATGTTATTATTGGGGATGATAACCATTTGACGAAAACTATTGTAAATACCTAAAATGTAAATGGGAACTAAAATTTGTAAGATAGGAATATGAGTTACAGGTGAATTTGAAAAATCAAAGGTAATTTGTAATCTATTGATTTTGGTACTATAGTAAAGTTGAGGAGTGGTGATGCACATCTTTCGTTCATGGGTTTGTGATTCTGGTTTTTTCTCATGTTATTTTTGGATATGGTGTCAATGATTATGGTTTATTTCTTGTGTTATTTTTGGATGCGACGTCAAAGCAATAGGAAATATGCGCAGTGAAAGAGACGAGGAATGAAGGGTTGGTGTTTAAACGGTTTGATGTGGAAATTATTGAGTTGTGGAAAAGGTAAGCCTATCTGTGTCTAGAGCTTGATGCCCACTTCTTTTGTTATTAAGGATTCAAATTTACTATTTTCCATCAACTGCATGAGGCATGAGTTAGAACTGTTTACAACTTTGTTGGCTCATTTGAAAAAGCATGCGGAAGATGCAGAATGAGACATTCAGCACTATTTTGACCTACCCAGTTATCCTTCAACGTCCCATCATAAAGTACAACGTTTCCTACTGAGACTAGGTTTCAGGGCAGGGATGACAGGGTACAAGCTAAGGTGGTGTAATTTCTACAGCCCCACCTCCCATCATGCTCTGCGTTCCTTAAGCGTAGTGGTGTGGAAAGCCGAATATGGTTAATGAACATAGCATAATAACAAACAAGAATTTCATGTTGAAATTAAAATATATTTCTAACAGAGCCGCATGAAGATTTTCATTTTGAAAGTAGATTATTGAAAAACCACCAATTCACTAGTTAACATGCTGCATACAACATAAGTGATCTGGCTTCACGCTACAAGAAAATTTGGACCACTGATAGATATGTATAGTAGAGAAGATTCAATGCATGTACTCTACAATAATTATACAGTACATGGGTCAATAACAAAGCCATAGAAAATTAAGAGTATAATCATTGTTGCAGATAAGTTACATGTTGTATTTGGAGGAAGAATGCACTACTAATTTGCTTTTCCAAGTTCCAAAACGGTGGAGTTTTTAGGACATTTCGAGCCCACACTTCATTAATTGCATTTGAAATAAAAAATGCAAATTGCAGACCTCGTTTGTTGTTCCGTACTCAAACATGACATTTCCTTTTAATGGGCATTAATGACATTACGGATTTTGGTTTGAAATTTCCTGCAACGTCAGTTTGGGTTATAATTACTTCCACTAAGGGTGGAGTAATCACTCCTAATAGAAGATAAAAAGCTATTTAAGATGTTTAGAATTATCTGAGCATGAGCTGATTAAATTGTGCGACTAGGAACAATGAGCATGGAAGTTGTCAAAACTGCCCAATTGTGTCATATTGCAAACAGGGTAGGAATGCACAACACAGTAAGGACGATACCTCACGGAATTGAAAATGAAAGCACCTCACTCATATGACATGCTGGCAATTGTGAACGGAAAGATTGCACGTCATCACACGTGGAAATTGAGCGGCCATTTACTCCACTAAGAGGCAACAAAGGTCCAGTGCACATTATTTACCGAGTTGCAACAAGGTTTTATAGATGAATATTGAAAAAAGAAAGATTCGTGCTGTTGTCCCCAAAAATGAGTGGCATCTTTGGGACAATTTATGAACTATTTTGGTTCCCCAGAGCAAAATCGTCTCTTCTTTTTTCAAAATTTGTTCTGAGCATTCAATTTCTTCATTTTTCAAGCTTTTTCAATTAAGGGTTCAATAGGGTCAAAGGCTTATGCAGGGGAGTTCAATCAAAAGAACAAGCTCTCAACACTTAGGCGATTTCAAGGTTGGTTCAACGACTTGGTTCATTAAAAAATGTCCATCGGCAAGCGTCAAAGAACAAAGGCTTGAATCGTTGAACTGTTGAACTTTGAACCATTTTGGTTCAACGGTTCAACGGGTTCAATGACCAATTGATTCAACGTGTTTGGTGCAAAAGATTAAAAAGACTTAGCCAAAGAGCTTCAAAGAATGAACCGATTGAACCGTTGAACCAAATGGTTCAACGAGTTCACAGGTTTAACCAAGTGCGATAAAGATCAAAGAGCTTAGGAAGAACAAGGGAGCGACGCGCAGAGGGAGAACCAATGAACCGATTGAACTTTGAACCAAAAGAGTTCAAAGTTCAATGGTTCACAGGGTCAAGCAATTCAAAGGCGGCCTCAAGCAAAGAAAGAAGCGACATTGATGATTCCAAATGCAAGTTCAATGAAAGCGATGGTTCAACCAGAGAGCAAAGAAGCGCTTAAGCAGGGAAGCGATGGACCAAAAGAGACAGAGTGAACCGATGAACCAATGAACTTTCAAATGGTTCACAGGGTCAAAGTTCAACACGGTTCAAGCAGAGAGCGACCATTGACGGTCCTTCGGACGTCAAATTTAAAGTGAGGGAAAATTCGTGAAAATTCAAATAGAGCGTGGAATTTAAAGAAAGAACCAAGCCACTGGCTAAAAAGGGAGCCCGAAGATTCAAACTGCTACAGGGGAGAGAGGAGCGAGACCAAAGGACCATAAATATTTTCAAAAGAATTATTTCGAGTGGGTTAAACAGTGGATCAAGTAGACTTAGACCTCTGAGCACACCAAATCAAGGATGCAGGGCTATTTTTCTTTAATAAAGTAATGGTGAATTAGATAGCTACACAGATATCAGAAAAAAGCCTAGACAGTTCATACTAAGAAGAGACATATTAGAGGAATAGACACGTCACAGTTATGGCAATACACTGTTTTCAGCATGGTCCTTCTAGACAAAATTGAAGGTGCATTGAAGACGTTGACTGCAGCGTGGGCCGTCCCATGAGAAAAAATGGCAAGCCTTGCGTAGTTGCTATAAGATTGTAATTTCTCTTATTAGTAAAAAGAGACTTTCATTTTTACAAAAGTGAAACTCTGCCCAGTTGAAAGGAGAATACTGACACTGTGAACTCAAATTGTAATTTCAATTCATTTTATCTGAATGAGAAAGCAAGTTGTTTGCAGACTTTGTGCTGTTTTGGCTTGTATCATTTTAAGAGATTATTTTTATGTCTGTCTTCTAAATGTGTTATCATCTATTTAATTTGGCAAACAGAATTAGTGAAAGTAATAAAGGTGTCATGAAACCAACTGTGGGGAAGACTTTGCGTTTTCACATTTGTTTTCAGTGTGTTTCCTTTTCTTTCTGTGTTGAAGATTTTGGGACGACTTTGTGTCTTCATTATTTTTTGTGTTATACTCTTTGGGCAGTTGAGGTGGAAACTTTGTGTTTTGTTTCATACTGCTGGTTACTGCGCTTGTGTTACCAATTTTTTGTCATCTCTGAAAGAAAATTCTGTTGTTTTCTGCAAGAACAATTTTAAAAGAAGAGAAGTGCCTTCAGTGTTCTCACCAATTTTTTTTCGCTGTTTGTTAACATCATCTCTGAAAGAAGAGAGATGGATGACGTATCCTACAACTGAGTGTTACTTTCTGCTTATTTATATAGTATATATAGCTCTTGCGTATTTATAGGGAACCTCTCCTTGATGAGAGGAGACATTTGTCCACCTCTGATGTAGTAAACCTGCACACTGGGCCGATCAATCTCTTTTGTTGTGGATGATAAGACCTATTTTGCTCAATCAGACTGTTGACCGACAAAATGTTGATCCAACAGTGTTTTTGGCGACTCCGCTGGAGAAGAGCGCACAGTTTGAAGTCTCAAACTTCAAGCTGAAGTAGATTCTGTTGTTTTCTATTTTTGTTATGCAATCTGGCAACTCCACATTATACCAGAACTCAGAAATCTTAAGGGGTTGTTGACCCTGCTTTTGAGTTGGTGCAGCAAAGTAATTTTGAGTTGTTTCTTCCACAACTTCACCTTCAACGAACTAGGAGTCTTCCTCTTAGCCCTACCAGGTCACCAACACAAGGCAGAGCTTCTTTTTTTGTTGCTAGCAGAGCTTTGCCTATCCATTTTCCACCTAGATTTGTGATCTCACTTTTATATAATCAAATTATGGCTCAAAGCTCTTGGGGAAACTCTTTTGGTCCACTGAATTTAACTCCACCTCTGCATGAGCTTCCACGCAATTCAAGAATTTTTTTTCAAATTATTTGGTGATGAAAAAGTTCATCCTAATGAACACATTGCAGCTTTCAGCATAGCCTATGGTGTAATATGGGTAGAATTTGAGGACATGGCAGTCAGGGTCTTTGTGAAAACACTACAAGGTGTTGCTGCAGACTGGTTTTACCATCTGCAGGCTAGGTCAGTAATTGACTGGGACACACTTAAAGTCATGTTCGAAGCAAGGTTCAAACTTACAAAAGATGCGCATGCCTTGCTGGCCCAGCTCACACAGATGAATGAGCCTCATGACCCTATGAGGGACTTCATTCTCAGGGTCGACAAGCTGAGGCACAAGATTCTCATGATCGCCCAGTTGACACCTCAGAGTTTCAAGTGTTTTTTCATCAACTCACAGCGACTTAAGGTGAGTTTCTTGCTGAGACGGGTTAGACACATAGACCTTGTTGCTGCTCAGGGCTTGGCTACTGAGGTAGAAGATGACCTTATTTTGGCAGGAAAGATAAGGAGAGACCCTAATAAAGGTAAATCTTCTTCATCTTTTGAATACTCACAGTCACCACTGATCCAATAGTACAAAAGCTAGCAAATGAATTACTAGCACTCAAAAAACAAATGGCATAAGGGATGTCATCTGCTCCTGCATATAGAGATATGCCCAGGGGGACATTTCAGAATCAGATGTACCAAAGCAATGTTGCCAAGAATCAAGGACAGTAAAATCACCTTTCTCCTTCACAAAGGAACCTTGCCCTTGAAGCACCTCCAAACAACTCAGCGGTTGGATATCTTGAAACTGAATCGAATTTCTCATTCCACCCGAGTTGAATCTTGAAGATGACGCTAATCTCTTCACTGAGGAAGAAGAAGAATTAGCTGGTGACTCCCACATCAGTTTCCTGAACTACCATGATGAACCCAGAAGTGAAGGCCTGAGGGATCATATGATGTATTCACTCGATCCAGAAATTAATTAGCTCAATTGACTGGTAAGGAGAAAGCAGATGAGCGACCTCAACCAGCAGTTTCAATTGCTAAGCGGGAATCCACTCTTCCTTTTCAGCCAAAGGACCCGGTGATTGCAAGAAAGGTAAGTACCTCAAATGCCCCTGCACATTCTACTTCAAATTCGCAGTCCAATGCTCCCCCTTCCAAAAATTAAAAGGATGAATTCTCATCCTTTGCTCCTGACTCATTTCAGGTATTTGACATAATTGACCATATAAAGAAAACCAAAATTTAAATGTCTGAATTTGAATTTCTACAATCTTATCCTGAGCAATTAGATAAATTGGGTCAGTGTGTGAAGAACCCAAACGCCCCTGTAAGACAATCAATTCTCAAGGTGACTCGTGATTCCCCCAAGAATGCACCCACCAAGAACAACCTTGTCATTACTCTCCCTGTTGCTCCTAGTAGGACTGAACCTTTCTATGTCTCATTGCTGATAAATGGACATCAGCTGAACCACTGCATCATTGATTTCAGAGTCTCGGACAATGTTATCCCTGCCAAAGTAGCTGAATCCCTTGGCCTTACGCTGACCAAAACCTTTGGTAGATGCTTTTCTATGAAAAACAAGCAAGTACCACTATTGGGGCAGATCAAGGATGCCCAATTTGCATTTGAAGCGTTCCCAGACAAGAGAATTAAGATGACTGTCTTGGTGGTTGATGTCCCTGCATTCTATGGCATCTTTTTTGGGCAAAATTTCTGCAGGGATGGTGGTGAATTGAGCATGGACTTATCCGAGGCAAAGATTCTAGTCAAATGTGTTATGAAGAGGCTACTCCTTGAGAAGGAAGTGAAATACGTGGTTATCCAGACTTCAGCACCTGAAGCTCAAATTTTGTTTGAGTCTTCAGGGATGGGTAACTACTTTTTATTCATGGATGAATTCCATGAAATCCCTGTTGAAACTCTTGAAGGTGACAATATGAAGATTAGTTCAACTGGAATAGCAAAAGAATTCGCTGAATGCAATGCAAGTGGGGAAGGATCTCCCCCTCTGAATGAAGAAGAATCCAAAGAAAAATCAGTATCAAATGAGGTATGGACTCTGGAATTTGATGACAGCTGCTCCTCCACTGGTTTAGGAGTCAGAGTTGTGCTAATATCTCCTCAAAGAGATATTTTTCTTTCGTCTTACAAGTTGCAGTTCAACAACACTAATAATACAACAGAGTATGAATTTTTGTTGCTTGAATTGAATGCTGCTCGAGAACAAGGCATCAAACTCTTTCATGCCAAAGGAGATGCAAAACTGGGGGTTTGTCAGGTGAAAAAATTGTATCAAACCAAGAATGAAAGATTGCGCCACTACCGTAACCTAGTCTGGGACCAAATTGAAAGCTTTGATGCTTTCAACATCTTTGCCATTCCTAAAGAATTCAATGACCGGGCTGATGCACTGGCCATCTCAACTACTCTCTTGGTCCCCCACTCAGACTTCAAAAGAGACAAGTACACTATTGAGCTGGTCTTTCGACCAAGTGTACCTAATAATTCCAGTCACTAGCAAGTGTTCAACAATGACAGTTAAATCATTGCTTTCATGAAGCAAAAAGATAGTTTTGAACGGCTGTATTTTGAAGGCAGTGAGCCTCAGAAGTGTGAAATAGCTCCTGAATCAAATATAGACGTAAGTGAGGAGTCCCTATAACTTAAAGGGAATAAGATTTCAAAAACCCTGGTTTTTTTTGAGAAATTGTTTGACAAACATGACAGATTCGTCAAACAACAACAAACAGATTGAAACTCCTCCCAAGAGTTTGATCAAGTAAATCTAAGTACCAAAAATGATCCCAAGATGGTGAACATTGAGAAATGCTGCACACCTGAGGAGAAATTCAAGTTCACTGCTCTACTCCATCAGTACATGCACATCTTAGCATATTTTTATGATGCTCTGAAGTCACTCAAGCCTGATAAAATTTGACATGACATTCTTTTCAACGCTGATTCAACACCCTACAGGCAAAAGTCCAGGCAGTATAATCTAAAAATATCAGGTACTATTTTGTCTGAGATACAAAAATGTTAAATGTCAGGATAATCTTCCCAATCCATCATTCCACATGGATTGCAAATATAGTCCCTGTAAGGAAGAAGAATGGCGAAATTCGTCTGTGTGAATTTTAAGAACTTAAATCAGTCATCTTTGAAGGATAACTATCTTTTGCCAATCATGGATCAAGTGCTTCAGATAGTGACGGGTTAGGAGATGTTATCAATGCTAGATGGCTTTCCAAGATATAATCAGATTGAAGTTAGTGAGACAAACCAGCATAACACTACTTTGACCACACTTTGGGCACGTTTGCATATAGAAGGATGCCTTTTGGCTTGATAAATGTTGACGTCACCTTCCAAAGAGCAATAGACCTTGCCTTCAAAGATGAAATGGGTAAGTTCATCGTAGTTTATTTTGATGACTTGACTGTCTTTTCTAAGCATCACCTAGATCATTATGCCATTTGCAACAAGTGATGGAGCGTTGCCCCCAGAATGGGATTTTCTTAAACCCTAAGAAGTCAATTTTTAGAGTAACAGAGGGGAAACTTTTCGGACACATTGTGTCCAAAGGAGGCATAAAGATTGACTCAGACAGAGTCAAGTCTATCCAAGAGCTTACCTTGCCCACAAGTAAGACCGTTGTTCACTCTTTTTTTGGAAAGGTGAATTTCTTACGGAGGTTCATCTCCGAGTTCGCTGAGAAGACCAGGGACATTGTAAACATGATGAAGAATAAGGCCACCTTCAACTGGACTGAAAAAGACAAGTCAGCATTTGAGGATATCAAGATTGCCATTGCTCACGATCCATTTCTAGTTTGTCCAGATTATACGAAGGACTTCCTCATCTATAGTTATGCTTCTGAACACACACTTTCAACGATCTTGGGTCAACAGAACAAAGAAGGGGTGGAATCTCCCATTTTCTTCATGCGCTGTCCTCTCAAAGCTCATGAGCTGAAGTATTCAAATATGGAGAAGCATGCTTATGCGGTGGTCAAAGCAGTGAAGCATTTTCGTTTCTACATCCTCAATTTGCGAGTTACTGCTCTGGTCCCTGATACCACGGTTAAATCTATATTAACTCAGTAGGAGTTTGGAACTAAAAGAGGCAATTGGATTGCAAAAATCTAAGAGTTTGATTTGGTCATCACGCTGACAACGTTGGTACGGGGAAAGAGCCTATGCCAATTGATTGCTGACAACAGGCATGAAGAAACAAAGGTGGAAGACGCGCCAACGGTCCTCTTTGTCTCCACCACGAATGAGTGGTATTCAAGGATTGTTCATTTCCTTATTTATGGTGAGTGTCCTGCTCACCTATCTTATAAAGAAAGGAGAACTATCAAGCTGAAAGCTACAAATTTTGTCCTCTGAGACAACGACCTGTACAAGAGGAGCCTTGATGGAGTGTTCCTTTGCTGCGTGGACAAGGAGCAACAAAGCCAACTTCTTAAGTCCTTCCATAATTTGGCATGTGGAGGACATTTTTCGACTTTTGTAATTGCCCATAAAATTCTGCAACCCAGGTATTACTAGCCAACTCTCTTTTAAGATGCATACAAGTGGGTGAAAAAATGTGAATTATGCCAACAGTTTGTTGGGAGACTTAAGTTAACTGCCCTGCCTCTCAAGCCAGTGGTCATAGAGAAGCCGTTTCAGCAATAGAAAATTGATTTTATTGGAGCTGTAAACGCATCTTCAAGTGCTGGACATGATTATGTCCTTACATCAACCGATTACTTCACCAAGTGAGTGGAAGTAATTCCAACCAAGCATGCTATTTCAGAAGTAGTATGTAATTTCTTCAAAGAGAACATCATTTCTAGGTTTGGAGTCCCAACCAAGATTGTCACTGATAATGCAGCGTGTTTCACTTCCCAAAAAATTACTCAATTCTATTTCTACTATGGGATTACACTCTCCCACTCTTTCGATTACTTTCCACAAAAGAATGGACACGCTGAATCAATCAATAAAAATCTGGTGACTATCATCAAGAAGCTGGTAGATGATAACCAAAGGACATGACATAAAGCATTGGTCGATGCTCTATGGGCAGACAAAATTACACAAAAGAGAGCAATTGGTATGTCTCCTTTCCAACTTTTTTATGGTATCAACGCTGAGATACCAATCACCTTGGAATTGCCAGCATTAAAATTGGCTAAGGCAATTGAGGATCAAACGTATGAAAGCGCCCTTGACAAGAGGATCATGTGGTTGACTGAGTTGGATGAGCAAAGAACTATGGTGGTAGATCGAATTGTTGCCCATCAAAATTTGGGGAAGAAGCTCTTCGGCCAGAAAGCGAAGAATCGTGATTTTCGGGTTGGAGATCAAGTCCTACTGTGGGACAAAAAGAGAGAGCCAAAGGGGATGCATGGAAAGTTTGATTCTGTTTGGAGAGGCCCGTTTATTATTCACCAGCTCAATGGTGAGAACAACTTTCTATTAAAATATCAAGACGACACGCTCTTTACTTTGCCTCACAATGGGCAACATCTGAAGCACTTCAATTCTTGAAGTGCTAGATAAGTTCCCATGTACATATGTATATATGTATAGTCTTTGTTTCTACTTTGTGTTGTTTGTTTTCATTTTTTTTTGAGCCTTTCTTTTTGGGTAGCATTACTCCATAGCCCAATGACATACTTTAAGGCACTGGCGATTCTGGTTTCTACTCCCCTAAGATGTTTCAAGTTTTCAATTGAAAGAAGTTCCCTAATTGGAGTCAGCTATTGTCTCCAAAAATGAGTGGCATCTTTAGGACAACCTATGAACTATTTTGGTTCGCCAGACCAAAATCGTCTATTCCCTTTTCAAAATTTGTTTTGAGCATTCAATTTCCTCATTTTCCAAGTTTTTTCAGTTAAGGTTTCAACAGGTTCAAAGGCTTCTGCAGGCGAGTTCAATCAAAAGAACAAACTCTCAACACTTAGGTGATTTCAAGGTTGGTTCAATAAAAAATGTCCATCGGCAAACTTCAAAGAACAAAGGCTTGAACCGTTGAACTGTTGAACCCTGAACCATTTTGGTTCAACGGTTCAACGGGTTCAACAACCAATTGGTTCAACGTGCTTGGTGCAAAAAATTAAAAAAAATTTAGCCAAAGAGCTTTCAAGAATGAATCGATTGAACCATTGAACCGTTGAACCAAATGGTTCAATGAGTTCGTAGGTTCAAAGGTTCAACCAAGTGCGATAAAGATCAAAGAGCTTAGGAAGAACAAGGAAATGACAGGCAGAAGGAGAACCAATGAACCGATTGAACCTTTGAACCAAAAGAGTTTAAAGTTCAATGGTTCACAGGTTCAAGTAGTTCAAAGGCGGCCTCAAGCAAAGAAAGAAGGAACATGGATGATTCCAAAGGCAAGTTCAATGAAAGCGATGGTTCAACCAGAGAGCAAAGAAGCGCTTAAGCAGGAAAGCGATGGACCAAAAGAGACAGAGTGAACCGATGAAGCGATGAACCAATGAACTTTCAAATGGTTCACAGGTTCAAAGTTCAACATGGTTCAAGCAGCTAGGGACCATTGACGGTCCCTCGGACATCAAATTTAAAGTGAGGAAAAATCCGTGAAAATTCAAATAGAGTGCGGAATTTAAAAAAAGAATCAAGCGACTGGCTGAAAAGGGAGCCCGAAGATTCAAATTGCTACAAGGGAGAGAGGAGCGAGACCAAAGGACCATAAATATTTTCAAAAGAGTTATTTCGAGTAGGTTAAATAGTGGATCAAGTAGACTTAGACTTTTGAGCGCACCAAATCAAGGACACAGGCCTATTTTTCTTCCATAAAGTAATGGTGAATTAGATAGCTGCGCAGATATCAAGAAAAGGACCAGACAGTCCATACTAAGAAGAGACATATTAGAAGAATAGACACGCCATAGTTATGGCAATACATTGTTCCCAACATGGTCTCTCCAGACAAAACTGAAGGCGCATTGAAGACGTTGACTGCAGCATGGGTCGTCCCATGGGAAAGAACGCCAAGCCTTACGTAGTTGCTATAAGATTGTAATTTCTCTCATTAGTAAAGGGAGACTTTCATTTTTACAGGAGCAAAACTCTGCCCAGTTGAAAGGAGAATAATGAGACTTTGAGCTCAGATTGTAATTTCATTTCATTTTATCTGAATGAGAAAGTAAGTTGTTTGCAGACTTTGTGCTATTTTGGCTTGTATTATTTTAAGAGATTATTCTTATCTCTGTATTCTGAATGTGTTCTCATCCATTTAATTTGGCAAGCAGACTTAGTGAAAGTAATAAGGAAGGTGTCCTGAAACCAACTGTGGGGAAGACTTTGCGCTTTCACATTTGTTTTTAGTGTGTGTTTTCTTTTCTTTATGTGTTGAAGATTTTGGGACGACTTTGTGCCCCTATTATCCTTTGTGTTATACTCTTTGGGAAGTTGAGGTGGAAACTTTGTGTTCTATTTCATCCTGTTGGTTACTATGCTTGTGTTATCAATTTCTTGTCATACCTGAAAGAAAATCCTTCTGTTTCCTGCAAGAACAATTCTGAAAGAAAAGAAGTGCATTCAGTGTTCTCACCAAATTTTTTACCTGTTTGTTAACATCATCTTTGAAAGAAGAGAGATGGATGGCGTATCCTACCTTTGAGTGTTACTTTCTGTTTATTTATATAGTATATATAGCTTCTGCGTATATATAGGGAACCTCCCCTTGATGAGAGGAGAGATTTGTTCACCTCTGATGTAGTAAACTTGCACACTGGGCCGACCAATCTCCTTTGCTGTGGATGATAACACCTATTTTGCTCAATCAGACTGCTGACTGACAAAATATTCACCAAACACGTGCAAAACAAGGTGGAAAGTTATTTTTATAATTTGTGTTGGAGCAGGTAATTAGTTGTACCATGCTTTAGTTTACTTGGGGTTAGCTATAAAACCAACTAATCAGGGCTTACCTTTTGAGCAGTCAAGAGTAATATGCTTTTTCCTCAGCGAATCAAGGTTGCCTAATCCTTGGCCAATCAGAAAAGGTGTGGGAATCTTAGTTTTCCTATAGAAAATTCCTTTCTTCTCAATTGCATGTATTCATTCTTTGTATACCATAAGAGAAGAATGAGAGAGTTGTTTTTCCATACTGAGAAAGGAGAGTTTTCTAGTTGAGCATGAGAGCTTCGAGCACTTTGTAATCTTCCTTAGAGGAGCTTGTAGTGTTATTTTTAATCTCATGATATTGAGTTTTGTTCATTATTTTCTTATGTCTGATTTTATGTAGGTGCTGTTCCAGAGGTTTTTCATAGTTATGAGAACCTTCCAACATGGTGCTAGAGCCTTGCTTCTTGCATTTATCAATATTTTGGGAAGAATTTTTCAATTCTTGCTCAAATCCCACCCTCTTTCTTTCGCAATATATGGGTTTTAGTCCAAAAATAGCACGTCAGAAGTTTTTTGGGTTTTGAGGGTTTATATTTTTAGGTGAATGTTTATTTATGGTATTTTCCTAAAACATAGTTATGGGTTTTGAAAAACAATTTTAGTGACTCCTAGAAATAACTAGTTATATGGGTTTCAAGAGAATTATATGGGCTTCATGGGGTTTTTTGGCATTTTCAGCAATTTTTGGCAGAAACTTTTCAGTACTAGATTTTTTATGAGTTCTATAGGGGTGGTTTTATTTATTTTCAAAATCATTTTCCTACTTTGTTCTCGTTTGTAGTTTTTTTTTTGGGCCAAGGCAAGGGCCTTGCAGACCCTCCCATGCCCTGCGCAACCTTATTTACACCACAATTGGTGCTCTTGTTGTTTGTTGCCTGTGCTCTTTGATCCCTACTTCTCACCTCCCTTCCCTCACTCTATGGATTGCCCCTTTTTTCGCTCCACCCCACTAATTTACAATACAAGGTTGGCTTGATTTATTTTTTGGGGGATCTACATAAGTGGCATGAACTATTATCTTAGGGTGCCTTCCTGTTCACCACTTCGTCTTAGCAATTGCTTGGTTTCCTTGTGCATAGGGTCAAGTAGGGTTTTGAGTAGGGGTACTTCTGTTTCATCTTGGGATGTATCTCATCTACATAGAGGAGTTTTCCTCTATTGATTTATGTAGACGAGTTGAGCATGACACAATGTGTGCCTTTGTTTGCAACCCTCTCCACTGCCCCTAATCCTAGCCGGAGCCCTACTCCATTCCCACACCACTGAAGCTCCAGTCACTCGCCGTTGAGATCCTCAAAAGATGTTATTGTCTACTCAATCTCCATGCCCCAATGTGCGAACCTCTACCAAGGTCGTGAATCTCCTTTGAAGCCTCACCCCATTTTTGAAGCCGTTTGTGCCTTTTTAGTGTTTTTAAGGGCCCTTTTCACTTATTTTCAATCTAGAGGCCTTAGAGGGTGTTTTTCACGTAGTGCATATTTCATCAAATTTTGTAGACTGGAGGGTGCATTCGACATGATAGGTGGTCATGCCCCCTATAGACACTTCCATTAATGCACTGTAGTGCCCCCCTATAGAGTCCTCCATGCTTAGATAACTCATATCTTTTGATCCGTGTGTTGAATCCAAGTGTTATTTATTTATTTATGTTGCATATTTTTTTCACAATTTTTCTAGATTTGACATCATATTTGCATCAGACTCTAAAATTTTTGCGTTTTAGCTGTGAAGCATCTCAGGGCCTTTTTGTGATAAACTTCAAATTACCATGTCTCAAATTGTGCACTGGATTCATATGCAATTTTTTTGAAGTTTTCTATTTTTTCAAGCACTTTCTAGATTGGTACTTAGAATTTCTTCAAACTGCATGGAATCATAAAATTTCTGCTACCCATTTTCAAATGTATTATGCAATCTAGGTATTGTAAACATGTTGCATTGTTATATGCACTTTTTGGGAAAACTAGTACAATAACATTGTGTTATAATGTGCCACATTTTCAAGGTGGCATACTTCATTTTGGCAACATTGATTTGCATGCCTAGCTTTGTTTCAATCATATTTTTTACATAACATATTTGTTCGTGCTTGTTGGAATGTTGGTTCACCTTTTGTGTTATGCCACACTTGGGACACTTGTGGGGGCTATTATTCGAGACTTTTGAGGTGCGTGTCATGCTCACTTTTGAGCACCTTGGTAAGGATTTGTGGTGTCTTCACTTTTTGTGTGTGCACTGGGGCACATTGTGGTTTCTTGCTCTCCTTTTTGGGTTTTCACCTTGCTTGTGGATACGTGAACAAATTGTTTCTTGTTTTGAGAGCTACTTTCACAAACCATCATCATGGTAGAATCACTTCCAAGTCATTTTTAAAGGAATAAACTAATAATGTGACATATTTACATGGAACATTTTTTATAACACATGGCCTTTGTCCTTTTCTGTATGGACAGGTACGTGTTCCTTCACACCATGACCAATACAATTAGTGGCTCCACTCTTGTGACATCGTACTTGGTCCTCTGATGATGTCTATTTCCATGCAAGTTTTTGGTACCCATTTTTGAGGATTTGAGCCTCTTCTTTTTTGTACACCTTCCCCTAAGTTGCACTTTAAGGGGGGTGTTTGTGCTTATAGTTAGTTGCACCATGCTTCATGTTAGTTAGGGTTAGCTATTTAGCTTAAGTTAATTATTTTTCTTTGTTCATTTATTTAGAATTAGGGGAAAATAACCAATTAGGGCTTACCTTTTGAGTATCTAATAGGATTGCACTTTTTCCTTAGCCAATCAGGGTTGTTATATTTGGCCAATTAGAAAAATTGTGTTGCAAGCTTAGTTTTTCTATAAATATTTTCTCTCTCCTCACCTATACATATTCATTCTTTGTATTCCATGATTGACGAGTATGTGAGTCATTTATCCACTTAGAGAGGAGACTTTTCTAGTTTAGCAGGAGAGCTCCCAACACTTTGTAGTCTCCCATACAGGGGCTTGTAGTGTTATTTTTATTCTCATAATATAAAGGTTTGTTCTGGTTAATTTTTTCTCTTGTATGTTGTACATTTTTATGTAGGGGATGATTTAGGAGGTTTTCATGGTTATAACCTTCCAACATGGTACCATAGCATTTCTTCTTGCATTTATTATTATGTTTCAAGAAGATTTTTTTATTTCTTGTTTAAACCCTATTCTCTCTCCATTTCTTTTGTAAAACTTGGCTTTAGTTCAAAATAGTAGATTAGAGACATCTTTTTTGGTTTCAAGGGTTTATATGTTTAGGGAATGCTTATTCTCAATAGTTAAAAAAAAATAGTTGTGGGGTTTGGAAAAAAATTATGGGTTTTCTATTTCAAGGCCTCACTAGCAATTTTAGAGGCGTTTTTATTTTTTTTGGGGGGGAAGGGAAGGTAATTTAAAAAAATTAATGTATTTTTTTTTAAATTTCAAAAAACATTTTGAATTGTTTCCATTTACAGGGGATTTTTAGCGAGCCCTAAAAGCTGACTAGTCACAAGTGTTTAGGAGTACAGGGGCTTCACACGGTTTTATGGCATTTTCAACAATTTTTTGCACAAAATACTCAGTACCAATTTTTTTGGGATTATATAGGGGTTTTCTATTTTTTTGAAATCAATTACCTAGTTTGTTCTAGGTTGTAGAGTACAAAAAAAAAAAAAGTGGCTAGGTAAGGGCTTTGTAGACCCAACCCTTCCTTGCACAACCTATTCTACACTACATGTAGCGCTCCTATTACTCATCACCCTTGCTCCCTAGTCCCTGCTTCTTGCCTCCCTTCCCCCACTCTGTTGGCACCTCCACCAATTGCCCCTTCCCCTATATGTTACACACTTTCCCCCTTCTCCATGTTAATGTAAGTGAGAAAAAAAGTGGTCTAGAAAAGTGATTTGGATTTTTGGGATATCTTCCTTCATGTCTCTAAAAAGTTACTATGGACATCTAATTGCCTAATGTTGCATATGAGATTTTTGAGAATCTATTCAATAACCCAAGTAAGACAATAATAATGGGGTTTAGGAGGTTGTGACATGATATACGGATGAGATTGAGTCTTATCAATAGGTCACTTTGCCTTCATACAAATGTTACACAAGAAGGACAATGAGATCACAAATCTAAAACTCCTTTATACATGTTGAATTAACAAAAGCATACAATCATATAAAATAATGCAATGATAAATATGGTTATGCTCATTGTGAAAAATATGATGAGCATGTTAGTCTAGAATCATATAATTGATACTGTCAATAACACCATTGAATACTTATTTATTAATCTTTGGAAGAATTTTTAGAAAAGGAACAAATACTTGATCAAGTATACGAGGATAAAGAAAAATTCAAGCTTTTCATCATAAAATATTGTTGCTTCTTTTGATAATGATGATTATTATGATGATGCCTCTAGCGACGATTCTTCCAAACATGATTTTTCTTTAAATACATCTATCTATGATCTTGCTTTGATTAGCACTTATAAATAAACTTACATTGACATTAGTGAGTTTGAGAAGCAACATGAATGGAATTAGTTATGAATTATACAGGTGGTGAACTTGGAAATCATGGACATAATATTCACACATTTCAATGTCATCTCAAGTCAATTGTAAAGGTGATACACATATGAGTAAATGTTAATTGGAAATCCCATGAGTTGTCATTTCCTTGGGAAGTGTATAAATGTTAGCGTTTTCAATGAGTTGTTGGCCTGTAGAAACCTTGGTAAGCATGTAAAGTCAATGTGTGAATGCTAGTCAAGTTTAAGGGGGAATGTCAGTGAATAAATACTGAATAGGTATGATCCAGGCATCAATTTAGGCGACAATTCGGGTGACAGTTCCACCCCAATTGATGACGGAACTTCCAGGAGCCATAACTTTTGCACCGTAGCTCCAATTGACTCGCCGTTTGAACCGTTGGAAAGCTAAGAATGAGGGGAATGTTGTGAAATGGCATGGAGCTTTGATCGATGAAGTTTGACCCCCGAAAACCCAATGGAAGTGCCTCAAATTTTAATTTTAATAGTGCTGTCTAAAAATAGTAAGTTTCTAAAAATAGTAATTCCTTGAATTATGTATTGTTTTAAATATTGGAAGTCGTACCACTTCATCTCCCTCGAGATTGGTGACCTTCCACATCCTCCCCATGCTTTCAAATTGTGTATAAAAGAAGAGGTAACCCGAAATGTGAAGACATACATCTCTTCCCAGAGATAAGCATATATTTGTATTGCGATTTTGAGTAATACTACATCTCTTCTCAGAGAATTCAGTATTACTGTGTTATTTCTATGTTATTGTGATATTTATCAACCAAAACTTTTGAGTTTTGGATCAGTGGTATCAGAGCGGTTTGTCTTGAGAGTGTATGATCCCGAGGACGAGGTCAGGCTATAAGAAGCTTGGGTGGGAAACAACAGAGCTTCCAAATTTTCCACCTGTTCGCTCCAAATGACCTCAAATGGTGGATGACACTGAGACATCCGATCCTTTTAAGGAAATGGTGAATGAGGCCCTCCAACAGCAACAAGCACAGATGCTGCAACAATTTGCCCAAATTCTTCAAACACTTTCGATGGGGAATCATGGCTCCGCGACTCCACTTCCTGGCTCCTCATCCAGGGAACGACCTTTCAGTGCCCCAACACCCTTCAAGGTCCAGGTAAATTTTGATATTCCTACATTTGAAGGTAAAATCAATGCTGATGCAGTAGAAAATTGGTTAGATCAACTGTCTTCCTACTTATCTGTAAATAAGTTCACCGATGGAGAAAAGATTACTTTTGCTCTTTTGAAATCAACATTGCCTGTGAAAAACTGGTGGGAAGTGTGCAAAAAGAGGTTCAGCATAGATGACATTGGCCTTGAGGCAGAACCTACCTGGGATGATTTTGTAGAAGTAGTGAAAGAAGAATACTATCCCATCGGAGCATATGATGATCTCTACATACAGTGGCAACAACTTCTCCAAGGTAAGGACCAATCTGTTCAAGATTACACAAACACTTTTCATTCTTTGTCTGCAAGGTTGGGCATTCAAGAAAGTGAGAAACATAAGACTCTCAAATATCGTGGTGGACTACAATGGTACATACGGGGGGAAATGGAACTCTTCAATTTGGAAACCCTCGGTGAGGCATACAAATTTGCAGTGAAGATTGAACAGAAGAATGGCAGAAAGAATACGAAGAGTCAACCCTCAAAATGGAAAAGTGATAAGGTCAAACACGAGGCCCAAATTGGAAGCAAAAGGAGTTTCAGGATAAGAAATCCTAGAAAGGGAAGGCTAGAAAATGGTGTGATTACCACAAAACTGGGACTCACTCCAAAGAAGAATGTCGAGCCATCAAGTCATTGCTTTCTGAGTCACAATACTCGACGTCCACTACTCTGCCTCATACACAACCCACAGTCGAAGAGGACAAAGAAGAAATTGTAGATGCTGAGCCTGACACCATTGTCGCTTCATCACAGAACCGTGGGGAAAGACCAGATGACAAGGAAAGATTTTTCCATTCCAAACTATGGGTAAAAGGTACGCCTTTACATTTCATTCTTGATAGTGGGAGTCAAAAAAATTTAATCTCTGCTAAAGTTGTGAAAAGTCTAAATCTATCTGTGAAGCCTCATCCAAAGCCCTATAGTATTGGATGGTTAAGCCCAAGGAGAGACCTCCGTGTCACCCATCCGTGTCTTCTTTCATATGCCATAAAACCATTCCAAGATGAAGTCTTGTGTGATGTAGTCAATCTAGATGTTTGTGATGTACTCTTTGGTCAGCCATTCATGTATGAGCGACATGGCATCTATGAATCACGAACTTGAAGGATTACACTCACCCTTGGAAAATGGTGCTATAGGGTACCAGAGGTACCACCTCCCACATCTGTCTCCCTGATCAGTGCGAAGCAATGTAAGAGATTGGTGGAGAAAACAAAGCAATTTGTCCTCATGGTGGTCAAGCCACAAAAATCCATGAAGGCCGATGTTGCAGTCCTGACTACGCAATCAACACAACAACAGAAGCAAATAAGATGCATCACATGAGAATATGATGACTTATTCAAGTCACCCACAGGAGTTCCACTACATTGCCAGGTAAAACATTCTATCGATTTGATCCCAGGATCACCTTTGCCTAACAGTCCTGTGTATCGCATATCAGTTTTGGAGAATGATGAGATAAAAAGACAGATTCAAGAATTGATCCAAAAGGGTCACATCAGGCCAAGCTCTTCACCTTGTGGTAGCCCAATTGTCTTGGCACCGAAGAAAGATGGAACATGGAGGCTTTGTATTGACTATCGAGCCCTGAATAAAATCTTTGTGAAGAATCGCTATCCTCTCCCCAGGATTGATGACCTGCTGGACCAGCTCCGTGGTGCGAAGTTCTTCACCAAAATTGATCTCAAATCTGGTTATCACCAAATTCCCATCGATCCCACTGATGTCTGGAAGACTGCATTCAAATCTAAGGAGGGGCTCTTTGAATGGTTGGTTATGCCTTTTGGCTTAACTAATGCACCTGCAACCTTCATGAGGATGATGGATGACATCCTACGACCCTTCACCAACTCATTTGTGGTTGTCTACTTAGATGACATACTCATCTATATCAGAACGTGGGAAGAACATTTGCAACATGTTCGTAAGGTGCTTCAAACTCTTCGGGAGCACAAGTTGTATGCAAATCTTGACAAATGCACATTCGGGATGACAACAATTCAGTACCTCGGGTATGTTGTGAATGCGGAAGGGGTCCATGTTGATCCAAAAAAGATTTGGGTTATTCGAGAATGGCCCACACCAAGGACCCTCATAGAGCTTCGTAGCTTTTTGGGTCTTGCAAATTTCTACTGCAGGTTTGTTCTTGGATTTTCACATGTTGCTTGGTCACTAACCCAAGTGACTAAAGGAGGAGCAAAAGCTACATTTCAGTGGGGTGAAATACAGCAAAGGGCATTTGAGAATTTGAAGAACAGACTCTGCTCAGCCCCTGTTCTTGCCTTGCCAGATTTGCATCAACCTTTTGAGTTGATGACAGATGCATCTGAATATGCCATGGGAGCTGTCATCATGCAACATGGCCATCCTATTGCATATCACAGTGAAACTTTCACTGATACAGTCAAGAAATATCCAACATATGATAAGGAGCTCTATGCCATTGTGCAAGCCTACAAACAATGGAAACACTACATCTTGGGAAAAGAAACGGTCATCCACACTGACCACAGACCATTGGAATTCATCCAGACACAAAGCAAGCTCCGAAATGAGAGGCATCAGAAGTGGGCCACATATCTTCAGCAATTCCACCTGATAATCAAACACAAAAAGGGGAGCTCAAATACAGCTGTAGATTGTCTGAGCCGCCCACCAATTACTGCACTCACAACAGTTTTGGACCTGTGCGGACATGAGACTGCCACTTGGGGTACCCTGTATGAAGCAGATCCTACCTTTGCTGCTACATATCAAGCACTTCAAAAAGGTACACATGTTTCTGATTTCTATTTGCAAGATAATGTCCTCTGTCATATGGGACACATCTGTGTTCCAGTTGTAGAGCAACAAAAGATGATATGGGAAGCACACTTCAGTAGGACAGCTGGACACTTTGGTATTGAGAAAACATTGGCAGTTCTTCAAAAACACTTCTACCGGCCCCATATGCGAAAAGATGTGGAAAGATATCTCAAATCTTGCACCCCATGTGTGATAGTCAAGCTGACAAATAAGAAGCAAGGATTGTACATGCCATTGCCAGAACCAACTAGGCCTTGGGAATCCGTCTCAATGGATTTCCTATCAGGTTTGCCCACTTCAAAACATGGTAAGGACTGTATTTTTGTGGTAGTTGATCATTTTTCAAAAATGGCTATCATGATTGCCTGTAAAAAAAATATATCTGTTGAGGAAACTGCTCAACTATATTTTAGTCATGTATGGCTCCATTTTGGTCTTCCCAAGTCCATTGTCTCAGATCGAGATAGCAGGTTCTTGAGCATCTTCTGGTCCACTCTATGGAAGATGATGGATACTAAGCTGATGAAGTCCACAACCTTCCATCCACAGACTGATGGTCAAACAGAGGTGGTAAACTACTTGATTGTTCACATGATTCAGATGTACCACTCCAAACATCCACACACATGGGATGAGGGACTTCTTTTCATACAACATGGATACAATCGGGCACTGCACAACTCGACCAAGCACAGTCCATTCCAAGTATGTTTTGGGTTCCAACCCATGGCACCAGTTGATATAGCAGTTCCATTTTCCACCATGGAATACACACCTCATGGAAGATCTGAGGCAGCAAAAGCTACAAAGTTTATTGAACAAATGCAACACCTCCAACAACAAGTTCATGACATCTTGGAGAAGATGAATCAAAAGTACAAGCAACGCCATGATAAACACAGGATTGCACACCATTTTGCTGTGGGTGACAAGGTCTGGTTGCGGCTCCAGAAGGAACGACTTGCAGGCCCACACAAAAAGATTCAGCCTCTGCGATATGGTCCATACACCATCACCAGAAGAGTTGGAGAAAATGCTTTTGAGTTGAACCTCCCAGCCTACCTTGGTCTGCACCCAATATTCAATGTGGAGCTCCTCAAACCATATCATCCACCTCTCTTGGACACTTCAGTTGTAGCAGAACAACTCAACATTGATGAACTTGATCCACAGAGTTTTGCTCCAGTAGAAGAGGATCAAATTGTGGATACCTGGATGAAGACAACCAGAGGATGTTCTATTCCGCTTTATCGAGTGGTCAAAAGGGGTCAGCTTAGCCATCAAGGTGAGTGACTCACAGAGAATCAAATCAAGAAACAACTACCACACCTGATGGGGAGCATTGACGCAATGGGGACCATTGCTTTTCAAGGAGGGAGGAATGATCCAGGCATCAATTTAGGCGACAATTCGGGTGACAGTTCCACCCCAATTGATGACGGAACTTCCGAGAGCCATAACTTTTGCACCGTAGCTCCAATTGACTCGTCGTTTGAACCGTTGGAAAGCTAAGAATGAGGGGAACGTCGTGAAATGGCATTTAGCTTCGCTCAATGAAGTTTGAACCCCAAAAACCCAATGAAAGTGCATCAAATTTCAATTTTAATAGTGCTGTCTAAAAATAGTAAGTTTCTAAAAATAGTAATTCCTTGAATTATGTATTGTTTTAAATATTGGAAGTCGTACCACTTCATCTCCCTCAAGATTGGTGACCTTCCACATCCTCCCCATGCTTTCAAATTGTGTATAAAAGAAGAGGTAACCCGAAATGTGAAGACAAACATCTCTTCCCAAAGATAAGCATATATTTGTATTGCGATTTTGAGTAATACTACATCTCTTCTCAGAGAATTCATTGTTATTGTGTTATTTCTATGTTATTGTGATATTTATCAACCAAAACTTTTGAGTTTTGGATCAAGGTACCCTATGTCAAAGGTGCTAGTGAAAGCCATCACGGATAGTAAAAATTAGTTCCTACAACTACTATGATGATGATGACATCGATGAATTTTAATGTCTTATAGACTACATTGGTATATAAGACCAATCAAAGTGTGTAAATCATTACTGCAAAATTTGATCTTGGAGTTGTTGATGCCAACTTCCTCTTATATTTAGATTCCTCTTAGTTGAAGTGTTCTCGAAAGGAGTAGTGGATCATTAAAAAATAATAAATGATTGTATACATAAAATAAAACAAAATTTAGAGAAAAATATTTATTTAGATTCTATTATACCAAACTTGGTTTTATCAATATCACATATATAACTTAACATAAAGTTTAGGCTGTAACTATATGTGTTTGGGTTGAGAATAAAATCTACAAGTTTGGTTTAGTTTTCTTGATTTAGGATTTCATGAACCGGTTATTGGGAGCATCCATCTATCGATTTTACTGCATAGCTCATGTGAGTTAGTTCTTAGTTTTGTAATTGTTACCTTCTTTTTGAAACACACATCATAATAAGGGTAGGAGAAAAGTTCAAATTTGGAGTTCATGATGTTTTTTATATTAATATATATATATATTTTTCATCAATCCGAAGGATTTTGAAGACTTTACTTAGAATTTTCAAATAAAATTATATCATTGTGAACATCCAAAAAATATAATCATTTATTAAACAAATCCATCCTCATTTTAGACATAAGAGTTAGACACAATTGTTTAACTTATTATAAACACTCAAAACTATTGTTTGAATGCTTGACCTATTGCATACAATTAAACTACTATTTGATTGTTTGACATATTTCACACAACTTAAGCTAAAATTTGATCTACAACATATATTTCACATTTTTGCTTGATTGATCTACATATTTCACACATCACGCTATTGCATATCATATTTTCACACATTGCACTTTGTGTAACACCTTACTATATAATATTCAAGCTATTAGATTTTACATTTTATTCCCTCAAAGAAAAATTCCACATCACATAAGTGGAGAGGTCATGAGATTTGGAAAGGGAGTTACACACACAAACACATTGTACATTTTATTCAAATCATACTTGCAATATTTTGTTGCTTTAAATGCAATATATTATCATGACACATGTTTTGATAACCCATGGGGAAATATCAGTCTAAATCATGATATTGTTAGGTAAACACATTCACATAAAAAGTGTTCAAACGTAATCAAAATTGCCCAACAAAATTAGGAAAATATTAATGGGTTTGGCTAGTCTATTTCAGATATATTGTACAACTTATAGCTATCCACCGATATTACAAGTCTAACCTTGTTGCATACAACTATGCATATTAATAGATAGAGAAGAATAAAATAAATGCACATGCTTGACACATTTCACATTATCACAAGGTAATTTATTGTGAGGCCCAATTTTACACTTGTGTGATTATTTTCATTGTTGTTAATCTCATGTCCATATTGGAACATTTATTATCTATTTGGTATATGTTGTTGATACTTACAGTTATATCTATTTATGTAGACATGGTTTGTTTTCACTATGATTCTTATGATGAGATGCAAATTATGATATGAAATTTAGTTCTGATTTATTACATGCAAATTGTTGATGTTTTGATTACTATGAAACTTGCAAATGGTAGTATTATAATGCTAGTAGATAATGCTTCGTTTATGTACTATGTGATTGGTATTAGACACTAAATTTTGGCACATGACCTTTTTCCAGAGTTTCTTTGCCATGATTTACTACACTTGTCCATTTGTGTACATTTGACTATTTTCAACACTAGGATCCCATCTAACCATCCTTTATTTAGCTTGTTCTTTGTTTGAGCCTTTTTTCCCTCTAGGTCGAAATCGGCCCTCCACTAATTATGTCCCTCATCCTTTGTGGGTCCATTATGCCTTGCCATGATTCCCTATGCCTTGAATTTTCCTTACCACTATTCTCTAGGGCCAACCTATGCTTGAAGTTCCCTAGGGAGACATATATAAAAATATATCCTTTGTCATTTCTAAGGTCTCTGATCAAATGGATCTCTTACAAGCCATTTGTCTATCTCACAATCATCAAGCCTTATCAAGAGTTTTGCTCATTTTTGTAAGGAGTCTACATATGGAGCCTACATTGCATCTATAACAATCCAAGTCTTGTGCCATCATATCTTGTGCTGAAAGGTCATAAAAAATCATATAATCACATTTGATTATCTAGAGAGTGAAGGTGAAGTCTTATCTCTCATTGGGTTGGGATTCACTCAAAATCACTAGAAATACATATAACCTTGATTCTAAGCAGACATGATATGTAGCTACAACTCCTTAAGAGGTTGCACATGCCATCTTACTTGTAAAAAAATGTTTTATGCATACATTTGTTGAGGATTAGGTCAAGATAAAAGGAAAATCAAACTAGACATTTTTGCTTGCAAATCAATGAAGTGAAGCCAATGTAAATCAGTAGTATTATGTGAAAAGATCCAAAAGATTATATATCCTAAAAAGACACAATCAATCGTAGAGGACACAATCGATGGATAAAATCGACCCTCTATCGATTTTGACTGTGATACAATGGGCCCTCTATTGATTTTGACCTAGTTGCATAACATATATTTTAGAAGCATCATCTATGTTGGTTCTAGATCCTTTTCCCAATTTGGTTATTCAATTACTATACTAAGGTGTGTTTGTTTTAACCTTATTTCTTTCCCTTTTATTTTTGTATGTGTTATCATTTCTCAATATTTTCAGTGTATTTTTAGGAATAGTTTAAATCTAATTAATGTTTATTGTTGTATTATCATAGCTATCTCTTATGCCATAGTTTTATATGGTTGTGCATAGTGGTCTTTACCCATAGTTTCATAAATAGTTAAAACAAATTGGTGAACCCTATCTTTGGACTAGTTAACCTTACAGTTCCTTTCCCATTCATCCCCCTAAGGTCAAATTTTATCTTTTAGAATCTTGGTTGTTCCTATTTATTCCATCCTAGCCATAAATGCTTGTCCATTCACCTCCCAGATCATTTTAGTGAAACCCTTTTGTTGGACCCTAATTTTGGCTAAGTCTTTTGATAATGATGCAAAATAAGCAAGGCACAGAAGGAACACGATGTGAAAGTTATACAAGTGTAGAAGACCATGGTGCAAAAGATCATGACACGAGAAGACCTAGTTAGAGGGGAGGCATAATAAACGAAGAACCTAAGAGTAAAATGCTCAAAAGTTTAATGAAAGACTTGGGGAGTTTGAATGATGTTGGAAACGGTTAAAGAGAAATTATTAGAGATGGAGCAAACTTCAATCATGCACGAATTTAGCATCAGCCTACATGGAGATAGACAGTTGGTAATGACGATATAACACTGAACATGAATATAGGGGTGTAAAGGCCCGGGTCCTTAGGAAAACATTATAGATGACTACCACGACTCTTAGTCCAATCGAGATCATTGGCCAGTCACTAGAAGTGTCATAACTATTGCAACTACTTGGTTAGGGAGAACCAAGTATAAATACTCATGTTTAGAGCTTTGTAATGTGTTGACCATTGTTGTATAGTGATTGATTGTTGGTGAATGGTGTAATCATAAATATCATTGTAATCTTGATATTGCACTCTAGTTTATAGCTAATTTATACCACTAAGTTACACTATACATATATTATGTAACTTATGGATCTAATATGGATATAATGAATAGAATCTATGCTATATAAACATGAGCAATGTGGACTCTGAATATAATGGTAATGATTATCTTAATCATGTTTTTTCACTTAACTGAACCTAGGCCCACATCTGTGTATTTATTTTTTTGTTTAGTCATTGAATAAGGTCTATGTTCGAGCACCAATGTATGAAAAGTACACTTCCACATGGAAAAAATGATGGGAATCGATTTCTTGTTGCATGCTTCAGGTGAGCATGCAAGAACATTAAGTATTGTGTGAAATGTCAACATGCCAGCTTGTTGGGTACTAGTCACTTCAATGTGAACCTAGGGAAATGTCTAGATAGAAAATTAACCCATCATTTTTGTTTCATTGCCAGAACCCTTAGCACTTATTACATGATGATGGAAAATGCTCGAGCGATTATCTCTCAAAAACATTAAATGATAGTTTACCAGTATCGCATATAACTTTGTAGTTCTATTTCTTGAACTAGGAGTTTTTGCATGTGCATGGGTTGAACAAAATATCTATAATTCCATGTATAAAAATTTATTTGTGGAAGTTCCTATTCATTTGCATGTTTGGATCATAACTTATGCTCAAAATCAGTCCATAAATCATGGATGGAAGACAACATGGATAATAGAGCATCAAACAACTTTAACACATTTGGAAGCACCATGGATGCGAGATATTGATGTTTGGTGGAGAGGGGTGTTGAATAGTTATGTCTTGGAGTATGCCATAATATTAGCTTATTATTTTTTAGAAGAAGCTAAGTTCCATTTTTTCTTAGAACCATGTGGTTAGTATCTCAAGCATTTCCCACTAGAAGTGAGGAAGATGTTCATTGACTCTGGACTTGATGTTTTTTCCATGGAAGGATAAACTCTCCCTTGCATGAGCAACACAATTGGTAGGGGAATGTAGGGGTATTTGTGAAGGATTGTTGGTTTAGAATGGTAGCCATTCAACAAGAATTATAAAAGCACAAATATGATGAAGCTCGACAAAGGATTATAGGTGGAAACGACATGGGAAGTGAGCAAGAGGACTTGGGAAGTGATGTCAAGATTCTTAAAGAAATGAAAGAGCACAAAGACTCACCAATTTTTGAACTGCAACCAATGCTAGCTCTAGTGTATGTGGGAGAAACAAGCCAGGTTGTGGATACTGAAGAACCCAAATTGAACCAACCCAGTTCCCCAACCATAGTGCGAACTCATGCTTTTGAGCTAGATGAACTAATTATACACAACTGGGATACAAATAACATAGAATCAAAAATTGACCCTATAAGAGAACCTTTATTTGAGCAAGTTTTAGACATTAATATATCGACTCTCTCTTTTCCTTTACAAGACACATTCATGGCCTAATTGGGTATGCCTAGTGGACCCAGTATAAGTAGGGGGTAGAGTATTGGCCCAAATATAGTGAATCAACCTACCTCCATGCCCAACATCTCAGGTGTTTTTGCTATATTTAGAGGCATGGGAGGTGGATTAGGTGGTGGTTCATCTGATGTATTATGAGGTGGTGTAGGAGGAAGTGATGGACATCTCCCCAAGGAACAAGAGGACATAAAAGTTCTCAGCAGCCATCGTTATATGCACCTCAACCAACCACCATGTATTATGAAATGACACTTCATTTGCCAAAATATCAAGGTGTGGAGAATGCCACTGAACATGTTCATCAGTGTGAACTTATTTGGAGAGCGTGTGACATAACCTCCTCTAAGAGAAAAGCAACACAATTTGTAATTACACTCCTAGAGAGAGCGCACAAATGGTATAGGAAATATGATCCTAAAAATGAAATAGTTGATTATGACCCGATTAAGGCAATATTCTGACAAAAAATTGATATTCCAAAGTTTGAGCAATAAAGTATTGATGTGCTAAAGGATATAAAACAAGAGCTAACTAAGAGAGTGTACAAGCACCATGCATAATTCAAGACACTTCTGTCTAAGCTTTCATTTGAGATTAATGGTGGTCAACATGATTAGTGGTTTATGTGAGGTCTGTTGCTCCCCTTTAGATGAACATTATCTTAGAGAATCTTTACCATCTCGTGCAAGTCCTTGGAAGGTTCCCTCCATGCCGAAGGTGTTGAAAGCATCAATATGAGAATTAGCCCTTTTATGGAGGCTCAAATCACTGTAATGGCATCCCAATTAGAAAATATGACTGCACACATTGCTAATGACACTCATAGAGGCCTATGGTATACCGATTGTGAGTTTGAGGGCCATAACAGAAATAATTATCCTTGTAAAGTTATACACACTATACTAAAGCAATTGTGTGCAATTTTCCAAGATGAACATGATGTTCAAGATTGTCCTTTGTTGCAATAGGACATACAGTTAAAAGTGTCCACTTAATGTAAGATATGTGATGTATATACCCCTAACACCAATGATTTTATCTCATTAGTAATATTCATGAGGTGCACACGTGTGGTACACGTCAAGCTCTTGTTTCAAATAATCAAGAGCATGGTGGTTATTTTGGGTGAGGCCAAGGTCAAGGATGAGGATGTGGGCATTTTCCACCATGGATGTGCTATAAATGTGGTTCTTCGAATCACTTCTAGTGGGATTGCCTAGTCTATCCAACATATACTTTTTGTAAAAATGAGCATTATTTGGATGAATGTCCCAATTTGTACATAGCCATCAGAAAAGAAATGAATGAGAAGGGTGCCAATATGATACACATTGAGAATCCACATTGGTGACCACAACCTATCACTCCAATAGCCCAACAAGTTAATATTACAACACACAATGGTGGACAGTCCCAATCTACATCCACTCCACCTATTGAAAAGGTACAATGTGAAGAGCCTCATGCAACTAGGTATTTGGATGCTCAGCAACAAAAAGAAGTGATCCAAGATAATATGAATTTGGTAAGGGAATTATAAGGTAAGATCCAATTTCTTAAAGACCGTGATGCCGATTAACAAGCTGATATGCAGAAGGCCAAAGATACTCAAGATGCAATGCAAGATGACTTCTAATGTATTTTCAAGTGCCTATTACATGAGGATATTGTACCCCTATTACATAACTAGCTTAAGCAACAAACGCTAAAACCCATTTAAGATCATTGATTAAACCAAGCTTGAAAATAAGATACTCTTGTTCCTTCTAGTTGCAATAGGACAAATAAATATTGGTGAATGTTGCCATCAATGGATGGGTGATTCAAAACATTCTAGTCGATATTGGCATTGAGGTCAATGTCCTCACAAAGGATGCATGGATAAAGATGGCTAGCCTAGCCTTACAACCTTCACCCCATGCATTGTTCATGGCCAACAAGACCCGTGCTTTATCAATTGGCATCTTTAAAAATGTCACTGTGGATATCCTTGGGGTTCATTTCAAAGATGATTGTGAAGTTATAAAATTGGTTGAGGTTGATGATTTCCTATCCCTATTGGGTCATCCTTGGTGTTATGCTAACAACATTGATTTAAGCTTCAAGAAGAGATATATCATTTTTGAAAATATTTATCAACGTACTGTCATCTTATTAGATCAAACACATGGGCCCTCGTATGTTGGACATGTTAATGCTGATGAGGATATTAATCACATATACAACATCATAGCTCTAGGTAGTGAACATCATGATCCCACCCTTGATGGCATGCTATGATGGATGAATGCACAATCTCTCTTTGATACTATGAGTAACACATGTGATTATTGGGTGCAAAGTGACTACGATCTCATTGGGAGAGTGTGTGGTGCCATCGACAATTGTGAAGACACTTGATGAAAGTATCACAAGCACCATAAGTTTGTTCATCTTGTCATTGGGCAAGTCATGCATGGACCAATTATGGATACATTGATTGAAAGCTTAGATGAAACTCTATAGTTCCACAAGCAAATAAAAGTCCATGAATTTGTCTAGTAACTAGAAGACTTCTATGATTCTGATGTTGACCGTGTGTAATCACTTATTCAAATTCTTGATGACACAATGAAAAGGTGGTGGTAAATTCATCATGAGCATGTTATTCATTGGGACCATGTACATTCTGCCTTACATCATCAATTTCATCATGAAAACCACATACGAGGCACTATCAACTATAGTGGTATTTGAGCACCAGAACCTCACCTAGAAGCATGTGAGGCAATGTGGTTGGTTGATGAAAATTTCTTACCTAAATATTTGTGGGTTCATGCATTTTATGGCACATTGGGCACTTAGGCCAGAGTTTGGTATGTTCATGAGGAGTGCCATTTAGCTACCCATTTTAGCACCTAATTAAGGACAATATGGTTTTGGCATTATCCTATTCAACCCCAAGGATGGATTTGCATCTTACACTGCAAGTAATGCATCAAATAGTCATCGATGATCCTAGTCCCATGGAAGACTGAATACAAAGCATACATGGTGTACCAGAAGAAGGAATAACCATTTTTAATGAGCCTATTGAGAAAACATCTTCCTCCATACCAAAACTTGTAATCAATCATGCCCTCTGAGAAGAAATTTGAAAAGGTAACAAAAGGTTGTGTTCCAAGTTGATGAAGGCGTAGGATCTGCCCTGCCCGACCCATTGGCCAATCATTTAGATAAACACATGAAGTGTGGAGATAGAACTGTTCATGACACAATTCTAGATATACAACACCTGTACTTGGAACCACTTCAAACCATACAACAAAACATTGACACAAAGGATGCACCAAAGATGACTACTATGAGAAATTACTGGTCTGATACTAAAATCTCCAAAGTGTTTGAGCTATTGAAGGAATATCAAGACGTTTTCCCCAAAAATTATAGTGAGATGAAGGGTGTTCACTCATCTTTGGGTAAAATGCATATCAAATTGGTTGAAGGTGCTTGCCCAATTAATAAATGGCCTTATTGAATGAATCTTAATTTGTGTGCATGGGTTAAATAAGAAATTGATAACATGTTACGCATAGGAATCATTACTGCTCTTGATGAGTTCCAATGGGTTGGCCATATGGTAATAAGCGTTAAAAAGAATGGGTACATCAAGATTTGTGTATATTATAAGTTACTTAATGCAGCTTGTGTTAATGATCCTTTCCTAACACCTTTCACAGAAGAAATCCTTGAACGTGTCACTAGTTGTGAAATTTATACCTTCATATATGGTTTCTATGGGTACCATCAGGTCCAGATTGCAGAGGAGGATAGGCACAAAACTATATTTTCTATAGAGTGGGGGTCTTTTGAGTACACTACCATGTCATTTGGGTTAAATAATGCCCCCAATGTATTCTCCAAAATAACCATTAAGGCCTTTATCCATAATTTGCTTTAGGTTTATCTAGATGATTACATAGTATACGGCTTAGTGATATACCACTCTTCTAATCTCTGGCTTATGCTTGAGCGCTGTAGGATGCTTCAAATTTATCTCAACTTGAAAAAGTGTCTTTTTGATACTCAATTCAACGTTCTCCTTGGTCACATTATATGCTGAGATGAACTTCTAGTTGACCCCACTAAGATTATCATCATCTTTCATTTGCCAACGCCAACTACCGAACAAGAGGCTTACACCTTTCTAGGTCATACTGGGTATTATAAGAAATTTATCTAGGGATATGCAAGGATTTCAATGCCTATAGAAGAGTTCCTGCAACAGAATGAACATTTCATTTAAACCCATTCATGCTAAGAAGCTTTTGTATCCTTAAAGGATAAACTTATCATTGCATTGATTCTTGAGTTCCTTGATTGGACTAAACCATTCCATGTCCATGTCGATGATTTTGGTATGACAGTTGGTGCGATACTTACTCATCTTGATGAGGGTAATCTAGATCACCCTATTAACTTTGCAAGTAGTAAGCTTACTCTAGTTGAAAGGAACTATATCACTACAGAGCATGAGGCACTGTCTATGGTCTATGCTCTTCAAAATTTCTAACAATATCTATTGGTGACCTATTTTATTTTATTCATAGACCATGAATCATTGAAGTATCTAGTTAACAAACCCATTTTGTATGGTCACATTTTCCACTAGATCATGTTATTTTAAGATTTCCAATTTTTCATCAGGATAAAGCCTGAAAAGGCCTATTACAGTCCTGACCATATCTCAAGAATTGATTTTGGTAAACTGGCATGTGCCATCGAGGATGACATGCTTGACATGCATTTGTTTCATGTATCATGCATTCTCGAGGAGTTGGAGGACATAACAACCTTTTTTATTACTGGATCAATTCCAACTCATTTAAGCATGTAGGCCAAGAAGTAACTCATCGTTTACGTTGCTCCATTCCATCTCATTGGAGGAGACCTCTATAAGCTTGGCCAAGATGAAGTAATTTGATGGTACATCATGAAACACAAGTGCACTGATGTTCTCCATGAATTCCATGAAGGTATTGCTAGAGGATATTATGTTAGAGAGGCTACCATGCACAAAGTTTTGTTAGCCAGTTTTTGGTGGCCTACACTTTTGTAAGATGTAAATATTTATGCATGTCAATGTGACATTTACTAGTGCATGGGGAAACCTAATTAGTGGGATGCAATATCACTTCATCCTATTCTATCATAGGAAGCTTTTTAGAAATGGGCCATTGACTTTGTTATCCCCATGAATCTAGTAGGACAACGTACTAGTTCATACTATGTTATCACAACAACTGATTATCTCACCTTGTTGGGATAAATTTGCACCAACATGGGATTGTACTATGGCTACAACAATGCACTTCATCTAGGAACATATTATTACAAGGTTTGGTTATCCATTGAGTTTTACTAGTGATCATAGTACTCACTTCTTCAATGAGACTATCTGAGTACTGTTAGCTAAATTCATAATTGCTCACCACAAAACCACACCATATCATCCCTAGGAAAATGGCACTGCTAAGGCATTTAATAAAATGTTAGGCACAAATTTAACAAAGATATGTTATGTTGGATGCATTGATTGGGATGATTAGGTGTCTGTAGTTCTTTGGGCTTATCAGACAACTTACAAGTGCTGAAAAAAGTATGCTATTCAATCTTGTGTTTGGTACCAAGGCAATTCTTCCAATAGAGTTCTTAGTTCCCTCTGTTTGCATTACATGTGTTTGATGGCTAGATGATGAAACATCATTGAAAATATTCCTAGATGCCTTACTATAATTGGATGAAGCTCATTTTATTGCACATTAGAGTTAGGATGTAGAGAAACAAAAATAGAAGGCATGACATGATCATCACTTCAAATATAAGAATTTTTATCCTAGAATGCAGGTCTTAATCTATGACTCCAAGTTCATGCGCCACTCTAGGAAGCTTCATGTTCACTGGGATGGTTCCTTTATTATTCATAATATTAATCTTACTGGCACGTGTCACTTGAAATTTTTGGATGGTCAATTTATTCTTGGTCATTATAATGGTAGTTAGTTGCGACTGTATTTTTTTGCCCAAGTCTTTCTTATTTGTACTAATAAGGCGTATGCCATTCATTTAGGATTTCTTATTTTCAATAAATCATTGCCTTAGTTGCATTCCCTTGTTTTAGTTTTGTAATCAGTTACAACTTGATACTTATGTTAATGTGGAGGACCGTGAATCACAATTAGGGTGGGGAAAGGGATGTTACATGTATGAAGTGCTAAGATATGGTCTATAGGGATATGTGTGGTGCAAAGGCACATAAGCAAAGGTGTATAAGGACAAAGGCTACACATGATGTGGTGTGTAACCATAATCTCACTAGGTAAATAAATATTCCCACCTTTGGTGTGAATATTCCATTGGTATGAATATTGAAATTCTCCTACATCTGGCATGCACTTTGAGAAAAATGTGAGACAAGACATGTAATTAATACAAGGAGGTAGTGGTAAGGACAAGTGTGCCAACATCACATTTTGGTAATATCATTGGTCACATTTATTATATAAAGTGATGGTTGAAGAGGGGGCTAGTAAATGCAAGTTACCCCGTCGAACGTATAAAAAGACAAAGTGGTTCATTTCACATTTTACTATTGCTATAATTATAAATTAACAGAGCTGAAGAGCGAACAAATGAATTCAAATGATTCTAGTCAAATATAGAGTATTAATTTTTAGTTGTTTCTTGATCATTGAAGTGTGTTTGAGCTAAAACAAGTAGCCAGAGCAAGGTAAATTGAAATAACCTGAAGGATTTATTGGAGTTGTAGGTTGTAGAAGTTGGCATCCACCATTAACAAATGTTGAATCAGGAGAGCTGAGACACTTACAATATACAAAAATTATTCATTTGGAAACATTGGATGGTTGTACCTCAACCTTTAGGCTCCATGAAGGGTGATGCAACCTAAGAAAAAGGCACAACAAATTGAAACAATACCTATCATTCTAGAATAAGAATAACTAAGTGTTGGTGGGGAAACAATGTTAATCAGGGAGGAAATATCTAAAGAACAAAGTGTGCACATGGAAGGTGAAATAACAAGGATGGTTCAACAAACCAATAATAAATCTCAAGTGATTCCACCTCCACCCTTGTTGATTGAGGAAATTCAGTACTCAAAAATGGTGCTACACATGAAAAACTAGGTATCTAATGTGCCCACCTACACTAGTTTAGACTACAACCATTGATAGCTTAGAAATGAGGTAGAGATACAAAATGATTATAGAGTTGAGCAACAAAACACTAGGAGTGATTTGATCTATGACTCAAATATTTTTAATGCCTTGGATTTTGCTGGCGTTTTACAACTATTGAACTTTCCCTACTTTGGAAACCTATATAGGTAGTCAAGTTTCTACTTTCTCATGTGCATGAGGAATATATTTACTTTGTTGGGTGTCAGATGAAAATCATGGATCAAAAAATTAACAAAGTATCAAGGTTGCATTACTCTGACATGGACCTTAAATTTGATTTAGAGGACTTGACAGAGATAGAAAAGATAACTATGATGCTTGAATTCCAGAAATAGGGCCATGCTATGCATATCAAGAATCTACAGGATCGTGCCCTCCGAGTAGCTATGCACATTATCATGATGAAGGTTGGAGATATAGATAGATGGAAGGAGGTGGGCATGGCCCACGTATATGTTGCACACCAAGTCATCAAGGGGCTAAAATATAACTGGGTGATGTATTTTGCCAATAAAATTATAGTATTTATGGAGAAGGCTCACCAAATACCCAACCATAAGTTACCTTAGGGCATGTTCCTATTACTAAATGTGTTTGATGAAATTTATGTACTCGATTACACCACTAGAGAATTAAAATGGGTGTACCCACCCAAAAAAAAGTCCCCTATGGAATGGGACAAGGTATTCACCTACCCTAGCTAGATTACCCTATCATATAAGCTTAAAATGAAATCATGGTATGATGGGATGAATGAAGCCTTTGGGAATGAAAGACATGTTCCATAGGACTTACCTACACAAGTTGGTGATCATGATAAGTTTTCTATAAATCAACACTATTCTCTTGCGTGCATTAGGATGGCCATATCTAAATAACTTTATACTTGGTTGAAGCTGCTCTATGCTTTTATGGTAAAATATTTTATGAACTCCATCAACCACATATACAATGTACAATCAATGACACTTGAAGCAAAACAAATTGACTCGAAGATCGACACTCTTTGCCAAATGTAAGGATACCCTGGGAAGAAACCATATAGAGAGAAGAACGAGTTAGACAAAACTAACAAGGTGTATCAAACCTTGGTTGTGGAATATATTCATACCCTATTTTATATGTTAAAACCAAAGAAGAAATCTTCGAGAAGCATAGAGCATGAGAAAGAGAAACTTCCCTCAGTGCCTCTACTAGACAGGAAGCAAAAGCATACCAAGCATGATACTAGCACAAGTTCTCAACCAGAACCTATGAAAAGGCAAAGGACTGCCCATCCACCACCAAAAAGGGATTCACCACCAAAGAGGGCTTCTCCACTGGAAAAAGATCCACTAGCAAGTTAACTAGAATGCTTAGTGCCAAAAACACAAAGTATTCCTTTGGAACAAGAAATATAACAACCTAAGGATAGAGATAGGGAGGAGTTGGAATAGTTACCAAGAGGGGCCTTAGAGATGGCCGAAGAGAAAGAAGACATTGATTCAGAGAAGACACTCTCCCCAATGCAAGAGGAAGGGACCACCCTTGAGGAGACATAGTCAAAGATTAAAGATCTGCTTGGAAAAGAGATGGATGGTTCTAAAATAAAAATACTGAATGGCCTTGATATTGGCACCACTTCCTATGAGAAGGACATATATGTTGAGATACTTGAGCAGGATCCCATAAAAGGGAAACAACTAGTTGAATCCATGATCAAAGCACAAAGGTATAATAAAACCACCAACCTTTGTGCCCAATATTAGATAGGTGCCCCCGACAAGCTACTATACTTGTATTCCCATCTTGAACATAAAGATGCAACTGTTCAAACCCGATACAAGATGTCAGTTTTCCTTGACATGTATAATGAAGAATTCCATTTTGATATGCCTTTTGATAGTCTTGTATTATATCCAAAAGTGATAGTGCTACCCACAACTCTTTGGATAAATCTTTTTCAGCTTACCTCTTTACAAGTTAGCGTGACACTCTTAAAACTAGTCTCTGAGGTAGCATGGCAAAATGTTCTTGTAGAATCTAATGCATGGTAGGCTAAATAGAAGCATACCAAGGTGGTAGAATTATTTAGTAAATAAGTCATCACCTGTACCAAACATGAAGAAGAAGTAGTTGAGCTAAAGTACTAGTTGGAGGTTGAGATAACAACCAAGGTAAAAATGTTGAATATTTGTAAGGCTATTCTTAGCCAAGACTCAATGCTCATAGATGGAGTCCCTTTAGAGGGTGATGCAATTGAAAAGATGGATACCCTCATGGACCTATTATTGAAATGATGCGAGGAGTAGCCTGGGTCAAAAATTAAATAGTATGGGTAGTCAAACAATTTGCCAAAGTGGTGGGAGTGTGAAGGCATGCCTTGCATAGAGTTGGGGAGGTGATTCTTGTTGTTCCTAAAATTTGTCACTCATTTTTTGGGACAACATTTGAACTATTTTGGTCCTACAGGCCAAAATTCCCTCTTCCCTTCTAAAAAATTGTTCTAGGCATTCAAATTCTCTATTTTTCAAGCTTTTTCAGCTAACGAACTCTGCAGGCTCATTTCTACAGACTCTGCAGGCTAATTTCTATGGACTCTACAGGCTCATTTCTACAGACTCTGTAGGCTAATTTTTATGGACTATGTAGGCTGATTTCTATGGACTCTATAGGAAAGGAACAAGTTTCCAACACGTAGGCAATTTCAAGACAGGTTCAACGCCTTGGTTCAACCAAAAATGTTCATCACCAAGCTTCAAACAAAGGATTGAACCATTGAACTAGTGAACCTCACTTCCAAAAGGTTCAAAGGTTCAACAAGTTCAAAGGTTCAATGATGTCAGCAAGCTTAAATAAGTTAAGTGCTTTGGTAGAAGTTTAAAGTTCAATCGCTCCAACAAGTTCAACGGCTTCAAAAGACTTAGCGAAAAGAGGAAGGCTTGAAAGGTTCAATGCGGTTGGTTCAAGCAGTCAAGTGAATGAGCGAAACACAAGATTAAACCATTGAACCGTTGAACCAAAGTTGGTTCAATCAGTCGGTTCAATCGGCTAGTTCAAAGGAGTGCCCCAAAGCGAAGAGACCATGTGCCCTTGCAGAAGGCAATGAACCAAGACTAAGTGCCCTTGCAGAGGACAAGTAAGAGCCAAAAGGACCCTTGCAGCTTTTCCAAAAGGCAATCTTGGAGATCAAATAGCCCTTACAGAGGGCAGGTGACGAGCAAAATGGACCTTTCTCAAGACCCCAAAGGGCAGGTCCCCTTCGGGAAGGATAAAATAAGAAAGCAAAGAAGCGAATGAACTAAAGACGTGATGGAACCAAGGAGGCCACCCAAACCATTGAAATAGTGGACTAATGACATCCCCGCGGACATCAAATTTAGGGTAACAAAATGTCTATTGATTTTCAAAAGTGGCGCAAAACTTGAAAACAAACTTAGCGACCAGCTGAAGGGGGAGCCGAAAGGCTAGCAGAAAGGGGAAAAGATAGCCTAAAAGCTAAAATCACAAGAAAAAGGGCTTTTTAGAAATATCTGTGTAAGAGTTATTCCAATAGGTGGAATAGTCCGCCAAGTAGATATTTGATCTCACAAACATTAAAGGCGCAGCCTATTTTTCTCCATAAAGTAAAGGCGAAGTGGATAATTGCACAGACATCAGGGGATAGACTAGATGACCCAAGCCTAGGAGAAGACATTTGAGATGAATTGACATGCCACAGTTAAGGCATCCACCCTGTTCTAGCGTGGTCCCTTAATAGAACTGAAATGCATTCGAGGCATTGAATGCAACATGGGCCATTCCATTAAACAAAACACCAAGCCTTTCTTGGCTACTATATAATGTAATCTCTTATTTTATGCAAGAGGGATCTCTCTGTTATAGAAGCAAAACTCTACCAAAATTGAAAGATGATTACTGAGACTTTGAGCTCAGATTGTTAATCATATTTCTTTGTTTGATTGAGAAAGCAATTTACTTTTAGACTTTGTGCTGTTATAGCTTGTGTCATTTTAAGAGATTTTTCTTATGTCTGTCTTCTGAATGCATTCTTGTCTAGTTAATGAAATAAGCAGAACTTGTGGAAGTAATCAAGAAGGTGTCCTGAAGCCAATTGTGGGAAGACTTTGTGCTGTTTACAATTGCCTTTAGTGTGTTTGTCTATTTTTTATTCCTATGTAAAGGACCTTGGGATGACTTTGTGCCCTAATTGTCCTTCATATTTCACTATTGGGTAGTCGAGGTGGAGACTTTGTACAACACCTCAGTCTGTTGGTTACTACGCCCTTGTTACCAATTACTTGTTTCCTACTTGAAAGAACTCTTGCTGTTTCTTGCCAGACCACTTCTAAAAAAAGAGAAGTGCCTTCAATGTCTTCACTAGGATTTCTCTTTTGCTTTTGAACATCATCTCTGAAAAAATAGAGATGGATGGTGTTATCCTACCCTTGAGTGTTATTTTCTACACACACACACACACACACACACACACACACAATATATATATATATATATATATATATATATATATATATATATATAGCTCCTCATAGTTATAAGGGAACCTTCCCTTGATGAGAGGAGAGATTTGTCCCCTTTTGATGTGGTAAATCCACACATCTAGATGACCAATCTCCCTATGTTGTGGTTGAAGAGACCTATTTTGCTCATCAATTAGCTGGTGATAAAATATTCACCCAACAGTTTTTGGCAACTCCACTAGGGAAGAACAAACAGTTTGAAGCCTCAAGCTTCAAGCTAAAGCAGGACCAGTTCTTTCTAATTTTTATTCTACAATCTAGCAACTCCATGCTATACAAGAAGCCAGAGAACCCAAGGTGTTGTTGACCTAGTTTTTGAGTTGGTGCAGCAAGGCAATTTTGATTTATTTCCTCCACAACCTCACCTTCAATGAACTAAGAGTCTCCCTCCTACCAATACCAGGTCACTAATACAAGGCAGAACTTCTTTTTCTATTGTTAATTGAGCTTTATTCGTACATACCCCACCAAGATTTGTTAGCCCCCCTTTCCATAGCCATATAATGGAAGTTCAGGGTCCCTGGGGTAACTTTTTGGCCCACTCAATCTAACTCCACCCCTACATGAGCTACCACGCAGTTTAAGGAAGAATTTCCCTAAATTCTTTGGTGATGGGAGAGTTCACCCTGATGAACACATTACAGCGTTCATCATAGCCTACTGTGTGATAGGCGTAGAGTATGAGGACGTAGTAGTCAGGCTATTTGTAGAAACACTACAAGGCACTGCTACAAATTGGTTCCACCATCTGCAAGCTCGATCAGTGACTGACTAGGACACTCTCAAAGCCAAATTCAAAGCCAAGTTCAATCCTGCAGAAGATGCACATGCCCTGCTAGCCCATCTCACACAGATGAAGAAAGAGCCTCATGAACCTATGAGGGACTTCATAGCCAAGTTTGACAAGCTAAAAAATAGGATTCCTACCATTGCTCAGCCAACACCTGAGAATCTTAAATATTTCTTCATCAACTCACAGTTGCCTGAAGTGAGTTTCTTGTTGAGATGGGCTGGCCACATAGACCTTACTACTGCTCAAGATTTGGCCACTGAGGTGGAAGATGATCTCATCTTGGCAGAGAAGATAAGAAGAGATCCTAACAGAAACAAATCTTCTTCATCTTCTGAGAATTCATCTACATGCACCACTGATCAAACAGTGAAAAAACTTGCAAATGAACTACTAGCCTTGAAAAGAAAAGTGGCCCAAGGTATGTCTGCTCCTCCTTATCAGGATATGCCAAGGAAGACATTTCAGAACCAACCATATCAAGGCAATGCTGCCAGAAGTCAAGGGCAACCAAATCATTTGCCTCTCCCATAGGGGAAACTTGCCATTGAAGTAGCACCACCCAACTTAGTAGATAGATATCTAGAAATAGAACATGATTTCTCTTTCCAACCTAAGTTTGATCAAGAAAATGATGCTGATCTCTTTGTAGCAGACCAGAAAGAATTAGCTGGCGACTCCAACATTGGTTTCCAAAATTACCAAGATGAACCCAGAAGTGAAAGTAAAGCAGTTGAGGGATCATATGCTGTGTTCATCCAGTCTAAGAATTAGTTAGCCCAGTAAGCTGATAAAAAAAAATAGAGGAGCGACCTTAACCTTAATTTCAATTGCTAAATGAGGAACTTCTTTGACTTTCCAGCCAAAGGACTTAGTGATTGCTAAAAAAGTAAGTACCCTAAAAAAATTTTCACCTTCAACTTCAATTTGGTAGACTAGTCCTCTCCCTCCCAAAAACCAAAAGGATGAACTCCCATCCTCTGTTCCTAGTTCGTTTCAGACATTTGACATAATTGACCATGTAAAGAAAACCAAAATTCAAATGTCTGAATTTGAATTCCTGCAATCCAACCCTCAGTAGTTGGACAGGTTGGTTGAGTGTGTGAAGAATAAAGTCATCCCTGTAGGACAAGATGTTAAGAAGGTAACTCATGATCCCCCAAGGAATATGTCCATCCCAAACAATCTTGTCATTACTCCTCCTGCTGCCCCTGGGAAAATAGAGCCTTTCTATGTTTCCCTTTTGATAAATGGTCACAAGCTGAGCAATTGCATCATTGATTCCAGAGCTTTAGATAATGTCATACCTACCAAAGTGGTAGAATCTCTTGGTCTCACATTGACTAAGACATTTAGGAGATGTTTCTCCATGGAGAACAAACATATGCCACTGCTGGCACAAATTAAGGATGCCTAATTTGTATTTGCTGTCTTTCCAAAAAAGAGAATCAAGATGACAGTCTTAGTGGCCGACGTTCGAACCTCATACAACATCCTTCTTGGGCAAAATTTCTGTAAGGATGTTGGAGGAGAATTGAGCATAAACCTGTCTGAGGTGAGGATCCCTGTCAAAGGCATTATGCAGAGGCTACTTCCTGAAAAGGAGGCAAAATATGTTGTCACCCAAACATTGGTCCCTAAATCTCAAATTTTATTTGAGTCTTCAAGTAGGGGTAACTATTTTTTGTCTACTGAAGACGTTCTTGTTACAATAGATGAAAGTCTTGTAGGTGGAAATCCAATAATTGGTTCAGATAAAATAGTAGAAGGCATGAGAGAACACAATGTAAGCCCAAAGGAACTCTCCTCTCCAAACAAAGGAAAATTTGAGAAAGGAGTAGTTTTTGATGATGTTTAGATCCTGGAATTCGATGGAAGTAATTCCTCTACCAGTGCTGGAGTCAAGATTGTGTTGATATCTTCTCAAGGAGATATTTTTTCTTCCTTATATAAGTTGCGGTTCAGCAACACTAATAACACTATCGAGTATGAATCTCTGTTACTCGGGTTGAAGGCTGCTCAAGACAGAGGTGTTAAACTCCTTCATGTTAAAGGAGATGCTGCACTGATGGTTTGTTAGGTAAGGAACCTATGTTAAACCAAGAACAAAAGATTATGCCACTACTGTAATCTGATATGGGACTATATTGAAAGTTTTGAAGCTTTCAATATTTTTGCAGTGCCTAGAGAGCCTCATAATTATGCAAATTCATTGGCTATCCCTGCAACCTTCATGGTTTCTCACCCTCATTTCAAAGATAATAGGTACACTATCAAACTGGTCTTGTGACCATGTGTGCCTGACAAAGCTAACCATTGGTAGGTGTTTGATGCTGACAATCAAATCATGTGCTAGACTGAACTAGAAGAGTAACAAGCTATGGGAGTGGACCATACTACTACATGCTAAAGTTAGGAAAATGAAATCTTTGCCAAGAGAGCAAAGATTTATGGTTTTTAGATTGGAGACCACGCCTTGCCATGGGGAAAGAAGAGAGAACCAAAAGGAATGCACAAAAAATTTGATTCTTGGTGGAGAGTTCCATTCGCCCATCACCAATTCTAGGGAGAAAATGGTTTCTTACTAGTTTATCAGGATGGAATGCCATTTTCACTGTCTCACAATGGATGGCATATGAAGCGCTTCAATTCTTGAAGCGTCAGATAAGATCAACTGTACACATGTATATTTATATAGTCTTTAGTTCTATTTTGTGCTTTTCATTTTCATTTTTGGCACCTTTCATTTTTGGGTAGCATGACTCCATAGCCCAATGGCATACTTAAAGGCACTGGAGATTCTGGTTTCTACTCCCCTCAGCTGTTTTAAAATTTCAATTGAAGAAAGTTCCCCAACTGGAGCCAGCTATTGTTCCCAAAATCTGTCACTCATTTTTTGGGACAACATTTGAACTATTTTGGTCCTGCAGGCCAAAATTCCCTCTTCCCTTCTCAAAAATTATTTTGGGCATTCAAATTCTCCATTTTTCAAGCTTTTTCATCTAACGGACTCTATAGGCTCATTTCTATGGAATTTGTAGGCTGATTTCTATGGACTCTGCAGGCTCATTTCTACGAACTCTGTAGTTTGATTTCTACGAACTCCACAGGCTGATTTTTATGGACTCTACAAGAAAGGAACAAGTTTTCAACACTTAGGCAATTTCAAGACAGGTTCAACACCTTGGTTCAACAAAAAATGTTTATCGCCAAGCTTCAAACAAAGGATTGAACCATTGAACCATTGAACCCCGCTTCCAAAAAGTTCAAAGGTTCAACGACGTCAACAAGCTTAAAGAAGCTAAGCACTTCGGCAAAAGTTCAAAGTTTAACTGCTCTAGCAAGTTCAACAGCTTCAAAAGACTTAGTGAAAAGAAGAAGGCTTGAACCGTTGAACCGTTGAACCTTGAACTAAAATGGTTCAAAGGTTCAACGGGTTCAAAGGTTCAACACGGTTGGTTCAAGCGGTCAAGTGAATGAGTGGAACACAAGATTGAACTGTTGAACCAAAGTTGGTTCAATTGATCGGTTCAATTGGCCAGTTCAAAAGAGTGCCCCAAAGCGAAGAGACCAAGTGCCCTTGCGAAGGACACTTAGGAGCCAAAATGACCCTTGCAACTTTTTTGAAAGGCAATCTTGGAGATCAAATAGCCCTTGCAGAGGGCAGGCAATGAGCAAAATGGACCTTTCTCAAGACCTCGAAGGGTAGGTCACCTTCAGGAAGGATCAAATAAGAAAGCAAAGAAGTGAATGAACCAAAGACGTGATGGAACCAAGGAACCAAGGAGGCCACCCGAACTGTTGAAACAGTGGACCAATGATGTCCCCACATACATCAAATTTAGGGTAACAAAATGTCTGTTGATTTTTGAAAGTGGCGCAGAACTTGAAAATAAACTCAGTGACTAGATGAAGGGAGAGCCAAAAGGCCAGCAAAATGGGGAAAAGATAACCCAAGAGCTCAAATTGCAACAGGAAAAAGGGATTTCTAGAAATATATGCATAAGAGTTATTCCAGTAGGTGGAATAGTCCACCAAGTAGATATTTGATTTGGCAAACATTAAAGGCATGGCTTATTTTTTTCCATGAAGTAAAGGCAAAGTGGATAGCTATGTAGACATCAGGGGATAGACCAGATGACCCAAGCCTAGGAGAAGACATTTGAGATGAATTGACATGCCATAGTTAAGGCAGCCACCCTGTTCCATCATGGTCCCTTGACAAAATTGAAATGCATTTGAGGTATTGAATGTAGCGTGGGCCATTCCATGGAACAAAGTGCCAAGCCTTTCTTGGCTACTATATAATGCAATCTCTTATTTTATGCAAAAAGGATCTCTCTGTTATAAAAGCAAAACTCTACCAAAATTGAAAGGTGATTACTGAGACTTTGAGCTCAAATTGCTAATCATATTTCTTTATTTGAATGAAAAAGCAAGTTACTTTTAGACTTGTTGCTGTTATAGCTTGTGTCATTTTAGGAGATTATTCTTATATCTGTCTTTTGAATGCATTCTTGTCTAGTTAATGAAATAAGCAGAACTTGTGGAAGTAATCAGGAAGGTGTCTTGAAGCCAATTGTGGGAAGACTTTGTGCTATCTACATTTGCCTTTAGTGTGTTTGTCTATTTTATGTTCCTATGCAAATGACCTTGGGGTGACTTTGTGCCCTCATTGTCCTTCGTATTTCACTCTTGGGCAATCGAGGTGGAGACTTTGTGCTACACCTCAGTCTGTTGGTTACTACACCCTTGTTACCAGTTACTTGTTTTCTACCTGAAAGAACCCCTGTTGTTTCCTGCCAGACCACTTTTGAAAAAAGAGAAGTGCCTTCAGTGTCTTCACTAGGATTTCTCCTTTGCTTTTGAATATTATCTTTGAAAAAATAGAGATGGATGGTGTTATCCTACCCCTGAGTGTTATTTTTTGCATATATATATATAGTATATAGCTCCTCATAGTTATAAGGGAACCTCCCCTTGATGAGAGGAGAGATTTGTCCCCTTTTGATGTGGTAAACCCACACATATGGATGACCAATCTCCCTATGCTGTGGTTGAAGAGACCTATTTTGCTTATCAATTAGCTGGTGACAAAATATTCACCCAACAATTCCTATTCTAGATGGTGTTTTTGAAAATATGGTGTGGCTCAATAAAATTTTGGAAGCTCAGCTTTGAGCAGAAGAGCTTCACTGTCAACAATTGGCTGATACAACCCTTTTAATTAAAGACTTCATTGAGCACGTGAAGGCATTCAAGGATGTCAAAGCTATGGAAGAGACAATAAGTAGGAATCGACAATAAATAAATTTTAACTTTGTGACACTCAGAGGACAGGTTGTAGGTGAGGTCACTGTGCTTGAGGATGTTTAGAAGGATGATTCCACATCCCTTAAATGTTTGGTCAATAAGGGAAGGGAGTGTCCTGACCAACCTGAGGAGACCAAAAAATTGAAAGTAGAAAATGAAGAAATAACAATGAAACTTCTCAACACCTTGTCACATTGGGAAGCTTTCAAGAGTCAAATCGAATAGGTTAGTCCTAAATTTTTGGTTGAAGCCAAAATAGATGCTTAGTTTGGGATAGAACAAATTTTTGCTAAGTCTTTTGATAATGACGTAGAACAAGCATGACACAAAAGGAGCACAGTGTGAAATTTATAAAACTAATTTTCAAAATTATCATAAGACTATTCCTAAGGAAATTGATGTTATGATTTATGTTGTTACTGAAGTGTGAAAATGAAGAATAAGGGCTAAAGAATCTACACCTATGAATGTTCCTAATTCACTTATTGGAGGCTCTAATTATACATTAGGTGGTGAGCCTATTGATCCTAATAATCCTTCTATATATGCACCTAACACCCCTCTTTAGGTTACTCCAATTATTTCTAGACAACCTAGCACATATTTTTTTCCTTCTATTGCTAATATATAATCTTGTCCTACTCCTAATGCTTTATGTTTTGGTTTTGGTCTTAATCAAAATTCTAAAACTTATAGTCCTATCAAAGATAATAACACACTGGTTCATACATGTGCAACTACATCTATGATGCTTACTTTTAACAATCTATATAAGACATGCAAGGTTAAATTAGATAAATTGCCAAAGGATCTCAAAAGTATAACCATGTAGATGCTTTTAAAGATAAATCACACAACCCACTAACTCATGAGGTCTTCTCTTAACCTTTTCCTACTGAATTTATAGTGCATAATTTTGAATTATACAACAATAAGAGAGATTCGTCACATCACATTAGATATTTATTTGCATCATGCTTTGGTTTTGTTCAGGATGATCTATTAATGACCAAGCTCTTTCCCATAAGTATAAATAAATATGCTTTATGTTGGTTTTATGTCTTACTTATAGGTTCCATGAATCGATATAATGATTTGATCATTTTTTTTAGCTCACCTTTTTATAAATATTAGCCACAAGGTCACATTTTTTCAACATGCTAGAATCTAACAAAGACCTAATGAGAATGCTAATATATTCTTCGATTTAAGACTATATTTTTAAAAAAATGTCTCAGAAAATAAATGATAGCGAGTTACAAAGCATTTTATCCAATAGTTTATTTTAACCTCTCAAAGACAAAGTTATGTTTAACACTTACCAATTTTTTGATGAGCTTTTCCACATGGTTCACAACTTTGAGATTAATCTTTTAGATGTTAATATGCTAAAATATGGGTCTAACACACCTTCCCCTACCAACAATTCCAAATATCATGAAATAAATGTTGCCAAAGATTGATTTAAATGTTGAATATAAGAAATAAAAAAATTTAAAGAACAAAGTTACCACAAAGTTGAGGTGAGAGATTTGACAAGTGAGAAAACCATCAAATGAATCAAAAATAAAAAATATAATTATAAGTCTTGCAACAATGAATTTCTAAATACATAACATGTAGAATCTAAGATAGAGAATGACTTTAAGCCAAAAGATCATCTCAAGGATGTAAGAGCGAGAAAGTGCAACAAGGTTGTAGAGCTAAAAAATACAAGAGAGGAGAAAAAAAGCTCAATAAATAGAGCTAGAAGGAAGAATGAGTTACATGTGCAAGCTTCAACATGTGTGTCAAGTGTTCTAATCCATTTACAAGTGAGGATGATGTGTGTGACATGTGGGTGGAGAATTTATTCGTGCGAGTAACTCCCAAATCCTATAAGTGGATAAGAGAAGTGAGTGACACTTCAAAATACTAGAATAAAATACATTTATAAATATAATAAATGCACATACATAAGACTTAAGACAAGCCTAAAACCTATAAGAATTACTTAAATAAGGTTAATTCTCCAACACTCTCCATTACAATTAATTTGAGGTTACAAAAGTTGAGAAAATCTTGTACAAACAAGGAAGGGAGTTGAAATTACATTAATCTCCCTCTTAATATAAACTTCTTTCAAGAGGAATTACAATAATTTGAAGAAGATAAGGTTTCGTTAAAAGTCATAAGGATGAAAATGTGATCACCAAGAATCTCCAAAAATCCTCTTCGAATAATGTGGTCGATATGCAATAGAACAAAGACCAATAAAAAGGAGAAATGATCCACAAAACCTTACAAAACAAACAAGCTAACACCAATATTTCAAATTAAGTAACTAATATACCAAAAATATGATCTACATACATAATGTAATAAAAATAGATATACAACTAGAAAAATTCAAGTTAAAGATAACTTCCATCATAAAGTACAAAATCTTATATGAAAAAAGTTAGTCAATATAATCAAATCATATATTGTGTACAACAAAAAATAAGGAATGCATAATAAAAGTTTGAGTTTAATTAAAATAGAGACAAAAAAGATGTGTCACTTGTAAAAGATATAGAAGAAATACAAGAAGCATCACATGAAGACACATCAAAGTCTTTAGAAGATTCATTATTTTTAGGAATTCAAATAGTGTTAACCTTTGAAGAAGGTGATTTAGTTATTTTTTAACAATGCAAAGTGTCATGAGTGTATTTACCACAAGATTTGCATGGATGCAATTTCTAATAGTTAGAGATATGATGTCCACTTTTTTCACAATGTGCAAAAAGTTAAAAAAATTTAAACATAACATAAGGATTACAAGTAATATAATCAAAATAAGTTTTATTATACATCCTTCGGGGAGGATAATAAGATGTCAAATTTTCATGAGAAATAACTGATTTATTAAAATCGAGACTTTTACAATTTACATTAGTTTTAAGTAAAATAGGTTCAAGTATATCAGTTTTGCACTTACCAAGACCACCACTAACGTACCCTATGGAGTGCATTATTTTTAAGCCAGGGTTAGTTGAAGGACCATTCAAAAGAGTGCAAATTGATTTAGGGGCATAATGAAGTTCAACATTAGATTTATTAATATGTGAAAAAAATATAAATTTAAGATTTAACATGTTGAAGAAAGATTACATAGTTGTCATTTGATCAATAAAGAAGGCATTTAAAACATTTAAAGTGTCGTGTTGACATGCAATTTAATACTTAAGTGGAATAATCTCATCATTTTTTGAAACAAGTTGATGTGCTATGTCTTTAAATATTAAAGAAGGCTAATTTGAAAGCCATTTAATAGCAAAAGATTGAGATAACACTTAAAAAATGAATTTACTTTGCAAAAGATTTCATATGAAGCATTGAATCTTATCAAGACATCGAGTAATGCTAAATAAAAAAACATGATAAGACCTTAGAGTTCGGCATAACAAGAAAAGAAACTTAATATATCATGAATCCACCAAATTAAGAATGTAACAAATTTAAGCATTACAAGTGTAAATGTTAAACAAACTATAAATAATACGTTAGATTTTGGCTAAGATGAATACATAAGGCTCTTACCAATGCCTTAAAGTTATCTCAAATTTAACTTGTAAATGTAAGTCCACACCAAAATTTCAAATGTTAATGAATTTTAGTGTTTCAAATATATAGACTTATATATAAAAAAACTAAATGATTTTAAACTACTTTGGATTAAAAAAACTAAATTGCTTGCTCCTTTTTTTTATTTTATGAAATAAACAATACCATTAAACTCATTATACTCACACATAATGAAAGTTTTTATTTTTATTTTATTTTTTGATTTTGAAAGTGTTAAAAAGATAACAATTACGTATAAAAGGCTTAATCTAAGACAAATGAAATCAAGATTAAACAATACACTATGTAAAGCATTGTTTTTGTTTTTTGTTTTTTTTTCAAAATTATTTTCAATTTACTTGTTATTCAATATTGAAAGGTAATATCAATCTAAAATAAATCTTTGTTTCAGTTGTGTTGAATTTTTTTTGTCGTAGCTTTTCCGATTTCTATAGTCTCTTTCATTCAGCTTCTTACTTGGCTTTCAAGCTAAGTTTTTTTTCTTTCTTTCACTCATAGAAGTTTCTTCATGTTTTTGTTGATATAATATTGTTTTTCATATTGATATTATTCCATGTATTCATATTGTTCACCATATCAATAAGTCTTCTTATTGTTGAGCACATCATTCCCTCTTTTCTGAGTATGCTTCGCCTTTGGTTACTGTTGTTAATCAATTTTTTTAATCTTCTTAACTTTCTATTTTGTTGTGTAATCCTTTTATCTATCATTTTTTTTTGCTCTTAAGAGTGTTTAACTCTGAGTTGCAGTGCTACACAATCCTGAACGTGAGCATTCAGTGCATTAACAACTGTTTTGATTGTTTAGCTTGAGAGATATTCATTTTGCCTTCTCAATCTTTAGTTTTTAAGTTGTTTGTTCAACTTTCTCTTTCCCTTATGCCTTTTTTTTTCTTTCTACGTTGAGTGTTTCAAACTCTAATAATTAAATTACATTTGTTTCTTTTTTAGGTTTAGAGTAACACTTCTCACCTCAATGTTATTTAAAATATCTTATCTTTAGCTTTGATACTATAAAATATATGTTGCCAAAGATCAATTTAAACATTGAATATAAGTAATGAAAAATTTTAAGGAGCAAAGTTATCACAAAGTTGAGGTGATGGGAAAACTATCGAACGAATTTAAAAAAAAAAAATGATTAGAAGCCTTGCAACAATGAATCTCAAAATACATAACATGTAGAAGCTAAGAGAGAATGACCTAAAACCAAAAGATAATCTCAAGGATGCAAGAGCAAGAAAGTGCAACAAACTTGTAGAGCTAAAAAAGGTAAGAAGAGAGAAGGAGAAGAGCTCAATACATAGAGCTAGAAGGAAGAAGGATTTACATGTGCAAGTTTCAGTATCTATGCCAAGTCTCTTAATATTCTTACATGTGAGGAGGATGTGTGTGACATGTGGGTGAAAGAGTTAGTTGTGCAAGTAACTCCCAAAACTAACAAGTGGAAAAGAGAAGTGAGTGAAACCTGAAAAGACTAGAATAAAATATATTTATAAATATAATAAATACACACACATAAAACTTAAGATAAGCCTAAAACCTATAGTAAATACCAAAATAAGGTTTATTTTCCAATATATAAAGGTAAAAAAACATTCAAAGATAAATTTTTTATATAAAAATGAGGCAAAAAATGTAAAAATATTTTCAAAACCACTTAACAGGCTAGTCTTCCACTTTCTATAGAGTGTAGGCAATTTGCAAGATTCCCTGACTCTCCTCACCAAGTGCTTAAAAGGTTTTTTGAATGCGTCACAATATCTTTAGATTTATAATGTGAGTTGGATACATCTCCACATTTTCCTAGAGGATATGATATAAACCAATATTTTGACTACCATAGAGCTTCAAGACATTCTACCAATCAATGTTATTCATCGAAACATAAGATACAAGATATAATTAATAGTAATATTATTCAAGTGAAAGGTCATAATATAAAATTAAATGAATTTGTCTCCATGCCCAATCAATGATTGTAAATATTCAATAGTCCACTCCTGAACCATGATACTAATAAACAAAACAATGTTCACATGGAGGTACCTATACATCAATAAATGATATGTAATGAGCATATCTTAGATGATATTATTGGTATGGTTACTAGTTTATGAAAGAGAGATCCAACTATCACATTTTATGACCATAATATTCCAAAATATAACACTAATAATGGTCCACTTTATATGAATCCTTTTGTCAATTCACATTCTACGATTACACATGGCATCATGATAAACAATGGTTTAATCCAACATTTAATTACGATATCATTTATTAGTGGTATAGTGTATACTTAGTGAGACTTAGCATAACTATGGTACTTAATATTTATGATGGTCTTACATGGGCAGCGATTGATGGTATTATAGTACTAGTCATTGTAGGGCGTAAGACACTATTTGTATGGTTTTATGTATTATTGGATTATGAGACTTATGATCTATTACTTGGAAACCCATGGTTGAATCAAATGAAAATAATCCCATCCAAATTACATAAATATCTCAAGTTTTTCATGATAACAAAGTATATATTATTCATGGCACACATTTTGAGTTAACCATCCCACATCAGAAATAATGTGAGATGTTACCTAAAGTGATTCCTAAAAAAAAAATCATTAAACGTCATGTAGTATATGGTGTAGTTTCACCACCTAAAATGATGGTTCCTAAAATTATCACATCTACATTTTTGATTTCTTGAGTTATGACTCCTAGAGTTGCACCATCGAGAGATACAATACCTAGTCATACATGTCATAGGATAATAATATCAGAACTTGTTTCATATTGCTTTATCTGAATTTGAATTAATGTAATATTAATCATAATCCATATAAATTAGAATATACTAAATCAAAATATTGTAAATACAGTCTTAAACAATAAAATTGAAAATAAGTGATTGAAAAGGACAAATCAAAAAAGAAATGAACAAGGTTAAACTATGCAAAAGAGAGGTATACTTAGCTTTTGGAGTCATCAGGAGACTACACCAGAAATAGAATGCAAAAATATGAATAATACAGAAGATCCAGAAGCATGTTGGAAGTGAACCCTAAGTGCCCTCGAGGACATGAACTCCCAGTAGGACAAAAGCGACTGTTATTGGTGTCTTGTTAGTCGATATTATATTCATGTATAAAATTTAAACTTTAAGCACAATTATGTGCAACCATGAAAATTAGGTATTATTGCACTGATTTAATCATTGAAAATTATGTAGATACTTTTATGTGCCTTCTTGAAGTTGAAAACCCTAGCTTTGTGTCACAAGGAGATAAAATAATGTGTGAAGGAGAAAAATGGGTTAGTGATTGGAGTTATGCTAGATCTCAAAACCCTATTGTGCTAAGTACTGCCTATATACCAATAATCCAAAAAGGGATCAAACCTCCATGTAGTTCTCCCACCTAAGTGTTTTATGTAATTATGCTCCTTTGACTATGTGAGTGCATCTAGAATTGGACTGAATACTTGATCATGCTTGACAGGGCTACATAAAAATGAATTTGGACTTGGTTCATGGCTACTTGATGTTATTAGAAATTTATTTGGGAATAATATGGAAATTTTATTCAATGTGTAATTACATAAGTCAGTTATCATGATAAAATTTATAAGCTTGCCTACATCCTCTTAATTAATGAATTGATTTTGATTTTGTAGTGACTGAAGAGAGAAAAAAACCCATTGGGGAATCTAGAAATATTTAGGAAGAAACCCGATGATGCTTTTCTTTTTGAAAATTTAGATGTTTTCATGGGAGGACATGATCGATAGACAAGATATGAACACAAGTTGTTCCTGTCCTATTGGGCATTCTTGTCCCTTCAGAAAAGGTACTAGTTTTTGGGTTTGAGTCATAACATACAAATGCATAAAGGTGTTTTCAACAATTATATCATTTCTGTAGGTGATAATAGAGGTAGTTTTAGTGAAATAATGTCTTCTTTTTTTCTTAGGAGAGGCCAAGTTGGCAAAGTAAGTGTCAATTATCTGTATATGCTAATTAATGGTAAAAAGGGATAAAATATATGTGACCAATTATTTGTGATTAAATTTAGGTTATGTTTTAATTATTTAGGATTATGGAGTTTAATCCCTAGGTTGTTAAAGTGTCTAAATGTATTAAATCATGGTAATAATATACAATAAATATAACCATTGATTTGTTACATAATTTACTAGCTTTGACCTTTCTAAAAATAGTAATAAATAGTGCAAGTAAGAACTTAGCTAGAAAATAACTGAGATGAATGATTTAGATGCTAGAAACTTGTTAGGTTGTGGAGCTAAAAGCTTCACTGATGCAGACATGGAGGAGGTTGCAGGTTGAGTTGCTAAGTGTCAGAAGTCTTTGGCGTTGGTCTGGCCAGCCGACGTCGGCAGGTAGAAGACAGGAAGGCAACTGACGTCGGTCATGGATCGGCCGGCGTCGGCGACCCCCAGGCGGACAGGGACTGACGTCGGTCGCCTGTGTGGTTCAACTGCGAGCTTATTACGGGCAGTTAGCTAACGAACCAAGTGTTTGCATGAAGAGATCTATTTTTAGACTGAGAGTTGCGGATCTAATTATTGTAATTAGATGTCTAATTATTGTTTGGATGAGATTTATATAATAGACTCATGGTTGCATTGGAAAAGTGTTCTAGTTTGAGTTGAGCAAAGTTTGTTCCTTCTGTGTGTGAGGTGAGCAAGGGTGTTCCTCCTAGTTCCACAGTACCAGGTAGGTGCTGGTTTTGGAGAGTCAGCAGGATTCTTCAGGTGTGTAGGATCTTGGTCACAGTTGCATGGCCTATATAGGAGATCTACATGGTAAGTAAGATCATTGATCTGCAGGTGTATGTGTGTGCAAGGTCAAGGTTCACAAGGGAGCAGAACCGTGTTTGATTTGCAGGTGTGCAGGATCATATAGACAGCAACACAACAGGGAGCAGTATCAGGCAGGATCTACTTGGAGTACAGGTGTGTACTCGGATAGAGCAAAGAGGAAGGCAAGGGAGTTCCTTCCATAAGTATGGTCTGTTGAAGTGCAGGTTGTTGCAGGTTCATGGGAGATCTACTTGAAGTACCTTGAGTACTTGTGGAGTACGTGGAGTACTTGTGGTGTGCGTGGAGCACGGGAGGTGAACACCAACTCTGTATTTGAGTTGTGTGTTGGGACCTGAGAGGGAGAGCTTTGGGGAGAAGATTTACTGTTCACTTGAGGTGTGTGAAACCTCTGTAAGGTGGTGGAGAAGAAGTGGCATCTTCTTTATTGTATTCTTTTCTGTATAAAGTGTTAATACAAGTTGTGTATTTTCTCTCATATCTTGTGTTATTCTGAATTCTAGTTACTTGGTGAATCTGGTTAATTTCCACATATTAAGTTGCTTGGTTTGGTAATCATATTGTGCTCTTTTGGTGGAGCAAGATCCTGACAAGTGGTATCAGAGCTTTTGGTTGGGATACTAACAAATTGGTTTAGATTTGGGTAGTGTGTTTTGATTACAGGTCACTCTCAGGGGTTTCTGATTGAGTGGAAGTAGAGGGGTTTATGTAATTATGCTCCTTTGACTATGTGAGTGCATCTAGAATTGGACTAAATACTTGATCATGCTTGACAGGGCTACATAAAAATGAATTTGGACTTGGTTCATGGCTACTTGATGTTATTAGAAATTTATTTGGGAATAATATGGAAATTTTATTCAATGTGTAATTACATAAGTCAGTTATCATGATAAAATTTATAAGCTTGCCTACATCCTCTTAATTAATGAATTGATTTTGATTTTGTAGTGACTGAAGAGAGAAAAAAACCCATTGGGGAATCTAGAAATATTTAGGAAGAAACCCGATGATGCTTTTCTTTTTGAAAATTTAGATTTTTTCATGGGAGGACATGATCGATAGACAAGATATGAACACAAGTTGTTCCTGTCCTATTGGGCATTCTTGTCCCTTCAGAAAAGGTACTAGTTTTTGGGTTTGAGTCATAACATACAAATGCATAAAGGTGTTTTCAACAATTATATCATTTCTGTAGGTGATAATAGAGGTAGTTTTAGTGAAATAATGTCTTCTTTTTTTCTTAGGAGAGGCCAAGTTGGCAAAGTAAGTGTCAATTATCTGTATATGCTAATTAATGGTAAAAAGGGATAAAATATATGTGACCAATTATTTGTGATTAAATTTAAGTTATGTTTTAATTATTTAGGATTATGGAGTTTAATCCCTAGGTTGTTAAAGTGTCTAAATGTATTAAATCATGGTAATAATATACAATAAATATAACCATTGATTTGTTACATAATTTACTAGCTTTGACCTTTCTAAAAATAGTAATAAATAGTGCAAGTAAGAACTTAGCTAGAAAATAACTGAGATGAATGATTTAGATGCTAGAAACTAAGGTAAAAGCTGGTATGAGTGTCATAAATAGGATCCTAGTTTTATAACTTCTCCTAAATAATAGTGCCCTAATTGGAAAGTGGTACTATTATTAAAAATGTGGCAGTAGTATCATTATATTGGTAGTAGTGTCCTCTGTGTAGGACTATCTTGAACTTATAGGTGCACTTATGTCTGGATATTTGAGGTCTGTTCCTACATGTATGAGTTCTTAAACCTTATATATTGTCTATAATGATTGATTTTGTGATCTAAACCTAATCCTCCATGTTGCTAGGGTATTTAGTTGATACAAGATGAAAAAATATGTTTGTTAGTGGGGTAGGCTAGACATCCTCAACACCTCACTGTGATGAGAGTTGTCTACATACTAATACTCTAAGGAGGGATCAAGATCGATGTAGTTACCTTACATAAGTGCTAGTGCAAGTGCAAGTGAATATAGTATGATAGTGGCCTTGAGTGCCTTGAATGTGCTTGAGACTATTACAGATAGTAGTATGCAGAAGTAGGGAAAAATAGAGATTGATAACATTAATTGTGTATAAATTGTTATAAATTTGAATGTTTATTTTTCATCTAATTTCCATCTAGTGGTTAGAGGGCTAAAATTCATGTATTTACACTATTCTAGTGCTTGTGCAAGTGCTAAAATAGGTCTAGGTTGACCCTAGGAGGTTCTAGATTTGAAAATATATTTGTTTGTGAAAAAGATAAGGAAATGGCATTAGCTCCATGTGGTGCTAGTGTCCTTATTATGGTGATAGTGTCCAAATGTAATAAAACTAGGCATGAAGGGCCAAGATCAAGAAATGAGGGTCTAGGACTACTTTAGGGATGATTAGGGATGCCTATGGCCCTCACGAAGGCTAGATAAGTGTGATAATAGGCTCTATGATAGGTATAGGGATATACTAGGGATAATTAGCCTCAAGTAGTACTCTTAGAACTCAAATATCACTTTTAGGTGATTACATCCCCCCTTTATTCTATAAATGCAATAAATCAAAATGACTAGGATAAAAGAAAAATAAGCCTGCCTGGACTTACCTAAGAGGTGAAGCTAGGTTTGAGTATGTGAATCATGCTCCAATGCATGTATTGTAATTTAAACATGCATAAATCATTCCTTACTTAAGAGATATCAAAAAAAAAAACTACATTGAGTAAAGAAGTAAAATTGGGTAAAGAGATAAGAGAGAGGCAAGAAACAAGTACACGTCATTAGGTATGTAAACCAATGCATAAACCTAGTGACAACTTATGTATGTGTGTGTATATATTGATAAATCAATGAATATCTTGGACTAAGCTGGTGGCTTACTCAGTCTCATTCATTCAATGAATTCAGTTTTGAGTCCATCATTGCCCACCCTTGTTTGGTGAATCATGTCATGTGAATAACTTGGATTGGACTATTGGTGTGTCCAACCCTTTCATGTAGGTGGCTCAAAAACTCAAGTAGGCTATGATTCCATAATTACCCACCCATGTGTAGTAGATGCATATGAAATTTAAATTGCGTGATGTAACTGTAAATGTCTAACTAGGTATGTAAGGTCTATAGGTACTCAAGTACATTAGGCAGCTCCAGGTCACTCGAGAATGCCAACCATTGTAGATGAATTAAACATAAAACTAGTGTGAAAACTATAATATGATGTCAAATTTATACAATGTATAAAATGACATGAAATTTTTCATTCCATCTGATCAACTGGTGTATAAATGAGCATATGAAAATAAAATGCCGAGCACATGCCCCTAAATTTGATATTTTAATATATGGATTCTAGACTAAATTATAATAATCTCTATCTAGATATTTGAACTGAATATGGTAATTTCCATGCCACACATGATAACCCCAGTCTAATCAAAATTTATTAATTTAAGCTAAATTGATATAAATCTAAATAAAACTAATTGATTTGTAACTAAATTTATGCAAACCTCTACTGCACCTACTGTACTTTTCTAGACAATCTAGGTTTTCTAAAACTAAGGCTACTAAATAGTAGTGACATGTCTTGGATAGTAGTGCCATTATTGGATATGTGGTGCTAGTGTCCCAATTATCCTTTTGGTCTGATTTTTATGCAATTACGCTAATCTTTGTGTCACTATTTTTCCATTATGTTTTCCTGAGTTTGATTTTTTATAATCTAAGCATGTGTCCTAAAAATGTACTTTGAATACATTATAAGAGCTTGATATATGTGACAAACCCCTATGAATTCCCATTATTTTTAGGGGAGTTTTTGAACCTATGCAATAACTATTCTCAAAATAAAAAACTCTGTAAGATATGTGTTAGCTAGAGCATATATGATAAATGCATAATAATCTAATATAATGTACATACATAACATCAAAATGTAATATAATCTGAGTCTAAGTTTGTAATGTAAGATGTATGTCATGTCTATCATTCACAAGGGTGTCAAGATAGATATAACAATGTATGTAATAGTAAATTTGAGTAAAAATTGAGTAGTTACCTAGGGGGATAGGGAATGATGTCCATCACAACACCTAAGTAGGAAGGGGAGATGCATGAGGTCTATCATAACATCTAAAATTGGAGTGTGTAACAAGTAAGAGATAAGTTTCATGGCCATGACACATACAAGAAAGCATACATATAAAACATATGAGGCACGAAAAGTATGCCAAGGGGCCACACTATAAGGGACATGGGCACATGTCACTAAATCTGATAAAACAAGACATATAAGGACATGCTCAAATGTACACATACGCAAGTAAGAAACAAGTTGGTTTAGAGACACATAGGACATGTTCAAATTTCCTCAAACACAATCAGGAAAGCACACACAAAGACATGGGCACATATCCAAAGCATACATACTATGAAATATAAGTGGCATAGAGCCAAAGATGAATGGCATATTCAAATTCCCTCAAATAAAATAATCATATAGATACAATCAATTATAAATTAAGAAATATACAAATGAAAATATGCATGAATATGTATTACAAATCTATGTAAGATCTAGGATGTACATATGTTGAGTCTAAAGTAGTAATAACTCAAATTTTTTTTGAGTGATCCAGAACCTGGTCAATCACATTTATTGTAAGTGGACAATCGAGTGGTTATAAGTCTAGCATGATCAATATCAAGATATAACAATGCTAAATCTGTGATATAGAGTATAGAAAGATAGAAACTAGCAATCAAAATTGTGTATAGGGTGCCCCCAAGAGGGTGAATGTGTCAAATAAAGAACCCATGTATCTGTGTAGATGCCTCCAATGGGTAGATAATAACAAATCTAGATCGATGTAGTGGACGTGAATCCTATAGCAATCTATGATCACTTGACAAGAACAAGTGAAACATGTATGTATGATAAAATTGACTATACTAAGATAACTAACATATGTAGTACCTGGCAAATATAAAAAGTGTAAACATGGTAATGCATATAATCTATAATTTGTATTTTTTGAGTAAATATTTGAAAGTTTTTGTGTTGTGTCATATTATATTATTTTTATATTTTTGGATATAATCTATGTAAAATAAACATGAAAATAAAACTATATACAAGGAGCAAGAGTGAATGAGACTATGTACAAGAAGGGAGGAACATACTAACCAATGAGTCTCATGGGAGACTCACTATCAATGTGGCCTATGTCAAATAAAAAAACACTAATTGTGCATGTTGTATGAAAAGGTAATTGAGGTCACAAAACCTAGTGTACTGAGTGATATATAGTTGGCACTGCCTGTGAAGTGGTGTTAGGAATTCATAAAGCTGACTAGGGTTTCTTGTGAACTATAAGGGTCTTAGGGAACCGTCTAGTAGAATATGTTGTAGCTAGCATGGGTGCCCTATGTTGAGAACCTTGCATTGGTGGCCCAACTACAATCTTTGATGTATTGATGGAAACTATTTTCAAAAATGTAACTAGTAGTTAGGATCTAGATGGTATTTTAGTATGATACACACTAATGATATTATGTATTGGGTGTGCATCCTTTGTACTAGTGTGATAGGATGGTGGTGGTGGATGTGCCTGATACATATACAAAACACCTGAAGTGCCACCCGTCGTATTAGTTGTATGTTTTGGAAATGGATCCAAGAATATTTTTAATGTCTTAGCTTCCATTTTCTGAACTTTAGGTACCTTTGTGGGTCTACCCACATCAATTATGTTGTCCTCTATCATATCCTATATATTATGTTTCAAGCTGATGCATTTATTTTTAGTATGGCATAGTGTAATGTGATAGCCACATGATGCATTGGAATCATAGTTATTTGGAAGAGGTCATGTTGTATCAACCTATTTGATGGGAGGGAGAGATATGACATTGCATTCCAAGAGCTATTGTAAAACACGTGGCGATAATTCTAGAAGGTTGGTAAAAACTCTCTATGGAGGCACTGATAAAACCAAGTGAGGAGGTGGATCTACAGTTGCATTAAATGTGGCCTTTTGATCACTCTTGTTTTTAGTTGCCCTTAATTTGTGTGGATTCTTATTATAACTCTTAGTGGTTGATTATAATCCACTTGTATATTTTAATTTTCCTATAGAGAGAAGCTTTAATTCTCTTTATTTCATTATGTGGAATAAATTTTTGAACATTGAAAACTTCTTGAACAAGATAGCTTCATGAAATTTTGGTAGTAAAATCTATTTGAACATGTAGTGTATCTCTCTATCTACCATGGGGCTAGTCGTCTTTACTAATATAGGTTTATATCATAAGACATGTTCTAAAATAGGCTCATTGGATTTTTGCTTAAGTTGTGCCACTTGAGCATATGAGATCTTATCACTGATGTTAATAGAAAATTGTGCTAAAAATAAATCTGCCAATGGATTGAATGTGGTGATAGATTGATTTGGAAGATCATAGAACTAGTATAAGGCATAGTCCTTTATACTGCATGGGAACAACTAGAAAGGAACCAATCATTAGAAATGTAGTCCAAACATGCAATGTGAAAATCTCGTATATGGTGATTTGGGTCACCCTTACCATCATACAAAGTAAGCTTAGGTGCCATGATTTTGGATGGAAAAGGAGTTGCTATTATGTGATGTGCAAAAGGTGTATGTAAAATAACATGATAATATAAGGCATGTGATGTTAGAGTAGCTCTATTATTTAGATGTAACACTGTAGCCTACAAAGAATGAATCTCATTCATAAGGTATTGCATATCTAGAGAGGATGAACTAGCCATTAGAGGTGTCACCATTGTTGAAGGTTTTTGAGTTAGAATAGGTTGTTGTACACGCTGAGTTACCCCCAAAGTAAGTGCAACAATATTGTTATCTAGGGGAGTAGAATATTAACCATTATTTGATTTTATTTTTTATTTCCATTATGGCTTGAAAAATTTGTGCATGATCATGGGGCTGATACCAAATTCTATCTCTGAACTCTATAAAATCTCATCCTTATTAACAATAAGATTTTCATTGGTAAGTGGGGGGAGAGTGTCCTGATTCCCATCTTGTGTATTATATTGATCTTGATTATATTGCTCATCTTGTAATTTATGATTTGGATACGAAAGTGTGTCAGGCACAACTTTGCTAGATGTAGATACATATACATGGAAGACTTTATACACGTAATTTGATTTTCCAATAATGTGACCTTTTCACTTAATAACTTATTTTGATTCTATAATTATAATATTAGCTTGCTCATACTGATAATTAGATCCCTTAGAGTCCCACAACTATGAACCTTAGTTGATTTTAATTGAACATGTAGGCACACATCCTATAGGGGAGATGTGGAGGCATGGATAGGCTGAGTATGGGCATTAATAAAAATAATATATGTTGCATCATATTATGGAGGAGTGATAACATGGACCTTGTTAGAGGGAAATTAGTTATCACACTCATGGAGATGAGGAGGATAAGGAGATTCTTTCCTATGCATAATATATGTCATTGAAGCGTGAAACATGACTTTTTAGGGTATTAAATTTATGGATTGAGTCCAATAATCTATATTGTAATTGATCCCCTATGTATGTAAGGATTTGTTTCTTAATTAAATTTGACATAAGAGAACAATAACATGTTAGAGATAGAATTAAATATGACATATATTTTAACTGATATAAAACATTATGTATATATTTGTTTATGTCATCTTTGAATTCATTCGAAATGAAAGGAAACAAGCATGCAAAGTAAGCTAGAAATTTTTTTATTAAAAAGTGATAAACTTCATTTGTCATTATTATCATGATTATATGAAATAAAAATAAAAAAAATACAGGGATTTGAAATTTGAATGTGGGTCTTGGAAGGCTAGAAACATAAACCTTAGGGTTATCTAGGGTTAGGGTTTGTGTATTATTTGAAGTTGGCTTCACCTAATGTTTTAATTATTTAGGGTTATAGAGTTTAAGTGCTAGGTTGGTAAAGGGTATGATTATATTAAATCAAGGTAATAATATACAATAAATACAACCACTAATTTGTTACATAATTGATCAACTTTGACTTTTTTAAAAATAGTAATAAATAGTGCAAGTAAAACTTAGCTAGAAAATGATTGAGATGGATGATCTGGAGTATAGAAACTAAGGTAGAAGTTGGTATGAGTATCATAAATAGGATCCTAATGTCAGAACCCCTCTAATATAGTAGCACAATAATTGTCATTGACCTTTTTAAAAATATTAATAAATAATACAAGTAAGAACTTAGCTAGAATATAACTGAGACAAATGATCTAGAGTCTAGAAACTAAGGTAGAAGATGGTCTAATTATCACAAATAGGATCCTAATGTTAGAACCCCTCCTATATAGTAGTTCCCTAATTGGAAAATAGTTCCATTATTATAAATGTGGTGGTAATGTCCTTATATTGGTAGTAGTGTCCTTTGTGCAAGACCATCCTGATCTACTGGGTGAACTTGTGTCTAGATCTCTGAGGTCTATTCTTACATGCATGAGTTATGAAACCCTGTATATTGATTGTAATGATTGATTTTATGATAAAAACTTAATCCTCCATGTTTCTATGGAATTTGATTGATACAATATGAAAAAGTGTGTTTATTAATGGGGTAGGCTAGACATCCTTAACACCCTAATATGATGAGATTTTCCTACATACCAATACTCTGAGGAGGGATCAAATCTGATGTAGGTCTCCCCACCCAAGTGCTGGTGCAAGTGAAAATGAAGCTAGTATGATATTAGATTTGAGTTGCTTGAATGTTATTGAGATTTAAAATCTCAGTAATCTAAACTTAGGACTATTGTAGATGGTAGTATGTAGAAGTAGGGCAGAATAGGGATTGATAACCTTAATTTTGTATAACTTGTTCTAAGTTTGAATGTGTATTTTTCATCTAATTTCCATATAGTGTTTATAGGGATAAAATTCATGTATTTATTCTATTCTAGTGCTTGTGCAGGTGCTAAAAGAGGTCAATGTTGAACCTAAAAGGCTCTATATTTGAAAAGATATCCATTTGTGAAAAAGAGAGGGAAAGGACATTAGTGCTATTATTGGGACACTAGTGCCTTGTGGCGCTAGTGTCCTTATTATGGTGATTGTGTCTAAGTGGTAAAATACTAGGCACAAAGGGCCAAGATAAATAAATGAAGGTCTAAGACTACTTTAGGGATGACTAGGGACACCTGTGGCTTGCATGAAGGTTGGATAAGTGTGATAATAGGCTCCAAGATAGGTCTAAGGCTAAGCTAGGGATAGGTAGTCTGAAGTTTCACTCTTAGCACTCAAAATCAACTTTTAGGTGATTATAGATTATTACATTTGCCTCCCCTTTAGTATAGAAATGAAATTAATAGATTAAAGAAAAAGCCATACCTTAGTGTGTAAAACACACTTTGTCTTTAAGTTGCATACTTCAATCATGCAAGGCACCATAAAGTTTGGCAAACCCTAAAAAACACATGAAGTAGTTATATTGTTCCTTTGAAAATTAAAAATTCAAATTGGAATTTGAACATTTGAAACTTTAATTGAACTTTGTCAATTTGCAATTTGAAACGACATTTTCTAAATTGAAAATTGCTTATATTTGAATAATTTAAAAAAATAAAGGAGAATATGGAATGAATATACCTATATATATGACATCAATGATACTCTTTTTCACTTTGTTTGTTGATGATGATTCCTTGATGCATTGGAGAATTGGTGCTTCCCATGAAACACTTGGAGAAGATGGTTCCTTAGCCAAACCATTGGAGAGATTTGGGAGTGATCAAACCCCAACTTGTATTTTATCTTTTGAAGTGAATTTGTTGCTCATTGAAAAATGTTTAAACTTGTTTATTGGTGCCCATATTTGTAACCCCAAGTTGTAAATGGGTTGAAATCCTAATGGACTTGCACACATAATGCTGAAGTGCATGACCCCAAGTCAAACACTATGCAACTAAATTAAATCAACCACTGTAGATGGCTTGTAGTGTCTTGGTATATCATGATCACAAGAGAATGGAATACACCCATGCTCTTATCATGTTCCTAGATAAAAAAAGTGGCAAAAAAATATATCATTCCCCCATTTTAATTATAGAATTTGAAATTGTATGTAAATATTCCTTGAAATTGGAAGTAGGAGTGCATATGAAATATCATATGTTCCCATAATATGGGCCAATAATTGAATTTACAACTTGAAACTTTGAAACTATAATTACACTATGAAAATGACTTATCTCATGCATGAGAAGCCCACTAAAATCCCCTTTTTGAGGTGAGGGAATTTATTCCTGATAAATAACTCATATCAAAAGAAAAATTAACTTGAAACATTTATAGTAAGATGCTAGCATTGAAAATTGTAGCACATGGAAAAGTGTTAGCATAGTAAGATTTGAATTTTAAATAAGACTTAATAGGTAAGGCCTATAAATGTATCATTGAAGCTTATGAAATAAGTATGATATTATGTTAAAAGTCCATGATATTAATCATGGAACTTATCAATCTCTTAAATCTCAACAAGCACACACACAATAAACATAACTAATAAAAATTGACATCGATGGGCCAAAAGCCAAAAGCAAGGACATTATTAAATGTATTAAAGAACACACATAGACATAAGGAATGACATAAACAAGGAACATGGTAAAATGTCACACACACATAGGGTGGAGGGCCAAAGCAAGAAGATGTTTGAATGTCACACACCATACATAGGGATAAGTGCTTAAGTAAAGACATGTTTATATGTTGTACACCAGACATATGGCCAAGGGCCAAAGTAAGGACATGTACAAATGTCGTACACCACACATAGGGCTAAGGGAAAAATTAAGGACATGTCCAAATGTTGCATACCACACATAAGGCCAATGGCCAAAGCAAGGACATGTTAAAATATCGCACACCACACAAGATATCATAGAGATGCATCAAGTAAATAGTGTCACACAAGGGCCAAGGAATAATACAATATAAAAACAAAGGTGTAAAATACTATGTAAAAGTAAGAAACATAAATGGAACATAGAATTAACAAAATGAGTCTAAGTTATACATATGTTATGTGTATGTAATAAATTAAGATAAATCTACAACTTATCCTACCTAATATATCTAGACTTAGAGAAGGTAAATTAGCTAAAACTTATTGGCTACTTAGTTATGTTAGGCATGACCAATTGGATCTATTAAATGTAACTAGGAGATCACTTATCACATAACATCAATGTAGAGGGTTGCAAAACCTCTAGATAATCAATATAATGTAATAACCCTAATTAGGTCTCTTATCAATGGAATTAATCTAATCTAGTGTTAGAAAAGCTTGCAACACAAATAAAGGAGATGGTTAAAAAAAACTAAAAAGGTAAAGGATCCATGGTAGGAAATGAAGGCCTAGGTTAGCTAGGGTGGAAAATGATAACTTTAAATAACCCTATAGCCACATTAAGCATAAGTGTATATGAGATTCAAACAAGGAGTTATACATACATTCAAGCTATTAATTATGAAGTATCTATCTATCAAATGAAATAACTATGGCTAGAAATACTTATATTTAACAAAACATGTCAAGCCTCAATATCTCCCTTGGCCAATGGTGATTTGTAAGATATTAGTGTGGTTCTAAGTATCACAATGGTTGAAATTATCTCTAGGTTAAAAGGCTTATCCTAGTTTCATCCAAGACTCTAAAAGACAATCTATTTCTCTCAAAGATAATATCTAAGTAATGACTTCTCCAAATGAAGACTAAAGTAGAATTATGAGTAATAATAGTGAAAAAATGAATGTTCCTCGAGACTCATATTTATAGTGACAGATGATCCTAAACTCTTTCAAAACAAATTCCAACAATATCGTGCCCCTTGACATAGTTTAAAATTAAATATTTACCCTTGAACTAGGTCGACCTGGGCTAATTTATTTGCAAAACATGTGTTGTGACTTTCAGAATATGTTGACCCAAGCTGACCTAGTTTGAACTTTGGTTGGAAGCAAAATATACTACATCGACCTAAACTGAGATAGTCTAAAGATAGGTCTTGGTTTGGTTAGGGGATATTAGGAGGAATATTTCTTAGGGAATTAAGTCTGAGGAAGGGTAGTGGATATAGGTATGATAAATAAACAATAATGACTCTCACAAAGCAAATTTAGTGTTCCCACCCCTTTCTTGGTGCACCTTTTAGGGCATGCACTCAGAGAGATTGAAACACAATTGGTTGTGCAAGAGAGAAAATGTTAGTAAATGATAAAGTTTTAAAAATATTATGTGTATACATATGCCTCACTTGAAGTTCATCATGTGTCATCAGAGTGTAACATGGGATGGTGATTCAGAAAGAACATAGAAACACATTAACTAAGCTAACAAATTGTAGTAGAAAGCAAAAAATAAATGAAAGTAATTAATTTTGTAAATACATACCTTAACTTATCTTGTTGTTGTGGAATAGAAGCTGTGTAAAACAACTTAAGAAAGGTGTCCAGTGTGCAGAAAAATAGATGAACCTAAAAATAAGATAAAATTCAAACTTTTTGAAAAAATATGGTGTTAGAATTGAAAATTATATATTTTCTGTCAAGATTCTAAAGCTTATTTTAGTTTGTGAAAAGAATGTATAGAAACAAATTTATGAGGAAAACATGGAATTTCTAGGTAAATAATTGAAAATTTAAAAATTTGATTTTTTTATTATAAATTAGATCAATTACTATTTATTTGCACTTTTGCTATTTCTAGACATCAGAGCTCTATATATCCTAAGTGAGTAGAGAGAGATACAATGGCCTGAGCACAATGAGGTGGATGAGTTAGAGGACATATTGTAGTGACAACTAACATAGTCCAAGTATGGGGTGTATTTATTGATAATTTGTAACTTTTTGAAATTAAAATATACTAGATTAAAAAAAGTAGATATTGGGGGAAATTCATGTAGCAAAATTTACCCTAAAAAATGTAGTAATTTAGTATGAATTGTAATGGGAAATGGGTAGTAGACAAAATTTGATAAAATAGGTCAAAGGTATTTATGATAATTTAGTGAAAAATCATCATAGAAAGAATACGATATTGGCTAGGCCGATGTAGATGAAAACGGAGGATTTTCATGGCTAGCCATATCATTTATGGTGGTCGATATAGTTATATTTAGGGTAGCTAAGAACATAATTTATGGTTGATGGCATAGAAAATTAGTTGACATCATATACACTTGGCCAATGTAGTGTGTAGATAGGGCTGATATAGTATATAAAGGCCAATATAGTTTGAATTATGATAGTGCCAATGTCATCTAGTTACATGGTTGATAGTGTTTGAGTGTAATAAATGGATAATGAAGTATTATACATGGCTGATATAGTCAATAAGATGATAGAGGAACTAATGTAGTATTATATATGGCTGATGACATAGTTAATTTGATTTTTGTTTTTTCTTTCAAAATTTAATGTATGTTTTATGTCAATTTTGGTATAGATATATGATAGGCACTCTATTTTTTGGTGTTTTTTAGAGGCAACAAAGACTCTAGAGACTAGTGGATGTACTTTGGCTACTAGATATACTAGATAGATTGTCTACTGTGGATTGGGGTCATCTTACTACACTTGGTTTTGGTGGGCTCAATGAGATGCAATGTATCCCATTGAGAACTGAGTTAGTTTCCATGTTCCTAAGATCATGGGAGAGAATAAATGATACATTTCAATGGGTGGTGGATGTGGATACCATTGAGGTGGGTATTACCCTAGAGGATGTGCATGTATTGTTAATATTATCAATTACTGGCACACCAATGGTGTGTAATATTCCATATTGAAATGATGATGGGTGATCCTTAACATTGTGGGATACAAGCTTGGATAGATACGTCTAGCCTAGGTCGGTAGTCTATATTTTTGATGTGTATGTTTTAGTCATTATGGATATCCAGAAGGCCATTATTAGACTTGTGACAACTCGATTGATCTATCAGTTAGATGGGAAGGCCTCACTTTATATATTATATATTTGTGCCACTTGATTTTGGAGTAAGGCAAATTATATGACTTAGATTTTATGATTTGGGTGCATTTAGTGCATGATTTTTATAGCATTTTGTCTAGGTGTCAATAGACTATGGGGTCCCTTGTAATTTTTTCTAGTCATATTTATGGGAGATTTCCTATGTATAGGCCGATAAAATTACCTCATGTTGTGGATGATGCCCTCTTGTGCATGTGGAGGTGGACACATGACCATGTGGTCTATATTGTACCTCATATATAACATTGTAGAGTGTGATGTGGGGTGAGATTATTTGGTGATTATATTAGGGCAAAACATATAATTTATGGGCATGGTCAAGTAAATTTTAGGCATAAGGTTGAATGAGGATTATTGGATATTATCCTTGGTTGGTGGAGCTAAAGCCTATGCATCATGTATTAGGGTATTTTGGGTAACCGCATCTGATGGTTGATATCATGGTTCCTACATTTTGGTCCTAACATTCGAGGGAGGGGCATGGTGTGGGAGGTTTAGGGACATCAATAGAGGTTCCCATTATATGCCTCATTGAGCAAGGGGTTTTAGACAATGATGCTGGTCATAATGGGGAAATATATTACTACCTATTGTACCATAACAACATATACTGCAACCATCATCATAGCCATAGAGATAAAGATGAGCTCTAGTGTATCCATCAATATAAATATAGGCACAACCATAGCGAGATCCAATAACATAGCCTACATTGAGTTGGTCTATTTTGTGGTATATTCATAATGGAACATAACATGATTGTGTGATCTATCCTAGTTAGTATAGAAGTTTTGCACCACCACAGAGCCATACTCCTCATGTGGTACTTGGTGGCCAAGCAAATGGAGTGACTATTGGTGAGTAAGATGTGGTTTATTATGATATTATGTAGATAGAGATATATGATTACATATATGTATGATTGTGTGTGTGTGTTTGATCTAATCTAATTTTGGTTTTACATTTTATTGGTGTTGCAATGGAGGAGACTCACTGGGATAATATGATATAAACAACCCATCATGATATATTGGATGGTATGCTACTAAAACATGATACTAAACTTATGGTCGATCATGTGGTGCCTTCAATGCCTAAATATTCTAGTTGGTTTCAAATGGTTAGTGAGGCAACTCAAGAGCTACTAATACTATCAAATGTGGCTCAAGCTATAGTGCCACTAGGAGTTGGTCAGTGGGAGCTACAAACGTGGTATTTTCTAGATGAGGAGAGATATACCCACTTGGATAAAGTGAGATGATTGACAACAATTCAAGCCCATGTGGCTAATTTACAAGTACAAGTTGATGGGTTTCAATCATGAATGTAGTCGTTACAAAAGACTATTTAGAGAGGGTAATCACATGTCTCTATGGGTAGTTTATCAAAATTTAAGCCATATATATAGAATAATATGTTTTTAGGACCCATGGATGTTATGGATGTATTTTATTTATAACAAGTTTGTTTATTTCTTTGTGCTGTGAGAAAATATATGATGTATGTGTTATTTTTTTTAGGAAATGTGAACAAATGCATAGTAAAAAAGAATTACAAAGAAAAAATAAATTATAAGTAAAATATGAAACCAAATTATTAGAAGAGAACACTGATAAAGAGATTCCAGAATATGTAAGATCAATGTTTTCCAATATGTATGAAAATATAAGAAAACAAAAGTAAAAATAAAGATATGTGAAAATAAGAGAAATAGCAAGATAAGAGCACAAACCAATAAATACTTAGACATGACAAAGAAACTTAGTACTTGTGTTAATCTAGAATGTAAAATAGTACGCTCATTTATGGACATGGACAAATATGACACATTATGTTTATGGGATATAGGGGTATTTTGTGAGGAAGGTCTGATCCTATCCGAGGTCTTATACTACATCTCAAAAGAGGAAAAACCAAAGATGTGTGAAAATAGGAATTGTGATCAAGGGTATGATAAACTAATAAATGATATTCATCAAGGGGAATATTGGAGATAATGTGATGAAAAGAGGGAATATAAATCACTACATAGTCAATGTAATAATCCTTAGTAGAAATGAGACACACTATGCTAATGTGCAAGTGATAAGAACTTGTTTAAACAACAAGGATTTAAGATACTTTAACTAGTAGATGAAAATGCTTAGGCTAACAAGTGAGATATGTAGATAATATTATGAACTTTATATATACAATAAAAATTAAAATGGGCCTACCTACCCACACTGTGTTCCCTATTCCTCATGATCCATTATAGAGCTATCAGTCTACTATGAAGATTGGGTACTTGCATGGTAAAGTAGGTGGTATTAAATAGTATAATGAGACCTCCTATCCCAGTCTATTAACCTACGGCACTCTAATGGATCTCAAATCTATCATAAGGCCAATTGTGGTGTTTGATCTTTAACTAAAATAGGAGATGTGACAAAGAAGAATCATGTCTTTTGGTTTGATTTTGAATTTTACATTTGTAATTTCCTTTTTATCATTAATTTTTGTTTCTTTTATGTTTTAGATTTTAGATTTTATGGATTTTGTTGTTCCTCCTCTGTAGGGATTTGGGAAACCAATCATGAGTGATATAAGTGATAAACACAAGAAAGATTGCACTTTGGTTACAAGAGAGAAGTACTTAAAGGCTGTTGTCTTGAAAGATACTTAGACTTGCCCACAAGTAAGTGTGTAATCTCAATACTAACCTATATGTTCTTTTTTAAAAATGAGATAATGATAAGGAATAAATGAGGATATTTAGGAGATCCATTAATTTAATCAAAGGTACAATGATGAATATTATTTATAGCTGATCACAAGGAAAATAGTATAGTGTTGGGTGTGGTATAATAGCCATGTCACATGAATAACTATACTATTCATAAAAACAAGCTAACATAAGCATGAATGTAAAGAAAAATCATCCCAAAATAGGGAAAATAAATAAATGGTTGCCAAATATAAAATGGCATAAACAAAGAGTTAACTTTGTAAATTGATTTTATCAAGCAATATATCTCAATTAAAAGATCATAAATGCATAAAGTAAATAACAAAAATCAAAGAGAATAATCATGAGAGTAAGAGATAAAAAATACATCACAAATGCTATGGTGAAATGTAAATATGAAATCCAAATCATATGAAAATGTGAATAATAATAATGTGATATAGTAGAACAATGTGCTCAAAATTTTTGATATATTTCATGACATATATTATCAATAATATCCAATAAATCTTTTAGTAACTAGAATTTGAATTCATTCATAGTCTCATCTATCTTTTCAGAGAGTCATACGAGGACTTATTGATGCACAATATCTATAGAGAAGGTAGTTATGCTAGAATAAGGATGATTGTATGACACTTCTTGTGAAGGGTATTCAATGCACGTAACTAGTTCTAAAATTTGACTATTATCCTTAGATATTTGGAATGATTTAATTAGCAGGGAAGGTTGAGCCTTTACTTATGAATGAAATTTAATGCATTCTTGATAAGATGATATTACACGCTGTGGAAAATCATGAAAATGTTGTTACAGTACTCTAGACATGTATATGTGATGTGTATCACACTAATGCCACAATAAATAAACATCCACATGATTAGGTATATACTTTGTAAATATATTAGGTGAAGGTAGGTTCCTATCAAAAGGAAAGTGCATGGTTTTTATATGAATCACATCAATATATTATCAAAGTTGGCGATAATGAGTAGAGGTATACGTGTTTGTGCCATGAAAAGAACAAATACATCTAGGAGTATTTGAATGTGGAGGTTGAATATCTATGGTAGGAGTGGAACTTTATGCCTACTATTGTGATAAGGATCTATGATATGCATGACAATCCTTGGCCCAATGACCAAAAATCTTATGGAATTAAAAATATGGCTCATTTGCCTACCATGTTACTGAGGGATAAAGCTTGGACAAAGGTAATACATCAACATCATTGGTAGGACAACTCAGAGTAGGTGAAAAACTATACTCAAAAACTTTAAGATAATGTATTAATGTAGGTCAGAGTAATGTGGTTGTCATATTATGAGGAAACATGCTGAAAGGATCAAAGAATTTAGTGAATCGATATGGTTCAGTCATAACATGATCAAGAAGCATTCTCTGAAGAGGCTCAGAAGTGATAAAATTAGAAGTAGTTGGTATCTTCTCCATTTCAAACTTATGAACATCAAGTTAATAATAAATAATTTCAAGTGAAGTAAAAGGATAAGGAACTACATCAATAAAAAAATACTATGTAAATGTAGATTATGATCTAAAGAATAATGATATCGAATATTTTTTCATCGTTAGCTTGAGAAAATATAGATCAAAAAGGATCATCTAATGAGTATCCACCATCATAATCATAGGTATGTAGATCAATAATACAAACATAAATGATTTGTTGGTTGATAAAGGATTATAAAAGGGTTGTTTTAGCATTATTGTGGAAGTGGGAATTTCATCCATTGTCTTTTGATGAGATCTAGGTCATAAAGGAGGTAATTGAGTAATTATAGTTAAACTAAGATAAAAAAATTATTTTCAAACTGGTCTCATTAGTTTCATCATAATAATTTAATTGGTTAGGTGGTATTTTATCTCCAAGAATCTGAATGGCACCACTAGTGTTTGGCAGGGTGCTAAAGCAAACCACTAAAAGGCTAGAGGGCTCAGGGGTTCTATAGGCTACAAGATATATATAATGGCTATTTGGTTTGTCAAATTACACCAAGATATAAATAGACTTGTAAAATAAGTTGGGGTTAGCATGATCAAGTGCATAAAGGATACATGTATCTTTAGTGGATCCAACCACAGTAAAGCAAGTAGCTAAGACTAGACTATTGATTGCATACATAATGCAAAAACAACAATACCAAATGAAAAGAGATAACAACTAAAATGTAAATCTAGAAGATAAGGCACTTAAAGACTAAATTAAATATGTTTTAAGAAATAAAAACATTTTCAAGAAAGGTTCAAGAGCATGCCTATTTTATATTTGATCTATCTTTCCAAATCAGTACTACTATTTTCTAACAATGCAATGTTCTAGTTTAGCAAGAGAGAGATAATGTTTAAACAAGTTTTTTAATTTGTCTTGAGAACGTATATTTATAATATTTAATGAGGAATTCTTCCCAAGAGGGAAATGACATACAATAAATGAATATTTCAAGTAATGAAAGTATTCTCTAATCATGTACAAATGCAGGAAACTTCAAAAACTATTTTAAGCAATGCATAAAACAAATATTTTGATAGAACAAAAAAAACACTAACATGTATACTATAGTAAATAAATAAGGAGTTTCACTTTACAAATTAAAGTGGCCTCATATCAAGCTCAAAAAAGATGTACAGAATTTCTACCAACCGATTGTCCAAGCTAGGAGGCAAGAAAGGAATAAGATCAGGTTGTGTGTAAGCTAAGCCTAGAACAAGAGCCAAAAGTTGTGGAAGAGGTGAGGAGGAAGCTACCAATCGAAAAAATCCAATACAAGGAGCATGAGAGATAGATATAATGGAGTCTTGTGGGAACAAGAAGTAAGCCACAAGCTTTAGGAACACTTTCAACAACAATTTGAATCACCAATGGAAGCTACAATAGAGTAGGGCATCCCTTTTCACAAAGAAAGCTATTATGCTAAGTAAGAATCAAGAGAGTTTCAAGGAGGAAAACAAGCTTTGGATATGAGTGATTAATGGAGAATACCAAGTTATAGATGTAGAGAGAGTGAGTGTAGAGGCTAAAAAAAATGAGGAAATGCCAATATATCTCAACCATATTCCACCAAATTGTAAAAACTAGTTGTTTCTAATAGTTTGGCCCTATTCAGGGCACTTTTTCATGCTTAATATGTAGGCCATGTCCTAAGTTATGGCTTTCATGAAAGAAACATGAAACCTAGGCCATGGGTTTAGTTTCTAAGTCATGGCCTGGGTCAAATAGGGGCTTACGCAAGTCAAAAATCTCTTGAAAGGGTCCTAGGGGTCCCTACAGAGCCTGTATAGCATGAGAAAGGGCCAAGGTGGACTGAGGATGTATAGGGGGTGAGAATATCATTTGAGAAAGGTCTAAGTGAGTGGAAAATGTTTTTAAGTAGGATAACCAGTTTTGGTAGTCTGTATGTGGGCTGATGTGCAATCATAGTTATGAGTAGGGTCATGGGAAGTATGATTACATATGCCCCCAAGGTACAAGTAGTCAGTGTTTGGATGGACAAGGAGTGTTGTGCAGTACCTATAATCCACACCAAATTAATGGAAAATAAGAACTAAAAAGATAAAAGAAAACATTACCTACACTTAATAGAGAAGGATGGTGGTATAAGAATTTGACAACACAATCCACGGGTGAGAATGCAAATGTTGTATAATCCAAAATCCAACTGTAACTCTAGCTCTAACTCATATAAATAAGGGACAAAAGTGACATAAAATCAAATCATACTATCTGAATGACATTCACTAAGGTGTCAGCCCTAGTGTTCTCCCTATGAAGGATATGGGTGAATTGGATGTCCTCAAAGAAGGAGAGAAAATTGTGTGCCACCTCAAAGAGGGGGAGAAACTCAGAGCTAAGGAAAAACCTAACACTAGTGAGTTAAGACATGGCTAATAGTGAGTTATAGAATAAATTCACATAACACATACCTAACTCACATGTATCGATTAAGGTGCCAATGATTGCATGATACTCGATGACATTATTCATCTCACTGGCAAGGAAAAAACTAGTTATAACAAGCTCATGGATCCATATATCATCGATAACCCAAGCCATAAATACCAATCTTAGGTTTCCATGACTACCACCATCTGTGTGAATCACCACTAAAAGGTGGACTATGATAAAGGTTGAAGATGCAAGACTAGCAACGGCCAAAGGATAATCTCAAAGTAAGGTAGTGTAAGTAATTTGCATGAGGGGAAAAAATAATGAAACCAAGCCACAACCACAATGGTTGACCAACACTGGTCACAAGAAGAGGTAACAAGGGAAAGTGGGGGGCAGTTCAGAGAAGATGAAGACCAGTCAACAAGACTAAAGCAAGTCTCGAACCATTGCAACCAACTAACGACCCTACCTACAACCATGATGAAAAAGAGAGAGCGGGAGTTATAATGGATTGACTATGTAAAATCAAAGAGATGACTAACTAAAATAAGTATAGCAGGTAACTTTTATCCCTGGGTGCCCATGAAATGGGGCATGGGCCTGGGAGGTCGACAGGGGACCTAGAAGGTGTCTTGAGAACCAAAATGGGGATAGAGTGGGACTAAATAAGCCTTAGATTAAGAAATGGAGGCTACCAATGCACTCAAAATGTGCCAAAACCCCTAATATTGAGGTTTCATGGTCTAAGATGAAAAAATGGGTAAAACACCCAAAAAGGGCCCACAAGGTATACCCCGACAAGGTATACATGGGCCTGATAGGCCAGTGGACTAGAATGGTCCCAAAAAACACCCAAAAAGGCCTCAAAGAGATAAATAAACCTTTCCATTATTTTTATAATGGTCCAAAACCTCTAAGATGAAGGTTTTTAAGGTTTAGGAGCAATAACAGAGCAAAATGGTGGCCCAAAAAGGGCAAAAAGAAGGCTACTGACCCAAGACATGACCTGTCTAGGCAAGGCCATGGCCTGGACCACTACCAGGGCATGTCCTATCCCATAAAATAAGGGCCTAGGCCAGAAAGGGATACAAATAGGCTTGGGGATCTTGACACAACCCAAAACTGGCCCAAAAAGGAAGGAAAAGAGGGAAACAAGAAAATTATGTTGATGAGCTTGTCAAAACATATTTTCTTGTTCTAAGATGCACACAAATAATATAGGGTCATGTTTCTCTCTCAAGAAAATTTGAGGAGTCAGAGTGCTAGAGGCAAGAAAGGCATCTTAGCTAGTAGATCCATCACAATTGTGTAGGACCAACCATGAGAGAATGCCTCAATGCCAAATGCAATGAGAGGTGAGGAAGGGTGGTAGGAGGCTCATGATAGATGAACACCAACTAGGGAAGGCTAGATCAATTCATAATAAACCATAACCACTAACCTATATCACCTATAGGAATTAAAAATAAGGAGAGAAGGAGTTGGTAAAAGGCTAGCTAACAACAAGCAGTAGCTTGACCAACTTAAAAAAGCAAAAGACTCTAATTTTATTCTGAGGTGCATCCAAGGAGGAGTGAACAAGACAAAATTATAAGGATACCTTTAAAGGTCTAAATATGGATACCATGAGAGGGAAAATCCATTGAATGGGGGCCTAAGAAGGGTGTTTTAGTAAGCTTTGAAGTTCACTAAAGCACCACAGGCCCAGGCTCAGGCCTACCCCTAAGGGCAGGCCACCCTTTTACATAATTAGAGGCCTACCCTCGAGGCAAGCCATTTCTCAGCCTATGAAGAGGCTAAATAATAGGGAGAAGGTGGGAATAAGGAGATGGAACATCCATATTCTTAGGTTCACTAGTCATAACTCAAAACACCAGAGTACCAAAGGTAGGGTCATTGTTGGTGAATGAGACCTCTGAACCCAAATAATTAAGATGATGGTGGTGCATAAGATGCATGAGCATGATATTTTTATAAGCTCTCCTTTCATTTTTTAGGTTGTGTACTATACCATAGATGGAATATCACTTGAGATCAGACTCAGCTACTTTAGGAGCCTCGGTAGGAGATACATTGAGAGAGCCAATACTCGATGGGATAAGCATAAAGATTAGAGAAGATTAGAATTCAATGATACATCTCTAAAGAGGTCTCTAAGAAGGGAAGATCCACCTTGGTATTGAGAAGTTAGAGAGGGAGTTGGATGATGCATGCCAGACTCTAAAGGAATAAATGTGGATCGGTACTTAGCTAGATCATAACACTCATCCTTGAAAAAATGAGACTCAGTAGTATGGGGTGTGTAGGAATCCATAGAGCCCCATGAGGAGATAGCCAAAGCCTTGCCTAAGGGTTTTATCTCTATGTATAATAATGCCCAATGTGAACCTCCCCTTCATGCATGAACTGCACCATGCAAAATATGGTCAACATGATGGCCTACATGGTAGTAGTTCAATGATGGCCAAGAATTATGTTGTAGGAGAGATCAAGGTCTAACACACAAAACTCAATCCTAACTATATTGGGGCCAAACTTGACCTAGAGCTTCACGTTCCTCACCAATGTAACTATGTCATTATTGAAACCAACATAGTTATGGTGAGAATTAGAGAGCTTCTTTTGACTAATCCCAAGCTTATTGAATACACGTGGGGGCATGATATTCAATGTAGCTCCTTCATCAGTAGTGCACCACTTAATGTGAAGATCATCAACAAAAGTCTCAATATAGAGAGGGAGCTGAGCCCTCTTTACCAAAATTAAAGCATCTGGTAAAGAGGTTAGGTCAAAAGATAAGATGGGAGGATGAGGGTACTTATGTGTTTCAGAGTTGAAAAATATTTTGACATCATCATGCAACAAACCTTCATGAGAGAGACTAAGCTTATCAAAGATAAGGCCCCTTTACTTAGGATAAAGGCAAAGAAGGTCCCAAATGAACATCCCTACAAGGTCGATGGCCCAACTAGAGAGCATGTTAACGAAGCACTTGTACCCAATAGAGGTTATGCCAATAGCAACAATGACCTTGATACTCTTGCACTTGGCTTTCCCTCTTAGGTCATCCTGAGAGGAGGAGTCAGAAGAGGTGGAAGAGAAAGAAGGAGAATGTGGGGCCTTAGCCTTTGATTTCTTCTTTTTCTTCTTCTTCTTCTTTTCCTTATCATGGCTAGGTAGAGGCTCCTTAAAAACATTAAACTTGTGGTTGGGTTTCGCAAGGGGAGAACTCTATGATGGAGGTGAGGCTTACCCACCAAACTTTTGTTTATCATAATTGGTGTTCCATCCAATGGTAATTGTAAAACTTGGTAGGGTCATAAGGAAACACCATCCATTGTTTTATTGTGCTTGATTAAGAAGCCTTATTTTTAGTTGGCTTATTTTTCAAAGCATTCACCTCATATTTGTCCTTCTTGTCCTTCTTCTTAGGAGGAGAATCAGTGACACCATCATCGATCACATTACAGTTATGATTACACGAGGATGAGTTTTGGGAAGGTACAGGCTACATGCCTGCACGCACCTCAAATACTTTGATCTTCAGATACTCATTAATAGCTTCATAATAATATGTGGGTTCATACTTGAGGACCTCAAGGTGAACCTCCTACCTCAATGCTCACATGAACATATCATAAATCCAGTCATCTAAGAACCTAGTCCTACATGTATGAACAATGAAATGCCATCTACACACAAAATCAGAGTTCAACTCACCCTTGGCCTATGCCATAGAGTTGAGTGAATGGATTCTAAGGTTAAAGGGTCTATAAATATTTAAATATTGGAAGAAGTCATCTAGAAGGATCTGGAAACTAGAAATAGAATATGGAGGCATATTCTAAAACTAGATGAGAGCTTCAACTCATAGAGAATGAGTGAAGAGCTTCAACACTATGCCTTCATCTTGTTCCCAATCCATACACTCCATCATGAATGTTGTAATATTATCTATGGGACTAGAGTCCCAAGCCCCATTAAACTTAAGCAGTTTAAGGATAGGAGTAGGAAGGGGAATATCATGCACCCAAGGGGCTAGAGGATTCTAACAGAGATCCTCATAAGCATGATTAATATCAGGCTAGCGACAAGATTCAGGAGGAGGATCATTATGGTAATGATGTTGTCTATGCCCATAGACATAATCATAAGCATGACCATGGATAGGATGATGTCAAGGTGCCTCTTGATAAGGAGTATGCTCATAATGGAAATAATCTCTACCATAAAGTGGGGAATTCCCATGGAAAGTGTGATGATCCCCATGGGGATGATGGGAAGACATGGCATATTCATGGAAATGGTTGTGATCACCAAATTCTCCATGATACTAGTCACATGTCATTAGATGAGGGTCAATCGGTAGTTGTTGATGCTATTGATATGCATCCCACAGATCTATAGTCTATAAGTGGTGATCGAAATCTGCATGCTCATTAAAAACTCTAAAAGAAGGGCTAAGATGATGGGGATAATCTTCATGATGGATATATATCCTCAAGTGGGAATACCTATGATCCAAAACATAGACATGTAGATGTTATTGCTATAAAGTTTCCTATCATGAAAGAGGTGGGGAACTCACACGGTAACTAGTCAAGGCACTCAACACTAAACGAGTGTGAGCTCTGTCTCTAAAGGAAGCATGCCACTGACTCCTAGGGGAGAGGGATTCACTTCATTAACCTAAAGGCATCTATGGTAATCATATATGATCACATGTAACTCATCAAGCCCTAACCATGCAGGAGGATACTCATCACCTTGAATAGGTGAATGAGATTCAGCATGAGGATGAGAAGAAACATTCCTCAAATGAATGAATCTCAAACTGGTGAAATAGAGACCAAGTCCTTTGGTTGTAGTCCAGCTAATATTGTTTCCTCTCAAATGTGAGAGGGTAAAAACTACCATGTTGCATCAAGGAAACCTCCTAGGTCCTATGGTGTCTATGGCATTCCATTGCAGCCATAACTTGCTCATGGGTGAGCTTAGGGATGAGACCCTAAATCTAACATGATTAGCATCCCAAGGGTGGGAGACTGACCATGGATGAAATTAATCAAGAGAAACATTTAAGACAACAAAAAAGGCAAACCAAAGGATAACCAATAGGGAGAATAACACAAAACTAAAGTAGGAGAAAAAAAATTGAGGCAAGAGATGAAACACAACTAAAAGCAAAGCCTAACACCTAATAGAGGGGAGTTGGCTAAGAGAGATCTAAACAAGATAGAACTAGCATGAGACCATATGTGAGGTCCCACCTAACATGCCATAATGTAGCTCCAAGAATTTGAACATAACCACCAGTGTTTGGCAAGGTCCTAAAATAAACCACTAAGAGGCTAGAGGGCTTAGGGGTTCTATGGGCTATAGGAGATCTATAGTGGCTTTTTAGTTTGTCAACTTGCACCAAGCTATAGATAGACTTGTAAACCAGGTTGGGCATAGCATGGTCAAGTGCATAAAGGATGCAGGTATCTCTAGTGGATCCAACCATAGTCAAGTAATTAGCTAGGACTAGACTATTGATTGCATACACAATGCGAAAATAATAATACCAAATTAAGAGAGCTAACAATTGAAATGTAAATATAAAAGGTAAGGAAATTTGAGGCCAAATGAAAGATGTTTTAAACAATAAAGAGGTTTTCAAGAAAGGCTTCAAGAGCATGCCTATTCTAGATTTGACCTATTTTTCTAAATCAATATTACTATTTTTTAACAATGTAATGTTCTAGTTTAGCAAGAGAGAGAGAATGTTTAAGCAAGTTTTCTAATTTGTCTTAAGCATGTATATTTCTATTATGCAATGAGGAATGCTTCCAAAGAGAGCATTGACATACAATAAAGGAATATTTCAAGCAATGAAATGAAAGAATTTTGTAATCATGTAAAAATGCATGAAACTTTAGAAACTACTCTAAGTAATGCACAAAACAACTATTTTGATAGAATAAAACAAAACCCTAACTTGTATACTCCAACAAATAAACAAGGATTTTCAATCTGCAAATAAAATTGCCCTTATATCAAGCTCAAAGAAGATGTGCAGACTTTATACCAAGTAATTGTCTAAGCTAGGAGGCAAGAGAGGAAAAAGATTAGGTTGTGTGTAAGCTAAGTCCAGACCAAGAGCCAAAAGTTATGGAAGAGGTGAAGAAGAAGCTACCAATATAAAAAATCAAATGCAAGGAGCACAAGCGACAAGTGCAATGGAGTCTTGTGTGAGTAAGGATCAAGACATAAGATTTATGAACACTGTTAACAATAATGTGAATCACTAATGGAAGTTGTAATAGAGTAGGGCATCCCTTTTCAAAAAGAAAGTTGTTTTGTCAAGCAAGAATCAAGAGATATTGAAGGAGGCAACCCAGCTTTGGATGTGAGTGATCAATGGATAATATCAGAGTAGAGATGTAGAGAGAGTGATTGTAGAGGCTAAAAAAAAGAGGAATGCTAATATATCTGAGCCTTAATCGACTAAACCACAAAAAACTAGTTGTTTCTAGCCATTTGGGCCCATTCAGGGCACTTTTTTATGCTTACTACCTAGGCCATGACTTTCATGAAGGAAGCATACAACCTAAGCTGTGGGTTTCCTTCCTAAGCCACAACCTGGGTAAAATAGGGGCTTAGGCAAGTCAACAAACTCCTGAAAGGGTCTTGGGGGGTCCCTAAAGAGCTCGTTTGGTGTGAAAAAGGACCAAGGTGGACTTAGGATGTATAGAGGGTGAGAATATCATGCTAGGAAAGGTCCAAACAAGTGGTAGATGTCTTTAAGTAGGATAACCAAGGTCAGTAGTCTGCACATGAGCGATGTGTAATCATAGGGAGGAGTAGGGTCAAAAGAAGTATGATTATAGGTATATTGCCTATAGTTTCATGATATCCATTATAGCCTCTATTAAAATTAATGGGATAATTAAATAATTGAGATTCATGAAAATAAATACTAGATAAAGGTTCAAGGATGGGTATTTTGAAAACACCACATTTTTAGAATTGTTAAAAATTCTAAGGGTTCGTGTCTCCTTGAATCTTGTATATAACACCATTATGAGGACATTTAACACATTGGCATGCATATGAAGATATAACTCTCATGTGATGTGTCTAAGATCGATTAAGTGAAATATTGTATGATAATGGGAAGTCAAAGATCATGAATTTAATATGAACTACGATGGGATAAACCATGATAGGAATCCAAACACAACATAGAGGATGAACTTGTCTTCGATCATAGCCTTGACATGTATTTTGGGTAGATTTCAGGTTGCATTCTAAGTATCCAAGCATTTTAATGAAGTCAATAGATGTGATGCAAGTGGAAAAACCTTCATCAATAAAATTACACTTTACTTGGATATCATAGACTTGGACACTAATGAATAACAGAGGATCATCTATGCTAAATACTATTTCATCAAGAATCATTGAAGAAATGGGAATTTTGAGTGAGATAAAAGTGTCTACAGTTTCATCAATGTGTATGGACATTTATTCATATCATATAAGGATATTATCCTTAAACCTAAATAAATTAGCTTCTTTCCCTATAGGTGGAGGTCAAGGGATGTTCATTTCAAATAAAAGTTGCATTAAGCAATTGTGATGATGAGGGAAAGTCCTCATGAGTTATAGAAAAGGAATTTGATATGGGAGGTGAAAAACTTAAGTTATAAGATCCCATTTATCATATCCATTTATAGTCATATCTAATAAAGGTGCATAATGTTGAAGCAAATTTACAGAAGGAGGACCACAAGTGCATTTACATTGACGATGATTGTAAGTATGTAGTATGGATTTTTCCAGTATAGGTTATCCAGGTGAGTCAAACTACATTGAGGTAGGTGATGCTTTTTATGACATGGTTGGGTTAAGAACTGACTCCATTGAGGTGGTTGATGTGATGATTAAAGATGTGAGTATAGTAGTAGATTGATTCATGATAGTCAAAGTAGCTAGTTATAAGTGAGGAGAAGTTGATGATATAAGCTTATCAAATGCCATGTCAATAAAATTAGGATGAGTATCAAGTTGTATAGTTATATTGAATATAGTTTGTATATATGGAAATGGAGCAAAATGTGTTTTCATCTGTTTGACATTCATGAAGTGAGATGGATAAGTATCTTGAGAAATGCAAAAAGTAGGAAAGTTGTTATAGTTTGAATGTGGATAAAGATTAATGTATCATACTGCACACCTCATGTTATTCATATTGATTACATTTTCATTATTTTTGAGAGAGTTAGGGTCAACTTAAGTCTCCAAAACATTAGAGGTAGAAGGTTGAGTAGTATTAGATTGATAATTGGGAAGTGGATCTTTATAAATAATAAGGTGAGCATTAGCTTGAGTAAGAGCTTCATGCTTTACTTTGGAATCATGAGATTTAGCTACCTTTTCATATGCTTTTTGATGTTCATGAATCATAGTTCATGATAAAAAAATGGGACCAAGGTGAAATTCAATAGAAAATTTCTGAAGAAACCTATAGGTTTCATGAGAATGTCCTCAACTTGCATGATACCAACATAATTTTTGTGGATGTATCCAATGTTTGGTAGGGTGAGTAGGATCAAGTTATCATGTTGAAGGTTTAGGAATAAGTTTTTGGGTTTTTTGCGATGGAAAAAGGTTGGTGAGTATATACATTATTTACATAGGAAGATGTAGATGTAGAAGGATGAAAAATAGTATTCGTGAATGGTGGAGAAAGAGGTGCATCATTAGAGCCACAAAGAATAATAACATGGATGGTGTGTATAGAATCATTGATATTTTTAACACAATCATGAGTATCATGTTTATTTTTAAATCTCATAAGCATGTGATTTCATGTTGGAGGGTGGGAAGGCTCAAATTATCTTATTATGAAATATTGACGTTTAACTTGATTAAGGGCTTCTTCCAAATATTTTGGAGAGAGAGTCCTAACATAGTATTAGAGTTTGGGATGAAGAGAATTAGTGAAAAATGGAAGAGATTATCTTTTGACATGTTATTTATAGATTTGTTAAATAAGTATTTTCATATTTTAATGAAAATTTAAGTAGTTTCAGATTCTACATGTTTATAATTAATAAAATGAGCTAAGCTATTTTTAGGTAGATCATTGGTTTGAAATTTTACTAATGGATTGACTAGGTCCTCCAAACTAGAGATGGTGTTAGAATTGATTTGATTGTACCAATATAGGGCATCAACTAAAAAGGTTTTATCTATAAGTTTGGTAACAACAAAGGTATTTAACTTAATCTAGTTTTTATAAAGTTTTCCAAAGTATTTCAAATGCAATATGGAATTGGTAGATCTATTTTAGGTTATAGTAGGAGTAATACCACATGTTCATATATTTTGAATTCAAGGGATTAATGGTTTGTTTTGAAGATGGTTTATGAATTTATTAAGGAGTGGTGGTTGAGGAATAATATTACCTTGTGCATCTCTAAGGGGAGGGGTAGGAGGACATTTGAATTTTTCACTCCCCATTGAGTATGTTGAAGGCAAATTTGAAATTGTAAAAGTTGATTTTGCATTTACATCATTTAGCCATTTGATTCAAGACCAAAAATAGGATTTGGTTAGTGTTGATGGCTTGTTTGATAGTACTAGTAGCTTGAGATGCATAATTAGTAGCATTAATTTGAATATTAATATGGGCACTTTGAGTCGGACCCCTAGGCAGGGTAAAAGAGGAAGGAATAGAGGAAGTTGTGTATTTATTTTCCATGAATCCTATAGGAAAACTATGTGGTGGTGAAGAGGGACATCGTATGTGGGGTCCCATCATGAGGTTATATATTATCATGGGATCTTTGCCCCTATGTTGGGGGTTTTCATTAATGAAAATGATCATTTTGGTAGTATATTCAAGATCATTTTCATCCTATACAATAGACATGTGTGGAGGAAATTTAAATGGATCAAGGGTTTTAGAAGGAGGTGGCCCATACTTTTTGGTTCTATTGGCCAAAAGGACATTGCTTACATTTGGATTTTATACAAAAGTATAAGGAAGGTGATATTTGGAAAGTTTAGGGGAATTAGTCAGATCCATCATGTTGTGTAGTATTCTTTATTCAAAATCATCAATGATATATTGCATGATGGATGGTTTAAATTTTATCGACAAACTCAAGGAAGTAGAAAATGGTTTAAATAAAAGTAAATACATAGAGTTATGAACACTCTTGAAGGACTATGTGATGGTTTAAATGGTTTTTAGTAATTTAAAATAGGATTTGTGTTCTCCAAAAGGATGTGATGATTTTATAGGGTATACCATGAACTATTACACCTTCTCAAATAATCATATGGTGTATATCCACCCTCAAAATACTTAAAACAACAAATATACAAAAAAATTTATGAAGAAACTTGATTGTGTGTGAAAGTTTATAGCTTATTTCTCTTTCAAAGGAAGTTTGAGACTACAAAAGGCTTGTAATCAAATAATATATCTCTTCACTTTTATTAAAACCCCAACATAATGTAAGCATCACTTAAAACCATCATCATACTATATACTTATTTCACATACTTGATTGTACCTTTACATAATTACTATAAACTAAACTACATGAGATGATACAAAATATGATTCTAATATTGAATGGAAAAATGGTTTATTTTGAACATAAAAATAGTCTTAAACAATAGGAAAATATTATCATTCCCTCTCAACACCTCAAACCTTAAATAGTACTCCTAAGAAACTATTCAGGCACCTTTCTTCTTGACTATGTTAACAAAGTTCTTAAATCATGTGTAATATAACTGATAACCTATAGATAAATAGTTAATATAAATTCCATTCAAAGGGAAAAAAAATTAAAAGTGTTCACATACCATTAGGTCACCAAAAATTCTTTCAAAACATTCTTTGTATATGATCTTAATGCAAACAAAATAGTTGTGTATATAAATTACAGAAGGAAGGTAGAGTTTCTCAACTTTTCATCATTCTTGTTCTTTCCTTCTCTCTAACCCTGAATCCTTCCAAAATTTTATCCTCTACACCATACACTACACACACACTACCTCTTAATACAAAATTTACCACATTTTAATATACTAACATACTAACTCCCTTGTTCTTGCCATCTCCCATGTAGAAGTGGTAGTTCCACTTCTTGATTCTTGATTTACATTACCTTATTTATGACTTGTACATTAGAGTAATTTAATACATATCATAGTATCTAAATGAACTACTTAAAACATTCATCAACCTTGACATTTCTCCCAAGACCCCAAAATACCTCACAAAACTAACTAGAAATTCAAATTTTTAAAATAAGCTTTTTGGCAAGAAAACTAAAAGACCTATGAACACACTATTTCAAGGACTCCTAAAGACTCTTAAACACCCTAAGAGACTTTATAAGACCCATAAAACCTATCACAAACCAAAAATATATCAAATTTACCTTTTAAACATATTTACAACTTAATTCAACTAATGATGCTCTACATCACTCATCCTTGCATAGGTGTCATGCTCTTGGATTCTCATGGCCACTCCCATTGATGTTCCATATGATTTGGCCATTAGAGACTCACTAATTTATTTTATTTCTTTATTATTTGGTTCATATTAGTGAGCATAGGTGAATACCAAATTATAACACTATACTGAGGTAGGAAAACTAACTACCTCATGCACACCACTTTTTATTAGGTGAATGGTCATGGTACTAGTATTTTATACATTGAATCACTTGTGGAATTATTATAATTTGACATGGTTGATATGAGAATATCCAATATTCATAATGCTTTTATCCAAAACTAGTAGTGAATCAAAACCAATGTAGATATAATTCATTTTTTGTAATTTTAATATTTGAAATGTTGATTCAGTAAGGGTTTGTAAATTAAGTAGATCAAGAGGAAGAAAGTGTTGATGTGGTTGAAATGAACATATTGTATTGGTCATGAAATCTTTTCTATCTCTTTATAAAAACCCTAAAATAAATATGTGGAAATCCCATAAAATTATAAGACCCTAGGCAGATTGAAACTCTCTTAGGTTGAAACTTGTTAAAAATGTGAACCAATGCTATTGAAAGCTACACCACTAGGAAGTACTTGGAAAATTGAATATTTTGGTAGTATTTTTTAAAATATGTGTCTTCATGGGAGGGAATAGAATCTGAGGGAATATCTATGCTACATCTAGATGGAGGAATGAGGAGAAATGAGCCACGGTGTGGCTTTTATAGGCTTTTATGTTGTGGGCATCGGTGTGTAGTGTTTAACACATCATGTATTTCATGTGTGTGTCATATGGATGGTTCATTTATCCTCACATGCATGACAAATGTAATTTCACACCTACACATGAGTGTAGTAACTACCTCACATTAGTGGGGATGGGTAGGCCATCCATGTAGACATGGGGTGTGCATATGCATGACCATGATCATCACATTATCATGTCCCATGCTACCTAGAGTTTAGGACAAACCAACCTCTTATCCTTTTGATGTGAAAAAATGCACTTTGTGCTTGCACAAAATATCTTAAATTTTTAATTCACTTCAAACGCTTGTAACTTTATCTTCATTAATGTTTTTCCATAAAAATTGACTAACATTTTGACATCAAAATTTCTACATTATTCATGACTAAGACAAATGTTGATTTGAAAAATTATGAAATAATAGTTGGATTAGAATAGGGACATAGACTTGCTCAAAATGAAAGAAATGAGAAAGGAAACTAGAAAGACAAAAAATGCAAAAGGAAAACACGTGATGGAAAGGGAAACACACAATAAAAAGATAAATGCACAACATACATGAAAGCACACAACTAAACTAATTAACCTATGGGTTACAATGGTGACATCCTACATCTATTGCTTATAATTATTTAAATAATATCCATTGTATGGCAGTGGAAGATGAGTTTCATTTTTGTATGTCAATAAGTACATATTTTCACCATAGAAATGTCAAATTTTGAAAGGCCCATCCATAAGGATTCAAGTCTCTCATGAATTCCTCATGGTTCTCCTCTTTTATCCTAAAGGAGGACCAAGTCTCCTACTTGAAAGTCTTGTTGTCATGATTTTTGATCAAACACCTCTTTGAATTTTTCTTGATGCATTGCATTCCTATCAATCACCATCACTCATTCTTATTCCAATCTGGCCAAGTACATGATTCCTTTTCTATAGTTCATCTTTGAATTGGTCATTTTATATAGCATGAGCTAACCATAATGCACGTAATTCCAAGTAGATATGAATCATTGCATCTATAATATAAAGTGATTTGAATGAAACATTATTATTTCTCTCTTAGGTGTTATTCTATCAACCCATAAGACCTCATATAATTTATTATGTCAATTCATATGATTCTCATCAACCAATTTACAAATAATGGTGGTGTTATTTTTATTGATAGATTTTGCTTAAAAATTACCCTGAGGGTAATAATTAGATGAGTGTGAAACTTAAATCCCATATCTATAGTAGAAATTGATCAATTTAGCTGACAAAAAATTAGAAGCATTTTCTATGACAATTTTTTGAGGGACTCCCAATCTGACCAATATGTTCTCTTTTATGAAGTTACAAATAACTTCAAAATTGGTGAATATTAAGTGAATGGACTCTACCCACTTAATGATGTATTTAGTCACCATCAACACATAAGTATGCCTTGTAGTATAATTTAGGTTCAAAGTTATGATGAAGTCCAACCCCATTGTTGAAAAGGTTCTTCAATGACTATAGGTCATAGAGGCAATGTTGTTAGTTTAGGTCATCTAACAAACTATTGTTAAGCCTCACACTTTGACATCCATTCTTGCACATATTTTAATAATGTTGGCCATTGGTAATGAACTTAAAAAATTAGAATATGTTATAGAAAATAAAAAGTACCCCCCATAGGCTTTATCATGAAAACCTTTTAAAAGCGTATTTTGTTATTCCTTATTCACACATCTCAATAAAGTACCACCTAGGGACTTTTTGAACAAAGTGTTATCCCAAATAATGTATTTGTCTACCATCAAATTGAGTGCTCATTTATGTTTGGGATTTAGATGAGCCAAACATTCTCCATACGATAGAAAGTATGCAATGCAAAAATACCATTCTTCAAGGGAGTCAACAAAGACTACCAACAAGAATTCTTCCTTTTCTTCTCTCTGTGAATCAACATCTTTAGTAATCAATTGATATAGGCCTTGTACCATTTAAAAAATTATTTGTTTTTATTTATAAATCATATTCTTGTGCCTTATCTATTTATCTACCTCTCTTTGACCTAAGTTGTTGTTGAGTCAAAATTGATTTGACTGTTGAATCTAGGACCATCGCAATGGTATGAGAGTTCAAGATGTAGAATCTATTTTTTTTAGGACTTTGAACACAAAATATGCATTATTTTCAACTAATTAATACTTGAGTTCATTTTATTTCATACCACAACTCATAAAAGCAATTAGATATTTTATTCCTTCTTCATTTTATGTACCAAGATATCAGATAATGTATATTCAGATGAATAATAATACATAATGAAGTCTTTCTAAATATCTAGGCAAGCCAAAACATGGTCCTTGGTAATAGATTACTTAATTTCATCAAAATAATTCTTCTCGTCATCATTCCATTTAAAATATCTCTTTCTTTGCATCATTTGCACAATGTGTCTAAGTTCAACATAGTTGGGAGCAAATCTTATGAGAAAGTTGAAATAACTGAAAAATGAATGTGTGAAAGGTTTTTTGGTGGTTAAAGATAATTGTTGAATTTACTTTACCCTTTTTGGATCAATCTTAGTAACTTATTTAGAAACCATGTGTCATAGTATTTTACCTTCAATTACTGCAAAAATGGATTTTTGGTGGTTCAGATAAATGCCATGAGCTCGACATCTATCAAAGACCATCTTCAATTAACCTTCCCTTTTCTTTTAAAACACCATAAGTTCATCAAGGTAAATCACTATGATCATATTATTGATTTAAATGAAGGCTAAATCCATTTATATTTGAAATATAGCTCTTACATTGATGAGATAAAAGGGTATCCTCTTGTATGTGAATTTTCCCTATGGGGTAGTAACTCTTGTTTTGTACCGATATTATACAACCAATTTAACTTGATTATACCCAAAAAAACTATCTATCATAGACATCATCTCGGATCCCATGATAGCTTGTAGGATTCGATCGATGATTGGAAGATGGTAATTGTATTTGAGTGAGGTTTGATTTAAATTTCAAAAATCTACACAAATATTGACTTCTCCAGTATTATTTCTTACAGGCATAATGTTATCTACCCAAGTAGAATGATGAATAGGAAATATGATCCTTAGATCTAGCATCTTCTTGATTTCTTCTAGATTGTACCTACAATTTTAGTATTATAGTGTTGTAACTTCTGATTGAAAGGATTGACATTGGGCTTTAATGGAATATTATGATGCATACTCTTAGGTATGAAAGACTTCAGATCAACATATCACCAAGCAAATATGCCTCCATATAATTTTAATAGAGTAATGAATCTTTTATGTACTTCTTTGGAATAACATTTTTAAATGTTGACATATCTTGGCTCTTCCAATGTACAAATATTCACTCTCTCATTCCTGGTTGACCCTCAGGGATCTTATTGGATCTTATTTTTATGTACCTATCAATTTATTAAGCATTTATTCAAGATATACCAAGCCCTTAGGGATCTTATTTCATTTTAGCTAAATTACCTTACCATCTAGTTGATTGGGTTTGACATCAGATGGTTCTAAAAAAAATGCATCCCTTTATTCTAACACAAAAGAATCCATATATGATGTTGGACTTACTTCAAAATATATATTTATAAATTTATCTCTTTGCTCCAATAAATCAATAATTTTCTCATCATTGTTGAACACTTGCTAATGCTTGGAATTATCTGGAACACTCAGACAATATGCCATTTCAATTCTATGTTGTTCTTTGTCAATTTATGGAGGAGGAATAAATAAAGATGTGGATATAGCTAGGGCATCAACTTTAGAATTTTTATCTCTTCATACAACATTAATGGAGAAATATTTGAAAGCTTTGATGTAGTCATAGACCCTATTTTTGTAATACTTCAATCTATCATTACTCACTTGATACTGATCTCATATCTATTTCATAATTAACTCAACATCTCCTGAGGATTTAATATTTTGAATCCCTGTTTATTTTGATACCTATAATCCTAAGATAAAGGCCTCATATTCAACTATAGTGATGGTGTATTCAAATTAGAGAATGTAGGAAAAAGGACACAATTATTTTTGACTATAAATCAACACTACACCAACACTTGAACTTAGAATTAAGCAAATTTCATTAAATTCTAAAGTCTAAACATCATTTGTTTCACATTTTATAAATTAAGGAAGTTCAAAATCTTTCTCATTCATCATCATGTATATTCTAGGGCTTGTTTACTCATACCAAATGTCTACCTGAGGGTTGTTTGATTTTTGCACAAAAAAATTGGCCTTTGGTTCTAGTAACATTTTTTTCATTTATTCCTTTTATATGGATAATAACTTATCTCTAGTCCAATTTTAGTTTGCCTCTAATATATTTGAAGAAGGTTCTACTTAGAAACATTCTATAGTTGGGAAGGATATCTGCTAGAATAGTCGTCTTGACTCTCTTTTGAGAGAACACAATTAGAGCAACTTATACATCTTTTATCTATCTAATCAATGGGACTTTTTTTGCTTCCATATTAAAATAATGACCAAATGTTTTAGTGAAGGTCAGTCCTGAGGCATGTGCTACTTTGGTTTTGGCACAACAATATCTAAATCTCCTGAATCAATTATGCAATTTTTTAATTGGAAGCCATTAATGAATAATAAAACACAGAAAGGTTCAAGCCTTTCATTACTTTGATAAGAAATATCTATGTTATTTTTCAAAGCATAATCAACCAATCTAATATGATTTCCTTGAGGAGGTGCACTATATTTTCTCCTTTGATGAACTTGATCAATTTATCTAATTACTCAAGATTTGACATAAGGTATTCAGTTTGAGAAATTTAAACCTTGGTCTTATTCATGGGATCAATTATATTAATAAAAGAACTGGAAAATTCTCCATTGATGGAAATATTAGGAGGAGATATGGGATTCTTTATTTTTTTAGTGCTTATCTTTTGAGGAATTTGGTAAAGGAGTACCTTTGTTGAGAATGATTTAGGAGGTGTAACCTTGGGAGATTCTTTGGATTTTTGCTTGTTAGATTCTTTATTCTTTTATACAGACTTCAACTTCTCATTCTAAGCTCTAGTGAATACATCATATGAATTATTATTCATATCCTTCACTCTTTCATCATATTCATCACATTCAAGTTTATATTTAAAATATCTTACAATGGAGTTGTCATCACGTTCCAAAATATCAGGATCAAAGGTGCCCAAAACACCTTCTTTAGGTGGTTCTTCAATGGTGCATAACTACTACATTATTGCCAATTTTACACAATTAGAACCATCATGATCATTAGTGGCATGAAAAGTGCATGAATAATGAATAAATATAGGGGTTAATTCAATAGTGAGTTGAGGAGTTGGAGGAGTGAGTCTAGGATGAATGTTTCCATGACATGGGACAAATGATCTTTATATGCACATCCTTTTATGGATTAATATGAGCTTGGGGAATCCATTTATTCAAGGCCAAGATATCATTCACAAATTTTTGAACTAGAGGTCCACTGAAATATGTTATTTAATCTTGAAATAATCCTTTTTGAGCTTACCAACCATGATCATATCATCTTCGATCTCGGTGGCTTAGGTTTGTGTTGCTACCAAAGTGAGGTGGTGATTTATTTAAAGGAATAAACTTACATTATGTACTTATGCATTCAAGAAGAAGCCCTTTTGATTTTTTATTTTAGGCATGAAAACTTCTATAATCTTGTATATTAGCTTGTTGAATCAGGAAATGAACTCTCTCATCGGTTCATTAGATTAGTTTTTCATCTAAGATAGTTATGCCAGTATAGAATATTCATATTTAGTAGGTTTGAACTTTTCTTCAAATGTAGTTCTCATTGTTTTCTAGTCTAAGATGGAAGTAGATGGGAGATGATAAAACCATTATAATGTTCCTTTAGCCAAGGTTTCCATGAATAACCTGACTAACACATCCTCATGTTCCACACCAAGAGTATTCCAGAAATGAGAAAGCTTCTCATTTATCCTAGATCTCCGTTGAATGACCATTACCATAGAAAAAACATCGTAGACATTATTCACATAGAGAATAAATTATGCACAAGTCTAACCTCATTATTCCTCAAAATAATAATACATATACGTAGCTCTCTTCCACCAATTTGATCGAAGAAGAATAGGAAATGCCTATTAAATAGGCAAAATGAGTTGGTTTCATGCAACAACAAATTGCTACGTGAAATAAATATTAGTTGATATGGAATATTTGCATGTATAAAATAAAGATAAAAATATTCAAAATATATAAACTAAATAACCGACTCCCTAATTAATCTTAATGCTTACTCAAACACCCTCCCTTAAGCACAAAATATGGAGTATAACAAAAAACCAAAGACATTGAATGGGTCCTAGCAATAAGGCCTGATTAGGTACCCATGTATAAATCATAGTGAAATACAAAATGTCCCTATGGTAACTAATCCATCTTACCAGAGTACATGGATGTTGATTCACTATAATTGCCAAGTCAAATAGCAATTGGTACTCTGTATGAGGCTCATTCTATAAAAACACTGATCACAAAACTGGGAAGAAAGAGTTACCAAGAATGAAAGGTATCACTATAAGGTACCTAAAAACTAGTAGAACCATAGTGAGAGTGCAGAAGAGAATATATACTGCAAGGCATCCCAAGAAGTATGATTCAAAATATTAACATAATCTTGTAGTAGGTGCACTCGATGAAATGAATCCTATCGAACAAAATATGTACTCAATCAATGGCCTCTAAAATAAAATGTGGTGTACTAACAATGAGCACAACACCTAAAGTAGTATGTACACAAACTACACTAAAATGCTAAAGTGGTTGTAGTGACTCCAAAAATAAATGAGTGGGCTAATCCCACTATGCAAACATCAAAATGCTGACACTAAGATACACCAAACTATCTATGATCCAAAAGGAGAATAAGCTCCACCAAAACATCTAAAGGAGACTGTCAATAATTAGATATAGATATGAAATATCTCAGTAATTATGTCTATAGTGATGATGGGATAGTCATTTAACTAGAGAAGAAAGTGCTCAATCATGGAGCACACACATGAAGAAAAAATCTCCATGAATCTTAGTGTGACTACAAACAAAAGTCCCACCTTACAATAATATCACCAAGTAATGCAAGAAACTCCACAATGCAATAAATATGTGGAATACATCATCTATGTAATGAGATATGTATGCTAAAAAAGAATACATCTATCTAATTAAGAAGCTCAAACAAGGAAAATTAATAAGCAAGAAGAGCAAAGTGCCGTTAAAGAAGCTAAATAGTGGAGGAATGATGTTTATAGTGTCCTTGCCAAGAATGGTTCTTACACCACCAATAATGATAAAAAATCTAACCCAAATGAACATGAATGGTGGATTAAGATGCTTGCATATGTGTGGGTTCAAAGTCCACAGTAGAATAATATGAGGTAACATCCAAAGAAGTGTCAGGTAGATCATGTCTGACCACTATAATCTCAAGTTTCTCAGGCCTGAGTGAAGGTACAAAAGAGCCCATATATAGCTCATAATCCTCACAAAGAGTGAAACAAACAAAAGATGGAGCTATATCAATAAATACCAATGAAGATGAATAACCTGCATCATAACCAAGGCCATAATAAAAAAATCCACCTAACAGGTTAAATAAGGTCAGTAATGCCCTGTAAATGCTTCCCAATGCCTACAAGTTTGGCAGTATGATCCATAAAATGAAGCATGAAGGAGCCAAAACTAGTGGTATGCTACTCAAAATTAGTAGGCATATGTGCAGGTAGAACCTGAGTGTTATGTGTAGAGTGTGCAACAACAGTAGGCCTAGAAGTATCATCTGTAGCAATAGGAGTAACATTAAAATGGGTTGCTTAGGATCTGGTAAGTTGCATTGTAAAAGTGCATCAAGTGGATGGGTACCAGATGTAATATGAGACTGATGTTGTGTGCCAACTAGTTTCTTCTATAGAGAACAAATGAGGGCATCCTTTCCATGAATCAGGGAGCATAAAATAGAATTATTCATCAAAAGTTTCTCGTTTGCTTCCTAAAGTGTTAGGAAAAAGGCCATAGGATCAATGGGTTACTTATGAACTGGTAGGGTACAATCAAGATTCCTACTAAAGTCTAAAATAGGATTAATAACCAATGTATCAGAATGTGCATCAGTAGGTGGAGGAGGTGAAGGTGCCTCATCCAAATGATAATTAGTAATAAGTGTCTCATCCTCAAAAAATATGTCTTCACTAACAATGGAAATGGGACAAGAACTAATAGGAAAATATGAAGATGCCAAAGAGTCCTTATGAAAATCACCATCAAGAATCATACCCACACAAATGGTAGAATATGGTGGAGGAACAATGTCACCGATAGAAGAATACTCACTCTGAGAGGAAGGAGAAGAATGAAGCATGTGGAGGTGAAGTGACCTCACCATCCAATACATAAATAATGTCTCGTGCTTCCTTAGGTGACATGGCATGCTCAATATGATACTAAAAACAATTTGAAACATGGAGATGAATAAATAAAAGTGCCTCCTTTTACATGGATGCAAGCTACAAAACATCATCCTTATCTAAAAAAATAGGAAAGTCACCAAGGATAACTCTTCACAATCCCTTCATCTATAAGTGTAACATCATTTTGGTTTTCTAGGTGGTGTAGTTGGATGAATAGAGGGTTTAAAACATACAATAATTCATACTTGAAGACATGAAATGGCAAAAAATAGCCAAATAAAAACAAAATGAAACCCTCAAAATGGACATCAATCACTACCGAAAATGCATCTGTAAGTATAAAATGTGGCTCCAAAGAAGGTAAAACACTCTAAAAAAGGAACGTCAGACACTACCAAGAATATGTCCTATGTAAAAATAACACAAAAATGAAGTGTTTTGAGAGGGGGTATCACCACCTATGAGACCAGACCTTATCCTCCATCTTTGACTAGCGAGGTAGAAGGTAAGTACAAAATATTATGCACGTATTAAAAATCTTCTATTACAATTGACCAGCACTAAGTTATTTTATCATCACTTGAAATGGTCCCTCCAACACAAATAATTTGCACCCCTACTCTATATTAATAATGTCGAATCACTATAAAATAAATGTGTTTTCTTTAAAATGCTTTGCCACTAGACCAAAAAAGCCCCTCTTGCACTTAGCATTTTCCCCACTAAAAAATGTTTAGCCCCACCAAATAAATGTCCCCCACTATATAAAAAATAATTCACCTCTAATCTTCCATTAAGAAAATATTTTCCATTTTAATAGAGTCTATTTTAAAAAATGAAAAAAAACCTCTATGATTAGCTCAATGTGTGGCATAGTTGGTCAATTCTTCGCATTAGCTATGATCAATGAGAAAACAAGAGAGAATAAAGGAGGTCAATTCCAGATGTTGGAGGAGATCTAAGAGGTGGTGGATGGAAAGTAAGGATCAATAGCCATGGATGGAGGTTTGGTTTGCATGGAGCTCATAATAAAGAGCTAGTCAAAGCCAAAGATTTTGAAGTGGATATAGCTGATGAGTTTGGTGTAGTAGAGTATTGATTTAAACTAATGCAATGTGATATGTTCATTTGGAGCTTTGGTAGAGAGTCGTTGAGCCATAAATGGTAATAACAACTGATAGTTTCCTTGTTTAAGGTAGTATTCATGTCAATACCAAGGTAGATAATAAGTTGATAGTAAATCCACATCAATATCAAATATCAAAGGCTTGGTTGGGAGTTTATACACCAAAAATATCACCCACAATGATAGCAGGTGAGCTTAGATCTGTAGTCTCCAAGGTAAAACATGTCTAAATAAACCTAAAAAATGTCACTCTTGGCACCAAATAAAAAATATGATGTAAATATAGGTTCTAATGATGTCAAAAAATATTAAGTGAACAAAAAAACACAACATGCTATAGAAACCAAGTGTACCCAGTCAATATATCTGCATCATTAAGTAGGTTCAACCAATGCTTGAACATAATATCAATGCCAAATAAGGTCAGTGTTGAAGTTAATAGTGGTAAGCCACATGGAGAATCCATCAATCTTTGTCAAATAATTCATCAATCGAAAATAGCTTTCAAAAATAGTGTTTAAGATTCACCAATACAAGGGTCTTAAAATGGCTTGGGAATAGCTCTTAATTGACTTCAATTCAATTGGATCACACTCAAACTTGAAACATGGAAGCCATGCCAAATGTGAAACAAAAGAAAGGCAAATCAGAAGTACAATCAAGAATAAGAGCATAAAAACTTGTACAACTAGCACTTGGGTGGACAAATAGCTGTATGGCTAACACTCAAAACTAATTAAAATTTTGACAATACAAAACTCCACAAATTATTTAGCTTTACCATTGAGTAATGGTTATTAAGGGCAGATCTGATACCATGTCAGAAATGAGAAAGTTTCTCAATTATCCTAGACCTCTCCTACATGACCATTACCACATAAAAAACATCTTAGACATTATGCACATAAAGAATAAATTATGCACAAGTACAATTTCATTATTCCTCAAAAGAATAATACAAATCTGTAGCTCTTTTCCACTAGTTTGATTAGAAAAGAATAGGGAATGCCTAGTAAATAGGCAAAATGAGTTAGTTTCATGCAATGACAATTTATTGCATGAAACCAAGATTAGTTAATATGGAATATTTGTATGCATAAAATAATGATGTAAATATTCAACATATATCAACTAAATAACCAACTCCCTATTTAAGCTTAATGCTTACTCCAACAGAATACCATAAATAGAAAATAAAGCCTTTATACGCTCATTGGGATGTTGATTACAATCATTGGTAAACTTAGGAAACTTCTTCCTTGAGCTCTTTGGTAGTTCATGAAGTTGAGCACCTAAGGCCAATGGGCCAATATAGGGCCCATGGTAATACTTCAACCATGTTAATAAATTTGATTTACCTAAGAACCAATATATTAGGTAACGAAAATATTATGTTTATAGGTTGTACACTTCTTATTCTCTCAGGAGTGAGTTTGAAACTAGATTGATCTGGCAATTCAAATAATGGATCATAAATACCTTTCTTTTTGCTAGATCTCATTTATTTTTTCTTAGCTAGGATGCTAATAATTTATTATATAAGAGATCTATGTACTACTTTGATTATAATTATTCCAACAATGAGTGCAATGTTTCTTTGGTTAAAATCAACATGTTATTATTTATTTAACATAGTTATAGCTCTTTGAAAGTCGGATCTACTCACTCTATTATCATAGGGGAACTACCAAAAATCAGAAGAGATATATGTTTACACAACTTGCATCCAATCAAGGTTTGGTTGGAGAGTTATGTTTTTATTTCTAGGGATAGTCAAGCAAGTGACTATAGTGATAGTTATGGGTTACATGGAAAACATATAAATTTCCCCACGGTGGGTGCCAAAAAATTGGTAGTGAAATATTTGGCACTTGTGACAAATAAGAAAGTTCATAATAGTGAAGGAGATAAAGTCTCTCCTCTATTCGAAGGGGAGGTTCCTTTTACTAAAAATATTAAAATCTAAACTAAACCTATTTATAATATATACATGTTGAATTGAGTATTGGTTTGTACTACTTTCAACCTAAATGACAAATAAAAGTAAGGAAGATGAAGGGTCACACAAGGATGAGCAAACACATATTTCATCCAATATGTGACAAGAAAGTGCTTATGAAAATTAGTATGCTTGTTTGATATTAATTAAATTATTGATTGAATTGAGAGACATGCATTAACATAGGAATAATACACATCTACAAATAAAAATCAAGACACCAAGTTGTGGAATTTCCTTGTGTTCTGAGTTTGAAGAACAAACACAAAGTTTCTTTCTCCTTCCTTTCAAGAAAAATTATAATGAAGATCAAATAACCCTTTTGAAATTTACAGCTCTCCTATTTATAGAGATAAGATGGAATGGATTGACCCTTCACATTACATGTGACCTTTGGTATTCCTATTTTCATCGTATTGTATTTTCACTAAATTTATGATTTATACAAAAGAAAAAAAATCTTGAAGTAGAAAATTGATAAAAATAAAAAGGAGACATTCAACATCTTAGGATTTGTTTTTTGGGGTGACAGTCAATTTTGAATAAATTAGAGAAATAATAAATTTTATAACTTTTTCCTTATTTTGGTAAACTTAAGATTTTATGAATTTCTTCACTACCTCAGTGATTGTGTTCCCCTTAGGGACTACTACAGGTTTGCATCATATCAACCATATTTTAGATATCAATAACATGGCATTTGGGACTTCTAAGATCTTATTTGGTTGGTTATTCATATATTCAAATGAAACATTGATTTCATTGAGCATAGTCATTGAACCAACATTGAAAGCATTTTCCTTGAACAACTCTTCATTGATCAAATTCTTAAATTGAGCCTTACTTCATTTATGATGATCTGGGTCATTGAATCCTCCTTCAATAGATCACAATTCAATTATCTCAAGTTATAAGAGAGTTATTTATGCTTCTTTCTTCCAATTTTGACTTGCTCTTATAAATCACCTATAGCTCGATTCAGAATTTTGATCTTTTGAAAGATGCATTCTAACCATTTGTAAGAGGTATCATCCTATGCTTTGTCAAATATTCCATCCTTAATAATCACATCAATTTTAATGTTGATCATCTATCAAACATAACCTTTCAAATTCACCTAGACCTTCAATTCACTATCATGGGCTTTGATTTATAGATTAACATTAATAATCTCAGCCTCAAGTGCCCCATTTAATTTTATGAACTCTTCAATATACTTCATGCCATTAAAGAGCAACTCCTCAACCCATGATTCTAGAGTTTTACCATATGTGTTATATCTACTGATGGTGGATATAACATCTTTACCAATTCAAATAACTTAAGAAGGAGCATATACTTGAATAACTATTGGTGTCTTGATTGGATTGAGAAGATAGTTGACATATCTAACCAACATCCACACCTGATCTTTCAATTATTCTTGAGTGAGTTCATTTGGTTCATACCTCTTGATCATCCTATTTTTGGTTTCCCACAGGTTATTAACATCAATTTAAGGAGTTTTTTCCTAAAGAAATACTCTCTTTAGATTAAAATGACTTGTGGTCATCTCCTCTTCATTCTTATTAACATTAAGCTCGACAATCTCCACAAATTGGGCTCCTGAGTGATCAGAGACTAACCTCGATGTGGTCTTTGCCTTTTTGGGAAGAGGGGTCTTGAGGAGATTGTCAACTACATAAAAATATATAATTTTCACCTCAGCCATCTTCTTATTTTTTTCAGTATTTGAAGGTGGTGGTGTAGGTTGCTTTAGAGGTGAAGCCTCTCAAGGAGGTAAAACAAATGGAAAAAATCAATGATGTGTAGAAGTGGTATTTACACATAATTAACGATTACATGTTGAGCTAATCCTTGAGAAAAGGCAAGATAATTTTGAGTGGTATTATGAATTTATAGAGAATGATCTCCAAGAGGGAGGAGGAAGACCACAACATGATAAAATTAATAGCCTTTAGCTTTCTTCCCACAATAGGGATTTCCTCACAAGTTTTTCTATGTGGATTTAGTTATTTTGGATCTTCATCATATCCATTATTATAACTTGAATAATCAGATGAATGAATTACAACAATGGCACTACCCTTCCTGTGAGTTCATGAAGCTATTGCAAGTGCTTGTTTTGGAGGAGTTGAAGTTCATGATTTCTTGGAGCCACCTGCTCCACTAAACTCTTACAAATTTTTAATGAACCCTTCCATAAATTGATCCAACAAGTGTTTGGTTCAAACCTACAAATATTATATCTCCTTAATGGACAAATTGATGGTTGGCAAGGGGAAAACATAACTTTTTCAAAATACATAGGATTGATAAGATTATACTTATCATCAATCATGCCATTAGGAACCCATGTGCCTAGGAAGGCTCTATTTTTTCCCAAAATCATTCTAATCCAATCATGACTTATCATTTCATATTCATCTATACAATATGGGAAGTAATCTTTAAAATGTGGAACATGCTCATATGATGCACTAATAATAAGGTGATTCCACATAAACCTCTTGTTGTCAAAATATGCTCAGTTGGAATCTAAAAAAAAGAGTGAATTATGAAATTTCATATTTAATGTCCTAAGAATTTACTATTTTTGCATGAAAAATGTTCTAAAGAAATTGGAAGGCAACACCCAACACATTTATGTCTCTATAAAAATCATGTACTACACCCAATTGTCTACACAATTCAATCAATATGATTTTATAATTGGCTGACATGGGAAGCCATAAAGGGTATCCTTCAAATCCTCCAACCCTGATATATGTAAAATTATTGATTTGGATGAAGTAGTTAGCATAATGTATAATCAGGTTAGCTGCTTCATCTGAGATCTTCCTTCCCCAATCTTCATCTAAGGCTTAGACTACCCTCAATGTGAAGGAATCATTGACCCTCCTAAAATATTTCTTACTCTGATCTAGATTCAATTGATGGTATAATTCATCTACTTGGGTGGAAACATCACTATTGGATCACTGAGTGAGATTGGGATATACTATTTAGGAAGCCAGTGAGTATACCAATTATGAAGTCATTAAAGTTTATTTTATTGACTCTACATTGATCAGTTGTTGATGAAAATCTTCACTAATCATTTCACCCTAGTTAATGAATTATTTCCCATTATAGATGATATTCATCTCCATAAACATCCATGGGTATCAATACATAGTGTTCTCATTTCCAACTACCTGATTGAGGAAAGTTATCATATTTGATAGATTTTCCTTGAAGTTTGATTTGAAGAATTTTTTCAAAAGTTTGGAAACATGGCTTATCTTGTGCTTCAACATAACTCATTGATGTTGGTCAGATAATTTTTCAATATTTTTAACCCAAAGCATTATCCTACTGGCACACTCATCTTTGCATATGTTTCATGTATTGGGATTCTCAAGGTCATTCCCATTGATGTCCCATCTAATTTGGCCATTATAGTCCTACTAATTTATTTCATATCTTTTATCTTTAGGTCATAGTACCGATCATAGGCAAATACCAAATTAAAACATTATACTGAGGTAGGAAAATCAACTACCTCAGGGAGGCCACTTTCTATCATATGAATGGTCATAGTATTGGAATTTTCTACATTAAACTGCTCATGGATTCTTCTAAGTTGACATGATCAACCTAGGAATCCCTAATCTTTGAAATGTTGTCATCCAAAACTAGCAATGGCTTGAATCCCACATACTATTACTTAATTTTTGTTTATTTTATTATTTGAAAGGTTGTTTTGGCAAAGGTTTGTAAACTAAGTAGATCAAGATGCAAAAAGTGTTGATGTGGATGAAATAAACATGCTATAGTGGTAATGAAATATTTTATATCTCTTCAAAAGAATCATGAAATGAATATGTGGAAAACATATAAATTTATAGGACCCTAGGTAGATCAAAACTCCTTTGGGTTAAAACTTGATAAAAACTTGAACTAATGCTAATAAAATCTACATCATTGAGAATTACTTAGAAAACTAAAGATTTTAGTGGTATTTTTACAAAGATTTATCTTTATGGGAGGAAATAGAATTCAGGCAGAGATATATGATGCATCTAAATGGATGAATGAGGAGAAATGAAACATGAAGTGGATTTTATAGGCTTTTCTACCATGAGCATCAACATGTTGTGTTTGACACATCATGTCACATTGCCATGTGGACTATCTGTCCATCCTCATGGTCTAATAGATGTGAAGTTACCTCTACACATAAATGTAGATGTGACCTCAAGTTTTTCATGTCCATGGGAATGAGTGGGATGTCTGCAAAAACATAGGGTGTACAAATGGACAACCATAGTCATCACATTATTGTGTCCTACACATCCTAAAGGCTAGGTTAGCCTAGCCTCTTGGATACATGGGGCATAAAAAATGTAATTTGCACTTACACAAACTCTCTTGAATTTTTAAATCACTTCAAACACTTCTAACTTTGTCTTCATCAACTTTTTTTCTAAAATTTGACTTTGACATTTTGACATCAAAATTTATACGTTGTTCATAACTATGACTAATTTGGTTTTGAAAAATTAGGGAATGACAATAGGAGATGATGGCCTCTAGGGGCCTTGACTAACTCTTTGGTGTCATTAGCATTGAATATCTGGCTATCTAGTAGGTTCAACTGCTTTCCTATGAACTAAGTATATAGAATATCTTACATATGTGTTACCACTAGATCTATATAATTATCTTGAATAAGTGTAACAATAAATTTGGTATTATGATCCTAAACATGTGTACCAAATGACTATGATGGTATTGGGGGTAGATGAGGGGATACCACTATTTTTAGAGGGTACTCATACCATACACTTATAATTATGACTACCTTATTACAATTTATGTACTTGAGACTTCAATGCACTATATATGGTATTACATGAAGTTTTTCCATCCAAGGCCATCCTAACAACATGTCAAATACCTTGTTATTTTGTATAACTATAAATGATGTAGCTAATATGGTAGAGCCTACCTGAAGAGGTAGTACTATGTGTCCCAAGTTACTATATTTATGCCCATATAATCCTTTAACTGCTCTTGATGTATTTTTTAAATATGTGTGTGTGTACCCAAGGGAGTAAATAAGTGTAATCATGCAAACATTATCACTTAACCCATTATTGATAGTGACACTCTATATTGGTTGCTCATTGATATAGGTTCATATGAAGAGTGAATGAAAATATAAATCACCATTAATAAAATCATCATCATAAAATGTGATTTTAGGCCATTGTGGTGAAGTATCGATAAGTGTACCATTAATAACATATATTGGGTGGTCATATGTCATAACTAGAAGATGAATTTGTATGGATATTTTACCTTGAATTATCCTTCATCTTTGTCATCTTATGTTTAGGAAATGAATCATTAAATATATTCAACTTATGATTTCCATTGTTATGTGGTCAAGATTCCTATGTAGGCATGCCCAAGTTGATAATGCATTCATCAATAAGATCTTATATCTTATGTCTCAATTTGAAGCATCTATTTTTGGAATGTCCCATAATCTGATGATAGTCACAATATGCATTACCATTATAGTTCATTGGTGTAGGCATGTTTGGATTAAGATCTTATGGACGAATAAGTGTCATAAGGTTACACTCAATTAGTTTTTTTAGTATTACATGTGGAAGTGATGGTAATCTTGAAAATTTCATCTTTGGTGGAGATGTCAATTATAATTGGTTTGAAGGTTACGATATTACATTGATTGTAATATTTTCCTCATTCTTTTTATCATTTGGTTTTACCTCATAGTTTGGTTTGTTTTGAAATAGTTGTAGGAGTAGTTGTATACTTGATTTTGTTCAAAACTATGAGCTTAACTTCTTTGTCCCTTACTATATGGCATATATTATCAAATGGTTTGAATCTCTTTAATATAATTGACTCATGAAATGGTGTAAGAAATTTATTAAATATGTCTTGCAATTCATCGTCAGACATATCATTAGTCATATTGTCTAGCATATTCTTGTACTAAAGTACATAGTCATTAATTAGCTCTTTGGACCCTTGCTCAAGTTTTAAAAATTGAGCATAAGACAACTTTTCATCAATGTTAATGGAAAATGTTTTAAAAATTAGCTTGCCAAAGGGTTGAATGCTCTAATAGATTGGAGAGTGATATCATAGAAACATCAAAATGCATAGTCCTTAAGTATTCTTGGATATAACTTGGTCAATATTTTGTCATTGTATTCATAATCCAAGCATGTTGCATGGAATGATCTAATATGTTGCTCAAGGTCACCTTTACCTTCCTATAATGGAAGTTTGGGAGCTAAAAATACTATTGGTAAAGCATAATTTGCTATATCATGTGATAATGGGCTATGAATCATGATATGTTAATCCATGGAATGAATAGATCTAGATGCACCTTGATCTAACTATAACACCTTAGCATGTAGAGTTATAATAGTTTGTTCAAAAGAACATTTAATAGGGAATGTTGGTGATGAAACATGCATAGTCATTATGGGAGTGGTAAAGGTTTTTTATGTAGGAATAGGTATGAAAATATATTGGAGGCCTTGTGTTTCACCCAAACCATGGGTAGATGTCACATAGGTCACTGAGGCTGTAGGCATAGGGATAGTACCTGTTGTTCCCAAAATCCATCACTCATTTTTGGGGACAACATATCAACTATTTTGGTCCTGCAGGCCAAAATTCTCTCTTCCCTTCTCAAAAAATGTTCTGAGCACTCTAATTCTTTAATTATTCAAGTTTTTTCAGCTAAGGGATTGACAAGTTCAACAGGTTCAACAACTCCAACATGCGAGCTCTCACAAAGAAACAAGTTCCCAACACTTAGGCATTTCAAGATTGGTTCAACATCGAGGTTCAACCAAAAGTTCCATCGGTAGGCTTCAAACAAATGGAATGAACCATTGAACCATTGAACCCCACCTCTAAAGGCTCAAAGGTTCAACAGGTTCAAAGGTTCAATGACATCGGCAAACTTAAAGAGTTAACCGCTTTGTCAAGTTCAAAGTTCAACCGCTTTGAAAATTTCAATGGCTTCGAAGGATATAACGAAAAAAAGACTTCAAAGAAGAAAGATTAAACCATTAAACTGTTGAACCTTGAACCAAAAGAGTTCAAAGTTCAAAGGTTCAACGAGTTCAATAAAGTTTGAGAGACTTAGAAGAACAAAGGATTTGAAGAGCTAAGAAAGAAAGGTTGAACCAATTGAACCTTGAAACAAAATGGTTCAAAGTTCAAAGGTTCAATGAGTTTAACAGAAAAGAAAAGGATCCATAAACTTTGAAGGACCAAAGGATTCATAGAAAGAGAATGAACCATTGAAATTTGAACCAAAATGGTTCAAAGTTCAAAGGTTCAAAGGTTTAAAGGTTTAAGGAAGCTTCGAGTGAAGGAAGGAAGCGAAATATTCTAGAGACAAGTTCGAAGAGATGGTTCAACTGAAGAAAAAAGAAAGTGATTGAACCAAGGAGCTGATAGGACCGCTTGAACCATTGAACCATCGAACTGATGCATCTCAAAGGTTCAAAGGTTCAAGGTTCAATGTGGTTCAAGTGACCAAGTGACCAATGACGTCCCTGCGAATGTCAAATTCAAGATACTGAAATGCCCATTTATTTTTAAATATGGCACAGAACCTGAAGAACAAAACTCAGTGAACAACTGAAGAAAGAGCTAAAAGAGCCTACTGAAGGGAAGAGATAGCCCAAGATCTCAGATCTCGAGGAAGAGATAAAATGCATTAAGAAAAGAGGGAACAAGAGGGAAAGACCAAAAATATCTATGAAGAAGTTATTCCAGTAGGTGAAACAATCCACCAGGTGAACATCTGAGAGCATGAGCACTCAATGTTGCAGCCTATTTTTCTCCATCGAGTAAAGGTGAAGTGGATAGCTACACAAATATCAAGAAGAGGACCAGGTGGCCTATACTTTAGAGGAGACATTTGAGATGAATTGACACGCGACAGTTAAGACTGATGCCCTATTCCATCATGGCCCTTTGACAAAACTGAAGATGCATTCAAGGCATTTAATGTAGCATGGGCCATTCCATGAAACAAAGGACTCAAGTATTTCTTGAAGTGCTATATATTCTAATCTTTTATTTTATGCATAGGGGAGATCTCTCTGTTATAGAAGCAAAACTCTACCCAAATTGAAAGGCATTTCCTGAGACTTTGAGCTCAGATTTTTAATCATGTTTCTTTATTTGAATGAGAAAACAAGTGACTTTTTAGACTTTGTGCTAGAATCGCTTGTGTTATTTAAAAAATTATTTTTATGTCTATTTCTTAGAAGCATTCTTGTCCATTTAATTTAACAAGTAGAACTAGTGGAAGTAATCAGGAAGGTGTTCTGAAGCTGACTGTGAAGAAACTTTGTGCTGCCATAATTGTCTTTAGCGTATTTGTTTTTCTATTTCTATGTAAAGGATCTTGGGATGACTTTGTGCCCCCATTGTCCTTTGTATATTTCACTCTTTGGCAGTTGAGGTGGAGACTTTATGGTACACTTCATCCTACTGTGTTACTACGCCCTATTACTTTTACTATCCAAGAAGGGATTTGGCTGTTGGCTGAATATTACTTTTGAAAGAAGAGAAATACCTTCACCAATCATCCTAAATTTCTCCTTTGATCTGTGAACATCATCTCTAAAAAAAGAGAGATAGATGGTGTTGTCCTACCCCTGAGTGTTATTTTCAACTTATATATATAGTATATAACACCTGATAGTTATAAGGAACCTCCCTTTGATGAGAGGAAAAATTTGTCCCCTTTTGATGTGGTAATCCTACACATTTAGCCGATTAATCTCCTTATGCTATGGTGGAAACACCTATTTTGCTCATCAGTTAGCTGGTGACAAAATATTCACCCAATAGTTTTTTGGTGACTTTGCTAGGGAATGTTTTGTGCAGTTTGAAGCCTCAAGCTTCAAATTGAAGCAGTCCGTATCTTTATCCATTTTAGTTTTACACTTTGGTGGATCCATGATATACAAGAAGCCAGAGATCTAAAGGTATTGTTGACCCTGTATTCGAGTTGGTATAACAAAGTGATTTTGACCTATTTCCTTCTCCATCTCACCTTCAGTGAACCACGAGTTTTCCTCCTACAAAAGTCAGGTCTTCATTACCAGGTAAACCATCCATTTCTACTGCTAGCAGAGCTTTGTCAATACATACCCCTTAGACATTTGTTATCCCTCCCTTCAATAGTCAAATCATGGTAGTTTAAGGCCCTTGGGGTAACTCTTTTGGTCCACTCAATCTAACTCCACCTCTACATGAGCTACCTCATAGTTCAAGGAAGAATTTACCCAAATTCTTTGGTGATGGGAGAGTTCATCTTGATGAACATATTACAACCTTCAGCATAGCCTATGGCATGATAGGTGTGGAGTATGAAGACGTAGCAGTCAGGTTGTTTGTGGAAATATTAATGGCACTGCTACAGACTAGTTTTTATCATCTATAAGCACAAATTGTGACTGACTGAAACACCCTCAAAGCCAATTTGAATCCAAGTTCAAGCCTACAAAAGATGCACATGCCCTACAGGCCTAGCTCACACAAATGAAGAAAGAACCTCATGAACCTATGAGGGATTTCATAACTAAGTTTGACAAGTTGAGGAATAGGATTCCTATGATTGCTCAGCTAACAACTGAGAATCTCAAATGTTTCTTCATCAACTCTTAGCTTCTTGACGTGAGTTTTTTGTGAGACAGGCTGGCCACATAGACCTTGCTATAGCTCAAGATTTGGCCACTGAGGTGGAAGATGATCTCATTTTGGTAGGGAAGATAAGAAGAGATCCTAATAGAGGTAAGTCTTCTTCATCCTCTGAATATCCATCTATAGACACCACTGATCTAATGGTGCAAAAGTTGGCAAATGAATTGCTAGCTCTTAGAAAGCAAATGGCATAAGGGATGTCTTATGCTTCTTTGTACTGAGATATATCAAGAAGGACATTTCCCAATCAGTCATATCAAAGCAATGCTGCCAGAAATCAAGGGCAACCAAATCGTCTTCCTCCACCACAGGGGAAGCTTTTCATTGAAGCAGCACCAGCCAACTCAGCAGTTGGATATCTCAAAATAAAATATGATTTCTCCTTCTAGATTGAGTTAAACCCAAAAGATGACGTTGATATCTTCATATAAAACCAATAAGAATCAGCTAGTGACTCAAACATTGGTTTCCTGAGCTACCAGGATGAACCCAGAAGTAAAGGTGAAGTGTTTGATGGGTCATACGATGTATTCACTCGGTCCTAGAACTAGTCAGCCTAGCAAGTTGATAAGGGAAAAATAGAAGAGTGATCTCAACCAATAATTTCAATTGCTAAGCAGGGAATGACTCTACATTTTCAATCAAAGGACCTGGTGATCCCTAAAAAAGTAAGTACCTCAAGTACGCCTTCACCTTCAACTTCAATTTCACAAATCATTAACCCCCCTCTTAAAAACCAAAAGGATGAACTACCTTCCCCTGTTCCTAATTTATTTTAGACATTTGATATAATTAACCATGTCAAGAAAACCAAAATTCAAATGTCTAAATTTGAATTCCTGCAATCTAACCCTGAGCAGTTGGATAAGTTGGTTCAGTGTGTAAAGAATAAAACCATCCCTACAGGACCAGCTGTTCCAATGGTGACTCCCACATCCACCCAGAATAACCTTTTCATTACTCCTCCTCTTACTCCTGAGAGGACATAACCATTTTATGTCTCCCTGCTAATAAATGGACACCAGCTAAATAATTGTATCATAGACTCAGGTGCATCTGACAATGTCATGCCTGCCAAAGTGGTAGAATCTCTTGGACTCACACTAACCAAGACCTTTGGGAGATGTTTCTCCATGGATAAAAAAACAAGTGCCACTATTGGGACAAATCAAGGATGCCCAATTTACATTTGCGACATTCTTAGACAAGAAAATTAAGATGACAGTCCTGGTGGTTGACATCCCAGCCTCATACGACATTCTTCTTAGGTGAAATTTTTTCAAGGATGTTGGTGGCGAGTTAAGTATGGGCCTATTTGAAGTGAGGATCTCGGTCAAAGGCGTCATGTAGAGGTTGCTCCCTGAGAAGGATGCAAAATACAGTGTCACTCAAACCTTAGCACCTGAAGCTCAAATTCTGTTCGAGTCTTCAGGCATGGGCAATTACTTTTTGACTATAGAGGATGTTCCTGTCCTAACTGATGAAACTTTTAAAGATGATAATTTAAAAATTGGTTCAAACAAAATAGTAAGAGACTTAATAAATCACAATGCAAGTCTAGAGGAATCCTCCCCTCCAAATGAAGAAAAATCTAACGAAAGGTCAATTTTTGATAATGTGTAGATTCTCAAATTCGATGGTAGCTATTCTTCTACCAGCTTGAGATTTGAGATTATGTTGATATCTCCTCAAGGAGATATTTTCCCCTATTCTTTTAAATTGCAGTTCAACAACACCAATAATACTGTTGAATATGAATCATTACTGCTTGGATTGAACGCTGATCAAGATAGGGGCATCAAACTCCTTCATGCCAAAGGAGATGTTGAGCTAGTGGTTTGCTAGGTCAAGAACCTGTACCAAACCAAAAATGAGAGATTATGCCATTACCGCAATCTAGTTTGGGATCAAATTGAAAGCTTTGATGCTTTCAGTATCTCTGTAGTACCCAGGGAATTCAATGACCGAGCTAATGCATTAGCTATTTTTACAACTCTTGGTTCCTCACCTAAATTTTAAAGGAGACAGGTACACTATTGAACTGGTCTTTTGACCAAGTGTGCCTGGCAATGCCAATCATTGGCAAGTATTCAATGGTGACAACCAAATCATCACCTTTCTAGAACAAATAGATGACTTTGAACAGCTTCACTTCAAAGGTAGTGAGCCTTAGAAACTTGAATCAGCCCCTAAAACAAGTTCAAACACAAGTGAAGAATTCCTACAACTAAAAAGGAATAAAATTTCTAAAGGATTGGTTTTCCTTGTGAAACTATTTGACAAGCATGACAGGTTCATCAAACAGCAACAAATGGATTTAAGCTCCTCCTAGGAGTTTGATCAGATAAATTTGGGTACCAAGGAAAATTCCAAGATGGTGAACATTGGGAAGTGATGCACTCCAGAGGAGAAACTCAAATTTACTGCTATACTTCGCCATTACATGGATGTTTTGGCATACTCCTATGATGATCTGAAGTCACTGAAGCTTGAAGAAATTCACCATGAAATTCCTCTCAAGAGTGATTTGGTGCCTTACAAGCAGAAATCTTGGTAGTATAATCCAAAGATATCAGGTACTATTCTATCTAAAATACAAAAAATGCTAAACACTAAAATAATTTTCCCAATCCATCATTCCACATGGATTGCAAACATAGTTCCTGTGTGAAAAAAGAATGGTGAAATTTGCCTCTGTGTGGATTTTAGGAATTTGAATCAATCCTTCCTAAAGGATAATTACCCTCTACCCATCATGGATGAAGTCTTTTAGACAGTGACTAGTTCAGACATGTTATCAATGTTGGATGGCTTCTTGGGGTACAATCAAGTGAAAGTTGGTGAAGCAGACCAACATAAGACTGCCTTCACCACACCTTGGGGCACTTTTGCGTATCGAAGAATGCCATTTGGCCTGATAAATGCTAGTACCACTTTTCAGAGAGTAATGGACCTTGCTTTCAAAGATGAAATGGGTAAGTTCATTATGGTGTACCTTGATAATTTAATAGTCTTTTCCAAGCATCGTCTTGATCATGTGCACCATCTATAACAAGTGTTGGAATGATGTCACTAGAATGACATTTCTCTAAATCTTAAAAAGTCTATTTTTGGGGTAACAGAAGGGAAACTTCTCAGACACATTATATCCTAAGAAGGCATAAAGATTGACTCAAAAAGATTCAAATCCATCTAGGATCTTACTCTGCCCACAAGTAAGATTGTAGTTCACTCTTTCTTTAGAAAAGTGAATTTTTTACGAAGGTTCATTCCTGAGTTCACCAAGAAGACTCGCCACATTGTGAACATGATGAAGGGAAAGGCCACTTTCAGCTAGACTGAAGAAGGAAAATCAGCATTTCAAGACATCAAGATAGCTATCACCCATGCCCCAATTCTGGTTTGTCCAGATTATACCAAAAATTTCATAATGTACAGTTATGCTTTTGAGCACACACTTTCAACAATTATGGTTCAATAGAACAAAGAAGGTGTGGAATCTCTCATATGCTTCATGAGCTGTCCTCTCAAAGCTCATGAACTAAAATATTTAAATTTGGAGAAGCATGCTTATGCAGTGGTAAAGGTAGTAAAGCACTTCCATTTTTACATCTTGAATTCACACACTATTGCCCTAGTTCTTGATACCATAGTCAAATCCATATTAACTCAGCAGGAGTTTGGAACCAAAAGGGGTAATTAGATTGCTAAAATCCAAGAGTTTGATCTTGTTATCAAATCAATGAAGCTTGTGTGGGGAAGGGGTCTCTACCAATTGATTGTTGATAATAAACTAGAAGAAACAAGGCATGAAGAAGCAAAAATTGAAGACATGCCAATAGTCCTCTTTGTCTCCACCACAAATGAGTGGAATTCAAGTATTATTCATTTCCTTACTTATGGTGAGTGTCCTACTCACCTATCTTGTAAATAAAAGAGGACTATCAAGTTAAAAGTTACCAATTTTGTCTTATGAGACAATGGCCTGTATAAGAGGAACCTCGATGGAGTGTTCCTTCGCTGCATGGATAAAGTTTAGCAGAACCAACTTTTGGAGTCCTTTCATAATCTAGCTTGTGGAAGATATTTTTCTGCACCTATAACTGCCCATAAGATTCTATGAGCCAGGTATTACTGGCCTACTCTATTTCAAGATGCATACAAATGGGTACAAAGATGTGAACTGTGCCAATAGTTCGTTGGAAGACCCAAATTTACTACATTACCTCTCAAGCCAGTGGTAATAGAAGAACCATTTCAGCAATGGGGAATTGAGTTTATTGGTGCTATGAACCCATCTTCAAGTGCTAGACATGATTATGTCCTCATAGCCATAGATTACTTCACCAAATAGGTGGAAGCTATTCCAGCCAAGCATGCTACTTTAGAAGTAGTATGCAATTTCCTCAAAGAAAACATCATTTTTAGGTTTGGGGTCTCAACCAAGATTGTGACAGATAATGCATACTATTTCTCTTCTCATGAGATCACTCATTTCTATTTTTATTATGGGATTACCCTCCCCACTCCTCTGATTATTTTCCACAAGGGAATGGCCAAGCAGAATCAAGCAACAAAAACCTAGTGACCATCATCAGGAAGCTGGTTGATGACAATCAAAGAACCCGGCATAAAGCATTGGTTGATGCTTTATGGGTAGATAGAATTACATCCAAAAGGGCAATAGGTATGTCACCATTCTAAATTTTGTATGGTTTCAATGTAGAGATACCAATCACCCTAGAATCGCCAGCACTAAAATTGACAAAGGCGGTCGAAGATCAGATATATGAAAGCTCCATCGACAAAAGGATCATGTGCTTGATAGAGCTGGATGAGCAACAAACTATGGTGGTAGATCGAAACACTGTGCATCAAATTTTGGTGAAGAAGCTCTTTGACTAGAAAGCAAAAACCTATGATTTTCAGATTAGAGATCAAGTTCTATTATGGGACAAGAGAAGATAACTAAAGGGAATGCATGGGAAATTTGATTCCCTATGGAGAGGCATGTTTGCTATTCATTAGCTAAATGGTGAAAATAGTTTCTTGTTCAAGTATCAAGATAGCACACCATTTCCATTGCCTCACAGTAGACAGCATCTGAAGCACTTCAATTCTTGAAGTATCAAGTCCGGTTGTACATTTGTATATTTGTATAGTCTTTAGTTTTATTTTGTGTTGTTCATTTTCATTTCTTTTTGGTGCCTTTATTTTTGGGTAGCATGACTCCTTAGCCCAATGGCATACTTAAAGGCACTGGAGATTCTAGATTCTACTCCCTTCGATTGTTTTTACAATCGATGGAAGTTCCCCAATTAGAGCTAACTATTGTTCTCAAAATCTGTCACTCATTTTTAGGGACAACATATCAACTATTTTGGTCCTGCAAGCCGAAATTCTCTCTTTCCTTTTCAAAAAATGTTTTGAGCACTCTAATCCTTTAATTATTAAACCTTTTTTAGCTAAGGGATTTGCAAGTTCAACAGGTTCAATAACTTCAACAGGCGAGCTCTCACAAAGAAACAAGTTCCCAACACGTAGGCATTTCAAGGTTGGTTCAACGTCGAGGTTCAACCAAAAGGTCCATCGACAGGATTCAAACAAATGGAATGAACCATTAAACCATTGAACCCTACCTCCAAAGGTTTAAAGGTTCAATGGGTTCAAAGGTTCAATGGCATTTGCAGACTTAAAGAGTTAACCGCTTCGGCAAGTTCAAAGTTTAACCACTACGAAAAGTTCAACGGCTTCGAAGGACTTAACAAAAAGAAGACTTTGAAGAAGAAAGATTGAACTATTTAACCGTTTAACCTTGAATCAAAAGAGTTAAAAGTTTAAAGGTTCAACGCGTTCAATAAAGTTTGAGAGACTTAGAAGAACAAAGGATTTAAAGAGCTAAGAAAGAAAGTTTGAACCAATTGAACCCTGAACTAAAATGGTTCAAAGTTCAAAGGTTCAACGAGTTCAACAGAAAAGAAAAGGATCCATAAACTTTGAAGGACCAAAGGATTTAGAGAAAGAGAATGAACCATTGAACTTTGAATCAAAATGGTTCAAAGTTCAAAGGTTCAAAGGTTCAAGGAAGCTTCGAGCGAAGGAAGTGGAAGATTCTAGAGACAAGTTCGAAGAGATGGTTCAACCAAAGAGGAAAGAAATTGATTGAACCAAGGAGCCGACAGGACCACCCAAACCATTGAACCAATGCATCTCAAAGGTTTAAAGGTTCAAGGTTCAACATGGTTCAAGCGACCAAGTGACCAATGGCGTCCCTACAGACATCAAATTCAAGGTAATGAAATGCTCGTTTATTTTCAAATATGATGCAAAACTTGAAGAATAAAACTCAGTGAATAGCTAAAGAAAGAGCCAAAAGAGCCTGCTAAAGGGAAGAGATAGCCTGAGAGCTCAGATCATGAGGAAGAGATAAAATGCATTAAGAGAAGAGGGAACAAGAGGGAAAGACTAGAAATATCTATGTAGAAGTTATTCTAGTAGGTGAAACAGTCCACCAGGTGGACATCAAAGAGCGCAAGCACTCAAGGATGCGGCTTATTTTTCTCCATCGAGTAAAGGTGACGTGGATAGCTGCACAAATATCAGGAAGAGGACCAGACAGCCTATACTTTGGAGGAGACATTTGAGATGAATTAATTTGCCACAGTTAAGACCGATGCCCTGTTCCAGCATGGCCCCTTGACAGAATTGAAGATTCATTCAAGGCATTCAATGTAGCATAGGCCATTCCATGAAATAAAGTGCCTAAGTCTTTTTTGGAGTTTTATATATTTTAATCTCTTATTTTATGCACAAGGGAGATCTCTCTGTTATAGAAGCAAAACTCTACCCAAATTGAAAGGCATTTCCTGAGACTTTGAGCTCAGATTGTTAATCATATTTCTTTATTTGAATGAGAAAACAAGTGACCTTTCAGACTTTGTGTTGGAATAGCTTGTGTTATTTAGGAAATTGTTCATATGTCTATTTCCTAGAAGCATTCTTGTCCATTTAATTTAATAAGTTGAACTAGTGGAAGTAATCAGGAAGGTGTCCTGAAGTCGACTGTGGAGAGACTTTGTGCTGCCACAATTGTCTTTAGCATGTTTGTTTTTCCATTTCTATGTAAAGGAACTTGGGATGACTTTATGCCCCCATTGTCCTTCATATATTTCACTCTTTGGCAGTTGAGGTGGAGACTTTGTGTTACACTTCATCCTACTGTGTTATTGCGCCCTGTTACTTTTACTATCCAAGAAGGGATCTGGCTGTTGGCTGAATATTACTTTTTAAAGAAGAGAAGTACCTTCACCAATCATCCCAAATTTCTCCTTTCATCTGTGAACATCATCTCTAAAAAAATAGAGATGGATGGTGTTGTCCTACCCCTGAGTGTTATTTTAAGCTTATATATATAGTATATAGCACCTTATAGTTATAAAGAACCTCCCCTTGATGAGAGGAGAGATTTATCTCCTTTTGATGTGGTAATCCTACATATTTGGCCAATAAATATCCTTATGTTGTGGTGGAAACACCTATTTTGCCCATCAGTTAGCTAGTGACAAAATATTCACCCAACAATACCAATAGTAGATTTTTGAATAAATGAAGTGGAATAACTAACTCAAAAATATTTGTTGATGATATTAAAAGATAGTTGTTTTTTATTTCCTAAGATGTATCAAGTTAGCCTAATGTGTGGCCATGGATGCTAGGATTAATTGGACAATTCTACCCACATATTTAGGATATTGATGGAGTCATTGACAAAAAATGGATAAATCTTTAATTTGGTTAGGATCTACCCCATTAAGTTCATTGGAATCAATTCTATCTAGGCCTTCATAATTATCTTGATTAATATGTTTGTTATGATTATTTTGATTATCATGTTCTAATGGAGGCATGTCAACATATTCATTAGTTTTCGTATATTCATGAATAATCAAATCATTAAAATAAGATGAAACATTTATTGTATCTATTTTAGATTAAGTAGGATGAATTTTATTATGATTTATATGGGACACACTTAATATAACATTGCATCTTAGAGAGATAAGGAAACTAACTTTCTTACTTGGCATAGGATGGAATCATTCATGCATGTAGAATTCGAGGGTCAAAGGTAAAAATATTTAATGTATTTTATATGGGGAAATAAGATATTAGATCTAAAACCCTATGATAAAAATATGAAACCCTATAAGAATGAAACTCTAAGGGAAACCTAGGGTTTGACATGGTTTAATATGTATTCAAGTTCACCAATATGTTTTACACTAATTGAGTTTTGAAACATAATATGATTTAAACTTGAAATGTAATTCAGATATTAAGATATGACATTTAAGCATACATATGAATGTGAAATATTGAAACTAATTGTAATGATTCAACAAGTGGCATATGATAAATATAGTAAGTATAAAAAAGGGATGATTACTTAACTTTTTTCATTAATTATCTGATTGTGACTGTATTCTAGAAGTGAAAAATAGTCTAAAATAGATATGTGATTCATTTATTTCAATAAATATACTTATATCATCGCAGGGTTGGTTCCATCAATTTGGGTTACTATTGTTGGTCAATATTGGCCTATGTTGGTTGGTACTAACCTATGTGGAAATTATATGCAATGAATTAAGATGGATCAACAACTTATCTTATTTAGAGTATTCTAAACTCAAATAAGGTAATCTTACCAAAACAATTCACTACATAGTTTTTTTATATCAGGACATGACCAATTTGGATCTGTTAAACCTAATTAAGGGATCTCTTACCACACTACACCAAAGTGGAGGGTTCCAAATCCTCTAGGCAAATGACATTATTCAATAACCTTAACTATACCTACAAAAAATAAAATAAATCTAATTTAGTGTTCACTAAAGCTTGTGGCACAAAGGAGGATAATCAAACAAATAAAATAAAACATGCAAACATAACTCTACACAAGTCAATGTAGAGGTAATCTAAGTGAGGAATACAACATTCATCCTACTACTTTGTGTAGTATCTATCTACTAAATGAAAGAGTAAAAGTTAGGAATAGTTGAATCAAACATGTCTTGCCTCAATCTCTCCCTTAGATAATGGTGCTTTGCAAGAAGTTGTTGTGGTTTTGTAAGGATCACATTATAGAAAGCATCTCTAGGCTAAAATATTCCTACTTTGCATCTAAGACTTTCCCACAAGACAAGCTTCTTTCTCTTCAAGTTAAAACACTAAGCATTGACTCCTCCAATGTATAAATAATAGAATTATGAATTTTAGCAATGTGAAGATGAATGTTCCTCTTTATAAATGAATTGAAGGAGGTATTTATAGCCAAGGATTGATCCTAAACCCTCCTAGGAATTTAGCTGACAAGGTCGGCTGGGTTGACCTTATTTGGTAGGAAAAAGATTCATTAGGCCTTGAACTATGTTGGCTAGGCCATAGAGTTTGTAACGTGCAATTAATTTATAACAAGGTCAATTGGGTTGACATAGTATGAAAATGAATAGAATGAGATGTATGCTTATTTAAGGGCTATTTTGGAAGGTGAATTGCTTGGAGGAGTGTATAAGCAGGTTTTAATTGCTTAGGGAGTTGGATAAAAGTGACTTCGTTATGTACCTAGGGATATGATATATTAATGTATATGGATTGATGGAGATGCTTACATGTGGCACACAATCCCCTTAGTTAGTTATATAGGTCCAATATATTAGGATAAATGAGTAATTTATGGAATTAGTACATTGGGTAATGGTCGATCTACATTTGGATTAGGAGGTTACCCATCCATTGTTAGTTATAAAGAGGTCTATATAAATGAGGTGAATATCATTGTAAAATAATCAAGTAAGCATTCAGTCTTCTATTGTAAGAGGATATTAGAGATTGTTCCCTCAAAGAGACATTGTGGAGTTATTCCTTCCTAAAGGAGTATTTTATGGTCTTACCCTACTTTAAGGGTGATTATTCTATTTCTGCATATATTGAGTATTTGGGTGTTTTGGCCCACCAATTTCTATTAAATTGTATTAATCTATATTATATTCTACATATTTCAATTATTATAAGTTTGGATCATAAAAAGTGGTATCAAAGCTTCGATTTGGGCAATTTGTGTGGGGTGAAACCCTAGTTTTATGGAATCATTAATATATTTCAATTGGTTATGAATTTTTCCATATAGTTTTTATCAGAGATGTATAATATTTGAAGTCATAGTATATAATACTTGATGTGGGTTTGAGCTTCATTTTTAATCATCATTTGAAACTTTTGAATGCTTCAGATTTATGTTGTAGAAACTATATCCAAGTCATTTTGTCATGTTGATCAATGAATAACATGAAGTACTTAAGGTGATGAACTGAGAGAATTGAAAGAAAACACAAGTTTGAGTGCACCAGTTACAACTTTATATCATATTTCCACTATGACTTTGGAAATAGTTCTCTTATGTGTTTGGCCAAGATTTAGGCTTCACACTTTTCATCAAATTTTGCAATCAAGGTAGATAAAATGGAAACACCATTATTTTTCAATACATGAATATTTTTATAGTGAGTATGCCCAAATCTATCATGCCACAACATGTTTGGAGACATTTTGTATTAAATGAGATGAGCATTATTTTTTTTGAAATTGATGGCTTACCCTTGAGTTTGAGCAATTTTTCTTCCTTTTATCTAGTCAATATGACTGATTGTCACTTTTAATTTTGATAGTGACATCATCATCATCCAATAAGATGGAATGGTCTTGTTTTCAGATGATCACTAAAGACAACAATTATTTTTCAATTGAGGAAGGTATAAAACATTTTGAAGTTTGAAATATGGTAGACCTAAACATGTTTTAGACTTGATATATCTACATGGAATACTAGAACACAAATTTCTTCATAAAAATCCTCAAATAAGGCTTTTCATAAAGTCATTTGTAAGGTGGCACCAATATCAATAACCCAAGCATCAAACCATGATAAACTAACTGAGACATTGTTTATTTCATCCTCTGAACTAGAAAGCACACATTCAATGGTATGCTTAAATTTTATCCCATGGAGTCCTATATTTATGGGTTTCATGGCTTCCTTTTCTATCACATCATTCACAGTAGAGGTGTTGCTTATCATTCTATTTTTTTATTTTGACCACCTTGATTGTCATTTTTATTTCCTTTTCCATTATTTTTATTGTTGTACTTATTATTGCCTTCGATTTTGGAAGACATGGCCTTGTTGGACATTTTTTAAAAATTGATCTTTACATAACACACACTTTATCCTATGGACTTGGTTTTCCTTCTAAAGTCCTTTTCTCTTTCTACCACATTTTCAACCAATTGATCAAATGTGAGTCTTCAACTTATTACTTGAATGTAGAGAATCCATGTAGGTTGAATAGTTGGGAAGTAGGGATTTTATTAATTTGGTCATATAGATGTCATTTTTTACAATTATTTAATCCACATCATACTTGATTGCATGAATTGTTGAAGCCAATCTCATTATATAACCATATTTCAACTTGAGGTTGAAAACATTCAACTACAATTGAATGAATTCTAATTCTAAGTGGGAATCATATAGGTCTTTAAATTTCTAAAGTGTTACCAATCGATTATTACATGCATAAATATGATATAACACATCTTCATCGACTGAGGCCCTCATCAAGGCCAATACTTCCTAATTTTTCTACTTCCATGTATGAATATATTTTGCATTCCCTATTGGCTCAAATGTTATGTATCCCTATTGCAAATATTGAACCATAGATCATTGAAGATGAGTGTGTTATCCACTTGTAGACATCATTCTAACTAGTTGTCTTTGTTTTTTAATGTTATGCCAACAATTGATTTGATTGAATGCATTGTTTTTGTTTTGATTTTTGAGTGTTTGAAACCCTCAAATTGGTTCTTTATCACTCTAAAAGGTCCCATTTTCTATATGCAACCATACTGATATACCAAACCTCTCTATATACCTTCCCTTTTTATATATTCATAATACATGGAAGAATATCTCCATTTATTTATACTCGATAGTACATGAAAGAAGCATTAATGCACATGAGATTAGAATGATATGTGGTACCTAGGTAGCATGTGCGCTCTATCATTAGCACTAGCTTAATAATAAAACCTCGTACTTTAAGATATACTTAGTTTTTCTTGATTTCTAGATTTATGATTTTTAATAGAAATGAATGGGTAAGGAGTAGTTCTCCTTATTTTTAAAAATTAGTTATTTTTTTCCAAATTTATAGAGCAGCTTTTACAATTTTTTGAATTTTACTATTCGTAAATTAAAAAAAATCTTGAAATTTAATTTTAAATGCTTTCAAGTTTGAAAAAATCACTTAAAATAACAATTTGATTTTAAATGAATAAATAAAAAATAAAATACCTTTGAGCCTATAAATCTTCTCCTCTATGTGTGCTATTTTTTAGAAACTCAAATATTGAAATGCTCTTAAAATTAAAAAAATAGCTTGTAACTTGGTTGTTAAAGCACCAAGTGATGGAGAGAGAAAAAAGTATTTGAAGAATTCAAAATACCTATATGTTTCCTCTTGCAACAATATGCCTCTTTTGGAATAGATATACAGGTCTAGATTCTTCAAAAATTATGGTTTCCTTAAAAAGAAATCCTACTCTATATCCAATGCATACTTTTAGTAGTCTAACATATTCTTTCAACTAAGTAAAATTTGATCTACAATTCAATCAATCAGATAAAAGGCATATGCATGTACAAGATTAAAATTCCACTTATATAGCTAATGATATGACTAAATGTGTATGTCTGAATTGAATAAAATAACAAAACATATTTTTCGCAGCTGAATATTGATAGAATTCAAAGAGAAACACCTCAATAAGGTTCCACACATCTCTAAATACTTCTAAAATTAATATAAATACACCAAAATCAACAAAAAATGTGTCAGACAAGTCTATGAATACAAAACATCACCTAAATTAGGCAATATATTATCTAGATAGTCACCACACCTCACAAAAAATACAAAAAGTTCTTTCTTCATCATTATTGTGCAGTATGAATAACTAACAATAAACCACATGCCATACAACTTTAAAAGAAGAAGAAGAATAAAATGAATGAATGGATAAAAAATATTATCAAATCTGAATCCATCTCTAATACCAATGTTAGGGCAAATCTAGATGAAATGACAATGTAAACAATGTTTGGTGCAATCCAAAATTGTCTTCGTGATTCTTATTGAAAAGTGGAAGCAATACAATATAAAAATATAATGAAATGGTTGTAAATTTCACTTTCCCAAGTGACTCTTCTTATTCCTATGGGAATGGAAAATAAACTTATTATAATAAGATGAAATTTATCCTATGATAACTAGGATTAGTGATAAATATATACAATATTATTACATAGAGGCATGATAATAGGTGGTCTAAGTAGATATTATTTGATTGCATCAAAACTCTTCTAAAAATTGACATCCCATTTGAACTTTATATCTTTATTTAATGATTGTTTAAAAGGTTGTGTCTTGTCAACTTACTAAGACATGAAATGCCTTATTTTTATAATTCTTCCCCTCTAAACACATAAACTTGTTTAATCCTTTCTGTAAAGTCATGTCTACTATAGATTTTACCTTATTTGGATCAAATTATATACCTGTCTGAGATATCATTTAACCTAACAACCTTCCTGAAGATACCCCATATACAAATTTTCGGGGGTTTAATCACACATTGTATTTACACAATTATTTGATTATTTATTGTAAGTGTGTAGCATGATCTTATCGATGCTTAAATTTCACAAGTAAATAATCAACATAATCTTCCACATTTTTATGTATAAAATCATGAAATATGTGCATCATAGCCCTTTGAATGTATGCAAAGGGAAATGCAACTTATCTATAAATAAATCCTAGCTTAGAGAAGATAAATCCTACTTACACTTTTGATTGTTGATACATTAGATATTCAAGGTCATGACCAAGATGGATCTGCCAGACCTACCCAATGGATCTCTTACCATAATAATATAACTAGGGAGGGTCCCAAAGCCTCCAATCAAGCAAAACTATGTAATAATCTTAACTAGGTCTTATGTTTTCATATTTACTAAAATAATAAGTAAAGTCTAATCTAGTGTTCACCAAAGCTTGTGACACAAAATTTGGGGTAATAAACATTAAAAGTAAATATGCATAGAAGACATATACTCACCTCAATATATATGAAATCCTAATGCATGGGAGATAAGTACAAATGCATATCTATCTACTCTTACAAAGGAGGAATAAATTTAGGAATACTTACCTTTGAAGATGAACCCATTAAGCCTCAATCTCTCCCTTGTCCAAGGTGATTCATAATAGATTATTGTGGTATGTATGGATGACAAGGATAAATCAACTCTAGGATACAAAACCTATCTATGCATCCAAAATACTTCTCCATAAAATAAGATATGCATCTCCAAAGAAAGTATGAAACCCTAAGCTATTCTACTTAAGTAGAATGTTATATAAGGAAATGCATAATATATCTCTTTTTTTGCTCTTATCTTAGAAATGATGAAATCGATGTGTTTATATAATTAGATCTAACCCTAGTCCTTTTTGAAAGTTTAGCTAATAGGGTCATCCTAATCGACTATGTATCATTGTTGACAAAAATAAATTAGGTCTTGGTCTAGGTTGGCCAAGGGCTAACCTAGACCCTAAATGAGTTTTGTCAATTAGAGTATAGGGTCGATGGGTTTAACAGTGTATTATAAACCATTAAAAAGGATTTTAGGTTATGGAAGGGATAATGAAGGTAGAAAATGACTCGAGGAGGGTACAAAATAGGATTAAAATCTTAGGGAAATGTTTTTAGGAGTTGGTTGTGTAAATAGAAAGTGGTAATAAAGGGAACAATAATCCTATGAAGCACCTATGGTCTACCCACCCCTTTCCCTGTACACCCTTTAAGGCATGCACTCAGAGAGATTGAAACTCAATAGGTTCATGCAAGATAGAAAGCATCAATAATTTATAAAGATTTATTTATTATATGTATACATGTGCCCCATTCAAAGCTCATCATGTGTCATATAGGTGCAACATGGGATGGTACTTTAGGAAAAGAACATAGCAACACACAATGTTGAAGCTGAATAAATTACAATAAGGAGAAAATAAGATAAATGAAAGGACATAATTGAAAAACACATACCTTTACTTACCTTATTGTTATGGATAAATAAAGAGATGCAAAATGTGAAGGTGTCTAATGTACGGAGCATTAGGTGAACCAATAGAAATTAACAAAAAATAGCAAAAAAATAAAGTTTATATAAAATATACATATAATAGGTGAAAATATTCTCTATGTTGTTAGGATTATAGAACATTTTATGATTCATAAAAAGAGCTAGTAAAAACAAATATATGATAAAAAGATGGAATCTGATGATAAATATTTAAAAGGTAAATAATTTTAAATAGTAAATATAAATAGGGTGAAAGATAATTCATATGTTATTTTTACTATTCTAAAAAAATAGCACTCTAAGAGACCTACCTAGATACCAGAGATCTATCATGGTGAGGAGATGATAGCTAAGATGGGGAGGACGCATAGTGGCTGCAGTGAGTGCAACATGGGTAAGCAACTAAAAATTTCAAATTTTTAAATATTTTTATTTGAAATATAGCTAAAAAATAGAAAATTGATTGGTAGGAAAAATCTAGGCACCGAAATGAACCCTTTGAAATTTATAGGTAAACTAGGGGTAAAATGAAGCATTGGGTAGGAAGAAGTCAAACCAATAAATTCCCAAGGCATTTATGGTAAATGAGCAAAAAGTCACCACTATGGATGAATAGAGTCGACCTACTCGACTTAGTCCATAAGATGAGGGAGAATGATAAGGTTGACTACATAGTAGTGGGCTAATTTATTTTACTAATAGGGGGATGACTACATAGTATTGGGCCAACTTAGTTGGTAAGGGGTAAAGGCCGACTGCATAGAATAGGGCCAACATAGCTTATTCGATAGGGTTGATGTATTATAGCTAAAAAGGTTGATTGTGTATAATAGATCCAATATAGTATCATAAGGAAAGAAGATGGCCAATCTAATATTGATGTGGTCAAACTAAGAGGAAATTGAAAGGGTCGATCTAGTATCACAAATAAAATATAAGGATGATTTAGTATTGAAATGGTTGATTCTGTAAAAAATTGAAAAACTATATCAAAGGTGGCTAATTTTTGAAATTTTAAGAATGTATTTTGATTATTTATGACATTGAAATCTGATACATCCTTTTTTATTTGATATTTTATAAAAATGATAGAGGTATTGATCACTAATAGATGCATCATGGCTACCAGGTCTACTTAAGCAATTGGTTGACATGGACAAAGTGCAGCTAGTTACACTAGGCTTTAGAAGTATCATGGAGTTGAGGTGCATCCCACTAAGTGTTGATCTCATTGTCATGTTATTTGGATCATGGGAGTGGTTGACTAACACTTTTATATGGGTCGTGGATGGGGATATCATAGAGGTGGGTATGATGCTAGAGGATGTCCATGCTTTGTTGGGATTGTTCATAGGAGGGACACTGATGATCACAGGGACACTAGATGGTCTAAAGAAGAGGTGAGCACTAACCAGGTGGGTGACATGCTCAAATAAGATATACCCAAGATTGTGGGTTAATTTGTTTGATGTATATATCATTGAGATTTTGGACATCCTAAAGGCTATGATTGTACTTGTGATAGCACGAGTGTTATGTCACAAGTCAGATGATAAAGTACCACTATACATGATAGCCTTGTGTTAGTATATTTTGGATCAAGGAGCATTGTATGACTTTGGTTCCATCGTTTAGGTATCATTTATGCATGATATGTATGGGATGTTGTCTAGAGGGTAGAATACCATGGGTCCTATTATTTTATTTAGTGCTTGGATATATGAGAGGTTTCCTTATGTATCAACCAACTGGGTTGCCCCATGTGGTTGATGATATGTTACGTTGAGTGATGAGATGGTGGTAGGACCATATGGTGTAGGTTGTGTCCCATATGCTTGCATTTTAGAATATCACATGAAAAGAGATTATGTGGCATCCTTACATGCACATTTATACTATTTAACCTAGTTAGTTGATCATGGTGATAGGGCTAGCATGGGTGCAGATTATAGGCCAATATACCTCATGGGTAGAGTTTCATCTAGTGGCACACTTGCTAAAATAGGTTAGAATCCCAAACCTAGTAGCCCCTATAGTAGTGCTTGATTGTTAGGCACAACATGATAGAGAGTTGAGGGGGAGAGGAGGAGGAGGAATCTCAATTGAGAGACCTATGATTAGGCCATGATGTGTTAGACTGTGAATTGGTCTAGCATGAAAATAGGTGGATAAGGAAGGGGATGACATGGATGTAGATACAAAGACACAATAATCACCATAGCAAGCACTATAGTAGGATAAATGACCACCTCTATCACACCATAGATGAAGGCACTAATAGTGAGAGCAGGCACATGTAAGGGTGATAGCATAAGATGACCTAACAGCCATTTTAGGACATAATTGGTCTATAAAGACACCTTTCAAGAGAGAGTATAGACATACATGAGTGGTGAATCTTTGATTTGTACTAGCATGGAGGCAATCCATAGAGGAGACACTCAGGGGATGAATAGATAGAGATATGGTGCTTGACAGTTAAGCAGATGGAGAGACAGTGTTGGTGATACTGAGATTGGTGTAAAATGTTGTGATTTTGATGTAAGTTTTGATATAAAATACTAGTTGCATGTGGCTATAGTAGATAGATAAATTTTGAGATATATATGTGATATAATATTTATCTAGTTTTTGTTTTGTAGATCCAATAATAGAGGAAGTCAGATGGGGATCCCTAGTTATGGTTGTGCACCATGACATTTTAAATGAGGTGTTAGTACCATACAACCCATCAACATTGGATGATCATTTGGTACCATATACCACAACCTAGGTAGGCTATTTTAGACTGGTGGGGGAAGCCTCAAGGCTATTTTAGACACATGGGGATGGATTGAATCCATTAAAAGGGGTGGGAGAAAGAGAGGCATATGATTGGTAGGCCTTGTATCAATAGAGAGCAATGCATATGGATAATATGGTTTAGCTTGGATAGGTGTAGGCCTAAGTGGCCAACTTACAGAGACAGGTAGCACTATTGAGATCCTAGAGTACCTCATTACAATGTACCATTTAGAGGGGATATTTTGGGCTCCAAATCCATCTAAGTATAGTATTGGTGCCAACTTAACAAACACTTAGGTGTGAGGTAATCACTTTATATGATTGTTGTTTTGTTATCTTGTGGTGCCAGTTGGTAGGTGGCTAACTAACTACCTATTGAATCAAGCATCATCGAGAAGTAGGCACATGGGACAATCAAGACATAATGGGAGTAGGGTAGTGAGCCTATGGAATGATTGCATTCAGAAATAACTCACCAATTGTCATGTTCCTTTCACCTTGGCATTATGATATTCCTAAGTGATATAAAGTTGAGTTTAATCCAGCTAACGAGGAAAGGCAAGTTAGAGTAATGAAGCTCTATAAGATTATTTTTAAATGTTATAGTCACCATTTAGCTATAGTTTTAGCATGGACACCCCTGAGGCTCCTCATTATAGTGCCCAAGCTCATCTGTGAGCCTCTGGGCCTTTAGCAACATTAAGATGAGCATTTGCTTAGTTTATATAGATATATACGATGTATTTAAACTTTATCTAATTATGAATGGTGTTGCATATAATGAGTGTTAGTTTGGTTTATTTGGTTATGGTTATAATTTTAGAGTAAGAATGGTTTGTGCAATGTTTAAAATAGTTGTAATGCTTAACTTTATATTATGAATGTTGAGTTCTAGCAAGCTTTTGACTAGCCCATTCACGGCATTTATGTAGTGTATGATGATATCAGAACTTTATATATAAATGTTGTAAGTATAGGAATGGTCCAATGCCTCGTAATGATAACTATACAAAGTGCGAGCCTAAGACTAAGTCCTTCATCTAAGTACTCCATTGAACCCTCCAAGCACCCAAATGATGCTAACTCAAGGAAAATATAAGCTTGCACCCATGAAGCATATCATATAGGCTCATGCCTAACTGATAGTCAGATCCCCCCTAGAATGACTTACACCAATGAACTTACCACTATCATTGCAATAACCAAAGTCCCTAGAAGATAGAGTTGTGCCATGGCATAACTAGCCCAACACGGGCCCTAGTCTTTTCTCTACTATGCTTCGAGTGAGTGCATAAGGCATGTACCTTATGTGAGTGATGTTAGTGTAGTCAAGTGAAAAATGTTAAGTACTACAATATTAATCAAGGCTTGTGCCAACTTGTAACAAGTCTAGATTTGACTTAGACAGCTAGACAAGCACCTGATAAGGCTGATGACTTAAAACCCCTACTTCTCTTAAACATTTTGGTTCTATTATCACCTTAGAGAGCATAATTTTGAGGTACTATTGAAGGTTGTACTAGGCATAGATCAACTAGAAGGACATGATTCCATTTTAATAAACCCCTACGTGCTAAACACAATCAAGTCAGCTAATGTACTCATATGGATGGCCTCTGAAGTATCACAAAAGAACATCATCAATGATTTTTGGGCCTCAAAGTGGAAAAAGATCACACCAAAAGTAGAGTACGAGGTAAAGGCCATGAAGCTCAAATTATACTATTTGGTAGAGCGTGTTGAAGAAGTTAAGCCAACCCTCTTAGATGATGTTGACACTTCAAATTTTTTAGAAGTCAACAAGGTATGTGCACTAGTAGAGCAAATGATCCCAAATTTGAAGGTAGGTCCAAAACTAGAAGAGGAGGACCCTTATACCATGATCAAATAAGATCTAACTAATCAGATCAAAGAGGTGGAAGACCTCTTTGTATAGCTTCAAGAGGGTGCAGATGCAGTTGATGCCATCTTTTGAAACTTCTCCAACTAGGCGTCAGTCATAGATGCATGCCTCAAAAAGGAAAAGGGGGAGAAGGATGAACTAATGGCATAGGTATACACTACTATCATAGTTGAGAGAACATATATTATGGCATAGGTCAATACCTTGATCACCTAAATAAAGACTTAAGAGCAGGACCTAAAATAACTCTTTTGCACCTTACAAACAAAGGCATGTGATCAAGGGGTAATCCTAGATAGATGGGTGATGAAGGCAAAAGAAAGGATAGAGACCTTTAGGAGGGAGTTAGATAATATAGAAGTGATCATGATCAACATCACCTCCATGGATATTGATAGTGCCATTGAATAACTCAAGCTTGCCATCAAGGGTTTTGAGGACTTCAGTACAGAGCTAAAGGAGAATGCACTAGAATTTTACATGCCTAAGGTGTTGAAATATTAGTATGAGAATAGACTATTAATTTCATATGGGGTAATGTTGAGCCCAAAATTCATCTAAATATAGGATTCATGCCAACTCAGTAGACACTTGGGCATGAGGCAATCACTTTATATGATTTCTATTTTATCATCTTGTTGCACTAATTGGCAGGTGGCTAACCAACTCCCTACTGACTCAAACATCATCAAAAAGAGGGTACACAAGACAATAATGACTCAAAGTAGGGTAGTAGAGTTAATAAAATGATTACATCCAGCACCAGCTCAGCAACTAGTGTGCTCCTTTCACCCTGACACTATGATGTTCCTAATTGCTATAAATTCGAGTTTAATCCAATTAGTCAATAGAGGTGAGTTGGAGTATCAAAGCTCTTTAGGATTGTTTTTGAATGTTATAGTCACCATTTAGCTATAGTTTTAGCATGGATGCCCCTAAGGTTCCTCATTGTAGTTCCCACGATTTCTTGTGAGCCTTTGGGCCTTTAACAACATTAAGATGAGCATTTGCTTATTTTCTATAGATATATATGATGTATTTGAACTATATTTAAAGATGAATAGCATTGCAGCTAATGAATATTAGTTTGGTTTATATGGTTATGTTTATAGGCTTAGAATGATAATGGTTTACATAATGTTTTCAATAGTTATAATGCTTAGCTTTATATTATGAATGTTGAGTTTCAGCAAGATTTTAGCCTAGTCTATCCATGGAATTTCTATAGAGCATGATGCCATCAACACTCTATATAGAAATGTTATAAGTATAGGAATGGCCTCACACCTCATGATGATACCTATGCTAAAGCATGAACCTAAGCTTAAGTCCTTCATATAAGTACTCCATTGAACCCTCTAAGTGCTTGAATGATGGTAAGTCAAGGAAATTATAGACTTGTGCCCATGAAACTATAGAATCATATCATATAGGCTCACACCTAACAAATAGTTAGATCCCCCCAGAATGACTTGTGCCAATGAACTTACCACCACCATTTTAATAACCAAAGTCCATGGAAGATAGAGTTGTACCATGGTATAACTAGCCCAATACAAGCCCCAATATTTTCTTTGTTGTACTTTGAGTGAGTGCATAAGGCTTACACCTTATGTGAAGTGATGCTAGTGTATTTGAGTGATAAATATTGAGCACTATAGGATTAGTCAAGGCTTACACCAGGTTGTAATAAGTCTAGATCTAACTTGGATAGCCATATAAGTGCCTAACAAGGTTGATGACTTAAGACCCCTACTTCTCTACAATAGGATAGTCCCAGGCATCTATGGGTAGTGTGGCTAGGCCACAAGATAGGCATGATGGAGCTTAGACATATATCTAGAGCTATATAATTTGTATTTTTTACCTTGTATTATATTAAACACATGATATATATAGATATTGATTTTGATAGTTGGATTTGATTTCAGGAGTTATATATGGTTGTGGATGTTGATACATGGATATATTTATTTCTATCATATATATTTAGCTTTTGTTGTATATGTTATGAAAAATATGTGGAGTGTTTTCTTTTCTACCATTATGTGATACACATGCATGCTTACAAAGAAAAAGGCAAATATGACGTGGAAAAAGTATAAGTAATCAAAACAAATGTACTACACACTATATCATGATGAGAAATGTGTAATAACAAAATATGACTAAATATAATAAACCAAAGATGGTGAAATGGATAAAAAAATGTTTTTAAACCATAAAAATATTTGCACCAAATTAAAACAAGTAAAATCACACCATATCACGTTAGGAACTATGAAAATAATTTAATAAAATAGAAGGCATAAGAAAACCAAATGGTATAAAATCAAAACAATTAAGTCAATAAATCATACTAAATAATTTTTGGAAGTATAAAAGAGAAACAAAATTGGAAAAATGAACTTAAATTGATCACACTAATTCCAGCTAGGAAGTATGAAAAACTTTAAGAAAAATAGTTGTATTTGTACATGCAATTGGAAAATAAGAAGATAAAAGTGAAAGATTAATGGAGTAATCATAAAACATACTATACCAAGGTGGGAATCATGTTAATGACATGTAACTCATGATCAATCACTACTTATCTCAAATTTGACACATGTAATTTCATTGTGACTTTGGTAGTAGAAAATTTTGTAAGGCCTGGTCCTATCCATGGTCTTGCACTAAAAATCACAAAAGGAACACAAATAAGGTGGAAATGATTGGAAAAATATGTTAAAAATAATTTTTGGAATGGTAATTTAGTAATTTGTGAGGAAGGCCTGGTCCTATCCATGGTCTTACACTACAACTCACAAATAGAATCCCTAGGGGGGAGTGATCAATGAACAAAACAATATTTCTCAAGGGGAAATATTAGGATTATTGTAAATGAAAGAGGGAATGTAAAAATCACAATGTAGGCATATATGAGAAGACCTTAGGAAATACAAGGCACACTAAGGACCTAAAAAAGACACTAAGTGACTAGTGACCATTAATATACAAAGGATACCTGATTCACAGTAAACACAAAGTTGTATATGAAAATAAGTGAGATACTAGGATCAACTCATATTGGTTGTTTGAACAAAAAATGGACCTACCTTCCCATTACATGTTCCCCATTCCTCACGACTTCTTATATAGTTGTTGGTCTACTGTGAAGATTAGGTACTTCTATGATAAAGTAGGTAGCACTAAAAGGTTTTTTTTATTCTCCTTTCCCAATCTATTACCTACCACACCCCAATGGACCTTGACTTGATCATGAGGCCAATTTTATAGTTTGAGCTTTGATTATAAAAAGGAGGTGTGCTTTGAGTCACATCTTTTAGTGTGGTTTGACATTTGAAATTTTGAATGTTGCCTTTTGTATCACTTTTTTTTGTTAAAATGATTTGGATTTTAAATTTTTATGGCTTTTAAGATTCCTCCTCTATACATACTTGGAATAACCAACATGAGAGACAAAGTGATACATACAAATGAGCTTTATACTTTGGCTAAACGAAGCTATGTATCCAAAGACATGAGTGACTAAAACACTTAGGCTTACCTATGAACCAATATGTTATCTCAATTTTCAACCATGTGTATGCTTAGTTTGTGAAAGGAAATAAGGTAAATAAAGGGAGATCCAAGATGGACTAGTAAAATGAGATTATAATGAGATGACTTGTTTTCTAACTGATCACATGGTAAATAAGTACCAAGGGGAGAAAGGTTTGTATAACCAAGTCATAATAATGATTATCCATGTTATGGAGATAAGATAGCAAACAATAATGAGAAAATAACAAGACATCCATGGAAATGAACTCATATATAAAATCATGTAATCATGAAAAGAATCCATAAGAGATCACAAGCAAATAAAATGACACCATAGACAACATATAGTGCAAAATATAAATAGCCATAGAAGATAGATAAGTAAATGAAAATTTGACATAAAGTCAAATGATATAAAGTAGATAAATATAAACTTGGAGAAGGAATATGAGTAGAATATGTGGGATATGAAGGATCCACCAGTGGAGAAGGGACCACAAGTGAAGGAGGATCCACAATTGGAGGAATCATAGGTGGGGAAGGGACCATAGGTGAAGGAACCACAAGGGAAGAAGGGGGAACCTTATTGCATGAGTGACCTGTGGGAGGATAGATATCAAGTGTAGGGATGGTCATAAGGTGATCCTGGAGATTTTGCTAGAGGATATGACAATAATCGATGTGATGGGTATTGTATTGGTACCACAAATAATATACCTCTCCATATTTGGGAATAGACTTAAGTGACAACTTGAGAGGAGTTATATCCTTGTTTGTAGGCTAAGGGAGATTAATATGAAAGATTTTGTGGGTGTAATAATAGAGGGAATGGAAGCAGAAGCTGGGGAAGGTTGGTATAGTTTACAATCTCTAGTCCAATAACAAAAAATTATATGAATGTCATAGTAAAAATTATTGACCCATTAGGAGGGTAGATGAGCAAGTGGCAGTAAAGGAAGTAGGCCATCACCAAGGGGAGGCAGGATTGGTAGAGAGACTAGATGAAGCTCAACTGAAGGAAAAAATATATCAAAAGTAAGAAGAGACTCAATTAAAGGTAGAGTGGGAATAGGATCTGGACTAGGCTCAACTAAGAGAGGAGCATGATGCACAAAGGGTTTAAAGATAGTAGCAATCATTTCAAGGGGAAGCCAGCTATAGGGATATTGGTATCTAACCAAGTGATAGGGACCAGTTATGGCATGATCCATAAGCATATTGCTAATAGGTTCTTTGGAGATTATAGGTGTGAAATGCAAATGCACCATCTTTACCCTACATACAAGATGAATAATGATAAAATTAGGAACTATATAAGATGGAATGTGATAAGATAAATAGAAAGACTAAAATAAAGAAGAATGATAATGAAGGATCTCAACATCTTGAACCTAAACAAGACCTCCTAGAAATGGGTCATCTAAAGTATAACCATCATCATACTTAGGTGTATCAAGATAAATTATGTAGGTAATTATGACCTTATCATCATAGGTGGCATCATGAATAGAGTGTCGAGTTTTAGTTAAAACTATGGGTATATCGTCATTAGGTGGTTTATGAGAACATGGCTTTAGAGAGGGTAGAATCTAGGAAATGAGATGAGGAGAGAGATCCAAAGTTTTTATATTAAGGTTGATCTCATTAGGATCATCATCATCAAAATCTAAGAGGTTAGGTATTATATTCCCAATGAGTTTAGGTTGACCATGGTAACTTCACGTAGAGTTGATGGGGAAATTAAAACATTGAGATTTTAAGAGTAAAACACTCGGTAAGGGTTCAAGGGTTGGAATTTTGAATACACCATAGCCTTGGAATTATTCAAAACTCCAAGGGTTACTATTGCCTTAAATCTTATAAATTACATTGTTGTGAGGAAAATTGACACATTGGCAAGCAAAATATATGACAACCCTCATGCAATGAGTCCATGGCCTGCCAAGCAAGATATTATAAGAGAGGGGAAAATTGAAGATCATAACCTTGAATCAAACAATGATAGGTGGGATGGTAATAGGGAGCCACACACAACCTAAGGGAGGCATTTACCTTCGATCGTAACCTTAACATGTGCTACGTGTGGACTTAAGATTACATTCAGAGTATCTAAGGGTTTTAATGAAGTGAAAGGAGGAAACACAAGTACCTGAACCCTCATCAATCAATGCATGATTCACTTGGATGTCACCGATTTGGATGATCATAAAGAGGGAAGGATCATCTGTGTGAAGAAAAATCTCATCTAGAATCATAAAAGCAATAGGAAATTTGAGAGAGAGAGAAGTGTCCATTATTGTCAACATGTATAGACATCTCTTCGCATTATTTTAAGATGCTATTTTTTGACCCAGATAAGGTAGCTTCATGCACTGCTGGTGGAGGATAGGGGATGCTCATTTCAATTAGGAATTGTATAATGTGGTTGTGATGATATAGAGAAGTCTGCATGAGTTCAAGAAAGAGAATTTGAGATGGGAGATTGGTAAGCTCCATGATAGGGTCCCATTCATCTGAACCCATGAGTGGACTATTGGAGAGAGGTGCATAATTTTGGAGGAGCTCCTTAGAATGAGGATTAGAATTTCATAAAAATTTGTGTTGATAGGATATAAGAGGTTTAACTAGGGGAAAAATTGGTTGATTATCATGAGAGGATGAGATCGTTAATGTAGGTTTATTTTTGTGATAGATTTGAATAAGTGGTATTAGAAGGTTGAATATTATTGGTGATGGCTAAAGAGGTTGGAGAATTTATAAAAATGATATGAGATGTGTTATCCAATGGAGGTGTTAGAATTTTTTCATTGAAAGAGATAAGGTCTTCTTGCCCCAAATATGTTAGGTGGGTTGGGGAATAATCTTGGATAACACAGAAAGTGTGAGATGATTGATGTGTGTGGGTAGGATGAGAATTAACGAATGCAACTACCCTTCACATATTAATCATGTTTACCACATTTTCTTTGAGAGTTGGGTCTATAAGACTATTAATGTTATTGGTGGAAGGAGTAAACTTATCATTATTATCATGATGGTTTGGAAGAGGGTCTTTGTAAATGGCCAAATGAGCATTAGCCTAGTTTAAAGATTGATTTTTACTTTGTGTTTCATGAGATTTAAAGGCAATGTCATAGGATTGTTGACATTTATGAATGAGGGAATCATGGTTAAAATTTGAAACAAGGAGTAAATCCATAGTTAAGTTATGTAATTTCCTATAAGGCTCATGAGAGTGACCCCAACTAGGATGTAACCAACAAAATTTATTTGGATTGTACCATGATTTTATAGGGTGAGTGGGATCAAGCTCTTGTGGAAGAGGCATTGGTAGATGCTTTTGGAGTTATACTAAATATATTGTCTTATAAACATTGATGTTGTTTATTGGATAAAATTAAGGATTAGGGGTATGGTTAAAAGGGGAAGCTTGTTCTAGAGCAAGGTTGAGAGCAATAACTTTAATATTATGAATGGTATCATAGGAATTAGTGACATCATCATTAATAGAATGACAATTTTTATTTTTGATGAGCATGCGAGTGCCCATAGAAGTTTGGGATGGATCAAACTAATTCATGAGAAAATATTGGTGCTCGGCTTAGTCGAAGGCCTCTTCCAAAGTTCATGGAGAGAGAATCTGATCCTGATATTATAACTTAGGATAGAGAGTGTTGGTGAATAGATGAAAGAGGTTATCATCTGCCATGTTGTGTTCACACTTGTTAGATAAGGTCTTCCACTATTTGATGAAATCTTATGCGGTTTCCATCTCAAGTTGCTTGTAATTAATAAAATGAGCCAAGGTATTCTCAAGGAGGTCAGTAGTTTAAAATTATTATACTAGAGCGTTAACTAGATCTTCCAAACTAGTGATGGAATGAAACCTAAGTTGGTTACACCAATCTAAAGCATCTCTAAAGAGGGTTTTCACTAAGATCTTGGTAGCGGCAAAAGAGTTTAACTTGACCCAATCTATGTATAGATTTCTAAATATTTTTAAGTGTAAGGTAAGATTAGTTGTCCTATTATAACTAATGGTAGGGGTGATACCTCCTATATATATGGTATAAAATTGAGGTGTAAGAGGTTCATTTTGAAGATGTTTAATCATTTTTTAACAAGAGGTGGTTGGGGAATAAGGTTACCATGGGAATCCCTAAGGGGGGGTGGGGAGAATTTTTGTTCTATGCTCCCCATTAAACCTGTTGAGGTTGATTTTGGAGATGAATAAGGTGATTTTGCATTTTCATCATTTGGTTGGCATTATTAACTTGGAAAGTGTTCATTTGATTAAGAGTTTTCAACAAAATTTGATGGGTTTGAGTGGTTTTGTGCATAGCATGCGAAACATTAGCATTGGTATTAGTGGCTTGGGTACCACTATGAGTAATGGAATGCACAACACCAGTGGCTTGAGAGGCATTGTTAGAAAAGGAGGCACTAGTGGCATGATTAGCATGTGTTGAAAAATATGCATTAGTAGAAGGATTGGAAGAAGAAGCATTAGTGGCATGACTACCATTGGTAGAAAATTATACACTAATGGATGGATTAAGAAGAGTGGGTCTTGGTAAAGGCCAACTAGATGTTAAACCTACCATGTTAGTAGATATACTTGGCATGGAGGTAGATTAAATCAAGAAATAAAAGGTCATAATATGAGAAGGGGTCAAAAGAGAAGGAAGAGGTTGAGAGGCAAAGAAGTTATTTACCCCAAATCCATGTGATAATGTGGGGGATGGTGAATGGGGTTATTCTTCTTGACCACTTATCATAAGGTTGTTCTTTTCCTCGATGTTAAGGAAATTCATTAATGAAGAAAAATATTTATAGAGTATACTCTAATTTAGGTTGATCTTCTAAGGAGAACAGAGGGTTATGAACTGAAGATGCGTGAGGAGGAGTCCCATAATTTGTAGTTCAAGTGGCCACATGCACATTACTTTCATCTAAAGTGGAAGCCAAAAGCTTTTTATGAGGAAACCTATTGGGATTGGTAAAGTTCATCATATCTATTGAGTTCAACTTTTTGTTGTCCTCAAATAGGAAGTTCATGATGAGAGGAAAAGTTTAAGAAGGATAATGATGATGCAAATATAAAGTCAAAAAAAAAAGGATATAGAGTCGAATAAATCAATTGTGTTCTATAAACTAATAGGCAGATAAGAATACGTAATCATTTAGGTCAACTATTTATTGCAAATATGAAGGTGAATTAGGTTGATAAGGATATACAATCATTTAGGTTGGATATGTATGGATGAACAAAGAACTGAATAGGAGGATAAGAAAACACATTCATGTAGATTGATTATGTACTATTGGAATGAAGGTAAAATAGTCTCTAAGAGACTATATCAACCAAGATGACAGTGTACTAAAACAAGGGAAAAATTTTACAAGATATTTTGAAGCAAGAATGAAATCAAACACACAAACAATTGGATCAATGTGATTGATCTAATTGGGGCACATAACACAAAACTTTTCACCAACATGGCCAATGCAAGTTTTTAAATACAACACACAATGATCAAAGATCAATTAATCAATTGAAAAATAAATGCTAGTTAATTGGTCATCCTAAGTGTTATTAGATTATTAGATTTTTTTTCTTTTAATGTGATAGGAAAGTTGGCTGAAATAGGGAACTACAAAGTAGTCTAAAATTGGTTTTAGGATGTTTGGGTTGAAATGGATCTATATTGTCAGTGGTACTGGATTGGTATTGGGGCCTACCCCTCACTGCATAATCCCATAGTGATAAGGGTATTGGGTGTTTTGCTAAAATATACCATTAATCACGTATTTATACTTGGCCAAAAAACCAAGTCGACTTCCCCCTTGATGATGAAATCTAAGTAGGTAAGCATTAGGAAGACAAATGTGTAAATGCTTTTTAAATGTTAAGTGGTTTGGTAGTGTGTTCAAAAGAGTAAAATAATGTAACTAAAATGGTAATTTGAAAAACCACCTATTTAGACTATCTGAGATATTATAAGCATACAAAAAACTAAAAAGGAAATGTGAATTAATTACTAGGAAATAAATGTTAATTCCTTGATTAAGAATAGTATAAAGCTGGTTCAGGTTACATTGTATGTAAATAGTATAGAACATAGTCGATGGGGTCACTTCTATTCTACTAAAGCAAGGTATTTAAGAATAAAGTCGAACAGGTTGACTATGTCTCTTAGATAGAAGATAAACTACATAACCAAGTTGACCTAGTTAGTTGTAGGTTTTTAATTTTAAAGACTACTAACTTGTGAAAAATAGAACTAAAGGAAGAGATGAAATGATAGAGAGGGAAAAGAAAGGAACCTTGATGGGATTGAATATGATTTAGATTACAAATTTTTTGTTGTTGCTTTCAAATTCTAAAAAGGTTGACTAAGTTTGATAAAAACCTACGTGTTGAAGAAGAAATAACGAACAAAGTTGACATGTTTGACAATGTTTGTTGACTTGTATGTTGACAAAATAAATTAACAGATAGAGTTGACCTATTAAATAGTGTGTGCTAATATGGAACTAGAAAATAATATTGTAATAGAGTTGACCTATATAATAGTGTGTGCTTATAGGTATATATATCAACCAGAAAATAATATTGTTAATAGAGTTGACTTATTTAATAGTGTGTGCTTATAGGTATATATATCCATAATGACTAAATTTGGGACATGCATGTAAATAAGGATACTACATTCATATCACAAATCCATGGTCCTCCTTATGCAATATTATAATTAAGATCATTGTGTATAATATGACATACTATAGCTAGTGTTCTAGGACCCACAATGATATTCAATGTAACTTGTCCAAGAAACTTATGAGGTATATTTTTTAATCCCTAAATGTTCATATCAAATAATTTAAGATCTTGGGATTCTATACTAAGTGTAGAGCAAGATTACAAAGTAGGTTAGTTCATGAGCTAGTAAGGAAAAATAATAATAAGCATAAAGAACCTAACATGCTAAGTCCACTCCCTCGAGTGATGGTGTTAATTAAATCAAGAAAATAATAAGGAAAGTAAGACAAATCATACCCTCCCAAACTGTCTCTCCTTCAAATATAGTCCATAAATGTATTTGTGCCCTAATTTTATGTTCTAAGTCTTTGTCAATGTGGTTGGGCAAGTGCATCTGACGTCTCTTCTAGAACCAATGGATTTAGATCCTTTTTGGATCAATTTGGAGGAATTAGTGAATCTCTTCTATTAATATTTTTGCATAGGTTGTTTGCACTAAAAACTTCTTTTTTGCCTATGGTGGCTCATGTATTTATACTTTTCTAGAAGTCTTGAGAATTAACTGTGACCATCTATCTTCAGATCAAGATGTGTGGCCAAGGATTAATTCAATTTTAGAGGAGAAAAAAATTAATATTTTGGAATAAGAGAGCATTAATGATGCATGGGTGACATTAAACTTGATATTTATCTCCATTAATGACTTGTACTTGACACCCTTTTAATGATGTCATGGGTGATGTCATGACCCAAATATTTTGAATTATGAATTTCCAATAATAAATATTCAATAACTTCCTATGGATTTTCCACTTAAGCTCTTAATCCGATTTGATTTACTTAATGACTTTACTTAAAAAAATTCAACTCTTAGAAATTGGTCGCATGTTTAATCCAAATGGTCAAAAATGTCAATTTGATTGGTTTTAATTTGATTGGAGTTGAATTAAAGGAAGATAATAGTTGTAAATGATGCATTTCTCTATTCAGAGATACATAGGCACAAATGAGCACTTACACATGATCTGTGAAAATGAATTAGAGTGTTTAAATGGTCCAAAGTGACAATTTGCTTGGTCACAAACTTGACACAAAGTGAATTGGAAGAAGATAACAATTGCATTAAATGCATTGACCCATTCAAGGATACATGAACACAAATCAGCAACTACACATGATGTGTGCAGACAAATTAGATAATTTTAGTGATTTTGGCCTAGTTTGTGCATTGTTGCAGAATGCCATTCAGATTTGCTATCTGAGCAAAACAATGATAAGAATTAGATGTCTACGTTTTCACCCTATTTGAGAAGGCATGGCAAGACATTTGGTTGAAGCAACAACTTTTTAAAGAATAAAAAGGTCACTTATAATGGTCATAATTAGAAAAAATAAATTTATTCCCACTTTTCGCTAAATTTTGCATGAGTCATGGATAAATGGGGTTACGAAAGTGCCCCAAACAAAATTTGGATGGCCCATGATGCCCCCTCAAGGGGAGGATGAAAAATTGAATATTTGATGTGTTGTCCCTCGACCATAAGAAACAATCATCACATAATTTAGCAAACAAGGTCAAAAAATGGGGCAATTAAAATAAATTGGTTTTAAAATGGATAAATGGGGTGATAATGAGTCTTAGGAAGATAATTGGGGGAACAATAGGCCTTGGGGGGGAATTTTGAAAATTTTACAATAATGTATACCCTTGGGGGGGTGAAAATCATTCATTTTCACCCTCCATTATTACAATCTAGATCTCTAACAATTGTGTATGAGAGAGCCAAGTAGAATGGCCACTATTCCATATCATCGACACCTTAGGGAGTGCATTCGATAGTACCAAAAACCACTAGGGAGCAGAGCATTGGTAGGTATCTTTTTGGGTTTTTGAGTTTCACATTTAATACATTTATTAATAGGTATAAGTATAAATTTAGGTGATCTTGACATTTGAACAATTATGAAAATAGTGAGGTCACCCCTAAACTGGTAGGATCATGGGATTTTTAGCACAGTCACAGGCCAAAATGGTGAAGTCATAGCTGAATCAGTGACTTCACCAAATTTAAAGGAAATCACTAGTCAAATGGTATGGTCACCAAGCCAAAAGGAAGTTAAAAGGGAAAAATCAAAAACAATAGTGAGGTTGCCCTACCAAATAGTGAGAATGGCTTGTAGATTGGTGAGTTCACAAACTAGCAAAGGAAAATAGCGGGTTAGCCATGAAAATGGAAAAACCACTTTGTTAAATGGTGATATTATAAAAAAAATGGTGAGGTCACCAAAAAACAAAATGAGGTAGAGGAAGAGAAAATGGGGCCAAAAAAATATTATTCTAGGCCCAAAATTAGAAGAAATTAGTTAGACTTGATTAATTAGAGGAAAATGAATAAATGATTAACTTGGTTCTTTGTGTTGTGAATTATAGGAGTGAGTCAGGGTCATTACAGTTAATGAGTGATGATATCATGTACTACAATGATAGGGTATATGGATGGATGAGCTTGTTAGACTACAAGAGGTGACAAAGCTATATCACCTAGTGCGGTTGTCAATGATTCACATAGATCGAGCCTATTTATCATCACTTGAAGAGTATTAGCATTCCAAAACATCCACTTTTCATTTATCAACTAAGGAGGCCATAATGACCTTAGAGGATGTCCATAGGATATTACAAGTGCCTATCTAATATTAGAGGATCACCTAGATGTCAACAGGTCAATTATCGATGCTAGAGGACTTGCTTGGCATGATTGACCTTGAGGTAGTGGAGGGGTCTATAGATATAAATGCATTAGAGGACCTAGCTTGGCCTCTAGATATTAGGTTAGGAGTAGTAGTGTTAGGTCCATTGGCACTGGTACCAGCACAAGGGATAGTTCTCTTAGAGGTTATGATTTTGATGGCTCTTATCAGTGGCCTTTTGATGTTGAACAAGATTATACAGTTCTTTCAGATTAGATTGATTGGAGTAATATGAGACATTTATAATCATTATATATAATTTGCATGGGGGCCTATCATTTTGTCCCAACTCTATCGATATTTACACATGATAGCATATCATAGAGGGCATAATATCAGGCACAATACATTACTCCAAGTCTGGGCCTAGGAGCACATAGCTATTGAGTAGCAAGTGGGGCCAAGATTCTAGTGGGGACCTAAGGATTCAGTGGATTTGGTTGGTATCTCATAGTCCCAAGCCCATGAGGCCATCAAGGGGACATGTATTTTTATCGATGGGCTATAAACAAGATGGGTGATGGTGAGTTTATATGATATCCATATTTGGCTACACAATCTTACTGGATTGAATATTTGTTTTTCATTGGATTCATGCTTATACCCTATTGTATCATAAGCCACCATGACTTTATTGTAGAGAGATATAGATAAGACTAAGTCTAGATACAGTTTGGTTTGTAGTAGGATGTTCTTGAGGGTCCACGCTTCTTTGATAATGTGACCCATGAGATCAAGGAGTGGGTGTTCCAACTACCCCAATATTAGGTTATCACATATTATAGTAGAGTTTAGCACATACTATGGGACTATATAGGTGGAGTAGCATATTTTAGCATGACTAACACCTATGTAGCATTATGGGCTAGTGTTTGACCTATTCGATTGACTAGACCATGGCCTCAATAACCAGGGCAATATTAGAGATGGGTTTGATAAAGGAAATATATGGTCAGGCCCTAGTATATGCACATGTTCTAGTTCAGTTGGTGATATCATAGGCTATCCCACTCCAGGGTTTTCATGCTTAGGTATATCAACTGACACCTCTAGTATAGGGACAGGGGATAGGAGAAGTTGGGACCTCTAGCATAAGGATGGGAGAGGTAGTGAACTCTAGCATAGGGACAAGGGAGGTAGGGACCTTTGGTGTATGTACATGTATAGGTATAGGGGAGACAAGGCCATCCAATGCAGGGAGGTCCATAGAGGATCAAGCTTTGATTGATAGGCTATAGAGTGAGATTAATACATAGTTATTATAGATTATAGGGCTTTAGTAGGATATATCTATATTGCATGTAGAACTAACCACTAGACAGGGTGAGGCTACCTACCTATAGGGACTTATTACTACCAAGGATGTTGAGATCTCTACACTTAGAGTACAAGTGGCCTAGTTGATGGGTATACATGCCCAATTGATGACCTGATATGTGGAGCTTGTGATAGTGAACATCGAGCAATATAGAGCCTAGGGTGATCAAGGGTGGTTGGTTGTTTAAGTAGAGAGGCTTAATGAGGAACTAGATGAGGCTTAATGAGCTGGTATAGATCAGAGTTCATCCAAATCCTTGGACTAGATGATTAAATCCAAGGAAGATGACTTAAACATGAAGGATGACATCTTATGTACTAAGGATGAGATATATTACTACCATAGGTTATATGAGGTTGTAGTCCCTAAAAAGAGGAGTCACCATCATTCAGAGTGTACTCTAGATCATAGTGGACTAGCATGACCTCTAGGTCTAGGCATACTACAAGCTCAAAGCATTCAGTTTCACATCCGGCTCCATAGCAGGTATTGATGGGCCCACCACCACCACATCCACCACCATCACCAACATCAAGCATGGGCCAGTGTTTTTAGCAAAGACCCCCAAGGGATGAACCAAATAAGATTTAACTTGTAGCTCTATATTTTATATGAGATGTATAGATATTCTCTCGATGTATAAAACATGATTTTGAGATATATATATATATATATATATATATATATATATATGACATTCATTTTTGGCTCATAGCTACTTGTACATGGACTATTAATATTCTTTGTGTCGCATGATGATTTTTGCTTTTGTTATGATGTGATGGTGTATGTTAGTGTTAGCAGATACACGTCCTTAGTTAGCATTTAGATGTTGATTTATCTATTGGTCTATTTGATGTATGACTAGATGTTAGAATATAGTTTAAGAGGTGTACATTCTAAAACAATCAATGAAATAACCAGTATGACTCAATGTGCATGCCAGGGGATCCACATCATGCATAGAGAGTCTTATTTGTTTCCAATGTTTGGCCTATGCTATGCTTATGATATCCTGGGTAGGGAGCAGATATGGAAGATAGTGTAGTTAGGGATTTTGTTTAATGTCATATTGAATTTTGGATTTAGATCACTCGGTGTTTACTTTGGCAAATGAAATTATGCATCATAAGTAGGAATAACCTATAATAACATTGTATTTTGATTGTAAATGGACTAGTTCAAAGGTGAATATTTCTAACTAAAGATAATGATAAAAAATACCAAAACCAAAGTTATAAGCATTTATGTTCGAACAAAAACAAATCAAAGTAAAAGATAAAAAGAGGCATCAAATACAAAATGTAACTAACTTAAAATCAAGATATGACTCAAGCCTTAAATAGGAACAAGAATGTACTAAAACATAAAAAAAACTATTTAAACAAAGCAAGGATAAATTGTAAATAACTTTGAATCAAGATATGAATAATCAAGACCCACACATTAACAAGCTGTAATAAAAAAACAAGTAATAAAACAATCAAAATATAAACATAAACAACTCAAGCCCCAGTTAAGGAAATACTCAAATAGTTTACCAAATGTATGTAGACACAACACTCAAAATAAATGAACAATACAATAAGTAAAACACATAAAAACACAAAATAATAAGATAAAGCAATCAATCAATCAGTATGCATGTTTACAAAGTTAAACAAACAACAATACAAAAACAATGGTTAATCACAATGTTAGTACAAATAAAAAACAAATTGTTCATGTATGTGTAATAGAGGTGTTACTTTTGGTGACAGGGTGACCCCTAATCTAGGTAGCAACAACATTGGTACAATAACACAAGGACAATTGGTACAAGGTTTCCCCTAGGCTATAGGGAAAAAATGACACAAACAAGACAAAAAAAATGGGAGGGGGGAATAAAAGAAAAGGAAGGGGTAACCAAGTTGACTCCAAATGTATTAAATAAGTGGACACTACCTACATAGTTCTATAGGCACAAGATCTAAGGTGAAATTTAGGCCAAATGTTGTTCTCTCAATAATCAAGATGGAGGAAACATGATGACCAGTCATGAAATGATGATAGATAGAGGAAATAAGAATGGTTTCACACAATGGTGAGTGCACAAAGGATCAAAATGACTCACAAAATGGCAAGAGCATAAGGGTCTAGGATGGCTCATATGGCAAGAGCATAGAGGTCCAAAATGAAGAAAAGGAAATAATAAGACTGTGAAAACTAAAAGATGAGTGGTTACTCATGAAATAGTTTTTAACAAATCCACCATTCTTAGGGTTAAAGAAAAATGTTGGCTGAGCTAACCTAAGATACCCCATGAATCTAAGTGTTGCCTACATAGTCCGTGTGGACCTCAAGCCAATGCAGTTCTCTCGATGATGGGAGTGATAATGAAAAAACAAAACCAATGATCAGAATGAAAATGAACCCACCCAGAAGATGACATGACTTTATAAATCTCATGGAAATTGTAAACTTATCTTCACAAATTGGTAATGTTTTTGGTCTTTCATTTTATCATTTTTTAATGTTTTTGTGTTTTTTGGATAAGCAATAGAAATCTAATATAAATAAAGGTACAAGGAACCACTTAGCTAAGGATATACACTTCCATAGGTAAGAATTAAAATGACAGCTAAACTAGTTGCAATAGGTGGTTATGAGGGTCAATCAACGACCATATTAAGGAAGCAATAAATACCAAGTAGTAATAAAATAAGAATAGAATTGTACATAGTGTAAAATAAGTCCCAAGGAACTATTAAGCAAGCAAAAAACTATGTGTTGACATACCCTAGTATACTTATCTACAAAAAAGTTATGAATATGAATCAAATAAAATTACCTCCTAGAACAGTCCCTAAATGTGTAAAAAATGTTGATGAATCATAATCAAGATCATAATTAGTGAGGGGCACAAAATTAGAATAGTACAGGTGAAATTAAGACCATTCTAGGTACAATGTAATAGAAATGGTCTAGGTTACAACTATTTAGGGTACATGGTTCAAGTTATAATGGTCCAGGCTATAATGGTCCATGTTACAACAATCCACATTACAATGGTCTAGTGTACAATGGTCTAGGTTACAGTGGTCCAGGTTATAACGGTTCATGATATAATGGTTTAGGGTACAATGATCTAGGTTAAAATGGTTCAAGTTACAATGATATAGGTTACACAAGTCTAATTACAATCATCTAGGTTATAACTATCTAGCTTATAATGGTCTAGGGCACAATAGTCCAAGTTATAATGGTCCAGGTTACAAGTATGATGGAAAAATAAGTAATTTTGACACAGGGTGACCCCAAGTAAGGGATTTTATAGACAATGGTTTAAAAGGTTGTCAATTGTATAAATGTTTGAGATGTACAATGTTCATTAGTTCTAAGAGCTCTTCACCTTCTAGAGTACCCAATCTGTATGCCCCTGAACCTTAGTTTATTGTAACTATGTATGGGCCCAAGTAATTGGGCTAAAATGTACCCTTATTCTTGCATTCAACATTGGTATTACTTTGATTTTATTTTATGACCAAGTCATCAACTTCAAACTCTTGAGGGAGAATGTGTTTGTTATAGTTGCAATACAACCTATTCTGATATGCTCTTAAATAATCTAAGGCAGTTCAAAAATTACCATCAAGAATTTATATCTCTTATAACTTGGAAATTCTATAGTCTCTATCATCAATAATGTGTTATAAACATACCCATAATGAGGGTAGCTCGATCTCAACCAGGATAATAGCCTTTGTGCCATCAACCATAGAATATAGTTTGGCTCTTATAGGGTACGATGACTAGTATGGTAGGCCCAAAGGGCAATGAATATTTTTAAGTTCCAATTACAGCCAACATCATTGACAATCTTCTTAAGGATTATGACAATAGTTTTGTTCGATGCCTTGGATTAACCATTGGCCTCTAGGTTATATCATGTGGATTTTTTGCGTTTGATTTTGAATTAGGTATAGAGGTTAACATCTTTATTCACAAATAAACTACCATTATCAAATATGATTTGGATAGGGATACTATAATGACAGATGATATGGTAATGGATAAACTTAGAAATTTGCTTCCTGGTTATGCAAGTGAGAGGAATAGACTCAATCCACTTAGTAAAATAATCCATAGTAGTAAGAATGTGTTTATGATTTTCAGAGGATGTTGGGTTTATTTTCAAAATGAGATCGAGAGCCCACATAGAAAATGGACACGATATAGTGATCGAATGTAGTGGTAATGAAGGTACATGTATTAGATTACCATGTTGTTGGCAGGCAACACACTTCTTGACATATTTGTGAGCATCTATCTCCATCTTAGTCTAATAGTATCCTATTCTTAGGAGTTTCTTGGTAAGGACTATGCCACTAGTGTGGGCCCCACACATTGTTGAGTTGTGGAGCTAAAAGCTTCACTGACGTGCAAATGTGGAGGTTGTTGGGTTACACAGTAACTGACATCAGTCAGAGCCAACCGACATTAGTTAGGGGTGAACCGACATCAGTTATCTTTAGCGACATAGTAACCGGCATCGGTTATGGTCAGCCGGCATCGATCAGACAAGAACCGACATCGGTCACTTGTGCATTTCCAGAACTATTCTAATTTTAGATGAATAGTTAGTTTGCATGTAAAGACTAATTTTAGTCTTGAGTTCGCTTTTCTAATTATTGTTTGCTTTGGGTTATATTTAAGAGACCCATGGGGATGTATTGTAAAGTTAGCAAGATCAATTAGATCTGTAGTGAGCAAGATCAAGAAGATCTGCAAGGTGCAAGATCAAGAAGATCTGCAGGGAGAAGGAGGCAACAACAATTGGGTTGATTGTCACTGGAGGGTACAACAACTCAGTATTGAGTTGATTGTGATTGTAATTGATTGAGAGAGAGAGAGAGAGAAAACTCTTGAGGGAGAATTATTGTACACCCAAGAGGTGTGAGGAGAAAGATATTTCTTCATTGTATTTCCTTCTGGAAGAGTTTAATATAGATTGTATTGTTTCTTGTATCTCATATTCTTTGTTGTTTCTGGTTTCTAGTTACTTATTACTTCTGGTTAAATTCCGTGTTTAGTTGCTTATACAAAAGTAATCAATTTTAATTTAAGGAGGTCCTAACAAGTGGTATCAGAGCTATCTATGTAGATATTGACAAGTGGTATCAGAGCCAGGTTCATCAGAGTGGGTTAGTGTTTGTTGATTACAGGTTCACTCACAAGGGTTTCTGTTTGAGTGGGAGTAAAGCAATGGCAAAAGAAAGTAAACTAAGAATAGAGAAATTCAATGACAAGAATTATCAATTATAGAGGATACAGATAGAAGATTATCTGTATCAAAAATATATGTACTTATCATTGGGTGGGGTTTTAAGAAAGCCCACATATATGCAAGATGAAGAATGGAATGTTCTTGATAGAAAGGCTCTTGGATCTATAAGGTTGAGCCTGGGATCATCTGTGATTTCTAACTTATCACAGGCAAAGACAACAGTAGAGTTAATGGATACTTTGGCAAATTTATATGAAAAACCCTTAGCTTCAAATAAGGTATATCTTATGAAGCAATTATTTAATTTGCAAATGCAAGAAGGTGGATATATATATAGTCATCTTAGTGATTTCCATGGATTAGTAAATCAGTTAAATTCAATCAAAATAGTTTTTGATGATGAAATTAAGGCTTTCTTAATCTTATACTCTTTACCTGAAAGTTGGGATAGCTTAGTAATGGTAGTTAGTAATATTGCGTCTGCTTCAAATATCTTGAAAGTTGATGATGTTGTTAGTGTAATCTTGAATGAAGAAATTTGTAGGAAAAGCATAGGGGAAACATCAGGTAATGATTTAAGTGTTGAAAGTAGGGGATGGCAAAGAGAGAAGGGCAAGCAAGGGAAATCAAGGTCAAAGATGAGAAGTAGATCCAAATCCAGAAATAGAAGAATAACCTGCTGGAATTGTGGAAAGAAAGGACATGCAAAGAAAGATTGTTGGTTGAAAGAAGACCAGCATGAAGGTAATAAAGAAGCAAATGATGTAGGTATTGTTGCACAAAATGCTCTTATATTTTCTTTGAATAGTCAGGTAGAATCATGGGTTTTAGATTCTAGTGCTTCTTTCCATGCAACCCCAAATAGAGAATTTTTCAATGATCATGTCCATGGAGACTTTTGAAAAGTTTATTTAGGGGATGGTGAGCCTTGTCAAATTGTTGGCAAAGGAAAAGTGTAGCTGAAATTGCAGAATGGCAACACATGGGTGTTGAAGGATGTCATGCATGTACCCATCCTGAAGAGGAATCTAATTTCTATAGGAAAGTTGGGTGATGAGGGTTGCACAGTAACTCTCACAGCTGAATCTTGGAAAGTTTCCAAGGGTGCACTTGTATTAGCTAGAGGTAAGAAAGTAGGTACACTTTATCTATCTACTTGTATTACTGATTCTCCTTCTGTTTTATCTACTTCAGATATAGATGCAAAGATGTGGCACTATAGGCTTGGTCACATGAGTGAGAAGGGAATGCATGTTCTTAAGTCAAAAGGTAAGCTTTCAGATTTGAATAGCATAGATCTAGATTTCTGTGAGCATTGTATTTTTGAAAAATAGAAGAAAGTGAGGTTTATCACAACTGGGTCAACAAAGAAGAAGCACAAGTTGGAGCTTGTTCACACATACGTGTGGGGACCAGCTCAGGGAGCTTCTATTGGAGGATCAAAGTATTATGTTTCTTTCATTGATGATGCTATAAGAAAAGTATGGGTTTATTGCATAAAGAGGAAATCTGATGTTTTTGACACATTTAAGAAATGGAAAGCCTTGGTTTTCAATGAGAAGGTGATGTACAGTGATCAGCTCAAGAGGCTAAATAATTTTGAGCAGGGAAATCTTGATTTGGATGTAGTTATGATCCAAAATGAGCTCGCAGGTAAAAATCATCACTCATAGGAAAACATAGACACTGACATCGGTCAGGCAGAGACCGACATCGATCAAGCAGGAACCGATGTCGGTCAGGTGAAGACCAAAGTCAGTGATGTTAGGCAAGTGGAAACCGACATCGATCAGATGGCAACTGACATCGGTCAGGTCGGTTATATGGAACTGACATCGATCGAGTGCAGATTGAGAGATGATCGAGATTAGTCACTATCAGAATGAAATTTGGGCAAACAACAAGCTATAAATGAGTCTCAAGCGCCTATGAGGAGGTCTGAAAGGGTAAGTAAACCTCTAATTCATTATTTCCCTTCTTTATACTACTTTTTGCTCATTGATGGTGGAAAACCAAGAAGTTTTGAAGAGGCAATGTAGGTAAAATCCAAGAAACAGTGGGAGCATGGCATGAATGAGGAAATTGATTCCTTGGAAGAGAACCAAACGTGGGATTTGGTTGAGTTGCCAGTCAGAAAGAAAGCACTAAAATACAAATGGGTTTACAAGTTAAAAGAAGGAGAGAATGGACAAATGAGACATAAGACCAGGTTATATGGTCTTGAGCAAGCTCCAAGACAGTGGTATTTGAGGTTTGACAGGTTTATGACTGAGCATGGCTTTAGTCAATGTCAATCTAACTATTGTGTTTATTTTACCAGATTGGATAATAGTAGCTATATTATCTTGTTACTGTATGTAGATGATATGCTTGTTGCAGGTTCACACATGCATAAAATTACTGAGCTAAAGGTAAAATTAGCTTAGACATTTGCCATGAAGGATTTATGAGCAAAAATCCTTGGCATGAGTATTTTTAGAGACAGGAAAAATCACAGGTTGATTTTGTCTCAAGAGGATTATGTGAATAAGGTGTTAGAGAGGTTCAATTTATAGGATGCAAAACCGGTAAGCACACCTATGGCTGGATAGTTCAAGTTAAGCAAAGAACAGTGTCCTAAATCACATGATGAGGTTGAGTACATGGTATGTACTAGACCTGATATTGCCCAAGCAGTGGGAGTTGTCAGCAAGTTTATGGCCAATCTAGGAAAGGAACACAGGAAAGCAGTTTAGTGGATTCTCAAATATCTGAGGGACTAGCAGTAGGCATTTATGCTATGGAGGGTCAAACACTTCTCTACATGGGTATGTAGATTCATTTATGGCAGGTGACTTGGATGGCAGGAGAAGCACCACAGGATATGTGTTCACTGTTGGTGGAACGGTGGTTAGTTGGATTTCAAAGTTGTAGAAGGTTGTTGCCCTGTCTACTATAGAGGCAGAATACATTGCAGTCACATAGGCTAGTAAGGAAATGATATGGATGACTTGGTTCATGAAAGAGTTGGGAAAGGAGCAAGAGAGTTACAGATTGTACAGTGATAGTCAAAGTGTAATTCATTTGGCAAAGAATTCAACCTTTCATTCAAGAACCAAACATATACAGCTTAGGTACCACTTAATTAGATAGGTATTGGAGGATGGTCAGTTGAAGCTAGAAAAGATCCATACGGATAAGAACCCTGCTGATATGTTAACAAAGCCGATAACAAAGGAGAATTTGAATCTTCATTCAACTTTTGTTGGTCTTCAAGATTGAACTTGAAGATGGAGAAACAAGCCAGAAACAAATTAGAGGATGTTGTTGTACAGGTACAAGTGCAGTTGTTTATCTCCAAGTGGGAGATTATTGAGTTGTGGAGCTAAAAGCTTCACTGATGTGCAAATGTGGAGGTTGCTGGGTTACACAGTAACTGACATCAATCAGATCCAACCGACATCGATTAGGGGTTGACTGACATCAGTTATCTTCAGCTACATAGTAACTAGCATCGATTATGGTTGGCCAGCATCGGTCAAACAAGAACTGACATCGATCACCTGTGTATTTCCAAAATTGTTCTAATTTTAGATGAACAGTTAGTTTGCATGTAAAGACTAATTTTAGTCTTGAGTCTAATTTTCTAATTATTGTTTGCTTTGGGTTCTATTTAAGAGAGCCATGGGGCTGTATTGTAAAGTGAGCAAGATCAATTAGATCTGCAGTGAGCAAGATCAAGAAGATCTACAAGGTGCAAGATCAAGAAGATCTACAGGGAGAAGGAGGCAACAACAATTGGGTTGATTGTCACTGGAGGGTACAACAACTCAGTATTGAGTTGATTGTGATTGTAATTGATTGAGAGAGAGAGAGAGAACTCTTGAGGGAGAATTACTATACACCCAAGAGGTGTGAGGAGAAAGAGATTTCTTCATTGTATTTCCTTCTGGAAGAGTTTAATATAGATTGTATTGTTTCTCGTATCTCCTATTCTTTGATGTTTTTGGTTTCTAGTTACTTATTACTTTTGGTTAAATTATGTGTTTAGTTGCTTATACAAAATTAATCAATTGTACTCTAAGGAGGTCCTAACACACATTCGCTTCTGGACCTCTTTAATCTCTAATGTTGATTCTCCTGAAGATAAACAATAAAGAAACATTCCATCATAGCCCTTATAATAAAGCATGTTTCTACAGAAGGTATGATGGGCTAGGAAACAAAGGAAACATTTTTGACAATTATTTGAAAGGTTGGGAAGAAGAACTTGGTCATGAAAATAGTTATAAATATCTTGGTAATAAGGACGTTCATTTGGGAGAACAATATGAGCAATAGTATAAACCCTCTCCAAATATGCTAATACATGAGTAGGTTGTAGAAGGTTCTCAATGAAAAATTGATACTCTTTAATATTGTTGATAACTTGTATCATGGACCCATTTATTTCTATTGCATTATAAGATTGATTATTAATGAGTGGTACCTATTCAAATTGTAGTGACCCTAAATATGGCTTGAGATTATCTAAAATATGATTTTAGGGTACAAGATTTTCTTCCCTAGTATGATACTAGTTTGTATTCTGATTAATGATTAACTGAGAGTCCCCATAAACCATTAACTATTGGATATCCCATTGTATTACAAGATGAAGTCCTATAATAAGGGCTTTGTATTTGGCACTATGGTGCAGTTGAAGATGATATGAAATACCTTGGGGATGAGGTCCCCTTTTGGTGTAACCAGTAAAATGTTAGTTCTAGATCTATGAGATGTGAATGAGCCACCAAAATATAATTTTTCACATTCAGATTCACAAGCCTCTTCCTCTAGTGTCATGATCGAATCATTTGGAAAATCAAATGTAAGTGGTTTAGTATCTATGATAAGAGCTTCAACAAGTTGATCTATGATTACTTTCCCTTTAATAGATTTATGATTCTAGTACTCAATATCAAATTCACTCAATATTATAACCCATTTAGCCATGCAGCCTATAAGATTTGCTTTGGATAATAAGTACTTGAGAGGTCCACCTTAGCAATGACAATAGTCTTATTATTCAACATGTACTTTTGGGAAGTGAACACCATTTCTAAATAATTTCTCAATAAGTGAATATTTATACTCATATATTATGAGTGTTTGACTTAGATAGTAGACTATATGTTCTTGTTCATCATGATGGGCCAAGAGTGCCCCCAATGCATGTTTTGTTACTAATATATAAAGAATAAATGGATTTTCAAGTGTTGGCAGTCTCAACACTGGAAGGTTGGATAGGTCTGTCTTTAGTTTTGAGAATGTTTGTTGACATTCAATATCCCACTGAAATGTGACACCTTTATTCAAGAGGTATGTAAAAAGATGGCACTTGTCTGCTAGCTGTGATATGAACATGCAAATAGATTGGATTTTTTCCTGTAGGCTATACAGTTATTTCATATTGTAAGGTGGAGGCATTTACACAATGGCCTTGACCTTAGTGGGATCCACTTCAATCCCTCTCTATGATACAATAAATCCTATAAGTTTGTCTAAAGTAATGCCAAATACTCATTTCTTAGGATTGAGATGAACCTTATATTTATGAAGAATATCAAAGATTCTCCACAAAATGTCAGGATGTCTAGCATAGGTTCTTTATTTTGCTAAAATGTCATTAACATAATCCTCAACTATATCATGCATTATGTCATGGAAGATGATAGTCATGGCACATTGATAAGTGGTACTAGCATTCTTTAATCCAAAAGGCATGACTTGGTAATAGAATATTCCCCATGGTGTGGTGAATGCAGTCTTGTGTTCATATTTTGGTGTTATCTTGATTTGGTTATACCTGAAGAAGCATTACATGATGGATAACATCACATACCCTGCAATTCATTCAACAATCATGTCAATGTTTGGTAGAGGGAAATCATCCGTAGGACACACTTTATTTGTCTTTAAAATCAATACAAAAGCATATGTTCTATGGCTTTTTGCTAAATGGGACTATATTTGATATCCATTTAGAGTAATCTAGTGGTCTTATGTAGTCTAGTGGACTATATCTGGATGTACTACAATTCAATGCACAACCAAGTCAGGGTTCAGGCGTAGCATGTCTAAGTAAACCCATGTGAATATATCAATAAAATCCCTTAGAATAATGATAATATAATCACATTATTCATCATTGATGGATGCACCTAAATAAATAATCTTAGGATCTTCATAGGTTCCAAGCTTTACCTCAATTTTATTCTCTATAAAGAGTGTGGAGTTATCTTCTATAATATTAGGCAATGTTTGATACTAATCTTATTCTTCAACTATTGGTTGTGACTCCCAAGGCTCATCGATATAGTAAGAGGAAGTTGAATCTACCTATTTTGGTAATTGATCATTGACAAATTTCTTAGGAAATTCAAGAGTAAGATGCTCAAGGACTTTATGATGTTCAAAAGTAATACTGGAACTAGTTGTAAAGCTTGGACTTGGTGGACACTACACTTCCTATGGAGGTGAGAAAACTTCTCCATCCAACAGTACATGAAATAAGTTTTCACTCAAGGGTTTATCTTTATCTTAACTATTTCCTTGACTAACAAGCACCTCAAATAGGTTTTCACCGAAATAAATTGATGTTTTTTCTATTATATGACCAAGGAAGTTTGCCTACTCTCCAAAGTAGGTGGTAGGGTCTAAAGAGAAGTTGTAACCTTGTTTGTGATCTCCAAGTAGCAATCCATATCTAAGGCCCATATAATCTGTACAATATTCCTCATTTTAAAACTCATTCATAGGTATAATAGAACTTTTTTGGTCCCAAATAAATAAGGTCAGGATGACAAAGGGTAAGTGGGTAATGAGTTGTGATTATCATAATGTAATTAGAATCAAATAGGTTGGTATCAACTAGCTCATTGTAGGCACTATAATAGGATGTTGTTTCACTCCCAGGGGTTTATTCATCAATCAAGAAAGAGGAATCACTTTCAAAAAACATGTGGTCACCCCTAGGTGGTATAAATCCAAGGACCTAGTTCTTAGTAGGTTTTCCATTAGATATAGGTTCAAGAATACCTTGCTCACATGGCCCTAGGATGTTACCTGCATAGTTTAAACTATCCATAATTCAATTAGGGATATAGTTTTTAGGATTCTAAAATCAATTGGCAAGGTCATTAGTATACAACCAATCTCCTTCAGTAATGGCTTCTTGATCCTAATTTGGTGAAGTATCTAATACAAATACCATTGGCTACTTCTATTGAGGTGTTTTTTTTCTTCTACCAAATCACGTTGGGACTGCTGGGGATTTAAAAAGGTTTGGATCTTCTATAGGGCTTGGGATATTTGGTAAAATTTCCTATATGAAAATCATCTTTCATAATTTGCAAAAATGTTGACATCCTCAACAGTAAATTGGTTTATAATGGCTACAGTAAATGGATCAATCGAATTGAAAATAAGATCACTAGGGTCAATATAATTGGATTTAGGTGGTTCAAAAACTATGGGTTTATTCTTCTTCGTAACAAATTCAAAACCCAAGAAATAATTAAAGTTCCTATATTCAGCCTCTAAGTGCTTATAATACTGGTATGGCTACAAATTAGCATAAATATGACCTCAATTCTAGAATGGGGAACTTGAGGCATTGATGCATGGTAGAAGGGACAACTCATACTTCATGGATCTAAGGATGACCAAGAAGTAAATTATAAGGTAATTCTATGTCTACGACATGGCATAGGGTATCATGGATTATAGGCCCAAAAATAATTGGTAAACAAATGGTCCCTAAAGACTCTCTTTAATCATTGTCATATGTTTTGATTGTGATTTTTTATGGTTGCATGTCTTTGGTTGTATATCCCAACCATTGTATCAATTTCAGCATCATTATATTCAACTCTGAACCATTTTCTATAAGAACTTGTTTGATCTTGTGATTTTTTGTCATCTTGTTTCATTATATCAATTTCAGCATCATTATATTCAACTCTGAACCATTTTCTATAAGAACTCTGAATATAGATTTTTTGTAGATGTTTTTATTATTTTTTCATGAATACCATATGGTTTCTCAATAGTAGGGAAAGAAGGTTTAGACTTAGCTGGTACAAGGTTCAATTTAGGATTGGAAGGAATAGGGTTTAAATTTAGCTTAGTATTAGAACAAGACAAAGGGTCTTAAAGGGTAATTTGTGAGAATCTAATTGCAATTGTATAATTTTGAGTTAGTGGGGAGTTATCATAATTAAAATAATTGGGTAGTGCCCAAGGAATAGTAATCAGTGAAAATTGAAGCATAATATAATTACTTGAACTTGGTGTAGCCTTACTTGAGGAAGAGGGTGATGACCCTAAAATAGAGGGACCAATGCTTTGAAAAGCTTAAGATGGTACATGGGATTTGAATATAATGGTGGTGACATGATTACTATAAATACACCCCATGGTATGATTATAATCATATGGCATAGTATTATAGCATAGGTTATTAGCTTGGGTATCATGATCCTGATTATGATGATGTTAATTATGTTTCTAAACTTGTCCTTGCTGACATTGACCTTGTCCTTGGTTTGAATTATTCTATTGCTATTGTTGGTTGTGCTTGGGAAATGGGTCTTTATAAATACCCATATCCTTATTGGTGTTTTGTGTTACTTATTTTACTTCAATCTCTCTACTCTCAATCAGGTCTTCAATGAGATGCCTCAGTTATACACATTGATAATTACATGGCCAATAACATGATGGAAATCATAGAACTCATCTCATGATACCAATCAAGTTTGGGTTGATCTTCAAGAAATGGTTTTAGCATAGGCCATATGATTAAATTGGTCATAACCAGATTTTGGAATACTACCTCAACAAGTTCTCCTACCTTGTTGAATGGTCTATATTTGTTAAATCCTCTACATCGAGTATCTCTCTACAAAGTGGGCGGTAGATTACATTGTATATTTTGATCTAATAGAGTCTATATTATTTGCACATATCATGACTCTGTTACTCCATTACCCACCATATTCTTGTATTTATTAAAATATTTAGGTTTCTCTGTAGTATTAGCTTGAACAGGTGTTTGAGTCTGATTAGATGTTTGAGCCTATGAATAGATTTTCACTAGTCCTCTAATAGTAAGTTATTTATCGATCTACACACCCTTCTCAATGATTTATTTGAATGTGTTAGCATAATCGAGTCTCATATTATGGGCAACCTCAGGGTGAAGGTTATGTGTGAATATGTGATCTAGCTGACTGTCTATTAAATTATGTTGAAAGTGACTAACTAGCAATCTCCACCATTATAGATATGTTGCAAATATTTCCCCATCTCTTTGTCTTGATTTACATAAATCAACCACTATCAACTCATGCTCAATGTTATGAGAAAAGTGGTTAACAATTTTTTTAGATAAATCATTGAAATTTATCACTGATCTTTTAGGTAATTTTAGGAGCCAATCTAATGTTTGTCCACCCAAGCTACGTGGAAATAAGCATATAAAATAGATCTTTTGTAAGCTACCTCCTAGGATAGCATGAAGAAGGCTTGAATATGTTCTTTAGGGTCACCCTTCCCTTTATATTTATCAAATTTTAGCAGCTCAAAATGAGGTGCAAAAGGTACTTAAAGAATGCTCAAGTTGAACAGATAAGGACATATCTCAATGAACTTATATTTTTTAATCTGATTACCTATTTCAATCCTTTTGACTATCTCTTTCATTTAATTCCACTCTTGCATCCTTGGTGAATTTTTTTGGTGGAAGGTTATTTTGATGGGTAGGAATGTACCCCCCCCCCATGTGGTCCTATTAGGGATATAGACCCTTTTCCCAAAATTTTGATTTTGGTTCATCCTTGAGTGTGAATAAGTCTGACACTGTTGGTTCAAAATATTTTATTTTAGATTCCTAAATACTTGATATTGATTCATAGGAATCTATTGTTGTGAACTATAGGAAATTTGTTAGTTTTGTAGAATTTATTATTGGTTTACCAGAGGGCATTGTCATTATTGGTTCACAATGGGAACTTATTGTGGTTAAGAATGAGAAGAACTTGGTAAAGTGTTATGTAAAATACCCACAACCTATGATGGTGATGAGTCCTTAGAAATGTGAGGTTGTGACTAGGCAGGGGTTTCCTAATGCTTAAAAAAGTGTGCTTCATATCAAGTAGAACTTGGTCTAAAGTATCTATGGGCTTAATCTACTTAGGAGAAGCTATAAGGTCTACATTAAATGTAAGAATGGCTAGGTCTTGTTACATTTATTCTAATGGTTATTATTGATCCACGAATGTAACATTATTGACTGAAGTTGCAGCCAAATAATTTATTAAGTTTGTGATGAGTTGATCAACATACCATTGACTAATTTGTTATATTTTGGTCACAAGATCTTGATTAGTTGGGGAGGAGTTCATAAGTGGGCATTTCCCTTTTCTATAAAAAGCAATGCTTGGTTTTATGATATGAGTAAGATGTTCCTCTAGCAGTTGTTCCTCTACTCGAACAAGTGTATGTAATTGTTCCATTAAGAAATTAGGCGGTAGTCTAGTGTAGATTCTATCAACCTTAGGAGAGATTCATCTTTATCCTCTATAGGTTAGTGTTCAAAGTAACCTTGCTTGGATCCTATCATAGTTAAGATGTCATCAAACATGACGGGGTGTTTTTCCCCAACATAAAAATTCTCTTCCTCATAACTAGGGTCAAAAGAGACCCCACTATGAGTATACCTTTGCATGTTTGAAAATAATTTCCTACATTTGTGAAGTATTTTGAATTTTGGTTTGAAAATGTAAAAAGATGTTTGGATTCTAATATCAAATAGATACAAGGTGGATTCAGGTATATAATTAGAATTGAATGGCATGGTGCTTCATAATTAAAATAAAAATAAGTCCTAAGAATACTCGAAGTTGGTTGGTTGAAATCAATAATTAGATGAAGGTAAAATAACCTTGGAGCTTAGGATGTAGGCTAACACAATAAAACCTAAGGTTAAATTACATAAGTACCATGAATATATGAGCATGACCATGGTGGGTCATGATCAAAAAAATTAGAAGAAGGCTTGATTGATCCAAAAAGCTTAGGATTTAGGCTAAAATAAGAAATCCTAAGTCTAAAACCAAAAATAAATGGGCAGCACAACGGTGCCTAACAGAAAATAAAGTCAAATGGTTAAAGAAATTATAGTGTGAGTGAACGTAAGACAGCCCAAGTTCGAACAAGAATAAAATGAGTAGAGTGTAGACAAAGGTTTTTAAACCAAATAGAAAAATCCACCCAAGTTACATAAGCCAAGCATAAAAGGTGAATCACCTAAGCCTAAATTATAGGCAAGACTCTAACATAGACCAATCATATTTTGGGTTGGAACTTAGAAAGGTAAAATTTTAAATTTAGACTAAAGGACCTTAAATCTCCAATGAATAGTCTAGACCCAAATGGACAGCGTAATGACACTTTTTAGAGACACAGCATAAATGGTTTAATTCATGTTAAACAAGGTAATTTGTTTTGAATAAATTTGACCAGTGTAATGCCTTCTTGTTAAAAAGGTGGTGTCTAACATGAATTTTGTTTTAGACGTGCTTTACTTTTTATTCTCGACATGGAACCCACAGTCAAATAGTTTTAGACTAAAAACATTATGCAAGTAAAAAAGAATAAAAAACATCGACGTGTATGTCCTACCCATCGATATGCTCCTTCTTAAGAGGAATTAAGTTGTTAATCTAAAAATTAAAGGCACATGAAAAGTATGGTTATTTATAACCCCCTCTTATCTTAAGAAATCATATGGTGACATGAAACTTCAGGATACTTACCCTGCACCAATGGTAATCCATAGCAAATGGGGTTTTTCTAAAAACTATAAGTTTTAATTGATCTATATGGTCCCATGTGTGTGGTTAACACTAGAGAGAAACATTTCATTTGGATCTGAGCTAATTGGCTTGTTGTAAAAAGGTCTTGTCCTTTTTATAACCACTACATCTATTAGATTGCTCAGTGTAGTGTGATGTCTGAATTAGGCCTTTGTTCTAAGGCAAATATCACTAACGGAGTTAGTTTAACTAGTCAAACTAATGTCCTAGTGATTCACCCTCAATTTATATATCCCACTATGGAGTGGGGTTGGAATGATGTTGGGAGATGAAATCCTATGTCAATAATACCTTAAAGAACTCACAGAGAGGCGATGAACTCCTACATACAATCCAAGATGCAAAAAAATAAAAATTAAAGGAATTTAAGGGTTGTTTAGGATCACCCAAGTCACTCAGAGCTTGGGGAGTTCCTTTGTGACATTCCTTCTATCTTATTCTAATTTGAACAAGGAAATAAGTGAAGCACTTTTGGTCACCCAAGTTTCCTAAAGGGGATGGGGGGAGAGCATATGTGCTAAGCTTGGTTTTCCAAAATAAAAAATAATTTAAAAACTTTGAAACTAATTTAACAAACAAATAAAAAAATGAATGACTCTTAAGATCCCTAAGCTATAATAGATTTTTGTTTTAAGACCAAAAATCAAGTGTGATTGAAGTTTTCCCTTGTTGTTGTTGTAAGTATACTAGCAAAGTGTTTTAATCCTCAAAAATAGAGATTTTAATAGTTAATCAAGGGTGTAGGATATCAAAAGGAAATTAAAACTTGTTGTTTTTAACTTGCTATATTTGGACACAAGGTGACTTCACCATTTTTCAGAGTGATCCTATCATTCCATAGAGTGATCCCCTTGTTCCATAGAAAGGTAAATAACTATGTGGTGACTTCACTGATTATCAAAATGACCTCATTGATTATCAGGACAAGTTTACTATTTTTAATTAAATTTTAAACACAATGAAAATTTACATGCAATTTTGGTTCAATGTGATTTCATTGATTAACAATCGACCCAACCATTCCACAAGTCTATATCACTACTACACAAGTCAATTTTGCTATTGGGTAGGAAAAAATACATAGATCACAGGAATTGACTTTACCATTTTGAAAATGACCTTGTCATTACATAGGGAACCTCATCAATCTATTAAAAACAAATAGTGTATAGAAAATTACAATAGTCAACCTTACTATTTGTGTTTATAAATTCACTATTTCTCAGAGTGACCTCATCATTCCATAGGTCGATCTTGTTGATGTTCAAGATGACTTCATTAATGCATAGAGTGACCTCGTCGTTTGGTCTAGAAGATAGAAAATATAAAAATAGAAGAAAGAAAGAAAGAAAAATAACATCAAAATATGGTCTCAATGCACAATCAGAAGGATAAAAAGGCCCCCAAAAGTGTACATGAGATACATGGTCCACCTGGGCATGCCAAAATGTAGAGCAGGATTACAAATCAGTTTATTTCATGCATTAGTAAGGAAAACCAATAATAAACATAAAGAACCTAACATGTTAAGACCACTCTCTCGAGGGATAGTGTCAATGAAATCAATAAACTAATGAGGAATGCAAGACAAGCAATACCCACCCAAAGTGGATTTCCTTCAAATACAGTTTATAAATGTGGTTGTGCCCAGATTTGGTGCTTCAAGTCTTTATCAATGTGGTTGGGCAAGTGCTTCCAACATCTCTTCTAACACTAATGGCTTTGGCTCCTTGATTGATCAATTTGGAGGAATTAGTGAAGCTCTTCTAGTAATATTTTTGCATAAGTTGTTTTCACTAAAAATATTTTTTTGTCTATGGTGGCTCATGTATTTAAAAAAATTTAAAAATTTTGAGAATCAATCATGATCATCCATCTTGAGATCAAGATGTGTGGCCAAGGATTAATTCAATTTTGGAGGACAAATCAATTAATATTTTGGAATAAGGGAACATTAATGAGGCATGGGTGGTCTTAAACCTAATATTTATCTTCATTAATGTCTGGTGATTGACACCCTTTTGATGATGTCATGGGTGATGTCATGGCCAAGCTATTTTGAATTATGAATTTCTAATAATATATATTCAATAAATTTCCATGGATTTTCTACTGAAGATCTTAATCTGATTTGATTTACTTGATGATTTTACTTAGTACTTTGCAATTCTTGGAAATTAGTCACATGTTTAATCAAAATAATTGAAAATGTCAATTTTTTTGGTCGTAATTTAACTATACTTGAATTAGAGGAAGATAAAAGTTGTGAACAATGTATTTCCCTATTCAAGGATACATAAGCACAAATAAACACTAGTATGTGATGTGTGCAAATGAATTAGAGTGTTTAAATGGTATAGAAAAACAATTTTCTTGGTCACAAACTTGACATAAAGTGAATTGGAAGAAGATAATGATTGTATAAAATGCATTGCCCCATTTAGGGATACATGAGCACAAATCGACACCTATACGTGACGTGTGTAAATGAATTAGAACATTTCAATGATTTTGGTTCAGATTATGCATTGTTGCAAAACGCCATTCAAATTTGAAATCTTAGCATAATAGTGATAATAATTGGATGTCTACACTAATTAGATTATGTAAAGATATTATATATATTAAGTCAAGATCCATGATTAGCCAAAACCTACTTAACTCCCATATTTTTTATTGATACTTTAATATACAATGGGATATGTTAATTAATATTATGCATGGGAGATAAGTCTTATTTCTTAAAATAAATACTTTCCTTAGTCCATCATAATATATTTATGATAGAAGCAACATAAGGTGGTTCTACATCACTTGATATAGTCGTCTCACATTAGTCCACCTAAATAATATCCTTATAAATAGGTGACTTGTGGAATAGTTATAACATAGATATTTTAGCTAAAGTATTCCTAAGTTGATCAATAATATCATACTTTTTGGTTGGATTGGTTGGAATCTTAGGAGGCAATAGGAGATGAGGGATAGTTTGACTACCTCCACTTTGCACCTACCACCTTTGTGTTGTAACAACATGGACATCAAAACCTAATAAAAACTTGGGACAGATAATGGGGGAGGTATGGTAGCCAACACTATGTTGAGGTCTAGGGTAAAGAAAAAAATGAGTCATAAAGTCTCTTTATCATCTAGTAGTAACTATAAGTATCTCAGATTGAATATTTAGACAATGTGTGCTACTAAGGAGTGTTAATATTTTTTTATGATTAATTCTAGCCTTAATTTGATTGACCATGATTTAAACCCATTTAATTACATGATTTTGAAATATATTACATATGTTAGGAAAGTAACATGTAATTATGACTATCATGGATTGAATTAGGAAATATATACTATGAATATCCATTATAGCCTTGATACAATGCATAAAATAAAGAACAGATCACCTAAAGAAAATTGTGAAGAATTTTGGGAACAAAAAATAGGTTTTTGATAAATATCATAAGATAAGTGAAACTTGGATTTTTTATGACAAAATAGATGTATTTTACCTTCTAAGCTAAATTTACTAATAATAGTAAAACCCTAATTTTGTAAAATCTATATATAATTTTGGGGAATAAAAACATATTTCTATTCTAATTAGTATGACTAAAAACCCTCTTGAGGTTTGGAAAATAGAGTCATTTTGAATAATATATGAGTTGAATAAATATAAATCAAAGCTTAACTATAATGGGAGAATGAGTATGAAATCCTAGGGCAAAAGAGAGAAATATACTTGTGTGTATGATGAGGGGAAGTCAAAAATTAGGTTTAAAATCCTAATGCAAAAATATATAACCCTAAGAAGATAAAAGGAAACCCTAAGGGAACTTTGGTTTGGCAATGCTTAAAGGAATAACAATGAAATTTATGGTTTTAAGGATGGAAACTGTAAGATAAAAATACCACCTATGATGGGAAATCAAAAATTAGATATAAATACAAAAATCTAAAACCTTAGGATAGAAGAATGAAACCCTAAAGGAACTTAGGGTTTTTTTATGTTAAAGAAAGGTACGAGTTCACCAATATGTTTTATATTATTTTTTATTTAGTGGTATAAAAAAGGCTAAACTAGATTCTAATTTAAAATGTATGATAAATTTATAAATTAAGCAAATCTAAATGTAACTAGCAGAGTATAACTAGTTTACTGCACTTGTTATAAATAAAAATAACCTATAAGATAGGATACTTAGCTTATTTTAGTTTTGTTCTAGTCTAAAATAGTGTAAAACTATAAATAGAGGTTAGGAATGGGTATGTGGTTACCCAAATCTAGAAAATAAGTGTCAAATGTACCTACATTCCAATAATCCAGAGAGGGTTCAAACCACACATAGTTCTCCCACCTAACTATGTGTGGAATTAGTGTAAAACTAGCATGTTGTGCAATCTTATGTGTGGCTTGAAACACATGAAAACCTATGATTTTGATATTATAGTGGTATTCAAACTTGGTTTAGGTCCTATTCTTTTGATGTTTTTTAGATTTAGAAGCTTTAAGGTAAGTGATCTCAATGTGCAGATGAATAATAAACATCCTATTGATCCATGCTAGATAGGAATAGGATTAGGATTGATATGCTAATGTAGCTAACTCTTCGGGTATTTTCCATCCAAACCAACATGTGAAATATATGAGTTAACCCAAATTAAGGATTTGAATCTAAGAAAATATCTATTAAAGGGCACATGAACAAGTTCATCCAAGGTAGAAAGCTCTGATATATAGATTCATAGGACTTTGGTCAGAGGTGTCTAGAAAGAAAGTAATAATTATTGAGATCAAGAGACAATTTGTGTAAGTTGATAAACTATTCATGTAGAGACTATGTAAATCCTATGTATGACTAATGGTAATTTTGGAAGGTCAGTCCCATATATAAGACAATGGTTGTGTGTGTGTGTGTGTGTGTGTGTGTGTGTGTGTGTGAGAGAGAGAGAGAGAGAGAGAGAGAGAAATATTTAATTGTTTATGCAAAGTCATGTATACTAAGTCTTGGTCAAAATAGACATTGTTAGGTGTCTAATAAAAAAAATTCTATAGTACTCTTTGAGTGGGTGAGATTTAGTATATATAGGTTTTGATCATGGACTTTCATATTACATACTCGCATTGGTGGTATGCCTAACACCAAGGGAATCTTCTTATAGATATTTTTCTGGTGATATCTTTCTTGATTTCCATTTATCATATAGATCTATTTACATTTATTATACCATATCGTAATAACTACGTAGATCTTGTGTGTTATGTGCATATTTGCAAGGCATAGTTATATTATAAATACGACATTGTTATATTGCGTGTGTGGCAATGGTTATTTGATTACTTACATTTATATGCTTGTGTGTTCTTGAGTTGATTGTTTTTTGATGTCTTGTCTAGTCCTTATCCTTATAGGATCCTCTAGTAATCATGTCATGTCATATCATCATTGTTTATAAGTCATATGTCTTTATATGTTGATTTCCTAAGTGTAGTTACATACTTATGTGTAATTATTTTGATATACTATGGTTGGTGTCATGATATAAATTACACGTTAATATTTTAAACATGTCATCTTTAGTGCCTACATTATCATGGTCCTTACCATATATATTAGGGCATACTACTTGATTGTGTGTGATTCATTACATTATCTATCCCTTCTAAAGGAATATTTCTGACATTCGTGGCATATTATTTTTCTCTAACTTGAGTTTCCATTAAGGGCATGATACCTTTAGCTGTAGACCATAACTTTCATATTGTCATGGTAATCAATAAAATTACATATTTGAATAGCCGAATAATTATGTGGTGGTATTGTTAGTCGTAGGTAATTTTCAATGACTCTTGTTCATTATGTCTAGGTATTGATAGTTATGTCAACTACCATATGTCATATATGTTATATATACTAGTAAATACATCAAGTTAAGGTCATTTATATTAGGTCATCCCTATACTATGTAAATTGTATTAAGACTTATATTTTATGAATACAAGTTGTTATTATTGATAATAATATTATGTGTATGTTGCAATTGATGGTCTAGTATCTCAATATACATTAATCATACTACATTTCATGTCATTTCCTTAAAAAATGTTAGGTCAAGTTAAATTAAAGTTAAATTTAGTTCAAAAATCTGTGTTAAACATAATTATGAAACACAATGGAAAAATGTATTAAAATGATATAAAGAGTTTAATAAAAATAAAATCGATACGTATGATTAATAATTCATGTTATTAAATTTAAACAAAGGTGGAAGATAGACACCGACTCAGGGAAAAGACCAATAAATTAAATGATTACTTTTTATAGAATAACATCAAAGAAAATAAAGGTTGTAACCATCATCCATTTCTAAAAATCCATAAATCAAGTATAAAGTATGAAGCCAATGATGAAGCAACAACCAAGGTCAAAGCATAAAAATTCATATCCATAGCCGAAGCTAAAACTCAAAAAGGATTTATCAAAAATTGGTGAACCTTACACCACTCTTAATATAGAGTAGGTATATATTCCCATATCCCCTTTATGAGGAAGTGTGGACCTTGCTGACTAGTTTGGGTCAAAAGGTGCTACAAGGGAATTACATGAAATTTCAATGCAAACCAAAGACAAGTTGGAAAGAATCATATAAAAACTGACTTGAAAACATGTAATATAGTCTATGCATCCTTGTCAAAGGAAGGGCCAAGCATATAAGGTGTTTTTGATAGTTCTAATAAAGCATAAGAATGTCTAACATTGCCCTTCTTAAGAGGGAGAATTATATTCAAAAAGTCATGACAAAGCCATGGTTACCTCATTATGTCCATCTCCAAAAAAATAGAAGTTTCCAAAATGTAATGGTGATGGATCTAATGATCTGATATGGTAATTTCATACGTGCATCATGATCTAGATTATCAATGGGTAGACAAATACTCAGATGTAATTAAAATGATTCTAGGGTACCCTTTGGGTAATGGCCATTGATTGGTATATTAATGCATCATGTACTAACAAAGTAACATGGGCAAGACTCAAGAAAGTTTTTGAAAATGAATTGAAACTCTTAAGGGATGAATACAAGATTATTGTGGAGATATACAACACCAAAAAAGGTAAGCACAAGATGGTTCAAGATTATAATAGGAAACATAAGGAGTTTCTCATAAAAATTGACAAGGAACCAGTCGATGAACTAAAAAGGGATGATTTATTGAAGGGTTATTTAGCTCAATGAGAAGTAAAAATAATTTGGTCACACCCTCATCTTACAAATATGAATACAATTGAGTGATGGACATTGAAGTGAGAAAAAGACATCCTTGTGCTTAAAATAACATGAATAAGATGACCCTAACTCTAATGATGATAACAAACCTAAATCGATGTGAGCCTTGAGAAATAACATGCCATAGATGATGTAAGAACTATAGGGATATTGTAAGAATGAAGGTAAGGATATTTTGATTGATAATTCTCAAGTTACAATTTATTCCATCAACAACTGCATGTATAATTTTTAGAAAAATAGTGGCCAAGTATTATTCACATAAGGAGAGTTGTTGATGTCATAAACCACACTACCAAGGAGCTATCAAAGATATAATGATAGTGGTGGTCGGAGTTAGATTCGGTATGAATATGAAGGATGAATAATTATACATTATTGGGAGTATAATGAATGGGACCACCTCATAAGAGATTTCCCTAACCAAAATGACATTGGAATTCTTTATAGATGATTTGGGCCCAAAAACCATAATAATGACATTTTTCCAAAGCAATCTAGTGTCAATATGATTGAAATATTTGAGGGCAAGTAAGTCATGAGAATTACTAGATCACAAATGAATAAATCCAAATATTCATACCCCTACACAAAAAAGGAAAGGGTGGCTAAGAAGTCAAGAGGACCATAGTCAAAGAAAAATCTTAGTAAAATGAACATGCAATCATAGCAACAACCAAACTAGAGTATGAAAAATAAATTACACATAGGTTTTACAAACCACTATACCTATGATGGTAGGTTAGTTATTATAAAACATTCCAAAACTCAATAATGCTCTAACGACTACCATATAAGTCATTGGTCAGATAATGGAGAATACATGAACACAACTAATGTCAAGTGATGGGGTATGCACAAAACATAAGAATGAACCCATAGTTGAGCCCCCTTATTAGGTGACTAACTGATCATTCTTACACTCTTGATGATAAACCTAACCTGATAGCTAATAGTTGTGCATATGGAAATCCTAGGTATAAATTTGATAAACACTATCATCAATGGTGGTTTTGGCATGGATATTATTCTTGTGGTTACCTAAATTTAGTCATAGGTACATGACAATGTTAATTCTTGATGTATGTTAAAAGACTTGAATTATGCTCAAATACATGAATATTTTTCACTATTCTTCTAGTCATTTATCTATATGCAAGCTTGACCCTTTTGTTTACTGTCACTACTACACAGAAGTTCCAAAGTAATGTCTCAAACTTGTTTATATCATTCTTAGACTACGTCCAACCTTAGGATAGTTGTCCCTATTTTTATAGGATAGATCCATGTTAATCAAACATGATCGTTATTGTACACGTGTACACCTAGATTAGCCTTATCTTTGTACCATTTAACAATGATTTTTCAAAATTTAAAACATCCATTTTGGTCATCCCACATGTTTTTTAAGTTGGCTAAAATAAATTATCCAAAATGTTCACCATAAATAAAAATCAAAGGTTGTTCATTAAGGGACCTAATATATATATGCCATCTATCTATTACACTATTGTACATTTAACAAATATATCCTATTCTTCCAAAATTGAAGATCAATCACTAGGAGCAGTCTCAAATAAAGTTTGAACCATTCTGAATCAAGTCAAGAGCTAAAACTGTCAAGTTTCAAAGCTAAATTTTTAGTTGAATACATATAGTCAAGGAGCATAATTACACAATCACAATAAGTAAGAGAAATACATTAGAGTTTGAGCCCTCTTTAGAGTATTTTCAATGTAGTGTATCACTTGGTTAGTCAATAGGGGTTAGACAAGGTGAGTCCAATGCAATCCCTTTTACCCAACACCTACTATTTGATATCAAATCGGTTTGTGCAAGAACTAGGGTTTCATATTGCAGGAGTCTCTGCATGATATTTCAATGTATCAGTGTCTTAACACTCTCAGTGAACACTATCATAGGTCGAAGAATAGCCATAATTTCATCATTCCCAAAATGAAAAAATATGCAATTAGTGAATAAGGCCACACTATGAAGTTATCCAGGGAATACAAACTTGTCCAAACATAGCTACAAATTTTGTTTCCAGACCTAATCTATCACCGTCTTGTTTTATTCTATTTCTCACTATCAAACACCTGTTGCAATCAACTAGAGATCAAAAATCTAGGTATCATCTTATTGGTTTTACTTACTATATTTAGCATGTGCCACTTTTCAATCAATTTTAGTTATCAATTTTATTTTACATTTAGGATTGTGCTTAAACGTAATCTATTACAATATGATTAATCTTTCAATGTTTTATACTTATGAAACACTACTAAATCAAAAATAGGGTAAAACATATTGGTGAACCCAACATGAAGAGTTAGCACTATATACCCCAAAGTATTATGTATATGTCCATCAAATGTTTTTGCTACTTTTGATATATCTTGTAAATATTTTTCTATATACCCAAGAGTGTGAATAAGTGTCATTATACATGCTTTTTCACTTCACCCATTATCTATCATGACACTATATATGGGTTGTTTATTGATATACACTCAAATAAAGAGTGCTTGTCTATATGAATCATCGTCAACATCATTTTTTCTTTTACATAAATTTGAAAAGTTGTAGTTGGTTATTACACCTATTCAAAGCATAATGCATATTCAATTATTGCACCTATCTAGTATCTTTCTATACAATCAATTTAGATGAGAGTATTACACCCTCCTAGAAATCAAGTTTCACATCAAAGAGTTATTCAAAATTCCAAGATATCTTCATCTTCTATTGTGTGTCCTAAGGCAGCACCTCAGATAGTACAACATATTCGACAATGAACATAAATAGTGATATCTTTTCCTACTATACAACAAACTCTATCAAGTCTTGTGCCCTCTAGAGTTATACATCTTACATATTATTTTATGAGGACTGATAAAGATAGTTACATTATATCACTATATTCCTTTTCATATTTTGATTCATCTACATGTATCACATTTTATTCACAGAAAGTCACCCTTCAATTCTAAGATATAGTCAAGCAATATGGTCCTCACATTGATGGGATCATTACCTATATTTTTTACATTTTTCACATGTCAAAAATACAAAAACATTAAAATATTTCAAAAAAACATAAATACTTGAATATGTCAAAAATGCAAATACATTCAAAATTTTTAAAAAAATCACCTATTTCAAAAACACAAAATCATGCAATAATTTCTCAAAAATAAAAAATTAAGACTTTAAAATGACATGAGTTGATAGCTTACTTATTTACATATGTTATTTATCACACATTTTGGTAACATATTTTTTTTCCCACACACGTGCATTTCATGAGGTATAAGAGTGTGATCAAGGATATGCATTATTATAAATGAATTCCTAGCTGTTGGTCTCCCTTCTACCTAGTGGTCATACCTATGTTGGGGGCATCTTATTATACCATTTAATTTATCATAGGTTATATATATTTATGTCCTCTCTACCATGTCGAGAGATATATCTTACAAGTGTCTTAGTAATTACTCGTATCTTACATTGTGTTACATATACATATGCTACTTTGTTATGATGTGGCATTGATATATATGGATGGTGTAGACTAGTTTTCACTTGTTTTGTTTAGATAAGGGTAAATAAAAGGGTTGTAAAAGGATCTCATAACCTAAGTTTACAATTGAAAGATAAACAATATAGGACCCCAAAAAAATAAGAGATAAGCCCTTAACCAAATCGGCTATAGGGGACACTATACATGGAGAAAATGTAAGCTAAAAATACCCTAATCTTCAACAACCTGAATTCAAGAGACCAACATTAGAGTTCAACCATCTCCTAAAGGCATATGGCAACTTATATTTCATCTTTGACTGTTTTAACCATGATATCCAAAATTTTATCTTGTTTTCCTAGGGTTTTACCTTCAACCATATTATTTTCCCACTGGTGCATTCATTCGGGCCATCAAGATAATATTCATTAGATATGTTATCACTAACTTCTTTATTAGTTTATTTAGGCTTGATATTAATGCTCTTGGTGCTTTATTTCTCATTGTCTTTAATCCCTTCCTTCCTCCTCAACCGTCTATGAGATAGAGCCTTACTAGCAATCTCTTCCTTTAATTGGTTAAGGGAATGATTATAATGCAAGACTGCTTGGTTGGATTCTCTGCTATGTTTTTCCATTTTGTTCTGAAGCTCCTAGATAGCTTACTTGGAACTTTTTTAATTATTCACTTACCAATTTTTCAAGGAAGTTGAGTAAGAATATCATATTTTTCTCAAATTTACTCACTCTATCAATGGGGGAAGCCTCCACTTGTGAATTGTCTATCATTTTGATCCATGAAATGCTCTTTTCCTTAATAAAATCATTATTCTTTAGGTCCTATTTCTTCTTACTCATCTTAGGATTATTGGGGCTGCCTTCTTTGATACCCTTCCTTATAACCAAGATTATGCAAAGTGGGCAAAGGTTTCCTCACCATCTTCATCCTCATCATTAGGACTATCCTTTGAACTCTCAGCCAATTTTCACTTGTTTTATACTTAGATGTTACTTTTTTACATGATAGGGTAGGTATTATTTGAATATTATGTGTGGCTACTTGGCCTTGTCTATGCGATATATTTATGTCCCTTACTTGTGACATTCTTAATTTTTTTTCATGTGGCCCTTGGCCTTGTTCATTATAACATGTTCATGTCCTTTGTATTGTGGCACTTAGCCTTATGTGTGATATTGAGTGACATTGTGTGTTATGTTTGTTGTGCTTGTTGAACTTGATTAGTGGTGTCATGATCCATATCTTGAAAGTTTACTATGTAGTTTTATTTAGAGATGATTACTTTACTACATACATCACATTACATATGTTTCATACATACCTTGATGATATACACTATGTTATGATATCATACTCTCCACATGTTGATAAGATTATACATGATTTTATATTTATCACATAATGCAATTAAATATTATATTGAGATGAGTGACTTTTAGACTACATCCCTCATCTCAAAATGGGGGATTTATAGTGGGCTTGTCTTAGATAATCAAGCCTTCATGAGCAAAAAAAATTAGATTTTATGATAGAGTATCAGTTTAAAGATTCAAATTAATTCAAAAATTAAATACATGATAAATGTTCGCACATCAATATAGGTTATGGGGGCTTATGACTTGCATATAAAATCACTTTATAGAGACTTGAGTATATAACCATACACACTTGGTTGTATATGCAAAATAGTTATAAGATAAAAATTATAGGTTTTACATGCAATTATAGTTGAACATATAAATGCATGGAATTCTATATAATTTGGCATAGATTTGGGGGCATGATATCGGTTCATGTGCATATGAATTACAATATAGTTTATAGATTCAATGAAAAATGATTGTTATTTCACTTTAAATCTATTGTAACTATGATCATGATGGGGATATGAATATTATTCATTCTCTTTCGATCATGTAAATAAAACCTAGATCTATTTGTAGTAATGTGATTCATTTTGTAATAGATAATGTATGTTTGAGTCTAGAGACATTTGACGGCTTTGGCATTACTTTTAACAAACCCATTGTGTGGTTTCACCTTCCATTATAGATTATGTGTGTTCAAGTCTAGTGATACTCGATGGCCTTAGTATCACTTATAGATAACCCATCATAATTCAACCCTCTTTTGGATTAGTACATTAGATACTTTTCCTCATTCATAAGAGTTGGAGCATGCATTTTTCCAACTAGAGGGCTTGATTAAATATTCAAAATTGGGACTTGATCACTCTCAACTCACCAATGGTTCAAAATGAGGAACCATATTTGATCTCTTCAAGTGCTTCAACTAGGGGTAAATTTCTTTAATGCTTCAATAGGGAAGCATTATTTATTACAAGTTATAGGGAAACATGGTTTAATCTCCTTATTCCTTCTTTGCTTTCTTTTCAATTTCAAAATTTAGAGTCTAGATTTTTAAATTTCAAATATAGACAATGACTACTTCATGTGTTTTTGTAGGTTTGATAAAATTGAGAGCCCTACACAATTGGAATTTCTTATCAAAAGATAGTTTTTTGTAAAAAATCAAGTATATCTTTCTTTTTTAATCTAGTGATTTCATTACTATAACAAGGGGGGAAATATAGATATCTAAATCTGGTCATAGGTACTTGATAATGTTAATTCTTAACATTTCTTAAACCACTTGACTTACGCTCAAATACATGAGTCTTATTTTCCATTCCTCTAGTCATCTATCTATATGCAGGATTGATCCCTCTATTTAACGTTATTACTACACAAAAGTTCCTAATTCATTAATCAAACCTCTTTATATCATTCTCTAACTACTTCCAACCTTAAGATAGTTATCCCAAAAATTTTGGGATAGGCCCATGTTAGATAGACAGTCAGTTGTCATGGACTTGTCCACCTAGTGTGGCCTTATCCCCACACCATTTAATATCTAGTTTCCAAATTTTAAACAAATATTTGGGTCATCACACATGTTTTTCAAGTCAAATAAAGGAAATTATTCAAAAGGTTCACTATAAATATAAATCAAGGTCATTCATTAAGGGACTCGATATCTATCTGATAACTATCTATCACATTATTGCACATTGAGAAAATTTTCCCTATTCTTCCCAAATTAAAGATCAATCACTAAGATTAGTCTCAAATAAATTCAGAAGCATTCCAAATCAAGTCAAGATGTAAAATTATCAAGTATCAAATCCAAATTTCTAGTTGTGTACATATAGTCAGAGAGAAAAAATTTATAATCACACTAAGTGGGAGAACTGCATTCAAGTTTAATCTCACTTTAGATTATTAGTAATGTATTTTAATCCTTGGTCAATAAACATGGATCAATCAAAGTAGTCAAACTCAATCCCTTTTTCCCAACATCCCTTATTTGATATCAAATTAGTTTATGCAGGAACTAGGGATTCATATTTCAGGCATCTTCATGTGATATTTCAGGGGTATCAATGTCTCAACACTCTCTATAAACATAGTTGTAGGTGGTAGAAAATTCACAGATTCATCATTTCCATAGAGAAAAAATCTATAGTGAATGGATGATCCACTCTATAAATTTGTCCAGGGAGCATAGACTTATCCAGACATAATTGCAAACTCTTCTTCTGAACTTGAGTTTTCATAGTCTTATTTTATCCTATTTATAACTATTAAAAACATATAGTAGTCAACTATAGATCAAAAATATATATTCTTATTTTTTTACTTACTGTATTTAGCATGTGCTAAGCTAATCATCAATCAATTTCAAATTTCAATTCTACTTTACAATCAAGATTATGTTTACATGTAATATATTACAATCTAGATAATATTTCAATGTTTTATACCTATTAACACTATTAAATTAAAAATAGAGTAAAAAACTTCTTGAAGAGACTTGAAATAGTATTGGGAAGCCAATTATGTGGCCTTTAACATTCCGATTGGAAGAAACAAATTAACATGGTATAAAGATATTGGGTGTAAGAATGAGAGAAAAGGTAATTATTGGAACTCAACACTTTTTGATGAATTTTTTGGCCATCTCATTACAAAAGAAGGCCTATGATGCACTATTCAATTGGACCTGGTTGATTTCAACGAAAGCCAATCATAATTTGAAAAATAATTGGATATATATTGAAATTAAATGTTATAAGTATGTTATAGATTTGAAGAATTAGATAGTAAATGAGTACGCAACCTCATCAGTTTCAGAAGAAGAAGAAGAATTCTCAATTGATGGGAAAATGATGGATATTTTGTACTCAACATACCCCATTCTTTTTTTTGAAGAGGGACCCACTATATTCTAAAAGATCTAGGCCTATTTTAGTAATCTTCTTTCATAAGAGCTTTATATGTTGCACTTAACTTCGCTATTTGGTAAACGTAAATGATCATGTTTTGATTATTCAGACTAACTTATTAGTACTCTTCGAAAGTTTTGTATATACACGTGTTTTCAAAACATGCACAGTTTCTAAAGTTTTGGGTTTTTTAGGAATTGGTATTCAAAACTTTTGTTTGGAAGATGATTTTAGACATTCTTTGATCCTTCACACCTATATGAACCTTAGTGAAAAATGTTCTTCAAAAAATTTTCTCACAAGTTTAGTTTAGTTCACAAGTTTTGTTCGAAACTTCTATTTCCAAGTTGGATCCTTATAAATTTATCCACCATGTAGGAATATCTTCAGCATCCATGTTCATCGCAAGTTTGCTCTTTAGGATCCAGGTCTTTTGAACTTTTGAATTTTGATAAAAATGTTTGGCATATACTCTTCAAAGAAAATGTTTAGATTTTGATCTTAGGTGTTTGATCTTTGGAACCTATTCTTCGGTGAAAGTATTTGGCAAAAATGTTTAATAAAAAGATAATCGGATAAATATTTTAGAATATGGTCTTCAAAACTTTTATTTCAGAAGGTCTCAACCAGCAGTTAATCTTAGGCAAAAGTGTTTAGATTTTTTGACTCTAAACTTTACCTTCAAAAAAGACAACCCTCACAAAAGGACACCCACCATAGGTCTTCATAACTTTTGTTCAAAAAATGTGTTCACTTAACACCACATCTGACTCCCAACTATCAAAAGCCTCTATGGCATGGGTAAATTAAACCAAAAAGAGTGACAGAATGACACTTGGAAAAATATAATGATATGGCATTATTTTGAATGTCTACAATGTCTATATGGCATACTTGGCAAAATGAAGTGGCAAAGTTCAAATTAAACAAGTGAATAAAGTTTAGAGACATTGGATATTAATAGTGCACAAACTAAAATTGAATGCCAAAAGTTATATCAAAATACTAAAAACAAACATTGTGTTCATTGATCATAAATAAATCTGAGCTCACTTGCCTCCTTGAAAATAAGCCCTATCTATCTGCATTGAATTTTGAAGTGAATATAGAAGAGTCGAGCCACTAAATAAAATAATTAGAACTCTATTAGCTCAGTGAATTAACTATGGCTTATTCATCTAAGACATTCAATGGAGATTTGCCACCATCCATATTTTCAATCAAGGACTCAACAAAATATCAAGACACCATTTTCAATTTTGCTATATTCAATTAAGAGTATCTCAATTACTCAACATTATGGGATGTAACTCACCAGGTAGAAGCACATACTTATGAGGATAACTTGACATCAGCACAGAGGTAACTAGTTATGGACCTACTCCCTCTCAAGTGATAAGGATTTCACTTTGAAATATCAAGCCCAAGGTTATGCAATGCATAGAACTCCTATGAGACATTTTCTTTGCAAGTAAGGTGATTTAGGGTGCTTTCCTACATCACCTAGAACATAAAACCATTATCACCCACATATCAGGAGATGCATTCCAAAGGTATTTATCCTTACCTATCATAAATGTAAGATATGATTTACATAGAGTGGTAATATGGAAAATAAATAACTCAATTGAAAAAACATTGATCAAATGGATCATTCATGGAGAGGCCATTGTCCTCAAAGAGAATTAGCCAGTATCTATAGCTAAGTTCTAGATGGGAGCCTGCATTGGGATGGCCCTCTTGAATCAGTTATATGTCTACCCTAGAATTGACTTCCTTCACCTTGAATGGGTTATACTAACATATTTACTAATGACCTTAGAGCTAAAATTTTCTCTAGGAGAGGTGATCAATGCTAAGTTATAGGGAAAAGTTTTGTGTAAGGATAAGAGGCCTAAAAGAGGACATTTTTGTATGATGTCATACCTCCTAGATGTTGTGTTGGGCATAGTATATATGCACAATGGGTCACTCTAGATCCAAAATTCAGATTTCATCAAGATCTATATATGTGACTTGTACTCTTTCATGCATATATATGCCTACACTAGAAACATAGCCTAAATTGTAAAGGATGTATACCCTTGGGTTTGGAGGGCTATTCATGAGTCACCACTACCCATAATATCTAAGAGCATAGATGACATATTGATACCTATATGGGACTACTAGTTATATCCTGACTACATCATGATCATGGTTGTTGGCCACAAGGTTACAACCCTGCATCTCCCTACGCATGTACCAAACAAATTAGTAGAGTGGGAGATAGCCTACCAGCTATGGTGGGGAATTGATGAAGATTTGAAAAATAAAAAGAAGAGTGCATTTCATGGATCCCATCTGATGATTGATAGAATGTGTTACATCAACCTTAAGCATTTTTAACAAGTTGGTAGATTCAAAGAATACTAATCATTATCCACCCTGGCGCATGGAGATTGGGATCCACATGGTAGAATTCAAAAACATATTAAAGGCTTTGGTATTTTATACCAATGAGCCTTATGAACATGACTTCATTTTTTTCAATGTCAATAGTGATGCTCGGGTCTTAGAGAGGACACAGATGATTGGATTAGGTGTGTAACTTTTGAAAATAATCCAAAGGGAGCCCTTAATTTCAATTGTGGATGCACATATCAAGTTCCACCCTCAGGTGGATGGGATACCAAATATTTTTGGATTAATAGACCCCCACTTTTGAATATGGACATCATAAGATATCAGCATGATGTCAATTTTAATTACTATCAAGAGTTAGAGGATAGAAAAAAAGCTAAGACTCTAGCTACCACTTCAGTTCCAGCCACTAGCTTAATACCACCAACCACTTCAGTGCCTCCTAAAATGGCAAGTATAGCCATGCAGTCACCAAGTGTAAATAAGCCTTAGTTATTAAAGGATAATTTTTCATGTAATATTGCATATTAGATTAATTGATGTAATTATAGTTTACTGACACTTGACATATGAATGTAAAAGTTAGTCTGGGCAATCTGTAAACATGCACACGTTCCATGGCATCATACAAGCAAACCTATTTTTGACACAATAGTAATCAACTATAATTGCACATGCAGTTTTGGCATTAAAATTAGAACTAAAGTTTTAATAACTAGATGTAACTTTGATTTTGCATGAACTTGGAAGATAAGATGATCCCTCCCCAAGTTTATTTATATATGTAAAACTCTCATTCTAAAGGGTCAAGAAATTATCAATACATGAAGAAGTTGTTTCGATTATCATGCAACTTTGTGGATGTATTTTCCTTCCATTTCTATGTAATTAAGGTTTTATTTCCTTTGGTTATTTTAATTTAGTAATTTGAAGTGTACAATAATTACAGATAATTTATTTTTTTATCATTAATATTTAATGGTTCTATATGTGCAATAACTATTGAATAGTTAGCAAGTGTTATTGATTTCAAGTAATTGGTTGATTGCCTTAAATTTTATAAGTGTGTAGGAGTGTTTCCCTTTGATATAGCCTTCTAGGTATGAGACATAGCTGCCCTAGATACCTTTTTGGTCCAATCTATAATCTCTTGAGTAAGTGTGTACAATAGCTACTTTAAAAAGAGCAACCTTCAGTTGAGACTCTTAAATTTCCTATACCGTTTCACCCCAGACTGTCTAACTATGTTTTTTTGTGAGTGTGCAATAACTACTAGCAGTAAGAATTAGTTCTATAAACACTTGTCTAGAAATAAACCAACCCAAGAATTAGTACCTTGAGACCATAAATCCTTATTTTCTGCTCTACCCTTCCCTCTTTTTGAAGTTTCTTTGATTAAGATCTACCCACTTTAGAATAGTATCCATTCATCCAACTCAACTAGGTGTTAATTTATTTACTAGGATTCATTTCACTACAAGCACACCCATTTAACAACTTGCATGTTCAGCCCGCTATTCCACCACCAGGTTGTTTAAGCTATACCTACAACTCTTACCCTGGAGTGGAGTTTACATCCATTGAGATCCTAAAATTTTAGAGGCTACCTCTTTAAATCTAGGAATGTGTACAAGGTCGACATCAATAGGATCTAAATGATGAAATAATCTTAGAGATACAGTCATTTTCTGAGATGAGATAAAATCCATCAATAGTTTGTTCCACTATCAGATGGAAATACATGAAGTATTTCAATGTAATTATAATTATGTTGACATTATGGATATTAAATAATTCTAATGCTTATAATGGGATGGGAAAAATTATATTTTGGTGAATCAAAGTTCTTTCAAATATTCAACATCATTGTTGGCATACCCACTAAATTTTAGATAATACAATGTCAATGTTGTAGGGGCAAAGCTCAAAGACAAGTGGACCCACCAATTTGAATGAGTAGAGGACATGCAATCCAAGGAGCTAACATCAATGTTCAACCTATGGGAAATATAAAAATAAAATTTTAATAAAAGGTCACTTATGACCTATTTTATAAGGATAAGATGATATGGCTGAACGTCAAGTGATGGTATGGTGGATAAATAACATCATGTGAAAGAGAAGGAAATAATGGCATGACAAGCTCTGCTATTGTGTGAATTTTTAGGCTAAAGCACTAGTTCTAAAATATAATAGGAGTTGCAAAATTAAATTGATTAAGTTCAAAGTATTGTGGTTTTAACCTTTCAAAATCATAGAGATCTTTGAGAATAAAATAATAAATTTATAAAACTTGAATGCAACAATCATAAAAAATGCAATCAAATGTTCTAAACTTAAGTTGTATAAATTTAAAAAGTAAGGCATAAACATGATTAACCTTGAACATTCCTATATTGAAAAAGTGACCATTCAACTTGAAGGAAGATTAAATGCAAATAATGGAATCGGTAAAATAAAATTCCATGGGATATACATATAAGAATTCATGAAAATAGAAGTGTAACACCATATGTTCCTCTTTAGTTAGTCAAACCAAAGTTGTTCAACTAGGACCTAAAAACTATGTTATGACTATCCAAAATCACCAACTTGATAATCAGGGACTTGATGCCCATGTACAACCCAACCATTACACTCAAAAATTTACCCCATAGGCACCTGACCTCTATGTGATTGATAGCCATCTACCACTTGATGACTAGCTCCTAATTGAGACACTACCTAATGAATCAAGGGATAGAAACAAGGTTGATAACTAATTCAGCATTCAACTTGACATTGAGGGTATTGGTGATGAATTGGTTGAGGTAGATGGGTTTATTAATGGCCTATAAACTTATGTAGAGTGATATAAATGCCCTAATTAGCACACTCTAACTGTCAATGACAACCTGATAATGACAATGAGTTGATCACCAACCAATCTAATAAACATAGGGTTGATGATTATCTATAGTTATTCAAGTATGTATTTAACCATAAGGACAATGCATAGTTCAATAATATTGATGAAGAAGTGGGCATCCATAAGACCATTACTCAAGCATTTTATTCCCACACTATAGACTAGTAAGATAATAAATAAATTAATGATGCTAAAGTGTTTGATGACAAATAGGTATATGAAAAGTTTTATGGTTGCCATAATGTTCCTAACAGTGAACTCCCTAATGACTAGGAGCCTTACTAATCAGACAACCAATAAATTGAAAACTACCACTAGTGTGCTATCAACCTTTAACTAATAGTGACCTATTTGATGCCCACCTTGATGGTGACCTATTTGATTCCCAACTTGACAACCATTAATTTGATGATCAAAATTTACCATGCCAGCTTTTATAAGATGACCATTGGTTAACCTTACAACCCCTAGTTGATGGTTACAACATTGATAGCTCTAGAGAAAGGGATGGTGACCTTCTCAACCAATCCACTTAGAATATATGCTCAAAATAAAAAAATCCAACATTTTCATGGGCTTTTAAAGGCATCATTTTTCCAAATATTAAAATCAAGTATTAGACACTTGGAATGTCAATTTTGACATACATTCACCTTACGTGACTTCTACATACATATATCACCCTTATTCTCTATTCTCTCAAATCCACATAATTACCATGGGTCTTATCCTCCTAATTTTTTAACATTCACATATAATAGTTCCATATTCTATGACAAACTAGTCAATTATGATGCTTAGACATCTCCATATCATCAAATCTATATTCTTACCTCTTGGATAGAACCATCAAATTCATATGGTACTAAAATTTTGGTATCATCTATTCCTAATGATTTTTTCCATCAATAAGCAATGGTCACATTTAAAATTAAAGTCATTCCTATGAGTCAGCTCATACGTTTTGAATGTTGGTGTCATGGAAATTACCCAGATAATCCCATATAAATAGACAATAGGTCTAAACCTATTTTTTGTTAGAATAAAATAATGATGATTTAACTCACCATAATTATTAGTAACTATATTTATAAGTGAGTTTAACTAAATCATCTAGGATATTGTCTTTTTATAAGTTATATTGTTAGTCATTTGTCTATGTTAGTCACATAACATAAAATAGTAGATTAGGGGAGATTATAGATCATTGATCGCCCTAATAAATAGGGTCTATTACGATCATATAATTTTGTATTTATACATCTTCATAATCATTATCTCATTAACTAAATAAATTATTATTGTTTAAAGCTCAGATTTGGTATCATAATTTGTCTCTATTTGATAGATTAGTGCAATTCAACTTTCATTTGACTAAGGATATACAATAACTTCCCTTGGCATCTACTCCTCTTGTCCTACATTGCATCAAGCTCAATGATTTTAGCATTGATCCAATAGACCTTGCATTGAATCAAATTGGCATTGGATTTCTATATTACATTAATGACCTATGTTGGACTTGCATTGGATCTAAGATGTATTATTGTATGCATTGCAAGACGTCTCATATCCAATAAAGAATATTAATATGGTGGCTTGTGGTTTCTACTTGTAATCTCTCTATTAGCTACATTTGGAAGCTCTGGTAGACCATGGTATTTGGTATCTCACATTTTAGTATACCTCAACATTTGAAATCTCAAATTTATTGCATGAGGACTCATATCTCTTCTTGAAATTGTTACATTTAATTTGGATCTCAACTCAAAACTACTACACTCAGATTTGGCTCTCATCATGAAACTACTATGTTGAATTTGGTATCCTTTGCTTAGATTGGAGATAACTCATATTTTCTAATAGATTTGGTTGTTTGGGGTATTGGTTGAAACACAACCAAAACCCTCAAACCACCAATTTCACCTATAATTTCTAAAAATCCAAGGTGTGGTTTAATTTTTTTAAATATTAATTTTTACTTTTATATACTTAAATTTAACATACAATATCTTCTATAATAAACTGTGTATAATTTTGACAACAATTATACATAGTTTATTCTAGAAGATATTGTATGTTATTTTACGGACTTTGGAAACATTCATCTTTGATACTTAAAGTTCTTCACAACCCAAGCGGCTATTAAGAATTTGGTAAAAACTTAACCACCCAAGTGATCAACGGGTCAAACCCCACCACTATCATGTGGAAATTATTTTTATGTGGGCGTTATTTTTCTATTTCAAAAAGTAGAAAAGGCAGGGGGTACAACGGGATATTTTTTTTCCTAATGGAAATTTATTTTCTACACATTGTAAATTTTAAATTAAATTAAGTGTATTGTAAAATTTATATTTCCCAAAAAATTAATACATTTAAAATTAATAAAAAATGCATAAAATGAGAATATTAAATCTCAAACATAACATTTGGTATTAGCAATGCCTCTAGATTGCATTTACGAGTAAGGTCATCATGTTTGATATACTATATTTATGGTCTAATATAACTACAACAACGATGTATGGGATTTATCCTTATAAATCATCAACGAGTAATAAGGTGTTTAACCTTAATTGGCATGGATAGATATACTATAGGGTTATGAATATAGAAATGAATAAGCATAAGGGTGATAAATAGATTTATAGTAGACCAATTAATTACAAATTTAGATAAACAATATTTTGACTTTAAATGTTGAGGTATTCTAAAAATAGAAAGTACAACTATGGATTGATATTGTCATAAATGAAAATAAGATTACTTAGTTGGTTTATTATGTGCATGTAGATATGATATGGAATTGGTTGCAAGTAGAGTGGATTTGGATTATGGATCAATCATCGAATTCTATAAATTTGCACTATGTGGTCTTGAATGATTGTGTTAGATCTAGATGGTTATGTTCACATAATTATCTAACCGAGATGCAAGTGTTCAGTATGAAATATTAAATGGATCTAGATGAAACTACCTACAACCTTTTAGGTTTTTTGTTTCCTTTGCTCTAGTGTGTTTGGATCTCATGCACATGTTGTATCTCCTTATAAAATGATCAAACCCTAGTTCTTCATATTCATAGTGCCTATGGGAAAAGGGGGTTAGTGGGCTCACAATGTCAAGCTAACCCCAAAGACCCCTTTATCAATGGGTCATGCCTACATAGCCACTACTTTGAAGAGGGCCTCAGACTGATGTAGTTCTCCCTTAATTTGTTAGTCTGTGTGTGTAGAAAGATGCAATGTGTGATAAGCAAGTATATAGAGTGACCTAACTTATAACTTGAAAAGTATGGCTCATGTAATTTTGCTTTAGTAATTTAGACCTATAGTAATACGACTCGTGCATGATATGGAAATAAGGATTAATGGGGTAGATTTGCTCACTTAAATGCTTAATTAAGTGTTTTTAGGAAGTTGCCTTGTGATTTGTTGGGTGAGGTATGAATGAAGATTGATCATGCATATATACCAATCCTTTAAAGAAATATCTCACATTAAATCACTTAATCTTACCATAATTAAATGTTAAAATTGAAAATTTTATGACTTTAGGGCATTGGACACTTAGTTTGGCACATGACACTTGTATCAACATAGGATTTTGGTTAGGACGTAAGTGTTTGGGAAGATAGAAAATAGCTATAGGTCTAAAAATTGTAGAGGATGATAATAAGGAGATTTATAAAATTTTAAGCATTGTTTAAGGCTTAATAAAAAGAATAACATATGTTTGGACTAAGAGATAAGCAATAGGCACAAGAGATAGTAAATGTGAGCCTTTCAGAAATAAGGTCTAGGAATTGGAGGATACAACCATGAGAGGTACTTGCCAAGTATATAAGACTGAGGTGATATATAATTTAAATTTGGTATCTACATCCCCCCTCTTTTTATCTATAATTAAATTTATAGCTTAAAGGAAAAGAATTACATACTTAGGTGTGTATAACACACCTTGTCTTTACGTGAGTCCAACTTCAGTGCAATGTTAGTGACTAATCTAAAACCAAGATCATGTTATAGTATATAATTAGTACATATAATATAAAATCAAAATCATTTTAACTATTTTAAAATAAAGAGATCAAGGTTAGGAATACACGTATATCGATGTAATCACTTTGTTTTTTTGGCAATTTAATTTGAAAAGATGTTTCATTATGAATCATTAAAACTAATATTAGGATAAATCTAAATCTGCAAGTGCATATATATAAATAATGGAGGATAAATTACCCTAAACCTTTGATAAAAGGTGAGTTTCCACCTAATAATTGAGGTGAATTCAACCATGCAACATGATCATACTTATAGCCTGGTGAGCATGAGTGGTCTAAGTCAACTCACACTATAAATCTAGTGAGGTGGATGATTTAATCACTCCATCCTATAAACTTGGTAATATTTAGAGATTTAATCACCTCAACTTTTCCAAAATCAAACCTACTATAGTATATTGACTCAATAATAGTTCGTAAAAGTCCATCTTGGTGTATGCTAAAGTCCATAGAAGTGTTTGAAATCTAAAACTAATTTTAATTTTACAATTTAAAGTGATCTTTTGCATGGCATATGCACCTCATATATGTCTCAAGCTAAGGCTTAGGTATAATAATGGTACCAATGTATATAATGCTACAACAAATGTGTATAAAAATCATATAATTATGCAATTTTGCCAATTTTAAATGTTATAAGTGTGGAATACATGTTCCCATGACATGCCCCCACTGAAATATAAAAATAAGAACTGGGATAAGTGTGGAGAACATGTTTCCATAATATGCCCCTGCTAAATCTGAAATTGTGACCAATGTGGATGGCATGCCTCTATAGCATGCCCCTACCAATGCCACCCTTTTGAAGTAAGGGGAAGTAGAAATTGGTAGTCACCTTACCTCAAAAGGATAAGATAATTGTATAATCTATGAATGTATCATGTAACATATAGAAGAAACATGTCTAGGTAAATATATCATTGAAGCACATAGAATATGATCACATAGAGGCGTAATATGCATGATATAGATCATAGTAGCATCTAGATAGTAAAATTAAGAGCTCAACAAGAAATCAAACACACACACAATAGCACTCAAAATCAAATTAAAATATAATAGTCCAAGGATACCTCAAATAAAGGGCATCTTCAAATGCCACATAATCAAAGGGACATGACTTATTCAAATGTCCACAAGGCGAGCAATGACATATTCAAATGTACATACAATAAGTACTTACATATTCAAATGTCAAAGTAAGTGAATAAAGGCATGGGGGGCACAAACAGTAGTGCATATTCAAATTCTCAAATGATAAAGATAATAACAAGCAAGGCAAGACACTTAAGGAAGTGCATAAAAGGAAAGCATGGAACATAATAAACCAACATAAACATATCATACTAGTCCCTCTGTGTGTGTGTGTGTGTGTGTGTGTGTGTGTGTGTGTGTGTGTGTGTGTGTGTGTGAGAGAGAGAGAGAGAGAGTAAAAACTGTTAAGTATATAGCATATCAAGTACACTATGAAAGGTATAAGCATTTATAAAGGCATGTGTAAGTATATAATCTTAAACATGATAATGGAAAATGATCACATAATAATGTAACCTAGGTGTATTGTGATCAAAGAAGCAAATGCCCCTACTGTCCATATGACATGAGTAGATGGAAGGGCCAACATTAGAGAGTACATAGATCATGTCCTTAGGTATCCCTGTATCACACTCAAAATACGAATGAAACATGTGTATATATAAAGTAATGATATGTTATCTACCAACATGGAACTAACAAGATCGATGCCAAAGAGCTAATAATATATGTAAATGCTGAAAATATTTTTGACTTTTTAAATTTTTTGGTATTTTTGGAATATTTGAAAGAAAAGTCCTATCCTATGATCTCATCTAAATGATTATCATAGGTATCTCCCCACTCAAAACCTAGTGCAATAAATTGGTGGCACTACCAAAGAGCATGTATAGGTGTAATATATGTCACTATATGATCTATGATACTTTGCATATGTATGATAGGACTTTATGGTCATGAGGCAATAATAAAAGGAATGGGAGTTCATGGAACCCATCGTTAAATGATATGTGGTTTCTAAAAATTAGTAGTGATAGAAATATGTTTAGGCGCTCTAGATATTTGAATATGGTGCATAGTAGATAAGGTTTCTGTGTAATCCACTATGTGTCTTTGATGCAATGATATATCAACTACTAGCCACCTAGGAAATGGGATTCCCTATTACTTACCCTTTTGTGGAGGATTAACCTTATTAGGTTTGATAATTAATTATCTAAGTATAGATTTTTCTTGTTTCATTGAATTCTCATTTAGAATTTTAGAAACTATAATTATCCAATTGGCATGAATTTATTTAACACACCCATGTATTGTAGAAGGTACTACATGAAATGTATGTATCCAAGGTCATCCCAATAACATATCAAAGATACCCATGTAAGGTCTAATAGAAAAGGTAGTAATGACATGTGTTGGGCTCACCTATAAATGTAAGTCAATCTCACCAAGAACCTAATTTGAGATCCCATCAAATAGTCTAATTGATTTAGTTAAAGGATGCAAATTTTCATGTGTATAACCCAAATGCATAAGTAATGTCATGATCCAAATATTCTCACTTGAACCATTATCAATCATAACATTATGTATAGGTTGGTGATCAAGGTATGCTGGAATGAATAAGGAATGAAGATCTGAGTCATCACCCATAATCTCACTATCATTGAAAGTAGTAAAAGGTATATAAACCATAAGAGGTGCATGTTATGTGTAAGTACCAATAATCCTATCTAGTAGGTGCCCATAATATAATGGAGGAGGATGTGCATTATATGCCATTTGCACTTCTAGATCCTTCTTATAATGGTCTTGCAAAGGATTGTTAAATATCTTCTTATTCTAATGATCACCAGGTTGTGAGCATGATTCTTTTGGAGGATCATCAAATGTAATTTTTTGGTCATCAATAAAGTTGTAGATCTTATGCTTCAAGGTAAAATATCAGTTTATAGAATGTTTGGGGCCTTGATGATAGTCACAATAATAATTTGAATCATATTCTTTGGGTAGATTTAGACTCATAACAGTCTCTATAGGATGAGGGAAGGATATGATATGACACTCCATAAGCTTTGAAAGTAACGAAGTTGGAGACTCAGATAAGTGTGTAGATTGTATACTTGGTGCATTAGATAATATAAGTCAATTAGGTTGTTATGACATAACATTCACCCGTAGTAGTTATTTCCTTTTTAGGTAATATTGGTTTCACCTTATAACTTAGTTTGATAATAAACTTGGTATTTGATGTAGTCATTTTGTTTGATACATACTTAAGTTTATTCAATGAAATAAGTTTCATTTCATGATCACAAATAATATGGCATAAGTCATCTAAATATTTGAACTTTTTGAAAACAATTTACTCATGTAATGGTGCAAGAAAACTTTGCTCGAAGATGTCTTGAAACTCTTTATCTACTATTAGATTGGTCATTTTAGCCAACATTGTGTTGTATCTTAAGACATATTCATTGATAGGTTCATTGGTTCCTTATTGGATATTTGTAATTTGGGCATAGGAAACCATTTTAGTAATATTGATAGAGAAGTGTGGAAAAAATTGATCTTCAAGAGGTTTGAATGTTTTATTGATTAGATTGGTAAGTCATAGAACCAATTTAGAGCATAGTCCTTGAGGATCCTTGGAAATAGTTTGGTCAAAATTTGATCATTGGAGGAATAATCAAAGCATGCCACATAGAAAGATTGAAGATTTTATTCAAGATCACCCTTGCCATCATAAAATGTGACCTTAGGCATAAAAAACCTAGTTGGCAAGGGGTGCAAAGATATTTCAGGTGGGAGAGGGTTATGCAACACCTCTTGTGAATCAATAACATAAGGTGATTTCATAGAATTCTTTTCAATATTTATAACCTTGGGTTGTAAAATTTTTATAGTTTGGATAAGATCTTTCACATCTTGGTCATTAAGATTTAAAGTTTGAGAAGTCACCAAATGAGGTGTACACATAATTTGAGTGGATATAAGTGAAACTAGTAATTTGGTTGAAGTATTAATGTTTCCCATGTAAGATGTAGAAATAGTAGTTTCAAGGAACAAAGATGTAAACACATAACTTATGCCCCCATTAAAATTATGAATTGGTGATGTGCTCACGAAGAGGGTTATTGGTATACAAGGATTGACCATATCTCTAATAATGTGATTAATAGATGGACCTAGTTGTTCATCTACACTTTTTGCTTTTTTAGTTTTCAATATGGTTCTTGGGATCTCATCAAGATCATCTAGGTTTTGACAAATATAGTGTCAAAACATAGCAAGGTCTTGTAATTGTGCTTGGTTTATTTGTTCATTATTTCATTAGATTTGTCATTTTCATGATCAAAATCAGTTTTTATGATAATTTATTCAATATGTGGTTTGATTTCCTTATTGGCATCTTTATTAGGTTTAGGGTTTATTACTTCATTATTTTGAGCCATCTTATGTGGATAAGGAGGAATATCTAAGTGTTCAATAGAAACACTATCTAATCTAAGGCTATGCCTAGGTTGTCTACAAATGGTAGAGTAAAGCTAGAAAAATATAGCACTGAAAAATCATAGAAGGCTAAAAACCCTTAGATAACCTAGGGTTTACATAAAGATATGGGTTCACCAGAAGTTTAACCCTAAAATGATATGTATCAATATAATATAGGGTTAATAATATAAATAAATAATCACAAGGGTGATAAATAGATCTATAATAGTCCAATTAATTACAAACTTAGATAAATAATATTCTAAATTTAAATGATGAGACATGTTAAAAATGGAAAGTATAACTATGGATTGATATTTCCATAAATAAAATATAAGAATACATAGTTATTTTATTATGTCCTTATAGATCTGATACAGAATAGGCTAGAAGTAGATTAGATCTAGATTATGGATTAATTATCATATTCTATAAAATTGCACTCTATGGCTTCAGACGCCGGTGTTAGATCTAGACATTTGCATAGATGCACCTGTTTAACCTAGACACAGGTGTCTAGTAGAAAATATTAACTAGAACTAAATGTGACCACCTAGAACCTTCTAGGTTTTCTATCACCTTTGTTTTGGTGTGTTCATATCTCATAAACAAGTTGTCACTCCTTAACAAATCATCAAACCCCAGTTCTTCATCTTCATAGTGACTGTGAGAAAAATGGGATAGTGGACTCACAATGTCAAGCTAACCCCAAATACCCTTCTATCAATGAATACTACATATATAACCACTACTCTAAAGAAGGTCTCAAACTGATGTAGTTCCCCCTAATATATTGTCTTGTGTGTGCATAAGGATGCAATGTGTGATAAGCAAGTACATAGAGTGACCTATCTTGTAACTTATAAAACATGGCCCCTGGAATTCTCCTTCATTAATCTAGACATGTGATGTTATTTCTCCTATTATTGATATGGAAATAGGTAAGAATATGATAGATTTACTCACTTGAATGCATGATTGAGTTCTTTTGTTAAGTTGCCTTGTGAGTTGCTAGGTGAGGTATGAATGAGGATTGATCATAAATATATACCAATCCTTTTGGTAAATATCTCACATTAAATCACTTAGGGTGACCATAAAGACACATTATAATTTTAAATTTGATGATTTTAGGGCATTGGACACTTAGTTTGGCAAAAGACATTTGCATTGGTGTAGATATTTGGCTAGGATGCAAGTGTCCGAGAAACTAGAAAATAGGTATAGATTCAACAATTGAAGATGATGATAATAAGTAGGTTTATAATATTTTTAGTAGCATAAAAGGCCTATTCATTAGAATAACATATGGTCAAATTGAGAAATAAGCAATAGGCATAAGAGACAACAGATGTGAACCTTTCGATAGAAGGAAGGTTTAGGAACTGAAGGGTAAAACCATGAGAGGTACTTTCTAAGCATCCAATACTAAGGTGTTATGTAATTCATATTTAGTATCTAAATAAGGTTTAAATTTTTCATTAAACCATCCCTCTATTACCCTTTTAACATGATTGTTTGATGTAAATCTTGACATATGGAATATCCAAGTATATAAGGAAGTTATAACCACATACATAAATGTCTACTATACATGTGCCATTTATCAGATGAGTCATACTCAAATACTATATATGTCTCTTTCATGTACCACTAGGTATATCTAAAAGATGAGCTGCTTCTAATTTATAATGGGTATATAGGAAGAGCACGTAAATCAAGAGGTATGGTATATTAGACTAATAGTATATTAAAAAAGGGACCCTATTCATATCCCTTTATTAACTTCTTCATAATGACCAAAAATGGGCTAAGATTTATTCTACCAGACACTCAACCTCTTCATGGTGACAAGCATGCAACATGGAAAACTAAAGTTAAAACACCTCTAGAATTTGATGACCTATGGCTAGTTATTGAGGCATATTGACCTGACATACCACTAAAGTTGATTAGCAACTCAAATTTGATAAAGCAAATCATAAGTTAAATTTGATAATCATGTTTAGATTCTTGATGAGGTATAACCTCATATCTGCACTACAACTATAGCCAAGGATGTCTAGGACAAGTTATAGACTATCTATGAGGAAAAGAATCAAAATCAAAATTTACATCTATAAATCTAACTACATTGCTTCAAATTGAAACTAGAGGAAAAAGAGGAAGATTTCTTATGTTGTGTTGAAAATTTGCATTCCTCACTTCAAGCTTTAGGCAAGACAGTGAGAAACACCTCTTTGGTTTCAATTATCCTTAGGGTAATGCCCATTACATACAATTTTTTTGTGACCACTCTAAATGTCACAAATCAAAAACCTATGTTTTAAATGTTGGTTAACATGTTGCAATAGGAAGAAGCCACAAAAAATGTAGAAGCAATAAATGAGTAACATGTGATTATGTTGCATTAAAAGGGAATAATCCTGTGAAGGGTTTAAAATAATATCCTAAATAGCACAGTTAGTAGCTTTAACATGAGAATAAACCTCATTAATAAAAAATTTGTCAAATCTACGGTAGACAAGGCCATGAATTTAAATATTTATGGTATAATGAATATATGTAGGGCTCATCCAACAAGAATCCCACTTCATATAATTCATCACAAGTAGAGCGGAAAAAGCAACTATCAACATGCGGAAAAAGAAACCTTCTAAACCATAGTAGCATGGGAATGTTGCTGAAAAGAATTATTCTTCAAATGAATTTCATCTATTTTCCACTCAAACATATGAGGAAACCTCTCTTCAAAATTCAATATTGTATGTGGATTATGGTGCCATAAAGAACATGACCAAAAGGAAGGATTGGTTCTCCACCTTAAACCAAACAATGTCACATGTAATGTTTCTCTCGATAATGATGCATCATACATTGTTCAAGGTCATGGTGATATCTCTTTAAATATTGTAATAATACTTGCACAATAACATATGTTGTGTATGTTCTAGGATTCACTAAGAACGTGATCTCTATAAACCAATTTCTTTATCACAATAGTAACGTTGACTTTGATCAGGTAGATGGTTATAATTTTTCTAAGTAAAAATGAGTCTCGAGGCTCAAAAATTATGACTCAATCTTCTGACATCGAAAAAATGTTCATACTTGATGTGATACACAAATACCATCAATCCCTTTTTGTGAAGACTATAGACTTGGGGGGAAAATGGCATCATAAATATGGTCATTTTAGTTATGGGTATCTATTAGAATTTAGTAGACAACAAATGGTCAGATGCCTTCCCACACTCAATCACAAAACTAATATTTATTTCAATAATTTAGCTAAAAAAATGAAGAGCTCCTTTCAGAAAAAGTGAATATCAAAATCTTCATCAATTGGATCTGGTGCATACCAATCTATGTGGGGACATGACTCCTAGACTTAGAGGATATAGATAATTTTACCTCTTTATTGATGACTACTCATGCAAAATGTGGGTATACTTTTTGAAAACTAGGGATCATGCCTTCAAAACCTTCAAATAAGTTAAGGCCACTGTTAAAAATGAAACTAATCACAAAATTAAGGCCCTCCACTCATATCATGGGGGTAATACACAAGTAAAAATTTCACAACATTCTTCACAGAAAATAGAATATTCAAACAGTTTACTACTCCTTATACACCATAGCATAATGGTGTTGCAGAATAGTGTAATCATTTCATTGTAAATATGTTTCACAACATGGTTAAGGATGCACAATTACATTTTCATATTAGGTAGAAGCTTGTCTCATAGTGCTCTACGTGTTGAACATGTCACCCACCAAATCCCTTGATGGTATCATACCATAGGAAGTATGGAGTGGGAAGAAATTGAAAGTGTCTCATCTTCAAGTTCTTGGTTGTAAATCATATATGCATGTCCCAAAAAAGAAATAAAATAGATAAGAAAACCAAGGAATGTATTTTTGGGGAGTCTAGTAAAGTTTCAAAGGCATATTGGCTCCTTAATCTAAAGATGAAGAAGGTGTTTATCAGTAGGGACATAGTATTTGATGATAATAGTGAGATCGGTCCACTTCCATACAACACCTAACACAAGTATCATACTTATTAATTTATTAAATAATAATAGTGGTAGTGCAAATGATAATGGTCACTAGGACCTCTAACACCACTACGCACTACTCATTGGATGCCCAAGTGGTATACAAGTACCATATGAGATGCTAAGTTAGATGTAGTCTTTGACACATCCACTACATGACCAAGGACTCGTAGTATGGCTCACATGGAGGTAAATTTGGTCTTGATGAGCATAATTTCAAAAACATTTGAGCACTCAATGTTGGGTTTATTGATCTAAGTTTATTTATATTATGTATTAATTTATTGTTAGTAATTAGTGTGAGTTAGTTCATGGGAATTAGTTGGATCCCATAATCACCCATAAAATCTTTATAATCTCTCACCTTTCTTTGTAAATTATTCCGAAATAATACTTTATTAAATTTTATGTGAAATGCTTTGTTTACAATGTAATTTTTGAGTTATTCCTCCATTATTCTTGATCCATCAATGGTATCAGAGCCCAAAAATTTGAAGAGGAGGAGTGATGAAATTATGAGAGCTTGGTTTATCCCAATAATGGAGGATTAAAGACGTGGATGAGATTTAGTTTATTTTAGTGATCATTGTCATGTTAGAACCATGTATTACTTAAAAAGAAATAAAGAATGAAATTCAAAGACACATAATTCTTTTCTTTTTTATTATCTCATTTTAGTGAAAGAAAACACACACTTTATTAAACATACTTAAATATTTTTACTTTTTAAGAAACAAAATTTAGAATGTGGTGGGGAGATGGATTAATGAAGGTAATATGAAATGGCATTATATGATTAGTTTCAAGTTTTGTTTAAGGCTGGGAACCTCTATATATGAAAAGGTACATTGAACCCTGATTTTGTGTTGGAAGGAAGTACATGGCTTGGTATTGGGGCTTACCCCCCAACTTCACACACCACAGTGATTAGGGTGTTGGGTGCTTAACCTTTATACTTATTTACCAGAATTTGTATACTTAGCCAGTACATCGAGTCAATTTTCCCCTTGGTGATGAAATCCAAGTAGGTCTACCTAAGTAAATTGTTTTGATGCTTGTTTTTAAGATTACCATGGTTTGGTTATGTGTGAGAGAGTGTGACTATCACGATGTATTAATCTACCTAAATTAATCTATGTGGATTATTTAAACAAGTAGGGGGATGAATGCAATTATTTTTTTTTTACTTTAAAAAGGAAAGCAAGAATTTTTTATTTTATCTTTTTTGAATCCAAACACATAATCGAGAAAATGTAACCAACAAACAATTTCACAATGAAAACACAACAAGAATCATGAGACCTTTGGGTTCCATTGGGTATGCCATAATGTTTTAGTATATTTTTGTTCATTTTTATTAATAAATAAACTTACTAAAAATGGAATTTATGATATAGGGTTTTAAAGGATACCTATGATGGAGGTTGCACATCATTGATCCAGTGAGGTGGGAACTCCTTTTTGGATAGGAAGGATTACCTACACATAAGAGATAACTTGAAAAAGATTGATTAATGGGATATATAAGTGGAATACCTAAGGCTAGATTAGTTCCAAGAAGTGGTACACTTCCTTAAGAGGATGTCAATCCACTATATGAAGAAATTGAGCAGAAAATGTAATAATAAAAATTACAACAAAGCATATGATAACATAGATGTGATATTGAAATGAAATGGATTAATATATTGCATGGATACTAACAAAGTATTCATTATAATAAGCTATAGTTGAATCTTCTTATGCCTATATTACTTCTAATTATTCAGTGACTGTTCCTTGAGTAGGGGCGAACATAATTACACAAAGTCCTAACTCAAAGGAAATATCAATCTGATCTACGAAGAGTGGGTGAGGGACTATGGGCAAATCATAGATGGAAATCACATCATGTACAACTCCTAGTAATGTCATCTACAAACATGGATTCATGATTTTAAGTCTAGAAACAACTAATTAAAATTAATTTGAACTATTAAATTAGCTTCAGATTGTAGATAGAAAGTAAAAAAATAGGGATCGATATTGATTATCTCAGAATCACCAATGATTATATTAATTAGGGATGATTCATGTGAGGAATCATCTTTGATCTTGACAGTGGGAAAAGAAAGCTCAAGATGAGGCCTAAAGGTGGGATTTAATGGATTCGAAATGGCTTTAGGAATAGTTAATGATAATCTTACCAGACTAAGGGAAATAAATAGAACATAAACAAATAATATAGGAATCAAAATATATCAAAATGATTAATATACTTACCTTTTAAATGTTTCCAATATTACAGAGAATTATCACGTTGATGGGGATATTCTTAATCTTTGAATGAGTGGGGATGGACTGAGATAGGTATGTCATTCTTCTGTAGGTATTCTAACAACAATTTCTCCAGCATTCTAGTGTATGAATTTAGGATCCTTCTACTCGAGGATAGTTTGAGTTTAAATTACATCGATCCCAATAGGTTCAATGATGATCATGGGGATCGGTGTCAATCCATTTTAAGTTTACCAAGTTCATTCAAACAAATTCAATCCATGAGGTTAAACTTAGTCCTAGACTATTTTAAACAAAGTCTAGCTAGCGAGAGGTTATTAAGAGGTTAAAAAGAACTTACTTCAAATATATTTGGGGAGATTTAACTAGATTTAAGGAGGGTTAAGTAGTTAGAATTATTTACTTAGGTAGAAAGTAATTATTAAGACTAATTACGTAAAGTAAGATAGTAATTGGTAAAACTAAATTAACTAACGTAAAAAAGGATGGGGAAGTGGTAAGACACATATATTTATATTAATATAATAGTGTAAATTTGTAGTGTCTACATAATGCATCTAAATCTTGATGGAAATATCCCTGTGAATTATGCCTAATTGTCTCATTACAGATCGGTGTGTTTGATTGTAAACCATTGTTATATGAAATATTAGAAGCTCATTATGTGTGCAAGTCCAGAAAACATGTCTCATTCATGTTGAAACACTATCTCTAGTTTTGGCAATAGGTTTGGGCCTCTAAAATAGGAAGAAATATGGGCTTAGTTGATCCTGACCCCCCCCCCCACCTCACGACCATTGAATGGATGAGCATTGCCTACATTTATAATAATTTGAAGAGGGGATAAAATTACATGTAATTCTATCAATTAGGTGTGTGTGTAATAGTGATCTTTTAATCTGGATGCAACCTATAATCTAGCTTTCAATAGTTGACAATAATAATCTTGACATGGCTTAGATGCTTCAAACTTGGATAGTGCCTTCTCCTTGTGATTGGTTTTTGATTTAGGATATTTAGAGTAATCCTTATCAATGTGCAAGTGATAGATAGATGTTTATTTGATACTTTCTATATGAGTGCTAGATAGGGAATGAGCTTATACCTATTGTGTATAAATATATGACTCTTTGGATAACTTATAATGCCACCGACATGCATAATTTACAGTTTGACCGATTAAGATTATTTGAATTTGGAAAATGATCATTGTAAGGTGTAACATCACGAAACAAATTTTAGTATCAATTAGTATGAATCAAAATAGATTTGAAATATCTAATTAATCTAAGTATGCATCCTCAAATTGAGAAAGATAAAAGGAATGCAATAAAAAGATGAAAGTAAACACATTATTACCTTAATTTACATAATATAATCTTGGTTCTCCTCTTGTCGATTGGATGTGTTAGGAAGTGATGTAGTTTCAATTCTTGGTGGATGCGCGTGATCAAATGGATAACATAAACCCCTTGAAAATGGATGATTTTGATTGATAGTGTTTGGCTTGATGTAAGTTTGGCTCTCCAAAATGGTAGAACTTCATTATGCTGTCAAGACTTGCTATGAATGGATTAGTATCCCTCTATTTATAGCTTTGGTTGATTATGAGAGCTATTAATCTTGATTGGAGATTAATGGTGGAGGATTGGTCCTAAATGAGGAGGAATGTATGTGTAAGAAGAAGGTTGGAATGTGTAAGAGAATGCAATGATGAAGGTTTAGAGTGTGTAAGTTCATGTCATAAATCTTTCCTGAACACTTACCTCTTTGCATTGAATTTGTCTTGGAAAAGTGTGATGATGTCATGATGTGAGGATTTATGAATTTAGATAAATATGAATTTCTAAAAGTCGTGGAGTTTCTCATTAAGGAAGGATTAGTTAATTAATTTTGATTAATTAGATAATGGAATAGGATGTAATTTTTGTGGGATTTAATATGTTTGAAGAAGAAATAATTTATTAACCAGGGGGTTGAATAATGAATTATCTATAGATGTTAATGCAGATATAAGATTGATTAGACAATACAAGGATGATATTATTGCAAAATTAGCAGATAATTAAAATTGACATAAAGTGTCTAATTTTAGGTGTCTACACAAGGTGCATAAATTTATCCAATATGGGTGGATAAATTTAGAAATATAGAGACATCTAAATATGAGCAGAGGCATTTAAAAAGTAGGAAAAATGATCTGATGATTAATAAATAATTTAATTAAGATAGTAAGCAAATTAGGCACATACTAGAGAATTTTTGTAGGTGACTAATAGTAAATCAATAAGGTTGGGCCCATAAAATTAAAACACATAGGAGACAAGTGTGAAAGATCCATGTGTGTACACATAAATCATGTGATGTGAAGATAGATCAATATTGACATTGTCAAGTGTCTAGTACCAAGTTTTGGTGTTTACAAATGCACCTTTTTATTCTAGAATTGAAAATTCTAGAGTAAAAAGATAAAGAAATTGTGTATCTTAGTATGTAACCAAAAAATTTCGTTGGGATAAGGCTCCACGTGTCCATCTTGCTCCATGAAAACCCTTAAAAAAGCATGCAAAAGTTAATATCCATATATGATATAAAATTTAAAGTAAAATAGATCAATGAAACATTTGAAATTTGAAGAGCAAGGAAGGAATACACTTGTAATTGAACCATGTTGCATTTTTGAAGTCTTAGATATTGGGGTGATCATGCCCAAATGGAGAATGTCATGGGGTGATTATGCCCCAAGGTGAGTGTTTTTGTCCAAGTGTAGGTTGGAAAAATAAATACCCCAACCCTCTTAAGAAAGAGTAATGCTAGGTCATTGAGAAATGCAAAACCTCAATCATACTACATATTTAATTAATATTGAACCTCAAGATGGAAAGGTGGATCCCATGTTAGGCTTGTATGTAAATCTGAATAAACTGAATCAACTATTGCATGTGTATTTTAGATTTAAAATGCTACCTTCATTACCTTTAGTACCAACTTGGATATAAAAGAAGTGTACACATGAACAACATACATGCCCCATTATCTAAAAATTGTCTCAATCTAATATATAATGCCATAAATATATATGTCACTTTATTCTTAATTTGATAAATTTGATAACCTATTCACTCATGTACTTTTAAAATATCTATATATATTGCACATGCCCTCAAATTTGTCTCAATCTGTAAATATATGTCCCATAAGCTGAACCAAACTAATAAGCTAACCCAATTTAACCCTATGAATCATGTAATTTGTCCCAAAATATGAATCATATTTATATGGAGGTTTGAATCTTTATGATAAGCCCACTAATATGTCTTCCTTTTGAGGTGAGGAATTTAACATGTGAATTTTCAATCTCAATAGAAAATAATTAAACACATCATGTTATATATAAATATGTAAGTATTTAAATAATATACTAACATTTGGATAATATGTCATCATAGTATGATTAGATGTTCAATGCATATATGAAACATGTATCCGAAGGCATACAAATGTCATGTCATGATAGATATAGCAATTAGGCATGCAATAATCATCATAGATATAAGCATTGCATAATAACTTGCATAGGAAGGGGCATGATATATCTTGTGGCATTGGACACCAGTATAAAGCTACATGATATGTATCATGAAACCAAAATCTCAACAATGAATCCTATATTTATCTGCACATAAGCACATAATTTAATGGCCATGAAGCATGTAATAAAAACACGTACAATAGCAATCAATGTCATGCAAAATAAAAAGGCACACAGTGTACACTTAATGAACACTTGATGTCACAGAAGGCAAGAGCCAAACATAATGAAAAATCAAAGTCATTCAAGACAAGATCTATAAATAATATCACACAATGTAAGAGCCACATAAAGAAAGACTTGTGCAAGGGCACACTCAATCAAATCATGCAAAACAATAAGGCAAGATCCACATAAAGCATAATAAATTATTAGCCTATATGAAAATTAAATAATAATAATGAATCATAGAACAAGTTAAGCTAGTCTACACCATCAAACTGTGTCAATGTCACATCATAGAAAAGTAAAATATACATGAAACATAACACTGTAGACAATACAAATAAGAGCAAGGTATATGTAATAAATTAATGTATCTTGACATGATAAATGGAAATTTCATAGAAAGATACAACATAAAATAAGGTGACCTATAGAATGAGATGCCCCAACATTGGCATAGCCCCTAGGTGTATGAATGAACTACATTTATACATCCATGTAGCATGTATAACTTTATGTCCTACATCTCACTCATATATACCATGAAATGTATGTGCGTATCAAAAGGGATATGTAATCCACCAAAATTGTGATAAATAACATAAATCAATGTAGTAACTATCAAAACAAGTCATGCTTAGGTCATGATTTTTTTTTTAACTTTTATTTAAAAAATTAATTGATTTTATATATATATATATATATAATCAATTAATTTTTTAAATAAAAGTTTAAATATATATATATATATATATATATATAATCAATTAATTTTTTTAAATAAAAGTGTGTGTATATATATATATTTTGAACTTTTATTTGAAAAATTAATTGATTATATATATATATATTTTTTATTTTATTTTTTGAACTTTATTTAAAAAATTAATTAATTATATATATATATATAATCAATTAATTTTTTAAATAAAAGTTCAAAAAAAAATCATGACCTAAGCATGACTTGTTTTGATAGTTACTATTAGAAGGGTTCACACTTTTTCAGGGTGCTACTCCTAAGGAACAAGTTCAATGGTGGGTCTTACACATTTCTATTGCCATGCACCTCCGGCTAACCATTACTATGCCTAACTGAATGGGGACACAAGTATCTGGGAGCCAGTGCATACCTAGATGGCCAACCTGAAGGAATGGACCTCAAGACCTCCCACATGTAGCACACAACTCATCTCCACTTGAGCTATCCCATTGGGCTTATATATATAAGCCCAATGGGATAGCTCATGTGGAGATGAGTTGTGTGCTACATGTGGGAGGTCTTGAGATGAGTTGTATACACACACACACACACACACACACACACACACACACACACACACACACACACACACACACACACACACACACATATATGTGTGTGTGTGTGTGTGTATATATATGTGTGTGTGTGTGTGTGTGTGTGTGTGTGTGTGTGTGTGTGTGTGTGTGTGTGTATATATATATATATATGTATATATATATACACACATATACATATATATATATATATAAATATATATACATATATATATATAAATATATATACATATATATATATATATATAATTTTATTTTTATTTTTATTTCTTTTAATTAAGTTATTACTAACCAATGATCCCATCAATGGGATGCTCACATGTAGGTCTTATATCAATTGAGGTAACAATGACCTATCATGAGTGAGTCATCCCATATTTTTTTGTACATGAATCCAATAGGTGATCTCATGTTGTAGTATATCCATCATAAATCATAAGATTTTATTGTAGTAGGAAATTTGAGCAATATGGATTTAACATAATGTAATTAATATAAATCTACTCAAAACATCAAACTACCTAAGTAAGATATAGATTCATTAGAATCAAATGCAAGTAGATGAATGAACAATTCAAACATCATTCTAAACCTAAAGCTAATTACTCCAAACCAAGATTAAACAGATATGAAAACAAGATGATTGGATTGAGATTACTTTAGACTCATATTTTTGACATTATGATTACTTGATCATGGATATTGATGATGGATTCAAGGAATTATATTGGCATGGAAATGTTATGGATTATTTTATTGATTGCTAGTTGATCATGTGGGCATGAAGACTTTATGAATTCTTAAGTTGGATTCAATGGAGAAGTGGTCTTGTTTATATAGAATATAGAGGGAAGAATCAATGGTTAGAATTCAAAGTTAGCTTATGGAGATCTATGGTGGAGGATTATCTAAGGAATTGTTAATTCCTTAGAAGCCTCTAGATTTAGAGGCTTCTAGAGAGGAAGGGTGAGAATAGAGATGATTCTATAATCCTCTTTAGGGATTAATTAGGATTAGATAGGGGATTAGATAGGAATTAGGTGGGTGATTAGGAACTAGGAATGTAGGAGAGCCTAGGAATAGGCTTAGGTAGGTGGGCTTTGGGAATTTAAAATTGCCAAATAATGAATAAGATAGATTAGGATAGGATTAAGAGATGATTAGATCAATTAATGAATAAGTGGGATGGGACTAAGGTTAGTAAATGAAGAAGAATAAATGGGATATCAGATACATTATTATAAAGGAGTGATATTAGGGCAGAATGAGATGTGATAATTAGATAAGCAGAATTAGTGTCAATTAATAGTAATATTAGTGATGATGAAGGAAGTGAGCGGATTTAGTTGCATACATTTTTACCCTTTTTAAAAGAGCATTAAGAGTGTAGCAAAGTGAAAGGAGTAATGGTGTTTTAAATAAAAATCATTTCATGGATGAATGTTAGTAAATGATATTAGTGGATATGCTGCCCCCTAAAGGGGACATGCAGGGAAAAATGAAATGAATGGCCACTCAAAAAAAGAAATGATGGGTGGATACAATGAATAGACAAGGGGATAGGATGCGAGATGTTGAAATAGATGATGAAGAATAAAATTGACCTAATCAATTAGTTATAAATTGATAATGCCCCTAAGGAGGGGAAATGAGTGTGTCACGGTTGTCAACACATCCCAAGGAGGAATCGACCGTAATATGATGATGATAGGATTAAAAGGTCGTAATATTTTAATGTATCCTAAGAAAAGATGTGTGTAAGGGAGAGCTATAGGCCAAGATAAGATGATGATTTGATAAGATTAATTATGGGTGTAACTCAAAGCTAAAGTTGAATGATAAGGTAAAGGAATTGAAATAGAAGAAATGATAGGATCAAGTGACCAAAAGATAAAGGAGAAGAATTAGATTGCAATTCAGATCAATGAGCCATAATGTGATTAATAGTGATGATGCCCATAGAAAGGACACATGTGATAGATGATTTAATAATAGATGGATGTTGTGATATATTGGGCCCAATCAATAGGTGTGGGTGATTGACAAAAAGATTAAGGAGATGACTATGAGGATGGTGATTTATCAATAGACCAGGTGATATTATAGCTCAAGGATGTGATTAATACAGGACTTGAGGTTGATGTGGAATACATATGATGATAGATGATTAGGAAAGAGGTGAGAGTGTTCAAGCTATCCTTGGGTACTATAAAGTGGCTAAGTGTTGTCTACATAGTCTAAAAAGACCTTAGACCGATGTAGTTCTGACTCAGGGATAAATGACAATTGATGGAGAAGAAGATGATGATGATGATGATGATTAGTGATTAGAGGACGATGTTAGTTATTATAGGATGTGACTCAGATGATGAGGTGAGGATAAGAGGATAGAGGATTAAATGTTAGTTGAATGGGGTGAGAGGATTAGATTAATGATGGAAATAATGATGATCAGATGATTAGATAAATGATGAGGGTGTAGGTGATCAAGCCATCATAGTTGTCATAAGGATTCATCATAGTATAAGAAATCCATTAAATATGTCACTTGATAGTATGGCCCATGATTTAAGTATTACCAAGAGGACATTGTGCCAAAGTGCATGGGTAAATAGCTAATTATGCATCATCAAAGGCACTTATAAGCATTATTATAGCTTTGGTAACCTCACAAAATCCTGGTTCATTGCCTAATAGACAAAAAGAGACATGAAATAAGACTAAAAGGAAACATAGATGAACATAAAACAGGCAAATATATACATGATAAAATACATACAAACAAGTCAAACAACAGACAAGCAACACACACAAGTATCTATATGTAGTGTCATTATGTCTTGTCTAATGATGGGATGAGTGATTAGATGATGGGTTGGTCTAAGGTGGTTATGATAATAATGATGTGATTGTGTAATTAGAAAATACTTAAATTTGATGAGGAATATGAATGTGGATATGGATGTTGAATTAGGGGAGGGATTAGGATGAGGATTTGGATATGCGGACCTAGATTAGAAGTAGGATAAGGAGGATGGGGGTGGATAGGGATTAGGATTAGAATTGATATAGACTAGATTTTCCCCTAGTTTATAATAGGAAAATAGATGATGTGATCATGGAAAATTAAAGGCATGGAGATGGATGCAACCATGGGATTAGGCATTTAGACAAGACACCATGGACTATTTTTGGCTTTTGCATATTTTATGATTTTTTAGGGTTTTTATAATATATATGTACACTATACAAATGGGGTTACTATAAAATGGAATACCAAGCCTAGCAACCAGGATGAGGATGGAAGAAATGATGAATGGGATGATAAAAGAATGGGGATGATGTAGAAAAGGGGATGAGGACCAAGGAAGAAAGGACTAGGGATTGTCAATGACCATATCATGAAGGAACCAGATGTTTAGCTGCCTGAGTGTTCATTAGAGGATATGCCAAGATGATTCCAGAACATGTCTCATAACATCTTCCACTCCCTTACAAAGGCTAAGAGTAAAAGAAATGAAAGATAAGATGCATGATATGATGGTAAACGATGGGTAGGAATAATGGACTGAAGGATGACATGGATGGGATTTAATAGGGGTGTGTGTGATGACTAAAAGGATGGATTTTGCCCCCAAGTGTTGGCATACTACTATTGGATTATTTTTTATGATCCAAAGTTATCTTTAATCTTTTAGTTTGTTTTATGTAATAACCTTTTTAATTGTCCATGTAATTTTACCCATTAGTTGGTTTTTTAAACCAACTCTTCTTTCCATAAATTTTTAAAGCTTATTGTGTACACAAATAAATCAAGTTTTTGATATTGAATAGAAAATCAATTATTCATCCATTATTCACCTGATGCTATCAATGGTATTAGAGCATATGTTATCTAAAGAGGAGCATTGAATAATTTAGAGTCTGGTTAATGGTGACATCTGATCGAATAAAATTTTGAAGTGTTATCTCCTGTTTCATAAACAAACAATGGCGGTCTCAACCAAAGTGGAAACCTGGTAAGATAATGACATCAGATAGAGAATGGGTGTAGTTAAATTCATTGAACATATCATCAATAATATTTTAAAGAAGCACCCTGATTTCCCATCTGCACTTTCTTATTATAAACATTTTTGGTGTGGGTTTCAAAGTTGCTACTATCCACTAAAAATTAGTGTGAAAGGCCATAAAATTTATTGTATCACAACGAACATTGCTACAAGTTTTTAGATACGATGTCAATAATCATAGTGTCATTGCCAACTCCTACCCCAACTGAAGACTATGACCAATTTTAAGTGGTTCCATCACACAAAAATCATGGCACAACACAAAATAGGCACTTTGCAGATCTGGTATGGTATCACCCTCCTCAAAGTGGCAATCATGCAATAAGTTTGTAAATTAAAGTTTTCTTAAATTCCTTATCTTTACATTGATAGTGGGGCCCTCCAAAAAATTAAGGTTTAAATTTTTTTTACAATGATTCATGATTAAATGTATATCAACCAAGTAAGAAGATATAATATTATTGTGATGTTGTTAGTAAAGGGAGTTTAATAGAAATTAATTATGTTAGATACTTGCAAACAAGGAGGGTTTAAAACTCATTGAATGATATTTTCTTTTGGGGTCAATTTTTTTGTAAAGGTGAAATAAGGTTTATCTTTTTTTCAAAAAATCTTTGTATCCAAGGTTGTAAATAGAAGCTATATTTGAAGGTAAAGGCAAAACCACAAATAGTATTCCTTTTTTTTTTCTTGATTTGATTGTTCTTTTAAGTATCATGGCTAAAATTGTTAGTCTCATATCTAAAAATGAAAAATTGTCATCTAAAAATTACAAAGAATGGAGTAGAAACATGGAGAACACCCTAATATTTAATGATTTATGGGAAATCACAAAGCAAGAAACCATACCACCAACTGAAGCCATGAAATTGATTGAGTACCAAAAATGTGATAAACATGCACTCACACTTTTGAAATCATCTTGTACTAAACATGTTATCATTCATATTGAACCAGTTAAAATTGGTGCATGGAAAGCATTAAAGGATTTATATGACAAGAAACCTACCTACAAGAAGATTGATCTTCTTATGCAGCTTTTGACTAATAAACTAGCAGATAATGAAGACATCTTTGAATATCTTTCTCACATGAAAACACTTAAATAATAATATTGTACTATAGGAGGTAAAATTGATGATGACATGTTGATTTCCATCACATTGAATGGGATTAGTTATACATACACAAATTTTATTAAAATGTTACAGCTTAGTGATAAGCTTAATGGTGCCACATTTGACACCATATGTGAGTTATTGACTCAGCATGAGAGACAATTTACAAAGAATAAAAAGTACATTTATTAAAGAGGCTCATTATGTAAAGAATAGGTCCTATAATAGATATCATCACCATGTATAGTGATAGTTTTAGATAAATTCTCTAAAAAACTCTCAATGACATTCTCCACATCATTCTCAATTATCTCCACAACATTCATGTTAGCACTCTCTGGGATCTTCTAAATGCAGACATCATCATAAGCATTCTTCTCACACATGTAGTTCTTTGAATGATTCACCATCTTTCAGATCTCACAGACACATGAAAAATCTCACATGTTTCAAATATGGTGGAATTAGACATCTTGCAGATGTATGTCCTTCATGATGACCTCATCCTCCACAAAAAAAAATTTGAAGCAAATTATGTGGATCATTATAGCAAAAAATATTCTGGTTACTATAATAATTTTGGTTATTCTAACACTTCCTCTGATCATTAGGCATCTTATATGGCCAAGGTTTATGGTCTCGATGGACCTAACACCATATTTTGAGTGTTTGGTGATTCACCCATCTTTGTGTGAGCTATTAGGCTCAAGACTGGGATTTGTTGCAGTGGTAGTTTTTGGCTTGTATTTTTGTTTTCAATTCTATTTTTGGCTTTTCATACCTGATATTCATGTCATGGAGTACACAGGATTGTTTGATTTTATTTCTCTTGATACACAACTTCTTACCTATCACCTGATAGGGGGAGAAGATATTACATTTATTGGTTTTCAATCAATCATTGTTGATAGTACAAGTTAGCAAGGGTTGTTATCACCTTCAATGTTAGCAAAGGTCATCAACATTTATTGGACATCAGGGAGATGTGTTGTACATAATACAAGTTTGTCACTTGGTTGGGTTCCTATGTGGGACTTTATGTGGATCAATGTCGTTAGACATGCTTGATTGTGTTCTATTACAATATAGTATGATGATCACCAAAGATGAGTAAGCCTTGATTGTGTTCATCAACCATTTTTTTCCATAACTCATAGGGGTGGATTTATTTATGGAATGACATTAGTTTTTTATTAGTGTTAAAAGTACATTGCACCAATTACAGTTACGACAGAGTTCCTATGATGACTATAGAGTTATTGTTCTATATCTTCCATCTTTTATACCCCTTTAGATCAAGGGGGAGTTTGTTTGCTTATTTTTCATGATCCAAAGTTATCTTTAATATTTTAGTTTGTTTCATGTAATAACCTTTTTAGTTGTTTGGGTAGTTTTACTCGTTAGTTGGTTTTAACCAACTCTTCTTTTTATAATATTTTTAAGCTTACTATGTACACAAATAAATCAAGTTTTTGATATTGAATAGAAAATAAATTATTCTACCATTATTCACTTGATGCCATCAACTACATGGAAAATAGATTATTCTACCATGACGATGGAAACTAGTTTTCATTATGGTACTTGCCCAAGGTGCCAGAAGATTGGTTTTCACCATTGGATAAATGATTTTTTTTTTAATTTTTATTTTTTTTATTTTTTTATTTTTATGGGTATCTCAATTTAATGGAGGAGGGTGACATGCAATATTGTTGCTACCATTTGGATCTTCAATCGACACTTGTTTTGGAGTCAGATGATTCTAGGGCCATGTGATGGATGTTAGATTCTTGAATGTCCTTGTGGCCTTTATTGACTCTTGATTAAACATCCTCCAGACACTTTAGCTAGGTGTATTTGTAATCCCTACAAGGGATAATGTTGTCTAGGGATTTGAGATATGGTATGGATGAGAGTATGTCATAATTATGGTGATGGGATATAGGATGTGGATAAAGAATATGATCAAGATGGTTAATATCATGGAATGGGGAGTAGAAATAGGGTTTGACAATTGCATACACCATTGGATATAGTGGATGGGATTATTTATATTGGTGAAATGAGATTAAAGGATCTAAGACCTTTTGATTTTATGATTCTTTAATCCAAATATTAAGAGGACGGTTGGCCATAAGATTATTACTTTGGACATTCTTTTGATTTGTTGATTGGGTTTGACTTTGAATACCTCCTAATGCCTGATTCTGGACTTCACCAAGGCTAATTAATTTTTGACTTGATAGATAATGATTATTTTGACTTTGACATTCCCCTAGTGCCTGATTTTGGGCTTCACTAGGGGAAGACATTTTTTGATTAGGCTGATAATAGAACTTTTCTTGACTTTGATGTATGGGATCAAAGATGATTTGATCATGATTTATGACTTTTGGAATATGGTCTTAGACCTTTGTATTTGTGGCACATGATGTTACATGTGGAGGGGTGTCAACAATGCATATTCTCATTTATTCCCTTTACGGAGTGGGATATAGGGATTATAGAGGCAAAGTGGATGATTAAATATGGGTGGTAAATTAAGGGGATAATGGGCAACATAGTCATCATAAAGGTCACTAGGATCCTTAGACTTAACATCAGATAAAGTGTCCTCAAGAATCTCAAAAGGATCACTAAGTCTTTTTATATGACACGTATCTAAGGTAAAATCAAATTCACTTTGACTATCTTTGATAGATAAAGTTTGTAAAAACTCAGTTATGATTTCATCATCCTGTTCGGATCATAAGATGTGTTGGGGGACTGATTATCATCCAAAGAGCAGGCATTATCATCATCTACTATATTATATATGAAGGATGATGTTTTTGATAAGGAATCTAATTCAGATACTAGTGCTAAACATGATCCTAATGTAGATAAAACTTGTATTGGCTCTGATGTTGGCTTTGGTGTACATGATGTTATGTTGCTAGTAGAAGAATGACTATCCACAAGTGACTCTTCAACATGGGGGGATGATGGAGGAGAAATGGATTGAATGAAGATAGGCCATGGAAATTCTTATGAGATATGAAAGGATTTGGTGCATGAGAAATGGACTCATTTTATATGGATGATTTGTCAAATATGGGAGGACCATAGAAGAGGGATGTGGTGTCTTGACCTTGGCTTGGAAGGGCAAGGGATTGATCATGATTAGGAAAGGAATCTTGGCATTCCTCATCTTGTTCACCAAGGGATATAGACTCATCTAGTTTATCTTTGATTTCTATGTCACCACAGTCAATGAGGTCTTGGATATAGTCTTGGAAATTATGACATTGAATAATGGTATGCCCCCAGGTTTGATGATACATACAATATTGATTAATTTTATACTAGGAGGGCTTAGGCTTGGTGGGATCAAGATGTCATATGGGTGGATAAACCATCATGTTAGTAGTAACAAGTTGCTGGAAGATAACTTCAAAGGACATAGGAAGGGGATTATAAGGACCCATTTCACTTTGTGACTTAGATGTGGAAGCATTAGACTGTAGATCAAATGGTTGTCGATGTGACTACGTGGATGGACTAGTAGCAGATGAGGTGGCCAAGATATGATTCCTTTTGTTAGTGTAAGAAGGGGTAGATGATTGGCTATGACTAGTGGATAGAGGATTTGACTATAGGTAAGTACGAACTAGGGGTAAGGTGATTTGAATGGGGTCAAGGCTTGCAAGAAGTTGGACACCCATCTCAAGGAGCCACAAGAGGACTACCCATAGGTTTTCATCAATATACCTATTAAATAAGGAAATTATTGGATTAGGAAGGTCATGACTAGGACTATGACTAATGGATGGTGGAATGGAATGGGATGGGGTTAAGGGTTGATGGGGGACTTGCGTGGGAGGTGACTTTAGGCTTTTGGGCTCAAAATCATTAATAAGGTGGGCACCCTTCTCCAATAGTCATAAGAGGAATTTATCTTTATTAGTCATAATGTATTGATTGAATAGGGTGACCGCATTACTGTGATTATGGATGTATGTTGGGATCAACCTTGATGAGCTAGGGGATTATGGATGGGGAAGGATGTGGGATGTTAGCTTGGGTTGAATGGGAGCACGGTCAAAAGTTAGGCGAGCACCCATCTCCAATGCATGTAAAAGGACTTTGTTTCTATTGGCCAAGATGTAATGGTCTACAAGAACTAGGTCTAAATCCATGGAAATATTAGATGGATGATGAAAGGGGAAATGTAGAGATAGACTAAGGATTAGAAATGTTTTCTTGAATAAAGCAGGTCCAAATGATTGAGTTATTATTAAAATTAATGATGAGGATGAGATGGGTGAAATGTGATTGAGATGATGTAAGACTAAGATCATATTTCAAACTGATAGTATAATAAGTGCTAGTGATGTATCAATAATGCCTAGTTTTCAAGCTAGCAAAAGGATTGGGGATTTAATGGGTGCCTAGATTCAAACTAGCAAGATGATGATTGGATGGGTGCTAGTTATGAGTACCAAGATGACTAGATTGATGATGATTGAATGCTAGATTGAAAATGATAAAGTGATAAGATGCTAACAAGATATCAACTAGGTATGAGATCTAACTAAATGATGAGTGATAATGGACTAGGATGATACAAAAGGATAAAAGGAATAACTCAAAACCTTAAACCAATTTGCTCAAGATGGGATGGGATATGATTATGTGATGAAGGTGAGAGGATAATGGGACAATGGGATTAAAATAAGGACAAATATACATAAGTGATGATGAAATGATAAGGGGTAATGTAAATGAGATGGGGATGGTTTGGACATATATGTGACCTAAAGATCCAACTAGGATAACATAGGATGAGGTTAGACTAGATGGGGGATGAGGTGACTAGGTGAAGGAAAGGTCAAGATAAATGATTTATTATGTATAGAATAGACTTATGACAAGATGTGATTAGGATATGTGATTGATGGGGTATGAGTAATGACTAGTGAGACTAAGATAAGATGTGATTAGAAGGATGTACAAGAGAAAAAGATATATACAAGAGGGTAAGACAATGATATACAAGATGAGGATATATGTACAAAACCTAGATAAGTGTATATATTTTTGGGCAAAATGTTGACTTGGGTCAAAAATAACATAGGTCTAGCATGACACTCACCAAATGATGAAAACCACAAACTTATGATTAGTAAAACTAAGGGTGTGTAATCCAATGACCACACCGTCTAACAGCTTCATGGGTGAGGTTGTAGGCTGGTGACCCATTACAAAATCTCCCATACCCTCTTAACCCTGTATACACATGATGGTCACTTGGGAGCTAATACTGACGCTGACATCATAATACATGTTATGGCCAAAATGTCTTATACTAGCTTACACAAGGTTTTTAAGGGAGTCCCAGATATACATGAAAGTATGGTGGGGCACAAGTCCATGTAGGATGTTGTCTAACTACTTTGTGTATTGAAGCCAAAATTCCCCTCAATCCATAGAAACCTTTATGGGGAATTATGCTTTAGTGCCTAATGACAACTCTTCTAATATTTATACTATGTTTAAACATGGAGTTTGGTCAAATGCATGGTGATGAAATCCATGTCATCAATCCCTATAAATAAAAATAGGGAGGTTTGATTGGTGGTTTTTATTCTTCTAAGAGTCATCACAAGGATGCAAGGAGGAGAGCATACAACATCATATCCCTCGGGTGACAAACAAGTGGACTGAAAAGGAGATTAATTAACCGATTTTATTTAAGATGTGAGATTATACAAGATGTAATAATATACAAGCTAAAATGATTAAAGAGATATGTACAGGATGTAAGACAAAATTATTAGATTAATTCAAAAAATGATTTTCAAAATTCCAAAAGGAATCTTTGACAGGTGGCCTACAAGAAACTATTAGTATTTTCACGTGGCACTTTTAAAGAGGTAACTTGCAAGACAAGCGATTAATAGTTTTGATTGACGATCTTGAGGGTTAACCTCCAAGATAAGACATTAGACCAAAATATGACCTACAAAATAAGATGTTAGCAAGTCAAAATTCACCCCTACAAGAAACAAAATGTTAGTATAATAGGCATTAATAAAAACATCATGTAAAAATCATGGTTTAGCTCTATAACTTCTTTTGGGTGAGTGGGCCACGACACAGGGTTCTGGGGGTGGTAGCCCCCAACGTGGTCAAGAGGTAGCATCCTTTGCAAGGTCACAGAGTAGAGTCCCTTATGTGGTCTGAGGGCAGAGCCCTTGAATGTCAAAGGCAATTTGAACCTTACAGGAGGCCCATAAGGACTCAAAATACACAGAAAATGACTCTAAAAATACACTAAAAAAATTGAGTACAAAATCATAACTTCAATTTGAAATAACACAACTACCAATGCAATACCACAATTTACGAGTTGTGGTTTTTCTATAAATAATTATTCATGATGATCAATCAAAAATTATAACTGTTTATGCAATATCGTGACTCATAAGGCGATATCATGATTACATGATTAGCAGTTTTGTGGGAAAATTTTGATTTGTTGATCTCGACAAATGTTTAACTAATTATGATAGGTTAATCTATATGCCTTAAAGTGCCTATTCATAAATGATATATTTAAAGCTTATTTATGATGTATGAAATTTTATAAAGGATATCAAGACAAGATATTCAAAATGGATAAAATCATTAACAATTACAAAATAGAAAGAGCATTTTCAATTAGATTTTGTCCTAAGTCCACCCTATAGAATTTAGAGATCATAAGCTAGTTGATAGAATTAATTCTAAAATGGAAAAATTATAATATCGCCAATATAAATGCAATATCACTATTCTCAAAGAAAAATTGTGACTTCATGATTAGCAATTTTATGAAGGTCTATAGAATGGTGAAAGACTGTGTGGTTTTGATTTTAATATGATCTCTTTGCCTTGCCCCTTTCCTATTGACCCTGTTATTCAGTCCATCACACAATAAATTTAGACAGGTAAAACTTCCTTACAAAATGTGGTTAGAAAAGATATATGTTTGAAGATCTAAAACCACTTGCAAAAATAAAAGGTGTTATATGTCAGATTGTGTGATTACTTGTCCCCTATAAAACAAAAAATGTCAAGATTAAACCTGTAGCTTAGAAGATAATGGATAATTGTCAATAATCTTGTCAAAAATCATAATATCATGACTCTCATCGTAATATTGTGATTTGTAGGTCAAAACCACAATTCTAAGAATGGTGATATTGTGGTTTAGGGTTTGCCTACTAGATTTTTGACCTAATTCCATTTTTCCACCTGGATCCTATGCACAGAGGGTAAAAACCTTGATTTATAATACAAAATGTTCAATACAAGCATACAGGGGGTTAGAAAATGACATTTAATAGATAAAGTAAATGATTTTATTCTCAACACAGGTCTTTTACAAAACTATAGTTAGAGATGCAATATAATGATTAATAGGGAAATAACTTGATTCATGAAGTCACAGTATTGTAGACAAACAACAACCTATCAAATAAGACTATTAACATTTAACCTAGTGGTTATGATAAAAACATGACTAGGTAAGCGATATTGCTATTAGCAATGTAATGTTGCTACTTTCATAGTAGTGGTATTGCACAATAGTGTCAATCTACCCAAAATGAAGACCATTAATAGTTAAAACTTGGCAATTAGTGCAAAACCACAACTTTAATGGCAACTATGATTGAATAATAGTAATATTAGTGACGATGGCAACACTTCTAGGATGTAAAAATGTTAAATTTGGAGTATGGTCCCACCATGGTCTCTAAAATGTAGTAAATTTTTTAATCAATATGGATTTAAAATCATGCAATTAACCTAAATCTACTCAAAACATCAAACTACCTAAGTAAGATCTAGAGCCATTAGAATCAAATGCAACTAGATGAATGAACAATTCAAACAACATTCTAATCCTAAAGATAATTTCTCCAAACCAAGATTAAACAAATATGAAAACAAGAAGATTGGATTGAGATTATATTAGACTCAAATTTTTTAGATTATGATTGCTTGATCATGGATGTTGATGATGGATTCAAGGAATTATGTTGGCATGGAAATTTTATGGATTCCTCTATTGATTACTACATGATCATGTGGGCATGAAGACTTTATGGATTCCTAAGTTTGTTTCAATGGATTAGTGGTCTTGTTTATATAGAATATGGATGGAAGAATCAATGGTTAGAATTCAAAGTTAGCTTGTGGAGATCTATATTTGAGGATTATCTAAGAAATTTTCAATTCCTTGGAAGCCTCTAGATTTAGAGGCTTCAAGAGAGGAAGGGTCAGAATAGAGAGGATTCTATAATTAGAGGATTATATAATCCTAATTAGGGATTATATAATCCTCTTTAGGGATTAATTAGGATTAGGTAAGGGATTAGATAAGAATTACATGGGTGATTAGGGACTAGGGGTGTAGGAAAGCCTAGGAATAGGCTTAGTGGGTGGGCTTTAGGAATTTAAAATTCCCAAATAATGAATAAGATAGATTAGAATAGGATTAAGAGATGATTAGATGAATTAATAAAGAAGTGGGATAGGACTAAGGTTAGTAAATCAAGAGGAATAAAGGGGGTGTTAGATAAATTACTATAAAGGGGTGATATTAGGGTGGAATTAGAGGTGATAAATTAGATAAGTGGAATTAGTCTTGAATAATAGTAATATTAGTGATGATGGAGGAAGTGAGCAGATTTAGATGCATACACTTGTGTATGATAAGTAACCATGGTGTATTGTGGAATCCATCATATACTATAATAATGTGTTTGCATTCATTATGGGACATGTGAAAGTGTTTTTAACACTAAATTAGGATGTTATGGAGTGGATAATAATTTTTATGGGTCCTAAATAAATCATTAATGTAATGGGTGTTGAGGCATTAGTCATCTAGGAAAGTCAATTACCTTCCTCTAAATTGCATGTGTAGAATGAACTTGAATGGGTTGTATAACTGATTATGGTGGTGGTGGGAGTGGAAGAGGAAATGCCTCTAATTGAATATGATACTCATATAGAATACATGGATATGTAGCCACCCTGTTGTCATGCATATACTTCACACATCTATGTACTAAAGATGGATTACACATAGCTTATATATCCAAGGGTATCCTAATAACATGTTAAAAACCCCTATACTAAGTAGATATAATAATAAAGTAGAAACTACAATAGGTCCTACCTTAAATGTAGCACAATACTCATGAAAGGGTTCTCTATCTCCTTCCATCAAATCCTTTAAATATCTTGGTTGTATCCATCAAATCATTTTGTGTGTAGCCAAGAGAGTAAGGAGTATCATGGTGAAAGTGTTTTCACTTGAACCACTGTATATTATGACACTATGCATATGATGTGATTCAATGTATGCACATATAAATAATGATGTGTAACTAGAATCATCATCCTGATGGCATTCGAATCACATTAACACATAAAAAATTTCAGGGTAATCTTGTGTCTATAGTAGGTAGACCACAATCATTTTATTAATAATCAAAATACGTACATATCAAAGGGTGCCAATATGCCATTAATTCTTTTACAATATCAAACATGACTATATAATTTTTCACCTCATGACTGGTATAAACCAACTATCTACGAGAATTCAACTCGTAAAGAATTTTTATTATTAACTCAAAACATAAAATCAAACTAAGTAAATATAACTAAGTTTATTTAAGGGGGTGCCTTTATAATAAAGACACATGCCCCTTTTATAATTTATTTATTTACCTAACAAACCTAAACTATAGTTAAGACTTTAGAACAAGTCCTAACAAACCCCCTATGATCCAAAGCCAGTTATTTGGACACATGCCAAGCATTTTTCTAAAGTTTTCAAATTTAATTATGTCAAGGGGTTTTATGAAGATATTAACTATCTGATTAGTAGTTTGGAAATATATTGAATCAAGTGCTTTCTTCGACACCAACATTCACAGATAATTATATTTTACATCCATATGTTTTGTTTTGGCATGACATACTAGATTTTTAGACATCTTGATTGCACTTTGAATATCAATGTATAACTGTGTAGGAGCAATTTGAGAAATCTAAAGATCTTCAAGAATACATTGTAAATAAACAATTTATCTTGAAACATCCCATGTTGTGATGTATTCTAATTTTGTTGATGAATCTACCATTATATCCTACGTATTACAACACCATGTAATGGTAGTTAAACCCATATGCATAGTTTACCTTGTTGTGGACACTCTATCATCCACACATCCACCAAAATTTGCATCACAATACCCAACAAGTTTGAATTTCTTATTGTGGTGGTACTCAAGGCCACATGTTTTCATTCCTTGAAGGTAATGAATTACTTTTTTTGCTACATTCCAATGAATTTATATAGGCTCACGCATAAACCTAGACAAAATTGTAACTGCAAAGGATATATTAGGCCTAGCAGTCATCAATTATATCAAACCTCGTATTAACTGTCAGTATTTGGTGCCATCAAAAAATGCACGACCATCATCCTTAGATAATTTCAAGTTACTTTCCATTGGAGTGAGGGAAGTTTTACAATCATTCATGCTAAATCTATTTAATAACTCTAAAATATACTTAGTTTGTGAAATGAAAACACTACAATATTTTTGAGTAACTTCTATGCCAAGGTAATAGTGAAGAAGTCTAAGATCTATCATCTCAAACCCATCTTTTAGTTCCTTCTTCATAGACTTGTGGTTTTCATCATTTCCTGTCATAAGCAAGTCACTGACATAAAGAACCAGAATTACCAATTTCTTTCCCTACACTCAAATGTATAGAGTATCATCAGATTCCCTATGTGTAAAGCCAATTTTCTATAAATATGAATCCATTTTTTTTAATACCAAGCCTTGGGAAACTATTTGAGACCACAGAGAGCTTTAATTAATTTACACACTTTGTGTTTTGCACCCACTTTCTCTAAACCTTGGGGTTGTCATATAAACTTCTTATTATAAATCACCATTCACAAAAGCACTTTTGACATCCATTTGATGTACTTTCCAGCCATTTTATGTTGCTAAGGCAAGAACCATATGAATAGTGTGTTATTTGGTAGTTGGTGCAAGTGTTTCCTCACAATTAATGCCTTCTTATTGCACATAGCCTTTCATAACAAACCTTACCTTATGTTTATCAATCAAACCATCTAATTTATACTTTACCCTATAAACCCATTTGCATCGACTGGGTTGAACATGTGGAGGAGGATCAACCAAAACCCAAGTATTATTGTTAAGAATGGCATCATACTCATTTTGCATTGCATTTTGCCAAACTTGTTTAGTATAAGCTTACTCAAAAGTGGATGGCTCAGTGGAAGAAGTAGTAACAACCATTGCACAATTTACCTATTTATGAGAAATTCTAGGAACTTTTATACCAACTTCATCTACTTCCAAGTAATAAAAAGTACTTTGAGCCCATTTTGGATACTTGTTTAGATTTTCAAGATCGGGAATACCAGAATTCTCTTTATGTGCACCATTTGGAGGAAGACTTAGCAAATTTTCAACACTTTCTAAATCATTATTTTTTGAAATACTCAAGGAGTAGAAGAAATGGAAGGGATACTCATCTCATACCATAATCTATGAGATTTATCTTCATTATTCAATCCCTTAGTATGTTTTTGATTCTTCCTCTCTAACCTATCAAATTATGAGTCAATATCTGCAATGTTCATATGACCAAATTCATTAAATATCACATACTTGTTCACTATGAATTTACTTGTATCCTGTGCAAGCAAATGATGCCCCTTTTTATTTTCTAAATACCCAAGAAAGATGCATTTTATACTTTGATGTTCCAACTTAGTTCAGTGTTCAGCAAGAACTAAAGCAAAGCAAAGACATCCAAAAAAATTCAAGTGTTTAAATTTTGGTTTAAACCCATGTCAAGCCTCATATGGATTTTTACCCAAAAGTTTAGTTGTATGGGATTTATTTCTCAAATACACTATAGTACTAATGGCTTCTGCCCAAAACTTATCATTGAGTTATTTATAGTGCAACATAGCTTGAGTTGTGCCCTCTAAAGTTATGTTCATTCATTCAGAATCTCCATTCTATTATGGAGTATAAGCATTATTGTATTTTCATTATATTCCATGTTCTCAATAATAATCTAAAAATTCATTTTAAGTATACTCACCGCCATTATCTAAATGAAGAGTAGCTAAGTGTGAACCTATTTTTTTTCAACTAAGTGTAACCATTCAACAAACTTAGTGAAAACCTTTGCTTTATTTTTCATAAAAAACAACCAAGTCATCCTAGAAAAAACATTAATAAACAACACAAAATATTTGCACCCTCCAATGGATGGCTTTTTCATATCACAAACATCTGTGAATTCACCATGAAGAACTCTTAGGAAAATTTTCCTTATTATGTTTGCCTAAAACACATGATTCACAAAGAATATTGTTTTTGCAAAAAGTGGGTAAACCATTCACCATGCCATATCATTATAAGTCCACCAAAGAGTGAACATTCAAATGTCCAAAGCAAAGATGCCACAAACATTGCATAGACATTGTACTTGTACTTGTATCAACAACTACTGCAAGTTCCACTATGGGAAGAAGTACTTTACAATGCAAACAAACCAAATTTCCATTCTCATAACCTATATACATTGTTTTATAGCCTTTTTTGATTTAGTTAATATAAATGAGCCCATTTTCAAGCACAATTTGATAACCCTTCTTACAAATAGTTACCATGGAAAGAAGATGTTTTTGCAATGTGGGAACATACCAAAGATTCTCAAAGTATTTGATATAACCATTAGGAAGAAGAATCCGAATAGACCCAAATCCTTATGGAGTATGCATAGAATTCTCTACCAAGGATACTGGAGTGATAGATGCTTCTTTGAAATTCCAAAATAAATCTCACCTGAATGTCATGTGTTTGGTTGCACTTGTATCTAAAACCCAAACATCTATAAACTCATCTCTAACCTCATATTCCATATAAACAATGTTCCCTAAAGTAGTGAATGTGGATTCATGAGCAACATTTCCTAATTCATCATATTCATGATTTACATATTAAATAGAGTTAGACTTAGTTACTTTTTATGGCCTCTAAATTTATCAAAAGGATTCCTACACTAAGAAGCAGTATGACCAAAATTTCCACATCTATGACATTGAATGTTTGATCTACCTTGACCTCTACCTCTATATGAGTTGTGACCACATCCTCTATCACTCATCTCATTTGAATGATAATGGTTATATAATTTATTAGAGTAATTGTTCTGATGATATCCTCTACCTCTATTTTGAAATCTTCCTCCTATATAACCTCTACCCCCTCTATAATTTTTTCCTTTATAGTTGTGTTGACTAGAAGAAGAATAACTAGGCTTGGAATTTGTAACATGGGCTTCATCAGTTTTTTTGGATTTCTTGGGTAAATAAAGGTCATGTTAAATAAGTAACTTAGCAAGTTTATAAAAATTTATGCATGTGATCTTGTTAGAGACATGAAGCATTTATACAAAATTTCTATATGACACAGGTAGTCCTTTCAATGCAGAAATTACAATTAAATCATCATCAAGTTTACCAAACCCAACCTTAGTATACTTAGTAGAAATGTTATTCAACTTAGACATATACTCTCATATATCCCCATCTTCCTCTAATAATAAAGTAAACAACTTCATGTGTATATCTATCTTCTTATGCTTGGGCTTCTTATCATACAAATCAAATAAAGTCTTCCATACAATGTAACTATGGAGAGAGTTTTCAACATGAATGTAAGTATATCTAGTGATAAAACACTTGATTAAAGTGAAGGCTTTAGAATCACACATATTGAAAATATCAAGTTTAGCATGTTCTATAGGTAACACATGATTTTCATTCTTCACAACAACCCATAATTCATTGAAAACTAATGATGCTTCCATTAATGTTTCCAATAAATGTAATTGGAAATTGTTAAATGATCACTATCTAAAAGTATATTTTGAATTTTTAGAATTTTTAAATGAAATTAAATGCACAAAATGAGAAAGCAACATACTCACAATAACACTTGACACAAAACAATGTTTCTATGAGGTTTTTCACGTAACCTCCACTAGAGCAAATGAAAGATTTTTGATGGGTTTTGAACATAACTTCACCAAATATAAAATATTTACACCCTTATTTCACCAAATATTTATAACCTTATTGGATCAAATAAAGACATAGCTATTTCTCACTCTTTTACAATAATTATGCCCTTTACAATATGCAAAGCATGCATTTAATTAAAAAAAGATTCCAAAAAGAGAATATTCTTCAAAAAAACAAATTTACCAAATACAAATTTTACCAAAAAGAGGATTTGAATTCTGGACCTCCAACTTCTAAGGGTTTACACAAAATAAGCCTTTCCAATTGCTCTGTGAGCCTTTACAAGATATTAAAAGAGAACTTTATATTTAAACCTAATTTTGTGTTAGAAATGATAAAAACATTCCAAGAATCCAAAAATCTGAAGAGTTAGCAACAAAAACATCACAAAATAAGCTACAAATATGATATGCAAAATCAAAATAGATCATATATTATTTAGAATAAGACATGTTAGTACAATAAGAATCCCTTGCATAAGTAGGCAAGGCAAAACTATAAACTAGCCTAACTAATCAATGTGGGATAAGTTCTATCATAAGACAAACTAGGAAAAAGATGAAATACCCAACTATATCCTAGCAAACATGAAAAATGCATAATCTAAACCACCCCTCAAGTGAAGTTAGGGGCTAAAAATAGTCAAAAAAGAGATAGTGGCATATCCACATTATGAGCCTCGATAACTAGGCCTGATAAAGTACTCATATATAATATGTATCCATGAAATAAATAGGTAAGATGCCCTTATGAACACCCCCCAAGGACAACTTTTGAAACCCAAAGCATGCCATGCAACTCAAAGAAACAATGTGATGTAAAAGGCTTCGTGAAGATGTTTGTAACTTGTTGCTGAGTCAAAATGTTCTCCAAGCTAAAAAATCCATCTTGAATGTGTCGATGAATGAAGTGCATATGTACCTCAATGTGATTGGTTCAATGGTGCTCAACTAGGTTATGAGATATGTGAATTTCACTCTCATTTTCATACCAAAGTATAGTGGGTGAATCCTATATGAAGCCAAACTCTATCAATAACTATCAAAGCTAAATAACCTGTTGACTCATTATAATTGTTGCCCTGTACTCAGCCTCTATAGATGAAAGTGAAATAGTCTACTACTTCTTACACAACCAAATAATAGGTGAAGAACTAAGACAAAATATGTAGCCATAAGTGAAATGTCTATCATCAAGAGAACCTACCCAATCTAAATCGGTACACCCAACTAATTAAGTATAACCCCAGGTGCAATGTAATGCAAAATGAGTAGTATCTCGTAGATATCATAAAAACCTCTTGGAAGCCTACCAATGACTGTCATGAGGGGCATGTGCATACCTACATATAATCCCAATTATAAATGAAATGTCGAGGAGAGTATGGGTCAAATACATAAGACTCCCAACCATTTACCTATAAATGTAATATCACAGAGTGGAGTAGTACAAGTGTCAGTGAGAGTCACTCTAGACTAAAAAGGAGGACTTGGATTGCATCAACCATGCCAAAATGTTGAATAAGATTAAGGGTGTACTTCTACTGACTCAAATAAATATTTTTATCTAAATGTGAAATTTTCAAACCAAGGAAAAAGTATTAAAGATTAAGATCTATCATGTCAAACAGCACTAAAAGTGCCTACTAAATAGACTAAATCTGAGAAGAGGAGCTTCTTGATAAACAGATCATCGACATACAAGACCAATATAATAATGTCCTCCTTAATATGTTGAATATACATTGTGGGATCAAAGTGGCAATGAACAAAGCCAGTGGAGAGAAGAAAGGGATCCATCTTCTCATACCAAGATTGAGGGGTATGTTTGAGACTGTAAAGAGACCTCCTAAGTTGATAAATAAGAGAAGAATCATAAACAAACATAGTAGGCTACTCCATATAGATTTCCTCCTATAAATCTCCATGCAAGAAAACACTCTTAATGTGCATCTGGTATACTGGCCAACCTTGTGATACAGCTAGAGAAAGTACAAGGCATACATAATCCATCTTGGCAATGGGCATAAAAGTCTCAGAGTAGTCAATACTTTTGACTTGCAAGAACCCCTTTGCAACAAGATGTTCCTTATACTTATCAATGGACCCATCGGTTGTATACTTAGTGTGGTAAATCCACTTACACCTAACCAACTTTCTTCCCTTAGGAAGAGTGACCAAATCCCAAGTATGATTCTTCATCAAAGAAGAATGCTCATCTATCATTGCATCATCCCACTACTGTATCCCATGAGCTTATGAAAAAGACTATGGATCCCTAGAGAATGCCTGACATAAAAGTATAGTACCTATAGAATGTGCATGATAATCTCAAGTGGGTGGAAGATCCTATATAAAAGGTGTTGCCTCAGAAACTGTAGTGCATGCCCACTTAGGCATAGTGGCAACATCAGTGTGAATAGGATCCTCAACCTTTATAACCTTCTAAAAAATCTCCTAAACTGGATCCTCAAAGAATTAATCCTCAAGAGGAGGTGATGAATCATTAAAAGAAGATAAATAAAGCATGGAAGAAGATGAAGAGTCATGATATGTGAAGTGATCATCAAAATGTACATGTGTTCAAAAATGAACATAATGAGTATCATGATATAAAATATAATAAGCTCTCATATCCTCACAATACCTTACAAAAATCAAAGGTTTTCTCTTCTTATTTTCATTTTCTTCTTTGATACAAATGCCCAAGCATGGCTCTCAAAGACTTGAAAAAATGAGACATCAGGCTTGGTTCCAGACCAAGCCTCCTTTGGACTCAAAAGCTCAAGTGCTCTATGTGGTGTGCAATTTTAAATTTTGTTCACATATTTAACTACCTCTACCCAATATATAGGAGGTAAATCCCATGAATGCATCATATAGTTAGCCATCTCCTTCAAATTTTAGTTCTTCCATTCTATCAAGCCATTATGTTGTGGAGTATGTGCAACAAAATATTGGTGAAAAATACCATAAGTTACCCAAAAATTAGAGAACTCTCAATTGAAGTACTCCCTCCCATTATCTGTACAAAGCTTCTTGATGCGACTAAAAGACTGTTTCTCAACCAAAGCCTTCAATACTTTGAAGTGAGAAAAAACATCACTCTTGTACTTGAAAAAATAAACCCAACTATGCCTCAATAAATTATCAATGAAAGTAAGTGCATACTTAGATCCATTGAAAGGAGTAGGAAAGACCATCAAATCATTGTGCACAAGCTCAAGTAGTGAAGAAGCTCTCGTGGGCATACCTTTAAGAAACAAATCTTGGTGTTGTTTCCCTAAACCACAACCAGAGCAAACTCCATCAAGACATGAAACTATAGGAAAAACCTCTACCATACTGTGAGTGCTCAACTCCTTCAAATATTTATAATTGAGATGTCCAAATCTCTCATACTAAAGCCTACTCTCAGAATTTGTATGAGAAACCAAACACATCCCTAAAAGAGTATCATCAAAACCTTCAAAGTAATAGAGTCCATAACTATGATCAACAACACCCTATGTGATAAGTGTGTTTGGCTCTAACAAAGCTCGAACCTCAGCACCCTATGGTGTGAAAGTCATTATCTTGCCCTGAACAGAATGACAAATATGATAAACAAAAATCAAAGTGATGGTGATATCTAGAACATATAATGCATCATTGATGTGGCCACCATCTCATTGTATGTCACCCTTTTCTTTAATAAAAATAAAGGAAGAATATCCAACATCAATACTAGAAGTATAACTCAAACTAAGAGATACAAATGACTACTTAGATGAAGTCATGTGGTGTGAAGCATTAGAATCAAGAACCCAATTATCTGAAATAGGTGACTGTGATCTCCCAACAATATTAAGTGCTTTCACATGCTCATGAGATGGAGGAGTGGAGATAGAAATCTTATGTTTCTTGATGGCATCTTCTAGGGATTATATTCTCTTAAAACACATAGACTCTTCATGACCAGTCCCCCCACAATAGAAGCATGATAGGTTAGACTCATTCTTGGATTTGGAAGATGATTTGGGTTTAGATGTGTTGGTTTTGGGCTTAGGTGCATTTTGAAATGAAGGAAGAGTGTTATTCTTCTCACTCTTTATTTTTCCCTTGATCTTAAGATGTGATGATACTAATGTTTTACGAGATGTGGAAGACTCAAGGTGAGACAATTCAGATTCCTCCCTAGTAAGTCTCTCATAAAATAACTCTAAATTGGGCATTTTGAATGTGGGACCTAAGGAATACATGCTAGAGAAAAAGGTAGAAGCAAATATTTTGAATGAACCACTCAACTTGGACAAAATCAAGCACACACACTCTACATCTTTCTCCACTCCCCTTCAACTGTGTCAACAAATGCTTAAACTTAGTGAAGTAGTCTATAATCGAGGTAAAGTCATCCAAATTAAATGAAGTAATCTCCACTTCAAGTTGCATGGATCTCATGTGATCTACTTTCCCAAATAAACCCTTTAGTTTAGCCCATATTTTGAATGGAATATCACACCCATATAAATGAAACAAAAAAAATATCACTCATATAAGTCCCTATCAAACCCATACACTCTTCAAACTTACATTGGTGTTGATTTGTTTTAAACTCTCTTGTGAACTGTGATTGAGTTTCATTCATTAGAGACCACAATCCTTTGTGTTTTATTATTATTTCCATTATAGGTCTCCATGTATGGTAATTGTGTGTATCCAAAGGCTTACAATGATCAATGTCGGAAGTATAATCTATGATATTGAATCATCAAAGATCAGAAAGAATGTAAAAGGGTGCACAAATTGACATTGAGATAACCCCCCAAAAGATTGTATTAAGGACCCCCCGATTTGGCACTTTATAAAAGTAGAGAATTTTTACAAGGTAATGGCACCAATGGATAGAGAATTGAAAAACACAACCTTAAAAAAATAGAACTCAATTTTGAGTTACAATTCAAAAGTTCTAGGCTTTATGAATTCCCTTAAATGGGTCAAAAAAATTTAAAATTTATACTATAAAAAAATTTTAGCAATCAAAATAGAATTTAAATTAGGCATTTAACGACACGTTAGAACTAAAATTGAACTTAAAACTTAGAAAATTCAACCAAAGTGAAAAAAGACCTTGTCAGTTACTTCGGTGTGCGTGCAAGTGAATTTGTCTTCCTCCTTTAAGAAAAATACATCTTGTAAAAGAAAAATGGAATGCATAGTTGTTAAAGAGGAAAGAAAGGTGGATTGTAATTGTCTTCACTCTAATTAGGTGTGTAATGAATAGTTTTCATAATAGAAGCATATCAAAATAAGGTTGTGATCCTACTACGTAGACCACAGAGAAGATTTCTAGTGTCACCTAGAGGATTTTCAATGCACTCTTGTTTCTTTCCATGTAGGTCTCTAGTCTTCTATCATTTCCAATTCAATTATAACACTACCAAAAGAATATAAAATACATAGTCCTATATAGCAAGAAGGAACAAAAAAGGAAGGCTAAGATAAAGACAAAAACTAGCACACTCGTCTTGTAGAGAGTTCTAATGTAGAGATCTAGAAAAAAATATAGCACATAAGACAAAAAAATAAGTAGATTTTTGATATTTTACACATCAAATAAGACTCTTTCATCCAATGCCTTGAAACCCCAATGCTCTATCTTTCTTATACATCATCTCTCTCAGCTGATTGCAATGTATATGTTGACCAATTTTTGTCACAGGCAAAATCGTGGCCACCTCTTTCCCCTTGCTTTCGAACCGGTCATTTCAGGTTGCTCAAGATTCAATGACATGTTTTCTTTGGCCTGGTTCAGCTCTTGGTTCAAAAGATCACTTAGTTTAATGGTATACCGGTTGGTCGAAGAACAGTCTCCAAGTTCAATGCCCTAGTGGAGGGTAGGCGCACAAAGGAAGAAAATGGGGTAAAGTTCAAAATTTGTTCAAGTTTGCTTTAGTCCCTAATTCCTTCGTAATTTTTTCCCGAAGGAATTCCTTCGGACAAAAATTTGAAGGAATTCGGGCGCAGTTTAAAAGCTAAGGCAAAAGCCCGAACATACATCTGCAAACAAATTGTCTGTGGGAAATCATCCGCAGACAAAATTTCTACGGGAAAACATCCGCGAACAAATGTCTGCGGGAAAATTGTCTACAGACACAAGTCTGCGGGAGCCCAAGAGTATTTCAAAATTAACAAAGCCAATGTCCCGTCGAAGGACCCCGAAGGGCAGGTACCCTTATGGGGGACTCTCGGCCCAAACAAAAGGAACACTTTCAAAGGGGCAGAGGGTCATTTTCCCTTTGGGGAAATGTTAAGATAGTTTTTGAGGAAGCAAGGCCGAAGAAAGCCAATGAAGGCCCGACTGACGTTGTGACAGGGATGGTGACGTCTCGGAGGATGTCAAAGTTAGCAAAGTGAAATAGTCGTTCCTTTTCAAATGAGAGAGCGCTAACCAGGAGCCCAGAATTCAACGACCTGCCAGAATGTTTGCCCCCAAGGGCCAAATGAGCCAGATGAGACAAAATTGAGAAAAGACAAGGAGACAAGATAGGAAATAGACAAAGCAGTCGAGGTGGCAAGGGGAAGGTGATTTATTGCCTGATTATCCCTAAATGGCGCAAACAACAAATGGTGTGGCCCGTGCATTTAAAAGGAGGACAAATTTCAATATGTTGGCAGAAAAGAGGCGCAGCTTGTGTTTCCACATTAATGCTTGAATGCCAAAGTCAAATTTGGTGATTATACAACATGGTTCTAACAGGCCTCTTCTAGAAATATGACATCGGCAACAGTAATTTCCTCTTCCCAATGAAGGGACGCGATAGCCCACTTGTAAAAAGGGAGCGCCAAATGGGCCTCCTTGCTTCTCATATATATTGCGAACTTGTCATTTGTAAAATCATCTTCCACATTTTACAAGGCATAGCCCTGCTAAAATTTCCACCTGAATCAATAAACGTAGTTTTTACCTCTTCTTGGATGGATATTCTGTGTATGTCCTGAGTGTTAATTTGTGTTTAGTCATTGTCTTTTGATGCTCTCACAGGTTCAACACCAACACACCAATTATCTACAAGGTGCCATTTTCTACAACTGACAGGAGAAGAGCTCTATTTGGAAGTGTAGAATAGAGGAGGTTACTTGTAGTGTGCATCTCACAGCACCTTTGGTGAACCTTTTTTCTCTGTATTTTCATTCAAGCCTCCCTACCAATTTCTTGCAGCTTGGTCCTTCTACCAAGTGAGAAGTGTATGTATGCATTTGTCTGAATTTTAAGTGTGGATGTGTGAAGGTCGACTTATTTTGGTGCATCACCTCTTTAGAGTAGTTTGTTTGCCTGTATCTTTCTCCCTTTTCACCCCCCCATTATATCTATCTATATATGTGTGTTTTACACTTGTTGGAACAAATATGATGCATCAAAGGGAGCTAGCCCTTATCTAGAGACTCTCCCCTCTAGCTTCACCAGTCCCACAGGTGAGAGGGGAGTTTCCATGTTGCCAGGAGAAGGTAGGAGCTTGACTTCCTACCAAAGGGTGCAATCTCTGACGTCAATAGTTCTGGCACGCCCAATGGGACACAGTTTGACAACGCAGTAAGGTTTCAGGATTGATGTTGGTCCTGTTATAGCAAATTGAATATTTTTAGCATCTGGCGACTCTGAGTTAAATCTACTGGTTAAGCAGCCTGGTGCTATCAAAAATCATTTTTTGTATGTATATTTCCTTTGCTCAAAATCATGGGTCTTGTTTTCCTTCATATGAATATAATCAGGCTCCAGATATTTATGCAATCCCCTTAAGTATCTCTCCTAGTTGCCCTGCAACTATAAGGGAAGTGGCCTTGGAATTGGAGATTAACAGGTTAAAAGAGCAGTACAGATATCAGTAGGAACTAATGTATAAAGAGGAATGCTCATTTAGGCAAGCTCAGGGTTTACAACCCATGGAAGAGGAGGTAGCAAAGTGGATAAATCCATTTATTCAAGGTAGTCAACCTTGTGCGCCCCCTCCTAATTTGAAGAAAACCCCCTCTTTTGCAGCAAATCCTTTCTATTAGATTGCACTTGCTCACTCCAGCTCATCAAATGCATTCGCTCTCAATCTCGTGCGCCTAGCTTTCCAGCACCAGATAACATCAGAACAGCCTCCCATGGAGATGAACATTTTAAATTCCTTATATTGTGAATCTTCCATTAGGGAAAATACCACCAGCCAGCACGTCCCTCTTCTAAAGACTCCTCCAACGCACCAACAGTCTCTTCCTTGCATTTCCCAACCTTCCCAAGTCCTTCAACATAATGTGCAAATTTCGAGTTGGAAGAAGGAATGCCAGGAACCAACTCAGAGTTTTGAAGATGATCATGCTGGTGACCTCCAAGAAAGACTTTTTCAAGACAACCTAGACAAGCAAATTGAAGATTTAGAGGCTAGGATGAAGCCGCTTCTTGAAAGAGAGATAAAACTTCCAAACCTTGTGGAGGAGCCCCAGGGCCTTGGAGAAAACAAATGTTTTGCCTGTTCACAGGAGCAAAATTCTAATTCATAGATCTTGAATTGGGGAGAAACAGTAGAATCATGGGGCAGCAAGGAGGAGAAGCAAGGTTTTTTCTCAAAACCTTGAAGAAGCTGAGGCTACTCCTGCTGATGATGATGCTGGAGACCTCCAAAAAAGGCTTTTCCAAGAAGATCTAGCCAAGAGAATTGCGGAGTTGGAGTCCAGAGAAAATTTCTTCAGCCAATGTGTGATGGACAACTCAGACCAAATAACACATTCTATGTCTGAACACACCCCACCTACACATTTCCAAGAGAGTTATTAGGCCGTACCTGATATTGATGAAGTGTTGATCAAATAGAAGGAGGAGAATCATTTAATTCTAGCTCAAGGACTACCTCCTCTTCCACATGTTTTCTCCACTTCACCTCTTCTCAAGGAAGAACCTGTTATGCATGAGGCGAGATAGGAGCAGAAAATATAAGCTACAGTTCTTCAAGAGGCTGTCATGAGCAACAATGAAGGTAGAATCATCATTGATGCTCCTTGTGAAGATTTTATCAGCAATGGAGAAGATGCAGGTCTTGCATATATGTAGATGTTCCAACAATATGAGGAGGAACAAAATCATGGTGAGCTCTCTTCCCCTCTGTTTGATGAACTTCCTTGATGTTTTGATGATGAGGTCGACTACACTGAGGACCCTGAGAAAGAGGAGGATTAGGAGGATATTTTTGAAAATCTAGAGATCCTGATCAGCAAAGAGGAAAAGGAGAGGTCTGTCTTCCTTGAGGAAAACCTTGAAGAAGAGAGTTTCAAACCAAGAGGCGATGTTCTATGGGATGAACAATTAGTTTGTGATTCCATTTCAGACATCACAACAGTCACCCTTCTTCAAGAAGGCCAAGAAGAAGCAGGGGATGAGTCTGACAGGATTTTCAACAAGGCAGAAGGGAACAAGTCAGACCATGATACATTGTAGAGGAAATGTGCAAATAAAAGGGCTTATGGTGACAAGCCAACAGCCATTGATTTCCTGGTGAGGAGCACCAATATGAGGGACCAGCATTCAATAGGCTTTTAAGGACAAGTAGAGTACATATATGTCGAAAGCATGTTCGATTCGGATCCACTCGGATACAAGCCAACTAAGGTGGCAGGCAAGAGGAGCAGGTCACCAAATCTCCTTTTCATTTAGCTACTTGCTTGGCACCATAAGTCTTTTGCCAAAAAGGGGTCTTGAGAAGTTTTCCTTTTGATCCAGAAGGGAGGTGAGAATACCTGGTTAGCTGTATATAATAGTTTGTTTTCAGTTGTTTTTCCTATTTTCCCTAAGTGCAATTTACATAGGTAGTGTTTTTTAGCCTTATGTGTTTCCCTTTGCGTGTGGGGTAAAGCTTCTTGTTTGATTCTTGGATCTTTTGGGGCTATTGCTAATTCTTTCATGGCTGCATCTGACTTCGTGCCCAATGGATTTTAAGGCAACTGGTCTCTAAGCATGGTGGGCATGCTTCCCCTGTGAGTCGCCAATCTATTGACCAATTTTTGCTGCAGGCAAAATCATGGTCACCTCCTTCCCCTTGCTTTCAAACTGATCATTTCAGGTTGCTCAAGATTTAATGACATGTTTTCTTTGACATGGTTCAGCGCTTGGTTCAAAAGATCACTTAGTTCAAAGGTATGTCGTTTGGTCAAAGAACAGTCTCCAAGTTCAATGCCCTAGTGGAGGGCAGGCGAACAAAGGAAGAAAATCAGGTAAAGTTCAAAATTTGTTCAAGTTTGCTTTAGTCCAAATTCCTTCAGAATTTTTGCCTGAAGGAATTCGAGCGCAGTTTAAAAGCTAAGGCAAAAGCCCAGACATACATCTGCAGACAAATTGTCTGTGGGAAATCATCTGCGGACAAAATGTTCGCGAGAAAACATCTGCGGATAAAATGTCTGCAGGAAAACATCCGTAGATAAAAGTCTGCAGGGAAATTGTCCACGAACACAAGTCTACAGGAACCTGGGAATATTTCAAAATTAACAAAGCCAATGTACCACCGAAGGACCTCGAAGGGCAGGTACCCTTGCGGGGGACTCTCAGCCCAAACAAAAGGAACACTTTCAAAGGGGCGGAGGGTCATTTTCCCTTTGGGGAAATGTTAAGATAGTTTTTGAGGAAGCAAGGCCATAGAAAGCGAAGGAAGGCCCGACTGATGTTGTGATGGGGACGGTGACGTCCCGGAGGATGTCAAAGTTAGCAAAGCAAAATAGCCATTCCTTTTCAAACGAGAGAGCACTAACCAGGAGCCCAGAACGCAGTGACCCACCAGAATGTTCGCCCCCAAGGGCCGAATGAGCCAGATGAGACAAAATTGAGAAAAGACAAAGAGACAAGATAGGAAATAGACAAAGTAGTCGAGGTGGTAAGGGGAAGGCGATTTATTGCCTGATTATCCCCAAATGGCGCAAATAGAAAATGGCATGGCCCGTGCATTTAAAAAGAGGACAAATTTCATCTATTGGCAGAAAAGAGGCACAACCTATGTTTCCACATTAATGCTTGAATGCTAAAGTCAAATTTGGTGATTATACAGCATGGTTTCAGTAGGCCTCTTCTAGAAAGATGACATTGGCAACAGTATTTTCCTCTTCCCAATGAAGGGACGCGATAACCCACTTGTAAAAAGGGAGTGCCAAATGGGCCTCCTTGCTTCTCATATATATTACGAACTTGTCATTTTTAAAATCATCTTCCACATTTTACAAGGCGTAGCCCTGCTAAAATTTCCACTTGAATCAATAAACGCAGTTTTTACCTCTTCTTGGATGGATTTTCTGTGTATGTCCTGAGTGTTAATTTGTGTTTAGTCATTGTCTTTTGATGCTCTCACAAGTTCAACACCAACACACCAGTTATCTACAAGGTGCCATTTTTTGCAGCTGATAGGAGAAGAGCTCTGTTTGGAAGTGTAGAACAGAGGAAGTTACTTGCAATGTGCATCTCACAGCACCTTTGGTGAACCTCTTTTCTCTGTATTTTCATTCAAGCCTGCCTACCAGTTTCTTACAGCCTGGTCCTTCTGCCAAGTGAGAAGTGTATGTATGCATTTGTCTAAATTTTAAGTGTGGATGTGTGAAGGTCGACTTATTTTGGTGCATCACCTCTTTAGAGTAGTTTTTTTGCCTGTATCTTTCTCCCTTTTCACCCCCCGCATTATATCTATCTATATATGTGTGTTTTGCACTTGCTGGAACAAACATGATGCATCAAAGGGAGCTAGCCCTTATATAGAGACTCTCCCCTCCAGCTTTGCCAGTCCCACAGGCGAGAGGGAAGTTTCCATGTTGCAAGGAGAAGGCAGGAGCTCGACTTCCTGCCAAAGGGTGCAATCTCTGACGTCAACAGTATATCTAGAATAAACTCAATACATCATCATAAAAAATTATAATGCCCAATAAGGTGCAGATACTAATATAAGGTAAAAACCCTCTCTTCTAATCTAAGATGCCAATTCTCCACTAAAGACGTGGTCTAGATCAGCAATGCCTAGATCAAAGGAGGAATTCCAATGCCTCATCTCTCCTTACTCCAATGCCCCTAGAGACCCAATGCCTTCTCCTTAGATCTTTCATGCAGTAACAAATGAGGAAAAAGTAGAATGTAGATAACTAAGAAAATATCCTCATCCTCAATTGTTGACTCTCTCTCCTCCAATGCTAATCTATGACCCTTCCTCATAGGTATATCCAAATGCCATGTAGGTCGAAGAAAAAAAGGTAATGCAGTATCAGAAAATTGACACAAGTCTAGGGAGAAATCTTTACTGAAGAAGGATGATGATCCTCTCTTTCCTTATAATGCCTTTCCTCTAAATACAACGCTTCACCTCTTCAGAAAACCATGTCCTGGTAGATGACTCCTTAGATAGAAGCTTCAAATAGCTTTCTTCAAACTTTTGATGAATCTCTAGACTTAGTTTCTTCAAAACTTCAATGAAATCACCTCTCTCCAACATCGTTGTAGATCCATAAGATGTACGACAAGGGAAGTAGAAGTTTTAGCAAGGGAAGTAGAAGTAAAATTATCTAAAAATTTGCAAGGTAATGGATGGTTGCAACTCTCAAACCTTTGGTACCATGTTAGGAATGGTAAAAACATTCCAAGAATCCAAGATCTAAAGAGTTAGCAATAAAAATATCATCAAATAAGATACATATATGATATGAAAAAACAAGGCAAATCATATATTATTTAGAATAAGACATGTTAGTATAATAGGAAGCCCTTGCATAAGTAGACAAGGAAAAACTACTAAGCAATGTGGGATAAATCCTCATATAAGACAAACTAGGAAAAAGATGAAATACCTAACTATAACCTAGAAAATATGAGAAATACATACTCTAACATTTTATTCTCTATAAAAGTAAAAAAAATCCAAGTAAAAATGTATTTTATCTGTGAAAATTTGAAAATAGATAAAAGCTCTTTATTTTTTATGGACCCTCCAAACCCTAAAATTTGATTAAACTAAATCAGAAAACATTTGATAAATGAAATTTTATATATGTTGGTTTATTCTAATGCCATGCTTAGCTAAGACTCCACAACTACTCCAAAAAACTTATGTTCTCTTTCCACATCCATACAAGGCAGTATAAATCCGTAAAGGGTTGTATAATTAAGTTTTACTCATTTTAGATCACCAAAAGAGAATTTTTTGCAAAAAAGATAATGGCTAGAATTTCTAGGATGACATGGGAGTTGTACAAGTGAAAAACCATGTTGTACAACTCAAAAAAAATGAATTTAAAAGCTTTTAGGGTGTTTGAATTCAAATTTCTAGTAGATAGAGGCTCAAAGTAAGTAGCAACACTTAGCAAATTCACTTGGATTTATTCAACTTATTTTTTTGAGGCCGTACCAATTCTTACAAGGATTTTTAAGCATGAAAAAGGCTAAACAAATGGCTGATTTGGTCTTTTTTGGGTAGAATTTTAAGATTTTGATTTAAATAGGCAGCTTTTATAAGATTTTGATGGCTTCAAAATGGAAGATCAAGCTTCTACAGGTATATAACTATATAAAACAATTTTTTTAATGTATTTAATCACATATCCTCTAATCATAGGCTTTGATAATGCAATTAAAATGTATTTGAAATTTAAATATTTGAATAATTTTTCAAATTTGACACCAATGTTTAATAAAGGCCATACCTTATTCTTTCAATAAACTTGTTCACTGTAAACTTGATTTCACTTGAGCCTTCCTTGTTACCACATGAATTTGTCTTTCACCTCTTCTTTTACCTGATTTCACCATGCTCTCTTTTACCATCCTCTCATACCATTGGTAGCATTCAAATCACATTAACACATAAAAATTACCATAGGGTAATCTTGTGTCTAGAGTAGGTAGACCATAAGCATTTTATTAATAATCAAAATAGGTACATATCAAAAAGTGCCAATATTTGGTTAACCCTTTTCTAATATCAAACTTGAATATATATTTTTTCACCTTATAACGAGTAAAAACCAACTAACTAAATAACCATATATGGGAATTCAACCCGTAAGGTAGTTTTATTATTAACTCAAAACATAAAATCAAAGTAAGTAAATATAACGAAGTTTATATTTAAGGGGGTGTCTTTATAATAAAGGTGCATGCCCCTTTTACAATTTATTTATTTACCTAAAAAACCTAAACTATAGTTAAGAATTTCAAACAAGTCAAGACATCCAAAATCTCATTGTCATCAAATGTTAATATAGATCATTGTGTAGATATGATTGTAAGTGTAACAATAATATCATCCAATTGATGCTCATATATTTGTAGATAAGGATGTGAAATATAAGTCATATGTAGATAGGATTAGTCTTAGTTTTCATCACCGCATGGTTAGGAAAGGGATCATAAAATATATCAAACTTTACATTGCCATCAGGTTGTGGTATCGAATCATTCGTAGGTGTATTGATATGATTAGTCTCAATAATATTATAATCAATGAGATCCTAACTATTATGTCTTAGCAAAAAAAAATCTATTCTTAGAATGTCTAACACATTGATGATAATCACAATATGTGTTACTATTGTATCCCTTAGGTAGGAGCCTACTCATATTAACCTCTTTTGGGGTAGGTAGATATATAAAATTACACTCAAGTAACTTTTTCAATAACTTATAAGGAGGATCATGTAATCGTAAAAATTAACTCCTTTATGGAGTGGATAAGACAAGCTAATTAGTAGATTGTGACACTACATTAATTGTTACCTTTGTTTTATTTTATGTATCATTTATTTTGGCATTATAACTTATTTTGCTTTGAAACTCTGCACTTGAAATAGTTGGAGGATTAACCACATATTTTAGATTATTCACAGTTATGAGCTTAACTTCTTGATTCTTAATTATAATCTCTTAAACATCATAGATTCATGTAGAGGGGAAAACAAACTTTATTTGAATATATCTTGTAACTCATTGTTAACCATATGATTTGTCATCTTAGAAAGCATGGTTTTATACTGAAGCACATAGTCATTCATTGATTCATTGGATCCTTGCTTAAACTTTGCAATTTGTGCATATGATAATTTCACACTAATATTGATTATAAAACATGCTATAAATTTATTGGCTAAATGGTTAAATGCATGAATCGATTGGAATGAGAGATCATAGAACCAATAAAAAACATAGTTATTAAGGCTTCACAAAAATAACTTAATCAACAACTTGTCATTGTAGGCATAGTCCAAACATGTTGCATGAAAGACTCTTGGGTGTTGATCTGGATCATCTTTAAAATTATATAATTTAATATTGGGAGCTACAAAAAATTTAGGTAAGGGATAAGCTAACATCTTTGGGGCTAATGGATTATGAAGCAATACGTGAAAATCAGTCAAATGAATTGCTCTAGAAGCACCCTGCTCTAACTATAACACCTTATCCTATAGATTTATAACATTTTACATGAGGTATTATGGAATATGCATGGATGATGATATCATATGAATAATGATCATAGGAGGTACACAATTCTATTGTATAGGGATAAGCATTGAAATCTTAGGAAAACCTTAATTTGCCCCCACACCATATGCCTTAATTTTCACTTCTTACTATTTATTGAGTCATCCTAAGTGCAAATCATGTCCCAGATCTTCCTATTTATACCAAGTCATTATAATTCACTAGACAGGAATGAGAGAAAGAAATATAAGAGAAGTAATCAAATATTTTTTATTTCATTCAATAGTTTAAGTTAGTGTCATTCATTTCCATATCTATTTCTACACCTGTGATGCAGTTATTTTTGTGCATCACCCTCTTATACTGAAAGAAAGTTTAGGCATAATTACATGTAGTTACATCTTCACATCTAGGAAGGGGAGGTCCAAAACCCTTCCACAAGATTCCATTCACACTACATAAATCTACATTAAGGTTTTATTATGGCATGTGAGATACATAAATGTAACTCCCATAGTGGCTACCCAACCCATAACTTTATTTTGTAGAGAGTTGAAAGCACTCTAATTCAAGAAGAAGAGAGAAAACACCATTTCTTCCCATCATATTTTGAAAGCATAAATACATGAAAGTATAACATCCAGTGGCACATAGCTATAAATGATTCAAAATCCATAAAGCAACATTGGACACAATCAATGCAATAGGACATGTACGATGATCAAACCAACTAGTTAACTGATGATCCTACCTAAGACACAATTGATGTAGGCACCAATATTATCCCTACATAATCAAACACCTAGATTTTTCACACAGGCATATATAGACCTACACAATCTAAATCCACACTCAGAAAACCAAAAAACATCAAGGTGTGATCATTCTATCATTAGTCTCTTTTCAAGTTCAATTGTTAATTTTAGTATTTTCCATATGTAAATTTGTTATTTATAACCACTAGAGCAAATTTGAAATTACTATTTTACATTTTATAATGATATATTTCCATAGTTCATAAAATTTTGTCTTGTTTTATTGATAAACACTTAAAAGATAAAATATTTTGGTAAGAACTAGATCTCACATTTGACTTTGTAGGAACTAGTTCTTATTTGAGTTATGGATATCTTCTACCTCCATTTGTTTTAGCCCTATATATGCCTTCTTGTGATGTTAATAAGTTGTGTTGAATTATATAATATATTGTCATTATTTCTTGCTTTCTTTATTTTTCCACATGACTGTTATGAACTTCTCATTCACATAACTTTTTACTTTAAGGTTTGGACATTCCTTTATGTCAATATCCCATCTACTCATTCATTTGTGATTTTTATTCATCCATATACTCTTTATCCTATGTAACTCTTCTTCCTTTATCGCTTTAGGCCACCTGTCATTCTCCATGTTTTATGTTTTTTTACAAACAACATAATAACCTAATCATAGTTATTGTCTTTCAAGGGAAAGTGCTTGTTTCTACCATGAGTATTTCATAAGGAACTTAAGCCTTGATTTTAAAGTTTTTCAATGATTAAGCACTTTTGGATCCATTTTATTTTCTTATGATTCAATCCTGAAGTGTTGATGTCCCATATCTCACACCCATATAGGATCAGCAGGGTGACAAGTAACACAAATAAAACTCTAGTGGTCTTCTTATCCCACAGCTTTAAATCCCTACACCTATTTTATAGTGTATATAGAGATTTCCACTCACCTTGAATTCTTTTCATTATACATGTGTCCTAGCTAAGGTTTTTATGTAAGTTTAGGCCATGGAAATTGTATTCTAATACCAATTCAAATAGATTTATTTGAATTTGAAGTTGAACTCCTCCTTTTTATATTTAGAGAGAAGACCAATATCTTGACCTTGAGTTGGTTTATGTCTATAACCATTTAATTAACCAATTGTAACATTACATGAAAATTCCAAAAATAATAATTAAAAGAATATTAGGATCTTATGTGATATATCTAGGTAGTTCACACTCTACAATATGACAACAATTTTCTGAAAAAACTTTGAGATTTGTTTTTCAATCAACATTTTGTAATACCCATAATATATCATTAGGGATGTCAATTGAATTTATTTTTCAAAAAATTTGTAGTCACGTCCTATAGGGGAATCGGACCAGTCATTGGACATGGTCCAATAGTTGTGACCCCTTTCCTTATTTATTATATATTAAGATTTATTTTATTATGTGTTATGGGTTGTATAGTTTTAGTAAAAGTTACTTAAATATTTTATAAAGGTATGCTCATTAGTTATATAAATAATTTAAAAAATAGGAATCTTGATATAAAATAAAGGTACATATCTAAAATATATTTGCACTACAATTAAAAATAAAATATACATCGTATTAAAAATAATGAATATGATATTCATAAAAATGAATATCTTTTTTCTTAAAATTAATATATTTTTCAAAATATAATACACCTTTTAAAAAGCTACAACCTTTACTAATATTCTAAAGGTGCAAACATTTTTAAAATACCAACCCCAGTAAAATTTTTGAGCCCCTAAAATGCACTTTTTTACCTTATAATATTTGATTGTAAGGTACATTAGATAAAATAAACAACATCTAGTCCACTTCATTTTTAATACATCCTATAGGATTCAAAATTCAAACATTTGGCTCCAACATATGACTCCACCAACCTCCATTCATTGGCATCACCTACAAAATTGAATACAAATACACATCTAAGCCTCACCATTCATAAATAATTCAAAATTAATTTTTTTTCTATAAATCAAACAAAATAGTAGAAAAGCCAATATTTTATTTGCAGAGAGAGTTTGATTTGAAAAGAGAGTTTTATTTCCACAGAGTGTCAGATTCAAATTAAACTCTAAGTAGACTTCAACATTCTAACAACTTTAACATATTCAAAGGATCATGTTGTAGGTTAGAAGTACGCAGTTTTCTACTAACACACCTATAAATGTTAATTGTTTTTCTATCCAACCAAACCATTTTATGAATTCAAATTCATGTCTTATTCATTCAAAATTATAAACATTTCAAATGTAGACTGAAATAGTTATTGTTTATATGTTTTACATTCACTTTGCTTTGTTATTTATATCTATGACACATTTATGTCAAGTTCAAATTGTAATGGAAGATGCATGGCTCATTAATGTGGAAGCTAACACCATTTTCCACATGGCTAGATGGACTTTTTTCCATTACTATGACAAGTCAATGCCACCCAACACACCACCAATAAAGGTTCATGCTTATTTATATTTTTGCATAGTTTTTATGGTTATTATGCCTTATATGTTCCTATTTTTGGTTGTGTGCCTTATACATTCCTATTTTTTATTGACATGCTTTTTTTGTTCATGTTTTTTGACATGCCCTCACATCTCAGTAAATGTTTACTAGGATGTTAATAGAGCGATGGAATGTTACACCAACAAATGTCTCTCCCTACCTTTTTATGGAATTCCTCCCCTCAAACAACCATGGAACCTACCTGAAATTTCTTGACCATGCAATATTTCACAAAGGAATGTGTGTCGATAGAATGAAGGGATGAAAATTATTGTTATCATGTCTTCTATGTTCATGGTTTTTTTAACATACCTTCACATATAAATAAATGTTTACTAGTATGTTAATGGAGTGATGAAACAATACCCAAATGTGTGTAACTTATAAATGAACCCACAATTATGTTATTTTTTGTTTCATGTGCATGTTATTGTTATTGTGCCTTTTATGCCCATGTTATAAGATGCTTGTTGAAGAGATGAAATGTTACCCATTTTTTATCCCACATCATCAACGTGTTTTCATTCACATCTAACTCCAAATTTATTAGTTTTTTAATAGAATCCTTGGAGGTTTTCTGAATTCATGTCATTGTGTGTTTCATATCTGTATCACATTTATATTTCCTTACATGTCATGGGTTAGAAGACACCAGATTCACTAGTGTAAATGAACCCAAAACGAGCCTTCCCATATGATTCAATGTTTACTGGTATGTTTATGGTGGATACCAATAGATTCATTCACATACCGCTACATGTATTTTTTGAAGACTAAGTAGTCACTGATATGTGGATGGAAGCCTTGAATGAGTTTCACTACAAGGAGCATTGAAAGTCATCTTGTAATAGTAGATAACATTTGCATATTCATTATTTATATGGTGCATTTTAATACTCCTAGTAAGTGAATAACCATATTTTTTATTTAATGTTAGAGGGATAAAACATAAACTACCATGAACAACCTGCAAATGTTCAAAGTGTTATTGAACATTTAAATGTATGTGGATGAATGCCTAATGACTTTCACTCACATACGAGTATTGGTTTTTTTTATCAAAATTTATATTTTCATTCCCATTACTCAAATGTATCAAACCAAACCCTTTTATAAATTATTGTTGTTATGTTATTCATATGTTCCTATCAATTAATGTTATGTTGATCCTTCACATTTTTTAAGTTACAAATATTATTTCCCATAAGTATTGTTGACAAATCACAAATTACTGAACATTTTATGTTATCTTACCATTTTTGTATTAAAATTTAAATGTTTATGAATTAACGTATGTGTTTTTTTATTTGTAACACTTATATTTCCCTACCTATAACATTTATATTGTATAATTATTTCACAAGGCCACGGTTTGTTATTCCCTCTCTCAACCAATCTGGTTTGCTAACCTGAGAATGTAGACTTAAACCACTAGGTTTAAAACTCTGACTAATAACATTTTTCAAATGAGTGCATTATTTTAGTTGTGGCTTAAAATTTCATGAAGTCAGGCACGACGTAAAATTACTATGGGTCATTAATATGGAATGAAGTGCCATGTTGGAAGACGAGTGTGTCTTCAACACTTAATATTTACTAGTATGTGGATGGAAGTCATGAAGGTTTTCATTTATATACCAGTAAATGCTAATGCCTTTCTATCAAAATTAACAATGTCATTATCATACCAGTAAATCTTAACTCATATTTATCAAACAAAATGTTTATGTCAAATCATTTTACTATGATTGTCATACGTTCTTATGATTTATTATAACAATGTTAATAATTCATAGTTTCAACATTATAAATATTCTTTTTCATAATTGTTGTTCTTATGTTTTCCATTCTATTGTCAGTTTCTTATATAATTTCTTGACTATTGTTGCTCAACATGAGGAATGGGAAGAAAAGGACACAATTTTTTAGAAGACAACCATGTGAAACAATGAAGATAAAAGGATTTAAAATTATATAAGATGTTAGTGAAGTTGCACAACCCACTACAAAGTAGGCATACCAACCCCTTGCTAATCAGAGAGAGAAGTAAGCCAACATAAATGTTACCACCACTACGTATATGCATTATAGTCCTAATGGAAAATAGAAGATATGGAAAGTGCAATGATAGAAGTGGATGATAATGATTACTCCATAAACAATGCAATGGTAAAGTGGGGCACAAAACCCAGTAATGTTTTAAATTGACTGAAAGGAATCACATCTACTAATAAGAAGGGGCCACCCGCTATTTTATATGAAGAAAGTGAGATAATGCAATGGTGAGAGGACTTAGCTGACATTGGGCATGGGTTGGATGTATCGCATTGGAATGCACATTATTTCCCACATATGTAAAATCAAACCCAACCCTTTTAATGATGGTGTCCCTAGTAAGTAAAGGTGGAAAGGCTTCAAAAATAAGCACCCTGATTTGTCTATGAGAATAGCAGAAGGATAGGACAAAGATAGAACTGTCATGCTAAGGTCATCCATTATGTCCTTTTTTTATGAGAACTTGAGAAAATTGTATGCTAAAAATAATTATGGGTCATAAAGTTTGGAATTATAATGACGTGGGAGTGCAAGATAAAAATAAATTTCAACATGCGAGTCATCACCAAGAAAAGGGAAAGGAGTGTGCCTCAGATAATGATAAAGAGTAAAGAATGGATAACTATTTTATCATGTGTGCATACAACTAGGCAAAGCATATCGGGGTTCTACTCCTTCAGATTGAAAAGGCAATTGCAAAATTTTATTGTTGGATGTGAACCATGTGCATGCATGGTTGCCCAAGCTTAAACATGGATGATGAAATAAATGTTTATGAATCGGCTACATCATTTATCAAGATCTATAATAGGAGGAGTTTCACATAGTAATAAACATCTTCTCATTTTTAATGGGCACAATAACCATGTTAGACTTTCAATTATTAAAGAGGCTACAACTCTGGGGATAAATTTGCTTACATTGCCCACACATACTAGCCACTGGATGTAAGTGTGTTTGGTCCATTCAAGGCCTAATTTAGGGGTGATAGGATGTCATGGATGAATACACATCATGTTTATGAGATAAATAGACATGAATTGGCCATTTTGGGTAGCAAAACTATGAATATGGCACTAACCCCTAAGAATATAATATATGGATTTCAATGAACAAGTATTTGGCCCTTTAATCTTGAGGTACTAGCTAATAATATGAATATGATTGCAGCATTCCATGTCAATGAGGATGAAATTAGTGTTGCAAAAAATATAATGAGGTTGGAAGGCCTAAATGAGGAAGACATTGAAGCTACAATGGGTAATGTTTTCCAAGGTGTAGAAGGTGAAACAACAAATTCATGAAATGTTACTAATGCAAAAAGTGTTAAACATGAAACAACTCATGCAAATGCAATTGCAATAATGTGGTAGATGTTGAGGTTGAATAGGCTTCGATTGTCCACTATAATAAAATGGATGCAACATTCAGTTTCAACCATGACAGTTTAAGTCTACCTACACAAATAAGCCCACCAGATTGGCTGAGGGAGGAAACATTAAATATAGGCCTCCATTGTGAAATTATTGAAGTTGATCTCTCTATGTCAATGCCATCACCTTCTACCCCACAAAAAATAGTCCATTACTATGCACCAAGTGGATAATGGAGCATAGAAGATGAAATGATTGATTTATATGCCAATGAAGAAATACAATAAATTAATGAACAACAAATCAATGAATGTAGCCAAATAGAAAGTAATGACCACCAAACTCCAATTTTGGCATTTATGAAATTACTAGCAGAATGGATTGCAATGAAATAAGGGAAAAATGCACTCAAGATGAGATGACAATCACAAATTCTCACATTAGACAACTATTGACGAATGTTTATAGAATAAGAGACTCGTAAGAGGGAGATTGCAATATTTAGGGCAAGGAAGAAACAAGAAGCCAATGATAGGACAACCTTAAGGCAAGTTGAGAGGGAAAGAAGGGAAAATTAGAAACTTGAAAATGCAAGAAAAAGGTAAAATAAGGAGTAAGAGAAGATACCATAAAGGTAAGAAAAGGAGAAAAATAGAGATCTTGATAGAAGGGACATGGAATTTGATAAGGCCAAGAGAGAATTAGAGAGGTGAAGGCATTATAACATGAAATTCAACCCTCTACCCAAACAACATCACATATTGAATGACATGATAAACATTCTATCCCCAATCGGTTCATGTGGTAGCCCTCTTATTTATGTTAACATGACAACAATTCCCACTAAGAACACAACTATTGAAGGATCAACAACGACTCCCCTATCTTTGAATACAAGGAATGAAGGGAACAACTCAAATTTTCCACCTTGGATGGTGTAATTTTTTATTTTACCATAAATAAATGCAATTAAATGTTTTTAGTTTGTTTTCTAATGTAAAGAAGTGTATTAATAAATGTAATTAAGGTAGAGATATTCAATTTGAATGCATATTGTAATTAATTTTACTTTTTATCTACTATTAAGTCTACAAATGGATCATAATCTTAATGAAATTAAAATACTTTCACTTGAAAGTGAGTTGGCCATTGCTCTTTTCCACTATTGACTTCAAAATTTGTCATCATTATCCATAAATAGCAAACATTAACAACACATTTAAACAATTGAAGCAATAAAAAGTTGAGCATTACAAACATCACAAACTTTGAAAAAACAAAATTGTATGAACATTAAAAACTTCATAAATATATATTGTGTTTTAAAAACATATTGTGAAAATAATAAATGTAGCACAATATTCACAAACATAACAAGTGTCAAGAAACATAATGCTTGTAAAAATTTCTCAAATTGAGTAGCCCAACAAAGTTTTACCTTTTATAACAATTCAACTTCTGTCCAAAACAAGAATGAATGGATATAGTAATCGACAATACAATGGAAAATATATCAACAACATTGATAATAGAATTGAGAACATAAGAAGAACATGCCACAAAAACATAACAATATTTACTGGTAGGTTAGTGAAATTATTATTTAAGATCATAAGATATAAACATTTACTAGTATGTTAATGAGATTCTTATTTAAAATCAAAAGACAAACATTTACTGGTATGTTAATGAAATTAATATTTATGATGGAACCACATAAACATTTAATGGTATGAGAATGAGAACCTTCATGGATTCCATCCACACAACAATAAGTGTTGAGTCATGTGGACACACTCATCTTTCAACATGGCACTTTGTTTTATATTAATGACCCATATTAACTTAATATTTACAAATTTACAAATTTTAGGGTTTCCATCCACAACACAAAATGTCGAGTGATTTATCAACAACAACGATGATAAAGAATATTTATAACTTAAAAAATGTGAATGAATAACACAACAACATTAATTGACATGAACATATGAATAACACAACAAAAAAATCAATAAAAGGGTTTGGTTTGATATATATGAGACAACATTTACTGTAATGGGGATGAAATTATAAATTTTGATTAAAAAACAATAACTTGTACTCATATGTGGATGCAAAACCTACAACCATTCTATCCACACACTTGTAAATGTTCAGTGATACATTAAACATTTACAAGTTGTTAAAGGCAGGTACCATGAAATGTTAATTTTGATACAAAAAATAATTACATTATGTGTTATGTGAATGGAAACCTTAATTTTGACATAAAGATAATAAATGTTACTAGTATGTGCATTAAAACCTTCGTGACTTACATCCACACATCAGTACATGTTGTGTCTTCCAACCCATGACATGCATGGAAATATAAATGCAACAGACATATGAAACACACAATGACATGAATTCAGAAAACCACCAGGGCTTCCATTAAATAACCAATAAATTTGGAGTTAGATGTGAATGAAAACATGTTGATGATGTCGGCTCAAAAATGGGTAACGTTTCATCCCTGTAAAAAATGTCTTCCAACATGGACATAAAAGGCACAATAACAATAACAGGGATGTGAAAAGAAAAATAACATAATCATGAGTTCATTTATAAGAAACATACCTATGTGTATCATTCCATCACTCCATTAGCATACCGATAAACATTTAGTTAAATGTGAAGGTACGCTAAAAAAACCATGAACATAAAAAGCATAATAATAGTAATTTTCATCCCTCCATTATGTTGACAAAAATTCCTCTGCAAAACACTACATGATCGAGAAATTTTGGGTAGGTTCCATGGCAGTTTGAGGTGAGGAGGTCTAGGAAAAGGCAGGGAGAGATGTCTATTGGTGTAATATTCCATCGCTCTATTAACATACCGATAAACATTTGCTCAGATGTGAATGCATGCCAAAAAACTTGAACATCGAAAGCATGTAAAAAAGAACTTATAAGACACGTAACCAAAAATAGGCACATATAAGGCATGATAACCATAACAACCATGCAAAAATATAAATAAATGGGAACATTTTTTGGTGGTGCATAAGACAAAATTAGTTTGCCATAATAATGAAGAAAAACCTGTCTAGCGATGTGGAAAATGGGATTAGCTTCCATAGTAATGAGCCATGGGTCTTCCATCCCCACTTCAACTTAACAAAAATATGTCACAAATATAAATAACATAACACATTAAATGGAAAACATAGGAACACTAGTTATGTCAGTTCATTAACATCTAAAAAACCATTTACTCAGATGTGAATGCATGTAAAATAAACCATAAACAAAGAAGGCACACGAAAAAAATGGAAGAAAATAGAAGGAACGTAGCAAAGTACATAAACATAGAAGGCATAATAACAATAACATCCATGTGATAACATTAAAAACACTATTATGGATTTAGTTACAGGTAACACATATGTATGTATGTTTTCATCTCTCTATTTTACCGACTGGAATTCTTCTGTAAAACACGACATGGTCGAGAACTTTTGGGTAGGTTCCATCCATTTTGGGGGAGGAGGTAAGTAAAAAGGCAAGGAGAGATGGGAGTTGGTGGCACACATGGTGGCATTAACTTGTGACATTAATGGAGAAAACCTACATATTCAATTGGAAAATGGTGTTCGTTTCCACATTTATGAGCACGTGTTTTCCAACATGGCACTTCATTTTATATTAATGATTCATATGTATTTCAGTTCTTGGCTTACATGTCAAAATTATAAGCCAAAATTAAAATAATATGTTCATTTGAAAATTATTGTTTGTCCCTTCGATCCCAACTATTGGTCCTTTCGGTCCCAATGATCAATCAAATAAAAAATATGCCTTAAATTTGACATGTCATCGAAAACTTTGTCATACAACTTTTTGGAGTGTCGATTTTCCTCCTGAATGATATTTTCAACCTTAAAAAAAATTGAACTATCTAAATTTAAATTTTTAAAATGTGATATGACATAATATAAAATATGTAAAACCCTAAAATTAGGGATCCCAACTAGTGGTCCCTTCCCCTACCATTCATATCATCAACACAATGTATATTTATCTTTTTTGTGAAAAGGACATGTTTCATTCGAGGTGTATAAGAGTTTTGTATAAGCACTTTTTTTTATTTGAGATTTAATATATCTTAGACTTACCAAAATACATCATATTTTTTCCTTAAAATAATATATTGTCCATTCACTTAGTCCCAACTTTGCAAGTTTTATTTAGTCAAGTAAAGGAATACTGAATAATAGATCTAGAACCTATTATGTAGTACTAACCAAGGTTTAACAAGGGTTTGCTTGGAAAATATTTGATCGTTTTGCAATTTCTAGGTAAGTAAATTGCTCGATCTTTAGCTCTTTTGACACCATCTTTCCCTAAGTTATTTGTTTGGCAATTTTTTCAATCCCTCCCTTAAACCATTGGTAATTTTTGTGATCCTCCAGGATTTTAATTGCATTGTTATTATATGGAGATCCACTAAACATAAATCATGTGAGGTGAAGATAAATCAAGGATGACATTTTCAAGTGTTAGTACCAAGTTTTAGTGTTTATAAATGCCCCCTTTTATTCTAGAATTGAAAATACTAGAGTAAAAAGATAAAGAAATTATGTACCTTAGTGTGTAACCAAACTTTGTATTTGAGAGAAAGCTCAAAGTGTCCATCTTGCTCTATATAAACCCTCAATCAAACATACAAAATTCAACATCCATGTATGATATAAATTTTAAGGTAAAGTAGATCAATGAAACATTTGAAATTTGAAGAGCAAGGAAGGAATACACTTGCAAGTGAGTGAACCATGTTTCCATTTGAATATTTGGAGATTGGGGTGATCATACCCCAAGGTGAGTGTCATTATTTAACTGTGGAGTGGGAAAATAAATGCCTTGACCCTATTAAAGAAAGAGTAGTGTTGGTCGTTCAATAATATAAAATCTCAACCTTACTATGTATTTAACTTATATTGAACCTCGATATAGAAAGGTTGAGCCCCATGCTAGGCTTGTATGTAAATTTGAATAAATTGAATCAACTGTTGCATATTGCTTTTTAGATTTAAAATTTTACCTTAAGTGCCTTTAGTACCAACTTGAATATATAAAAGTGCATGCATGAATAAAATCTGTGCTTCATTATCTGATCAATTGTCTCAATCTAATATATAATGCCATAAATCTACATGTCACTTTATTATCAATATGATAAATTTGATAACCTATTCACTCATGTTGATGCAGAGGGGATCATGGTAAGAAGATGGGGGTTATAGGAGTTCAACATTAGCATGAAGGAGATTTTCTGAACTTGAGGAATGAACTAGATAAGAGTAAATTGTTTGGGAGGATGAAAGGATTGTTGAAAGAACCCTTACACAATCACTAAAGGACACAGTCAACTGAGATTTTGAGGTTTGAAGTAAAAAATGGATGAATGGAGGATTTTAGCCCATTAGAGGAGTTAGACAATATTAAAAAAGAACTTTTAAAGTTAATTTGATCATTTGAACCTTTTCCAAACTCAAGATATTGATTTGTTTTGGCTCTCAGGCCTAGGAGCATCTAGGAAACCCTAAAACTAGGGTTTGGGTGATTTAGGGAGTTTTAACCATCAAATTTTGCTGAATTTTTGAAATATTTTATAATTTCATGTAACCTAACTGATGAAAAAGGTTTCAATATTTTATGGACCTCATAGTATAGATTTTAATCATTGTGTGCATGGACTAGGGCTAATAGGCCTAATTTGGGGACATTAACAAATGAAGAGATAGTTATAAGTGGACTCAGTTCTTAAAATTTGACACACCTATAAAGGAGGATAGAGGTTAGTCATAAATAGCCTAATTTTTTCAAGAGAATCCATGGATTTGGCAAAACAAGGGAAAATTAGGGAAAATATGGCTATAAGCTTAGATAGAACATTGTGTCTTTGAGGTATAAAAGGAATGGAACAGATTGTTTGAGCCCTTTAAAGGGACTAGGAAAGGTGTTATAAGATTAATAAAGACTATCTAGAACAAAATTTAAAGTCTTTTACTCACAAAACAATATTTGACTCTTGAAAGCTAAAGAGAGGTTACCTAGTGGAAGCTAATAAGAGTTAGAAGAGCAGTTTAAGAAGAATATGAATTGATTAAGATAGAGTATGAGTTGTGAGTCATTTGAGAGAGGTTATGGTCATCAATAAGTTCTTTGAATATTTAAAATAATAGTTACTTATGTAAAGAGACTATTAAGCCCAAGGATTAAGAGATAGATCAAGCTAGTGAGATTAGAATTTTGAAGATAAAAGCCACCAAGTGTATGTGACCAGTTTAGATTAATATCCAAAAAATAAGGGTTAAGTTGAATTATCCCCTTACCTCTACATCATTTGGTATTAGATCAAGGCAAGGTATGCTTGGGTAAAATTATGTTTTGATTTCTTTACAATTTATTGATTTGAGTAGAATGTATAGTGTCATGAGGTATGCATGAGGAGTAACCTTACAAGGTATTGAGGGAGAAGAAAGTTGTAGGTCTGATCTATTAAGGTCAACATGGAGGAGAATAAGAGTGATAAAGAGAAGAGAGAAAGCCCCAAAGTCCTTTGAGAAGGACAAGAAGCTGGTCAAGAGAAGGCTAGAAAAGAGAGAGAGGAAGTAAAGACTCCAAAAGAGAGTCAAGGAGGTTAAGAAGAGATCCCAATAGAGGACTCAAGGAAGAGGAAATGTCCAATATAGGTCTAAGAGGCAAGGTTGATAGACTTGCTAAGAGAAAGCTCTGAATAGGCCTAAAAAATAAGAGAAATAGAGAAGATGGATATAGAAAAAGAAGTGGAAGATATAAGAAGAGAATTGGGGCAAGGTATAGAGAAGATAGATCTCATGATGCAGCTCGTAAGAGAAAAAGACATCCCATGGACTAGTTGGAATGTGAGAAGAAAGGTAAAGTGGCCACTAGAGTCACTTGTGAAGAGAAGAAGGCATAAGACGAGTGTCTTAAAAGATGAGAAGAAGAAAGAGAGAGCAGCCCAAAGAGGCATGAGAAGAGAGATGTTGCCAAGTGAGAAACAATAAAGAGAGATAGAGAAGAGGGTTCTCATTGAATAGAACAAGAATAAGACAAAAGTGCCAATAAGAGCACATGAGGGTGAATATTATAAAAGATGGAAGATGTCTATGTTAAAGACATTCAAAGAGACTATGTGGTCTCTCATTTTGTATGCTAACATTACTTTTGAGTTTGTGTTTGCAGGTATGAAGAAGAAGTTGGTGAAGGCAAAGCATGAGGCCTCAAAGTTGGTGAAGGATGGGCTAAATACATTACCCATCAAATGGTAAGAGGATGACAAAAATAAATAACCTCTTGAAGAAGATAAGATGATGGAGATTAAATACATTTCACAAGCTGAAATTGAAGAGAATGAGGTATACTATGATGCATTTCCATGCATAGTAGCTAAAACTAAAGAAATGGTTCCCAAAGAGGACATGAAGGTCACCCATGAAGATATAAGCTTGGAGCAGTTATAATTGGAGGTAAATGAATGTCTAAATGTTAATTTTGATTGCATCTATGAAGAAGAAAAGGTTAATATGCAGATTGAGAGAAAGAATGATCGATTACAGCCCTCATGGAGAGCACAAGGACATGGGTATGTATGGCCTAAGTGGATGAAACAAATAGGTGATGGGAAGAAAGAGGAGAAACTCAAATAAGTCAAAAGTACAGGTGGAAAATAAACATACATATGGAAACAAATAACCAATAGCAAAGTACACCAAGTTGGTAAGATAGATAACCAAAACATGAGGCATGAATGAGGTAAAATGAGAAGCAAGTGGCATCGCAAGAGGATACAAGGTAGAAAATGGGTGGTAAAGAGCATTAAAATATCCCAAGAAGATCATAATGCAAGTTTACTTCAATAAATCATGGATATTGAGGAAGATGGAAAGCCCACAAAGTAAGCAAAGGATATGGTGCATACAAACCAAGCCAAGGAAGTGCAGGTACAACCATGTATACAAGAAGATAAATCCATAATATAAGATAATTGTTTGAAATATGTGTTTTCAAATGTTGTATATGATGATATGTTTTAAGTTGACTCCAATAATGAAGATATCTTGTACATGGAAATAATGGCGTTGATGGATGAGTGTGTAGTAAAGTATGATGAAGATTTTGAAGAGATGGATGCATGCAAGTTGCAAGAAAAGATGAGAATGTTAGAGGACATGTTTAGTCCATTTAAGGGTCTAAAATAAGGTGAATTACAACAGGTAGAGGTCAAGGATAAACTCCAAGAAGCATCAATAGAGGAACAACAAAGAGAAACACAAGTTGTGCAAACAAAGATGCAATCAAATAAGCTAGCTAGCAAGTAAATGGAGTATGACAAAGAGAACAAGGTGAGTTATTCATTTGGGAAAGCTAATGCTAAGTTTAAAATTACTAATAATGGATATGGATAGCCAAACAGGTGTCAAGTAACATTGTACTATGGTGAGAATGAAAAGAAAGAGAAGTTGCTTTTGCATAACGAGCAAGATGATGGGAAAAGGCATCAAAATATGGAAAAGTTTGGAGAAGAGGCAGAAAAATAAAGTGTATTTGAGCAAATGATAAAGGGTGAGATGCATGAGAGGCCATTGAAACCTAAGGAAGAAGATGATATCATGAACAAGAAGCAAAAACCACTATACAAATAAGAAATAAGTGAAAACAAAGATGAAACAAGCTACCAAACAAGCATGAGGAAGAAGAATGAATACCAATTGGTTGAAATTGAGTTTGATAAATAAAAATTTACATATAATAGGTGGAAGATGTAGCAAACAAGACTCTACAGCAATGGGAATACTTCATAGAGATGGACGATGCATGGACAAGAAGGCTAGAGAAATCTACAAGAAAGAAGTGTAAGAGTTTGGCAAGCAAGAAGTAGCAAGGAATGAAGAATAACAATCATGTGAACGTGAAAGACCCTCAAAGAACCAATTGGAAGGTGAGAAATAAATCTGGTGGCACAAGTTTTCTCAGACCTGGGGAGTATGATGCAGGAGCATCAAGCCAAGAAACACCATTTTTGAGTTTTAACAAAATGGATGTCAAAAGTTGGTCAAAGTGAGTGTAGAATAGTGTATGGGACCTTTTAATGTCTATTTGATGTCTTATAATCCATTTGAGGTCTTAAATGTGTGTTACATGGTCTTTAGATGTTTTCCCTCCAAAATAGGTTATTTGAAAATTCAAATGTTTGAATGGAGTCCAGGAGGGTTAAAAGCATGCGAGGAGTGAATAGGTGAATAAAGAAGGATTAAGGAGTCTAAAGAGGTATTTTAAAGGGTAATTATAAGTTATATATGTTAAATCCCTAAATTGGAAGTCATGTTTTGTATAGTCACCCTCACCCATATGATGGGTTGATGAGTAAGGAAGTAGTTTTGGTAACCAACTTGATAACCAACATAGAAGTTGGTGAAAATAGAGGTTGATACATGAGTTTTGGTAGGGAGAAGATGTGATACTTATCCAAGAATGCAAAATAGGGAGCAATGTAGAAAAGTTGACAAGACTCCTCAAGAAGTATCTCAAGTCCATGAATGGATTGTTTTGTATTAGGGAATGACATCATGAATACAATAAGGTGTTTAATATGTGTGTTCTCCATTAAATATGTGTGATTGAATCAAATCATATATTGTTTGTGTGGGACCTTGAGGCATTATAGGTTGTTGGATGGTTGGTTGAGACATCTAATAGCAGGCTGTAGATTATAGTTGGTAAGGAGTCTTGGTGTGACTTATTCAAAGTGTTCAAAATGATTTATAATTTGACATTGGTTATTGAAGGATCCTATACCATATGGATCATATGAGGGTTGATTTTATATTCTTGAACATTGCCAACTCAGATATAGACATGGTTCAAGAACCATTTCATATGCTCGTGACAATAAGTTTAGAGGGGAGTGATTGATATGTGTTGAAGTACAAGTAGTATACTATGTTATAGGTAGTCTTTAGGATTTAATATTTGAGAATATTACATGGCATTATGACTAAAAGGTTTGAATAATTCCAAGTTTAACCTACACTCTTTATACAAGCAAAATTTTGAGTGCAAAGGAGGAAACCCCGATTTTGGGTTAAGAAAGAATCTCACATTCTGAATAAGGGAATGGATATGATTATAATGTTTTCTTGTTATGGATATAAGAAATAACAAGGTCTGGTAATGTATATAAGGAGAGACAAGACTTGGTTTCTAAGTGTGCATATAGTGTGTACCCCATTTTGAGTGCACAGTCACAATGTTGGAGAAATTAAGATCCATTTCTATCTTTATTAAGTATACCATTGAATGTATGTTGTGTAGAAGGTTGTAACCTAATAAAATAAGGTAATTAATCTCTTGAACACATTGTGGGAACCTTGAATATAGAGAAATAAACCTTATTATTATCACAGGCCTATACGTTGTTGGAATATGCATAGTCAATGACCAAAGAGAAATGGAATGGATCATGGTAATAAGATAAGGGTTGTATGAGTTCAAAATTATATTAGAGGATATTGTTTTAACTTGAGTAATGAGCCAAGTAAGAGTAATTTTTTTGGGATGATGAAAGGATTGTTGAAAGAACCCTTACACAGTCACTAAAGGACACAATCAACTGAGATTTTGAGGTTTTAAGCAAATAATGGATGAATGAAGGATTATAGCCCATTGGAGGAGTTATAAAAGATAAAAATAGATATTATAAAGGTAATTTGATAATTTTAACCTTTTAAAAAAGCAATATAATGGTTTGTTTTGGCTCTCAAGCCTCGGAGCATGGAGGAAACCCTGGAACTAGTGTTTGAGTGATTTAGGGAGTTTTAACTATCATTTTGTTTTGAATTTTTGTAATATTACATAATTTAATTTAACATAAATAATGAAAAAGTTTTTAGGATTTTAAAGACCTCATAGTACATATTTTAATCATTGTGTGCATGGACTAGGGTTGATAGGCCTAATTTGGGGACATTAACAAAGGAAGAGATAGTTATAAGTGGAATCAGTTCCTAAAATTTGACACACCTATAAAGGAGGATAGATGGTAGTCAAAAATGGCTTAAATTTTGAAGGATAATCCATGGATTTGGTAATACAAGGGGAAAATAGGGAAAACAACGCTATAAGCTTAGATAAAGCATTGTGTCTTTGAGGTATAAAAAGAATGGAACAAAGTGTTTGGGCCCTTGAAAGGGACTAGGAAAAGTGTTATAATATTACTAAAGACTATATAGAACAAAAGTTGAAGTCCTTTAAGCACAAAACAAGATTTGACTCTTGAAAGCTAATGGGAGGTTACCCAGTGGAAGCTAGTCAGAGTTAGAAGAACAGTTTAAGAAGAGTATGAATTGATTAAAATATAGTATGAGTTGTGAGTCATTTGAGAGAGGTTATGGAAATTAAAAAGTGTTTTGAAGATGCAAAATAATAGGTACTTATGTAAAGAGACTATTAAGCCCAAGGGGTAAGAGATGGATCAAGCTAGTGAGATTAGAATCTTGAAGATAAAAGCCACCAAGTGCATGTGGCTAGTTTGGATTAAGAACTAGACAATGAGGCTTAAGTTTAATTCTACCCTTATCGTGATCCATTACATTTCTATTTGTTCATTGATTGTGCATATTCAAGAAACCTACATGCCTATGATAATAGTAAGGTTTATTTCTCTATCTTCAAGGTTCTCACAATGTGTTCAAGAGATTCATTGACTTCTTTGATGAGGGGACAACCTTTTACATAACATAAATTCAATGGTATAATTAATAAAAATAGAAATGGATCTTAATTTCTCTAACATTAGGACTGTGCACTCAAAATAGGGTACACACTATATGCACACTTAGAAACCAAGTCTTGTCTCTCCTTATATACATTACCAAACCTTGTTATTTCTTATATCGATACCAAGAACACATTATACTCATAGTCATTCCCTTATTCACAACATAGGATTCTTTCTTACCCAAAACAGGGGTTTCCTCTTTTGCACTCATAATTTTGCTTATATAAATATTGTAGGTGTTAGGGTGTGGAGCTAAAAGCTTCACCAGGATGTAAATTGGAGGAGGTTGCTGAGGTGCAGAGCAACCGACGTCAGTCATATCCAGTGAGCAAAGCAATCGACATCGGTCAGGAGTCGGTCGACGTTGGTCATCTCCAGGCAGACAGGGACCGACGTCGATCACTTGTGTGTTCCAGAACTGTTAGTTACATGAACAGTTAGTTTGTTGAACATCTAGTTTGCAAGTAAAAGGCTAATTTTAGTCTTGAGTTGCATGTCTAATTATTATAAGTAGGAATTCTAATTATTGTTTGCATGAGGTCTATTTAAGAGACCCATGGGGCTATATTGTAATTAAGGACAAGGAAGAGATCCTTTCGATTGTAAGATCTAGGTTTGCAGTTGTGCAAAACCAGGTTGATTTGTAGGTTGTGCAAGATCAGGTTATATCTACATGGTAAGTAAGATCATTTGATTTGCAAGTTGTTACAAGTTCATGGGAGATATACTTGAAGTACTTTGAGTACTTGTGTACTGGCAGTATTGTTACTGACTGGTGGAGGTGAACAACAACTCTGTGTTTGAGTTGATTGTTTTGACCATAATTGAGAGAGAGAACTCTTGAAGGAGAATTACTGGGAGCCCTAGAGGTGTGGGAAGCCTTTGAGGTGTGGGAAGAAGAGTGTGGCATCTTCTTTATTGTATTTTCTTTCTGGATGAGTTGAATACAAGATTGTATTGTCTCTCAAATTCTGTGTTGTTTCTGATTTCTAGTTACTTGTTGATTCTAGTTAAATTCCATGTTTAGTTGCTTATACAAAGGTAATCAATTATGCTCCTAATCCTGACAAAGTGGTATCAAAGCCTGTTTTGGAGCAGGTTAGTGTTTGTTGATTACAGGTCACTCACAGGAGTTTTTGTTCGAGTGGGAGTATAGCAATGGCAGAAGAAAGTAAGCTAAGAATGGAGAAATTCAAAGGCATGAATTATCAATTATAGAAGATGTAGATATAAGATTATCTGTATCAAAAATATCTATACTTACCATTGGGTGGGGTTGCATGCAAGCCCATGGATATGAAAGATGAAGAATGGAAGGTTCTTGATCGAAAGGCTCTGGGAACTATAAGGTTGAGCCTGGCATCGTCTGTGATTGCCAACTTATCATAGGCTAAGACAACGGTAGAGTTAATGAAATCTTTAAAAAATTTATATGAAAAACCCTTAGCTTCGAATAAGGTATTTCTTATGAAGTAATTATTTAATTTGCAAATGCAGGAAGGTGGATCGGTACATAGTCATCTTAGTGATTTCCATTGATTAGTAAATCAGTTAGTTTCAGTCAATCTTGTTTTTGATAATGAAATTAAGTCTCTCTTAATCTTGTGCTCCTTACCTGAAAGTTGGGATAGTTTGGTAATGGCAGTTAGTAATATTGTGTCTTCTTCAAATATCTTAAAAGTGGATGATGTTGTTAGTGTAATCTTGAATGAAGAAATTCACAGGTGAATCATCAAGGAATGCTTTGAGTGTTGAAAGTAGAGGAAAGAAAAGAGAGAAGATCGAGCAAGGGAAGTCAAAGAAAGGCAGGAGACCTAGATCCAGTCACGACAGGAAAATCTGTTGAAATTGTGGAAAGAAAGGGCATGTAAAGAAAGATTGTTGGTTGGTTGAAGATCAACATGAAGGAAATGAAGAAGTAGATGTTGCAGATATTGTTGCACATGATGCTCTTGTATGTTCCTTGGATAAAGTGGAATCTTGGGTTTTAGATTATGGTGCCTCTTTCCATGCAACCCCAAATAGAGCATCTTTTCATGATTATGTCCAGGGAGACTTTGGAGAGATTTATTTAGGGGATGGTAAGCCTTGTCAAATGGTTGGCAAAGGGGAAGTGCGGCTGAAATTGCAGACAGGCAACACATGGGTGTTGAAGGATGTCATGCATGTCCCAGTTCTGAAGCAGAATTTGATTTCTATAGGAAAGTTGGGTGATGAGAGATGCATAGTAACTCTCACAGCGGACTCTTGGAAAGTTACCAAGGGTGCACTTGTTTTAGCAAGAGGTAAGAAAGTAGGTACTATTTATCTATCTACTTGTATTACTGATTCTCCTTCTGGTTTATCTACTTCAGATGTAGATTCAAAGATGCGGCTTCCTAGGCTTGGTCACATGAATAAGAAGGGGATGCATGTTCTTGAGTCAAAAGGTAAGAGTTCAGATATGGGAGGCATAAATCAAGATTTATGTAAGCAACAGAAGAAAGTGAGGTTTTTTGAAACTACTGCTACAAGAAAGGATCGAGTTTATTGTATAAAGAGAAAATCTAATATTTTTGGCAAGAACAGGAAAGCCTTGGTGTTTAAGGAGAAGATGACAGACATAGATCAGTCACAAGGGCTAAATAATTCTGAGCAGGGCAGTTTGAACAAGGTTATGATTCAAAGTAAGCTCGCAGGTAAAAAGTCATCACTCACAGGAAAACACAGGTACCAACATCGATCAGGGAGAACCGACGTCGGCAAACAGGGGGACACTGGCATCGATCAGAGAATCGACGTCAGTGGATAAGACACCGACGTCGGCAATTAGGAGGATTCGACATTGGTCATGTGCAGACCAGGGTCGGCCAGAAAATAGATTTTGGGTGGACAGCAAGCTATCAAGGAGTCTCAAATGCCCATGAGGAGGACTGAAAGGGTAAGTAAGCCTCAAATTTGTTATTCCCCTTCTTTACACTACTTGTTGCTCACTAATGGTCAAGAATTAGGAAGTTTTAAAGAAGCAGAGTAGGTAAAATCCAGGAAACAGTGGGAGCATGGCATGGATGAGGAAGCTGATTCCTTGGGAGAGAACCAAATGGGAGGTTTGGTAGAGTTGCCAGCTAGGTTAAAGAAGAGAGAGAATGGACACGTGAGACAGAAGGCCAGGGCATATGGTCTTGAGAAAGTTGCAGGACAATGGAGGTTTGACAGGTGTATGACAAAGAAGGGCTTTAGTCAATGTCAGTGTGACCATTGTGGTTTCTTTACCAGGTTGGATAATATTAGCTACATTATCCTATTACTGTATGTAGTGTGTATGCTTGTTGCAGGGTCACACATGCAGGGAGTTGCTGAGCTAAAGGTAAAGTTAGTTCAGAGGTGTGTCATGAAGAATTTGGAAGCAACAAATTTTTTTGGCATGAGTATTCTTAGAAACAGGGAAGATCACATGTTGATGTTGTCTCAGGATGATTGTGTGAATAAGGTAGTGCAGGATGCAAAATTGGCAAGCGCACCTATGGATGGACAGTTCATAGAACAGTGTCCCCAATCACATGATGAGGTTAAGTACATGTGTACTAGACCTGATATTGCCCAAGCAGTGGGTGCTGTCAGAAAGTTTGGGGTCAATCTGGGAAAGAAGCACTGGAGAGCAGTTTAGTGGATTCTCAAGTATCTGAGAGGGACTAGCAGCAGGTCGACATGCTATGCAGGGTCAAGCACTTCGGATATGGTAGGGTACTTAGATGATAGGAGTAGCACCATAGGTTGTGTGGTGGTTGGTTTTCAAGATTGAGCTTGAAGAGGGATACAAGCCAGGAAACAAAATTAGATGATGTACAGGTACAGGTGCAGCTGTTTATCTCTAAGTGGGAGATTGTTAGGGTGTGGAGCTAAAAGCTTCACCAGGATGCAAATTGGAGGAGGTTGCTGAGGTGTAGAGCAACCGACGTCAGTCTGATCAACCGACATCGATCATATCCAGTGAGCAAAGCAACTGACATCGGTCAGGAGTCGGCCGACGTCGGTCGCCTGTGCGTTCTAGAACTGTTAGTTACATAAACAATTAGTTTGTTGAACGACCAGTTTGCATGTAAAAGGCTAATTTTAGTATTGAGTTGCGTGTCTAATTATTGTAATTAGGAAGTCTAATTATTGTTTGCATGAGGTCTATTTAAGAGACCCATGGGGCTGTATTGTAATTAAGGACAAGGAAGAGATCCTTTCGATTGTAAGATCTAGGTTTGCAGTTGTGCAAAACCAAGTTGATCTGCAGGTTGTGCAAGATTAGGTTAGATCTACATGGTAAGTAAGATCATTTGATTTGCAGGTTGTTGCAAGTTCATGGGAGATCTACTTGAAGTACTTTGAGTACTTGTGTACTGGCAGTATTGTTACTGACTGGTGGAGGTGAACAACTCTGTGTTTGAGTCGATTGTTGTGACTGTAATTGAGAGAGAGAACTCTTGAAGGAGAATTACTGGGAGCCCTAGAGGTGTGGGAAGAAGAGTGTGGCATCTTATTTATTGTATTTTCTTTCTAGATGAGTTGAATACAAGATTGTATTGTCTCTCAAATTCTGTGTTGTTTCTGATTTCTAGTTACTTGTTGATTTTGGTTAAATTTCATGTTTAGTTACTTATACAAAGGTAATCAATTGTGCTCCTAATCCTGACAGCAGGTTAAACTTGGCATTATTCAAACCTTTTAGTCACAATGCCATGCAATATTCTCAAATATTCATTCCTACAAACTACCTCTAGCACAATACACTACTTGTACTTCAACACATATCAATCACTCCCCTCTAAAATTATTGTCATGAGCGTATCTAATGGTTCTTGAACAACCGTGTCTATATCTGAGTTGGTAATGTTTAGGAATATGAAATCAACCCTCCTATGATCCATATGGTATAAGATCCTTCAAGAACCAGTGTCAAATGCTAACTCCTTTTGAATACTTTGAAGAAGTCACTCCAAGACTCCTTACCAACTATAATATGCAGCCCATTATTAGATGTCTCAACCACCCATCCAACAACCTAAAATTCCACATAAAGATGAACATGCACACAGACTCAAGGGCTTACAATAAAAATATATGATTTGATTCAATCACACATATTTAATGGAGAACACACATATTAAACACCTTACTTTATTTATGATGTCATTCCATGATACAAAACAGTCAGTTCATGGACTTGAGATACTTCTGAAGGAGTTCTATCAACTTTTCTATGTTGCTCCCTATTTTGCATTCTTGGAGCACTCTCACATCTTCTCCCTACCAAAACTCACATATCAACCTCTATTTTCACCAACTTCTACGTTGGTTATCAAGTTGGTTACCAAAACTATCTCCTTACTCATCAACCCAACGTATGGGTGAGGGTGACTATACAAAACATGACTTAAAATTTAGGGATTTAACATATATAACTTATAATAACCCTTTACAATACCTCTTTATACTCTTTAATCCCTATTTATTCACCTATCCACTCCTCACATGCTTTTAACCCTCCTAGACTCCATTCAAACATTTAAATTTTCAAATAACCTGTTTTGGAGGGAAAACACCTAGAGACCATTTAACACACCTTTAAGACCTCAAAGGGATTCTAAGACATCTAATAGACCTTAAAATGTCCCATACACTCTTTGACACTCACTTTGACCAACTTTTGACCTCCAAATTATCAAAACTCAAAAATGGTGTTTTTTGGCTTGATGTTCCTGCATCACATGTACTTGTAAAATGTCTATAAATGCATTGCATATGCTCTCACATCTATCTCAGTCTATAAATATATGTCCCATAATCTGAACCAAATTGATAAGATAACCCAATCTGAAACCTCTAAATCATGTAATTTATCCCAAAATCTAAATTATATTTGTCTCAATCTGATATATAATGCCATAAATCTACATGTCACTTTATTATCAATTTGATAAATTTGATAACCTATTCACTCATGTACTTGTAAAATGTCTATATATGCATTGCATATGCCCCCAAATCTATATCAATTTGTAATTATATTTGTAATGTAGCATATGAATTATTAATCTCAACATAAAAGAATTAAACACATCATGTTATATATAAATATGTAAGTATTTAAAACATGTACTAACATGTGAAAAATACGTCATCATAGTATGATTAGATATTCAAGGCATATATGAAACATATATCATAAGGTATACAAGTTTCATGGTAATATAGATATAATAATTAGGCACATAGTAGTAGTAATTATAGATATAAGCAATGAATAATAACTCACTTAGGAAGGTGCATGATATAAATCATGACATTGCATACAATTAGAAAGGTGCATGATATGCATCAAGAAACCAAGAGCTCAACAAAGAATCCTGGATTTATCCACACAGGAACACATAATGTAATGGCCATGAATCATGTTATAAAAGCACAAATAATTACACTCAATGTCACACAAAATAAAAAGGCACACAAAGTACATTTAATGAACACTTAATGTCACACAAAGCAAGAGCCACATAAAGAAAGAGTCATGCAAAGGCACACTCAATCAAACAATGTCACATAATAAGGCAAGGGCCAAACAAATACATAGTCATAAAATGATACACTCAAACAAATTATCCACAACAATAAGGCAAGAGCTACACAAAGCACAATAAATGATTAGCCTATATGAAAATGAAACAACAACAATGAATCATATAGCAAGTTAAGCTAGTCTACACCATGCATCCATGTCAATGTCACATCATAGTAAAGTAACATATACATAAAATGTAGTACTATAGATAATACAAATAAGAGTAATACATATGTAAGAAATTAATGTAGCCCAACATGATAAATGGAAAGGTATAGAATAAATGTAATAGATTTATACAACCTATAACAAGGTGACCTATAAAATGAGCAACATTGGCATGGCTCCTAGGTGTAAGAATGCATTTGATATGTACATCCATGTAGCATGTATAACTTTAAGCCCTGCATCTCACTCATATATATCGTGAAATGCACGTACGTATGAAAAAAGATATTAATCTACCAAAATTATGATAACATCAATCAATGTAGTAACTATTAAAACAAGTAATGCTTAGGTCTTGATTTTTTTTTTAACTTACACACACACATTGTGGACACACACACACACGTGTGTGTGTGTGTGTGCATGTACACATGTACATGTACATATATATATTGTGTGTGTGTGCACATATACATATACATATATCTATATATACATACATATGTATATACATATACATATATAATTATATGTATATATGTACATGTCTATGTATACATACACATACACTTATACATATACATATACATATAAATGTATATGTGTATGTATAGATATACATGTATCATGTATATGTGTATATATGTGTGTGTGTGTGTGTGTAGTATTTTCTAATTAAGTTCTTGTTGATCAATGATCCCACCAATGGGATGCTCACATGTAAGTATTATATCAGACGAGGTAATGGTGACCTATCACGAGTGAGTAGTCCCATATGTATTTGTATTTGAATCCAAGAGGCGATCTTGTGTTGTAGTGTATTCGTCATAACTCGTAGGATTCTATGTATGATGACTAACCATAGTATATTGTGAAATCCACTATATGATAGAATAATGTGTTCATGTTCATTATGAAACACACAAAAGTGTTTGTAACACTAACTTAGGATGTGAAAGAGTGGATAATGGCTGCTCTAGGTCCTAAATAAACCTTTGATGTAATATGTGTTGAAGCACTGGTCATTTAGGAAATTCAATTGCCTTCATCTAAATTGCATGTGTAGAATGAACCTGAATAGGTTTTATAACTGATTTGTGGTAATGGTGAGAGTGGAAGGGGAAATGCCTCTAGCTAAATATGATACTCATATAAAATACATGGATATGTAACCACCCCATTATCATGCATATATTTCACATAGCTATGTATTGAAGATGGTATTACATAAAGCATATATATCCAAGGGCATCCTAACATGTCAAAAGCCCCTGTACTCAATAGAATTAAGAATAAAGTAGCACCTACTATAGGGCCTACCTTATGTGATATAATAATACTCCTAAAAGGGTTCTATCTCTTCCCATTAACTCTTTTAACTATCTTGCTTGTATCCATCAAATCATTTTGTGTGTAGTTAAGAGTAGTAAGGAATGTCATTGTGAAAGCATTTTCACTTGAACCATTGTATATTATGACACTATGTATAGGATGTGATTCAATGTATGCACATACAAATAATGATGTATAACTGGAATCATCATCCACAATCTCATTGTCATCAAATGCTATTATAGGTCATTGTGTAGATATGCTTGTAATTGTACCAATAATAATGTCCAATATATGTTTATCTATCTATGGAGAAGGATGTGCATTATAAGCCATATGTACCTTAGGATTAGCCTTAGTTTCCATTGTTGCATGGCTGGGTAAGGGATCTGAAAAATATTTCAAACTTTGGATTGCCATCAAGTTGTGGTACCAAATCATTTGTAGGTGTATTGATATCATTAAGTTCAATATTATTATAATCAAGGAGATCCTAAAACTTATGTCTTAACAAAAAGCATCTATTCGTACAAAGTCTAGCACATTGATGATAATCATAATATGCATCACTATCAAATCCCTCAGGTAGAGGCCTACTCATATCAACCTCTTTTGGGGTAGGGAAAGATATAAAGTTGCATTCAAATAGCTTTTGCAATAGCTTATGAGAAGGTTCATGTAATCATTAAAATTACCTCCTTTGTGGAGCAGATAAGACAAGCTAATTAATAGGTTGTGACACTACATTAACTGTTATGTTTGCTTCATTCTATATATCATTCATTTTGGCATCGTAACTTGCTTTACTTTGAAACTTTGCACTCAAAATAGTTTGAGGATTAACCACATACTTTAGATAATTCATAGACATGAGCTTAACTTCTCAATCCTTAATTATATGGCACAAGTCACTGAATGATTAGAATCTCTTAAAGATAATAGATTCGTGTAAATGGGAAAACAAACTTTGCTTGAATATATCTTCTAACTCATTGTTAACCATAGCATTTGTCATCTTAGAAAGCAAGGTTTTGTATTGAAGCACATAGTCATTGATTGGTTCATTGGATCCTTGCTTAAAATTTAAAATTTATGCATATGATAATATCTCATTGATATTGATTGAAAAATGTGCTATAAATTGATTGGCCAAATGATTAAATACATGAATCAATCGAAATGGGAGATTATAGAACCAATAAAAATCATAATTTTTAAGGCTTCATGGAAATAACTTAGTTAACACCTTATCATTGGAGGCATAGTCCAAACACATTGCATGAAAGGCTCTTAGGTGTTGTTCTTGATCACATTTAAAATCATATAATGTAAGCTTAGGATCTACAAAACCTGTAGGTAAGGGATAATTTGACATTTTTGGGGTTAATGGATTATGAAACAATGTGTGAGAATCAGTTAAATGAATTGCTCTAGAAGCACCCTATTCTAATTGTAACACCTTATCTTGTAGATTATAACATTTTGCATGAGGTATTGTGTAATATGCATGGATGACGATATCATATGAATAGTGATCATAAGAGGTACACAAATTTGTTGTATAGGGATAAGCATTGAAATATGAGGAAAATCTTGCATTGCACCCCCACCACACGCCTTAATTTTTGCTCCTTATTATTTCCCAGTCGGCTTAAGTGCAAATCATGTCCTAGAGCATCCTATTTATACAAAGTTATCCTAAGTCATTATATAGGCATGAGAGAAAGAGAAATATAAGAGGAGGAATCAAGTATCCATTATTTTATTCCATAATTTAAGTTAGTGCCATCCCTTTTCATATTTATTGCTACACCTATGATGCAGTTATCTTCGTGCATCACCCAATTGTACTGAAATAAGGTTCATGCATAATTGCACGTAGTTACATCTTCACATATAGGAAGAGGAGGTTCAAAACCCTTGCACAATATTCCATTCACATTGCATAAAAATATGTCGAGGTTTGATTATGGCATGCGAGATACATAATTTCAGCTCCCACAGTGGTTGCCCAACCTATAACTTTAATTTTTTGAGAGTTGATGGCACTCTAGGTTAAGAAGAAGAAAGAAGATATCATTTCTACTGATTAGGTTGTGAAAGCACAAATACATGAAAGTATGACCTCTGGTGGCACATAGTTACAAACAAATTCAAAATCCATAAAGTAATGTTGGACACAATCAATGCAACATGACATGTACAATGATCAAACTAGCTGTTTGTTGATTCTACCTAGGACATTTTGACATAGGCAACAATCTCATCCTTGCACACCTAGACACCCAGATTTTGCACATAGTCATATAAAAACCTGCACATTCCAAATCCACATTCAGAAATCTAGAAAACTTAAAGGTGAGATCAACCTATCATATGTCTCTTTTCAAGTTCAATTGTCAATTTTAATATTTTCCATTTGCAAGGCTGCTATTATTAGCCATAAAAGTAAATTTGAAAGTACTATTTTACATTTTAGAATGATATATTTCCCTAGTGCATCAAATATTGTCTTGTTTTATTGATAAACTTTAAACATAAAATATTTCGGTAAGAACTAGTTCCCACATTTGAGCTTGGAGGAACTAGTTCTTATTTGAGCTATGGCCATCTTCTCCCTCCACTTGATTTAAGTCCCTATGAATGTTTTCTCGTGATGTTCATAAGTTGGATTGAATTATGTAAGATAATGTTGTCGTTTATTGCTTTCTTTTTTCATCACACGACTGTTCTAAACTTCTCATTCACATAGATTTTCACTTCTTTGTTAAGGTTTGGACACTCCTTTATGTTAATATCTCATCTACTCATCTATTTGTGACTTTGCTTCATCCATCTACTCTTTCTCTTATGTAACTCTTCTTCCTTTGCTACTTTAGGCAACCTGTCATTCTTCGTATTTTATATTTTTTTCAAATAACATAATAACTTAATTCATAGTTGTTGCCTTTCAAGGGAAAGTGCTTGTTTCTACCAGGAGTATTTTGTAAGGAACCGAGGCCTTGATTTTGAAGTTGTTTATGATTAAGTGCTTCTGGATCCTCTCTATTTACCACCATTTTAAACTTGAAGTGTTGATGCCCCATATCTCACACCCATATAGGGTCACCACTAGGGTGACAAGTAACCCACATAAAACTCTGGTGATCTTCCAAACCCACAACTCTAAATCTCTGCACCTATTTTCAGTGCACATCTAGAGCTTTTCACCCACTTTATATTCTTTTCATTCAACATGTGTCCTAGCTAAGTTTGTTATGAAAGTTTAGGCCATAGTAATTGTATTCTGATACTACTTCGAAGAGAGTTCCTTCAATTTGAAATTAAACTCTTTTTTTTTCCTTAAAGAAAAGACCAATATCTCAACCTTGAGTTGCTTTTCTATCTATAACCTTTTTATTAACCAAATGATACATAAACACTAAGAATAATAAAATAAACAAAGATCAAAATTTTATGTAAAAAATCCAAGGCTTTTGCACTTTACAATATAACTACAAATTTTTTGGAAAGTATCATAGAATATTTTTTGAATCAACATTTCGTAATACCCATAATATATCATGGGGACGTGGATTGATTTTTTTTTTTGAGTAGTCACATCAAACACCATTCATATCTTCAATAGAAATGTAGATTTGTCTTTTTAACTAAAAGGACATGTTTCTTTAGGGTGTATAAAGAGTTTTGGATAAACACAAGTTTTAAAAAAAAAAAAAAAAAAATTTAATAAATCTTAGACTCGCCAAAATACACCGTATTTTCTCCTTAAAATATTATATTATCCATTCACTCAATCCTAACTTCGCAAGTTTTATTTAGTCAAGGAAAGGAATACCGAACAATGGATCTAGAACCTTATTATGCAGCACCAGCCAGGGTTTAGCAAGGGTTTGTTTGGCAAATATGTGCTTGTACTGCAATTTCTAGGTATGTAAATTGCCTGATCTGTAGCTTTTCTGACACCATCTTTCCTAAGTTATTTGTTTGGCAGTTTTTTCAAGCCCTCCCTTGAACCATCGCTAATTTTCTTGATTCTCCAGGATTTTAATTGCATTGCTATTTGATGGAGATCCACTAAACATAAGCCCCTGCAAGATCAGGAATCTGCGTTTTTTTACTTCGTATTTGCAATGTCTGGCAAAGCAGAAGTAGCGTTGAATTCGATAATGGCGCCGCTAAGTCTAAAAATGGAAAGCCTTCAACTTTCAGCGAAGAATTTCAGGCTCAAAACGAAACAGCAAGAGCTTCTTTTGCGTATAGGAATCCTCTGTCTGGTCTATGTCCTTGCATTTATAACCAGGCTTTTCAGTGTGCTCCGTTATGAAAGCATGATCCATGAATTCGACCCTTATTTTAATTACAGAACAACCCTATATTTAACAGAAAAAGGGTTTTATGAATTCTGGAACTGGTTTGATTATGAGAGCTGGTATCCTTTGGGAAGGATCATTGGGGGGACGCTTTACCCTGGTCTCATGGTAACAGCCGCACTAATTTATTGGACTCTCAGATTTCTAAGCTTTACAGTCCATATCAGAGAAGTCTGTGTATTGTTGGCACCGTTTTTTGCGTCAAATACTACAATTGTAGCCTATTTTTTTGGAAAGGAGCTTTGGGATTCCGGTGCTGGCCTTGTTGCAGCGGCCTTGATTGCGATTTGCCCTGGTTATATTTCCCGGTCAGTTGCCGGATCCTATGACAATGAAGGAGTGGCAATCTTTGCACTGCTTTTGACCTTTTACCTGTTTGTGAAGGCAGTTAATACTGGATCTTTGGCTTGGTCTGTGGCCTCGGCTTTTGCATACTTCTACATGGTGTCTGCTTGGGGAGGATATATTTTTATTATTAATTTGATCCCTATTTATGTGCTGGTGCTTCTTGTGACTGGGAGGTATTCATTGAGATTGTACGTGGCCTATAACTGTATGTACATTTTAGGAATGTTGCTTGCGATGCAGATCCGGTTTGTAGGGTTTCAGCACGTGCAATCGGGGGAGCATATGGCTGCCATGGGGGTCTTCTTCTTGTTACAGGTGAGTTCAGTTTTAAATTTTTAAATTCAGTGTACTGCTTTTTGAGTTTTTTTTGGCTGCGTATGAAAGGATGCCTTGCACATCAAGTACTAGCTTTTGATTCAGACTCCAGGGAATGTGGAATATTTCAAAATTTCCATTTTCCTTTCAATTTATTCATTGCTCCTTTTTGTCCCGAAAATGCTGGACATTGGATATTCATTAATTTTCATATTCCTGTTTTGTCCATCACTTATTGTAAGATTCATAGAGTGAAGTCACCCATATTTGTAACATGTAAAAGAATTATGCGTTTATTTTTGAAAAATGTCTTATTCCGTCCTTGGCTTCTTCATAGATGAAAAATCCTACTAATCTTTTCTCTTTCGTAATGTTTTTATCTGTACTTCCATCCATAGTTGCTGAACAACAACACTCCATCCTTTTCATAGCAATTGGTTTTACAATTACATAAGTCTTGTGCATTGGTTTGGCAGATCTCGCATGATTCTAGTTCGAACGTGCCATTAATTTGGGTTAATGTAAGAGAATGTCTGGGTCTTTCTATCTATATAAGGGTATTTATTCTATTATGTCAAAATTTCCTAGGACTTGCAACCAGTGTCATTCATTTTAATAGGATACCAATTTCCTCCCCCCTGCATCAATTCGAGTTCGGGTATGGTTTGGATTCTCCTGTAAATTTGCCCAGGGATCGTGGTTCACTTAGAAGAACCCACATCAACCTGGGTCGTCCAGGACAAATTTACAGCGAACCCGGGACAAACCCAGGATGGACCCACAGGTTTTTGTCTTTTTCTTTCAATTTTATGATAATTTTATTCCACAATGAGACTTAAAACAATGGAAAAAACACACTTACAAACCCTTAAAGTTGCACAAAACTCAAAGATAACATAAAACAACACTTAACTAGAATATTTATATTTATTCATATGGCCGTACCTGCAACAAAAATGCCATACCGGCAAACTGGAATCGTCGTACCTGAACCTGTACCCAAAACCAAAGCAGCAACTTAGCCTGTTTATTTGCATGCCATGGATCCCTGGTGAGAGGTAAGTTTTCTAAGCAAACATTTTGCTCAGACCTTGCTTAGAACTCTACCAAACCCACCAGTGAACCGGGACTTGATTACGGTTTTTGTTTTCAATTTCAAAGCAACATTTTCTATATTCTTGAAGGAAGTTTGATTATTTACATCTGAATCTTAGTTCTATCGAAGTAAAAGTAGAAACTAGGCTTTAATCCGAACGCGTATCCAGAAACATACAATTTAGTCCAAACTTGTCCCCAAAATGGCATCGAGTAGTACATGCCAACTGCAGGTACATGGCATGTTTTTAAGTGCAAGGTAAATCTTTATGAACTCATATAATGATTAAAATACTTCTTTGAGCTTGGAAGGTTTACCAAAGAATATTTCTTTAACGATGTTAGGATATGGAATGTATGCAGTCATTCTTCTTTTCCTGCACACTGTTCTTCTATGAATTTTTCACTGAGTTTCATCAGTTGTTTTTTTTCTATTTGGGGAGGATTCAATTAGGAATATTGAAGAATATTTTAATGTTTTGCCCTTTTGTTTTCGACTGCGACAGAGTAGATACTGGGGAAAATTATTGATGTAACTTTTATCTGGTTTCAGGTATTTTACTTTGTAGATTGGGTTAAACACCAGCTTGATGACCCAAAGCTATTTCAAGCTTTTCTGAAGATAACTGTGATAGGTGCAGTCGGAGCAGGTTCACTAGCACTTGGATTAGGCATGGCATCTGGCTACATCTCTCCCTGGACTGGGCGTTTCTACTCCCTCCTTGATCCGACATATGCAAAGGATAATATCCCAATCATTGCGTCTGTGTCAGAGCATCAACCGACAGCATGGTCATCTTTCATGTTTGACTATCACATACTGTTGATTTTCTTTCCAGCGGGGCTGTACTTTTGCTTCCGAAGATTAACAGATGCCACTATATTTATTGTGCTTTATGGTCTCACGAGTTTATATTTTGCCGGAGTGATGGTGCGTTTGATCCTTGTGGCAACTCCTGCTGTTTGCCTTATCAGTGCCATAGCAATATCTGCAAGTGTGAAAAACTTAGCCGTTCTAACGCGTAATAAATCCCCATCTCCAGTGGTGAGCAAAGGTTCAAGTAACTCGAAGGCATCTGCAAAGGTAAGAAAAAATGCATGTTAGTTTGATTTTCCAGTTGCTGTTTATCTGTCAATGAAATAGATATTTCCTGGATGGTTGTAGATGTGTTAATTTTATTTTCAAGACTCATATTTGTTTGTTAGGCTGATCGTACGCCCTCATCTCAGAGAATCCTTACATGAATTTAACACTTTACTCTCTTTCAAAAGAATTCTGCTTGTAGCTTTCTTGAAATTTACATTTTCCCTGATTCTTGGCAAGGATCTAGATGGTCACATTGCCTTATAAGGTAGTTTTCAGTGATCTGTCCGCTATCCCTTTTCTGTGAATCTTGGTAAGGATCTAGATGGTCACATTGCCTTATAAGGTAGATTTCAGCGATGTGTCCATGACCATGGCAAACAGGTCATTTAATATTCACATACTCTGATCCGTAGCCTAGGAGGAGATTTGGTGGAAAACTTACGTAAATGGATTTAAGGCAGTTATATGCGGGAACGATTTGTGAATGATAAAGCCTTAAAGGTTTAAGGCATGCATATTGCAAAAGAACAATATCAATGATATGCATAAGCGACCCTAGGAGGCTGTGTGGAGGACAAAGCTATAATTATTTAAACTAGATGGATCCATTTAAATAGAGTTGCAGATTGTAGAGCATGCAATGTAATCTAGGAAATAGATGTGGAAACAACCATTACACATTCAATGCATGAGATTGGCAGAATGGTGCCAGTTCTATTCAGTAGAAAGAATAGGATGAAGTACACATGTGTACAATGCATAGTAAGGCATGGAATGCAAGTTCCTGTGATCAGAAAGGGGTAAACATCCCGACTGATTTGTCTAGATTGCATTATCATTGGAAGGGCCTGGGAATGTAGGTTTGTGATTAGAAAGGAATAAGCATCCTGACTGATTTGTCTAAACTGCAATTTGATTAGGACTTGGAAATGTAGGTTCCTGTGATTAGAAAGGGATAAACATCTTTGTTGATTTGCGAAGTTTGGATATGACATATTAGGAAAGAGGACAATGGCCTCTCTCTAATCCCCCTCTTAGCCTGTTTGGCGGCTTACAATATATATATCATTACAAGGAAGCATCTACAACAGATGGTTACAAAAGTGGATCGTTACAGGAATGGTTCTTCTACTTGGGTGATGGTTCAACTTCCTTGTAGGTGTGGTGGTTACATTTTCAGTGGTGCTGTGTTGTTGAGGAGATTCCTGACATGGCGTAGACTTGGAGAATGCCACTCAGCATGCTGCATGGCAGAGAGGTTTTAGCATGTGGATTTCGAGTCGCACGTTGAGCCAGACTGATGTGCGGTTTGCTGAAAGGTGTTGCGGAAGCACGCAAGGGTGCCGCGTGTCTGTGTGCTTGGAGTGAGATGCTGCGAAGGTGTTGAGTCATGCGCAGGACTAGGGTGCTGTGCAGTGTTCATCTAGATGTTGCAGAAGCGACCAAGGATACTTCATCGTGGTGATACATCATCTTGGTGTTGCAGAAAGGGTGCAGAGAGTATCTACAGGTGCTGTAGAGGTGTACAGGTTGCGCGATCACATGTGAAATTGTGCGATGTGCACAATCTTTCTTTAGTGCCTTGCGCCAACGTGAGCCAAACAAGTTGAGCAATGCACAAGGAGATACTGCAGATCTAGGCTAATCTGGTTCGGTTGACGCGACCTGACTTCTTATGGGCATGCTCTGATTATGGACTATAATCCAATGATCAAGAGGTTCACAAACTAAAGTTCTATGGTGAGACATTCTGAGCCATGAAAACACTCCGAGTACCTCCTAAACTGCCCTGGAAGGTTTGTAGTGTTGAACTGCAGGAGCTGTGTGGTAATGCAGAAGAGGAGCTAGACCTTGCGGTTTGACACATGTGCTGAAGATGATGCTAAAGCTGCTGGCGAAACCGCATGGGCTGTTGAGCAACGTCCGTTTACTGCGAGTCGATCTGGTGTCTCAAATCCTCCTGGATCTTACTCCAACAAGTGGTGTCGTCTTTCTTCTGAATTCTAGGATGATTTTCCCTGGCATTCTTTTGCTTAGGTTTAGTTCAATGCACATTTATGCATATGGTCAAATGGTTTGTCCCCTGTATTTATCGGTATTGGGAACATATCTTCATAAAGTATTTCCAATAGCCTCCAATGTCTATCTTCACAGAAATGTAGGGGAAGTCAAGGATTTGATCCATATTTTTGTTGATGCGAGAATGTAAGTTGCAGGATTCAAGTGCCATATGGCACAAACTATGGTCGCAATTGTCTCAGAAATGTATGCTTCTTTCAAGGATATTCAATCTATCCTAGATGGTCATGAGCTCTATAGGAAAATACCTTTTAGAACAAGGTGAGGTTTATAATTACACTGATAATTCACTTTTGCAGGGCAACCTTATTAGGTGAAAAAACATTAAATTCGCAATCAAGGTCAACATCTGAGAAATTATCTTCAAATTATTATGTCCCCTCAACAAAGTCTAATGGCATTTGACGTACATTCTCAGATTTTTACCCACAGACTACCTTGTTTTGGTCTGTTGGAAGGGTTTTGTGAAGGGTGCTGCAAAGGCACCTTTGACTTTGCATTGGGACGAACTAATGCAAGCGTTTCAATTGGGCCATCTGTTGAAGGTTGTAATGATGGCTTCCCAGGTGCTGAGTTCATTTAATTCTGCCCTTATTAGCACGTTTATTTAGATTCTTTAGAGCTCTATTGTACAATAGAGGCCTTTTTCATTGGGAGAATTAAACTATAATAATTTCCAATTCTCCACGAATGACCAAAGTAAGTCAATGGGACTCTTAAGGTACAACAATTTAGAAAATCAAGAGTGCAAAAAAGGACTCATATCAAATAAAAACCAAACTATCTAGGACCAAACCACGGGAGCAATAGATTCTAGAAAGAGGATGATAAAGCCAAATGGGTAAAGCTGAGACAAAACATTATGTACAAAGGCATGCAATAGAAAACAAAACAATCCTGTGAAAGGAAGGCCCCATGCAAAAAAGAACTGCTGATGGAGTCAAAAGGAGGCCAATGAAAAACAAGGATCCAGTCTGCATCAGGGTTAAAGCCAAACGGGTAAAGCTGAGACAAAACACTATGTACAAAGGCATGCAATAGAAAACAAAACAATTTTGTGAAAAGAAGGCCCCATGCAGGAAAGAATTGCCAATGGAGTCAAAAGAAGGCCAATGAAAATCAAGGATCCAGTCTGCGTCAGGGTCTGAAGCTGAAGAAAGAGCAGCATTCATGTAAATCACTGTGATACGACCAATTCAGAGTCTGATGATGTCCTCGAGAGAATGACCTGGGATACTGAACTCAGCAGAGAGAAGGGTGAGGCGCATCATATGCACTATGAATGTGATTTGTAACTCTGGATTATGGTTAGCAGCCTTAAACATGGAATCTGCAAATGATTTCATTTTGAGACCTGCAAATTCTTCAAATAATTGTTAGTCACACCAATTTAGGATTTATTTTTTCAACTAAAGCCTCACGAAAATGTAACCTCTTAAGGAATAGGTAGCACTTCCAGAAGCCTTCACAATGGTCATCAATTTTTATTAATTCAAACCATCTGTTTTTCTGAAGTTTTCTCATTCTCTTGGAGCTGGTGTCATCTAGGCATTTTGATGGATATTTGTTAGTTAATTGTGTGCTTAAGACTCTACTTGTTTTTTTGGTAATTTATTCTTTATTGTGTGCCTCCAAACTGCAACAGTAGTTCAGGAGAAAAGATTGGAGGCTTAACAGCATTGTACGCTTCATGTTCTTTTGTTTCATATTAATCTTATGTAAATGTTTTTTTTGGTTGATCTTACAGGTTTCAGTTGACCAGCCTTTACCTTTCCAGAGAAAGGGTGCTGGTATCTTGATATTAGGATTTCTTTACTTGCTTACAAGTTATGTCACCCACTGCACCTGGGTGACATCAGAGGCATATTCATCTCCTTCTATTGTTCTGGCTGCTAGGGGTGCCCATGGTGACAGGGTTATATTTGACGATTATCGTGAGGCATACTTTTGGCTGCGGCAAAATACTCCTGCTGATGCCAAGGTAATGTCTTGGTGGGATTATGGATATCAAATCACGGCCATGGGAAATCGAACTGTTATTGTAGACAACAACACATGGAACAACACACACATTGCCACTGTTGGGCGGGCTATGTCCTCATATGAGCATGAAGCTTATGAGATCATGCAATCACTTGATGTTGATTATGTGCTGGTTGTATTTGGAGGTGTGACTGGGTACTCTTCTGATGATATCAACAAGTATGTTAAGAAACGAACCTTGCCTCGGTTTACATTTTGCATCTATTTTTAATTTATGAATAATACTTCTGTGCAGTGTGCAGTATTTCTTTTTTTTATAACTTTGTCTTAAGAAATTACATTGTCAATGTGATGTATTGCTGAATGCTTTTTTCTACCATTGAATACCATTTCCACTTTTACTTGGATGTCATCTGTTTTCTTAATGATATTTTATTTGTCAGGTTTTTGTGGATGGTTCGTATTGGAGGTGGAGTGTTTCCTGTTATCAAGGAGTCTGATTACCTTGTTAACGGGGAGTACCGCGTTGACAAAGGGGCAGCTCCCAAAATGCTGAACTGTCTTATGTAAGTGGTCTGAAACTTGAACTATTATAACTTTAAGCAAAATTTTTTGTTGCATATATTTCTGTGTGGGTTTAGATTTACTATATACTTGCTTTTAGTGAGATCATATTGTCATGCTAATGAAAATCTAGGGTGGCCTTTGTAACACGTTAGGTTGAAAACCTAGGTTGTTGTTTTCGATCAATGTAGCTTCGATAAAAGCCTTTTGCCATATGAGCAAAGCAATTACCGCCCTAAGTAATGCTGTGAAAAATTCAAAAAAGTAAAGTTTAGATTTACACATCTGAAGATGGCAAAAAAATTCTTTTGTGAATACTTATGTCTGTGCAGAGGAAAACCTGGAGTGTACACCAGTCAAGGCTTTTTCCAATAAAACTTAGCTCCTATTGAGATGTTTCAGAAACAGAATTTGACATTTTACCTTTACAAATAAATGAGGCACAATTGAAACTTGCACACAGAAAATAAACACTGGTAAAAGTTTAGCAACCTTGAATGGCCTTACCTCATTATAGAAATGCTGTCCGTCTTACCTTACAAGTTACAACCAAAGAAAACAGGGACTAAGTCATAGTTGTGGGTGTTCATTGGCATGCAGACGAAATCCAAGTTTGAGTGATTACTGTCATTGGGGATGGTATATGTGGAGAATGGTACCGTAAATTCAAGTCAGAAACAATTATGGACAGCGGACTTATTTTCTGAAGCTAATTATATATCTAGTTTTTGACCTTTCAAGTTTTAGTAATCTTGTCACTGCCAGTTCTATTTTTATTATATTTCCGTTAACTAACTCTTCACTGTTCCTTTGAGCAGGTATAAATTATGTTACTACAGGTTTGGAGAACTTAGTACAGAGTATGGCAGGCCTTCTGGGTAAGCATTAATTTGTAAAAAAAATATTTTGCAAACTTAGAAGTAGAGGATGCATTTCTCAATTCTACTATTGTTTTGCCATTTCTCTTGCCCAATGCAAACCGCATCCACAATGTCTGCTGGCCCTTATTTTTATACATCTGGCTTGCGGATACCTCATATTCTTCTTTGGTTGCAATCTTTATAAGTTATAGTTTTGTATTAGGTTCCAAGATGATTTGCTTCACAGTTTGAAATACTGAACACATTTTATTTGCTAGTGTTATTGACTGCATTTTAGGTAATGTTTTGGTACACATGCACTTCCATTCTTTAAACTTCTCCTAGGATTGATTGAATTGTGTGGTCTACTACTTGTTTGAAAGACTTTAACAGATGTTATTATGCTCAATTGTTGAGTAATACTTGTTGGTCGTTTATTGCGGTCAGAGCGTTGGCTCTTGTTCATTTTGAGGAAAAGCTAGCTTAGGAGTAGAAAATTTATCTTAAAATGCAAATTTCTGTTTGCTTTTCTGTGACACTGTCTTGAAGTATATGTAATTTGTTTAGAGTGGTTGCATTGGGAAATATTTGCAAACTATGTAAGAAAATCCTGTCAAATGCCATTCCGGTGTCAGAATAAAACCAGAGGGACATTTGGCAAAACTCAGTTTAGGCATGAGCTTAATGGTAGTTTTGGTCGCTTGTGAGGTCCAAAAGAGACTTTAGGACCTACAAGTTTTGTAGGGAGGGTATAACTTATTTAAGAATTCCTAGCACAGTTCAAAACAAACATGGCCTCACTCAGACCACTTGATTAATACTTTCTGCTCGAGGGTATATGATGTCTTCTATTTTGGTCTATCTGCTTTGTTTGACCCTAACTGAAGGACTTTTGGAACCTTCCACCTTGTTCACAGGTGACATGTTATTCTCCATTTAGCTTTTTTTAACGAAGACATTTTCAGCTATTGAACTCTGTGATCATTCTTGGATGTAAGTATCAAACCCCAGATACAATCATTGAATCTCGAACCCTAGATAGAACCAGCATATAATATCATGGGGATGACTTGAACTAGATGCCTGCATCATTTCCAAACGTTAAGAAAGAAATTCAATGGTTTTTCTGGAATGCAAAATGTTGTTCATATTGTGGTTTAAACATGCTATATCAGATTGTAATCTATCGTACCTGTTTCATCTATAATCATAGAGCCATATACTGACTAAAACACAGATGAATTGCACATTATTTCATGCAAAAGCCTGATTCAAATATGGCATGGTTAAGGATTAGAATGCATTCTAAAAATGACCAGATGTTCAGTTATCCTTGATGACACTGCTATCTTGAAATGGGCTTACATGCATAGTGATACCTCTTATGGTTGATATGAAGGGAGGAGTTGTTGATGGTAAGGATTACTGTGTTAATCAACTTAAAATGATGTTTTGACTCCCTTTACATAACTGCTAATCGTGAGAATGGTTTCATTGATTTTCAAGGAGTCCACATCCTTTTTAAGCTGTTTGGGTGTTGATGCAGTCATGGTTAAGGGGTCCAATGAAGGACAATGTTAGACCCTTTAGCCTGGACTTGCACTCACCAATGGACACACTTTCTTAGGTGCCATACTCAAACATTGAACTCAAAACACTCTTTATTGCATCCATATAACTGTGTTACAAAGATTTTAAAACACACACTCTCTCTCTCCCTTGCCTTACAGGCTTATTGAAACTTTACATGAAGAAGATACACTCATACACCATCTCTCATGGACTAGTTCACTCTCCCACACACTCACTTCTCTCCATGGAAAACTTTCTCCAAAGTTCTCTCTCCTCCTCTTGAAACAACTCCCTTAACCATTTCGGATCTTTATCTGACTTCCGCTGACTCCTGGAGTGCCTCTTAAACTCCCAAGCATCATGAAAACACTATGCAACTGACAATTCATTATTCTAGGATGTTACTTTCTTTTTATATTCATTGCAAGTGAAACCGTTGCTTAATGTAGAAGCGGCGGTTGTGTAACCGCCATAGTGGTTGCGAAACTGCCCTGGCGGTTACATAACCATGACTTTAACTTTTTGCAAAATTGCTCCAGTGGTTTCATTACTGTGTAAAGTCTACCCCCTTCTGGGGGCCATATCCTTTGCTCAAATGACAAAATGAGATGCTGTTTTTTTGAAAGTGCATAATGTTTTAAGAAGAATCCAAATATGCAATCACATTCTGGTTTGGAGATGTTCTTGATGCCCTTTTTCCCTCTGCCCCAAAACCTATCCGTTTTAGGCTTTCAATGGACATATTCACTTCCTGGATTGTACCAATGGTTGAGAAATTTAACCAATTCTCTTGGAATTGCCACCTGAAACTAATACTCTTTGATGTAATTGATGCTTGGATCAACATCACCATGCCAAAACAACAAAAGGACCGATTTGTCAACATGAACACACACACACTATTTTTGGTTGATACGAGATTGCTTGTACCCTTGGGTGCTCCTGAATCAGGTGGTATGAAACATATAAGCATAAGTGGAACAGTTATTCAAGATTCAATTTGCCATAACATTCTTGTATGTGTTTGCACAAGAATCTCAATCGAGTGTTGAAGGGAAAGTTCTATCCAATTCAGGGATGAGTTAAAATCCTCATTTAGCAATTGATTTAGGTCATTGCATCATTAACCATATGTAAAAATGCTACCAAAACTTGTTTGAGGGTTAATTGATCTCTTGTGCTCATATTTCACGTCTTAGATGGTAAACATTAATGTGAGGCTATAGCAATTGGTCTTTGAGCCATTTGGTCGGAGAGAAGCTGGAGATAAAAATCTGAGAGCCCATGGATGATATTTTTAACAAATATCACAGACATGTTTAACTTGACGTGTGAGAAGAAATGAAATTGAACATTATTCAAAGTGACCTTGAAAAATCAAGTTACTCTTTATGTCAATTCTTTATGTTACACTTTGAAGTGGATAATTCCTGTTTGTCTATGGATCTCAACTCTCTGATCTGTTTAAGTGTGTGCTTTTCTGAACCTTACTTTGAAATTGTTGCAAAACCATTGGATTTGTTCTTGAACCTTTTGACTTCGGAGGCATATTTGGTAATGATCTAAATTACTTTCCTTTGAATTCGGCAGTGGCATCTTTACCTTCATTACATTAAAAAAATCTTCAATCACGCCCCCCTCAGTTTTTCTCTAATAGTTATAGGGATTATAAATATTCACTTTCCATTACTTTTCGCTTGAACATCTTTCCATTAAATGGCATTGCTATCCCAAAGGACAATGTTTATGATTACTTGACGAATGAGATGGTTAGGGGCTTATAAAATTGCTAAGGAATATCTGATTATTACACAACCTTCAGTTTTGATTTGTAAAATATTTTCGGCATCTTAAATACCATGATTATTCTAATTTTTGGTTAAGGTGTTTTTGTTTGTTTTGTTTGTCATCATTTTCTTCATTTCTTTGTTTTGTATGCATGCCCTAGGATATCAAAAATTATTCTTGCCAGTTTCACATGCTTCAAATATTTTGAGTTGAAGGTTCTGACTTGTATCGATGTCTGGTTGTAGGTGGGATCGAGCAAGAGGAGTTGAAATAGGAAACAAAAATGTGAAACTTGAGTACTTGGAGGAGGCCTACACTACATCGAATTGGATAGTGAGAATTTACAAAGTTAAGCCACCAGTCAATCGGTGGTAAGTTTATATTTTCCTTTGGCTTTTAAGGAGCAAGGAGGAAAATGACTGATCACAAAGAAACATCTTCTTATACATCTGAGTTGCGGTTTAGATGATTTGAATAAGTTGTGGCACCTTAGCAGCTTATGATTTGATTGTCTTTTAAGGCAAACTCCACTCTAACGTGCTACATTTGAGGTGTAAACATTAGACACTGTCGGCTGGCTTTAGTAGATTTGTAACAAATTGAATGAGCAAAATATGCTGCTTTCTGTAATCTAACAATGAGGCTTAGTTTTTGGAGATCCGTGAAGTAGAGGGGGGAATTTTTTTACTGTGGCATACATGTCTGTTGAACAGAGGTTCTGCTTTCCTAGTAATCTGAATACCATGTCAAATCTAAATGATGATTTTCTAGTGGAAGTATTTAATCATGCAGCAAATGATTTACATGTGGTGGGAATGTGATGTGGTTCATGATGTCCTTTAATTAGTTGATTATTGTTTTGCTAGTCATATTGAATTGACTGGAAATTTTAGCATGGATTTTAGAAACGTGGTGCCTTTTTATGCAGGCATTGAAAAAAATAAGAAAATAAGCTGTATGTTGTTAAAAGTGATGTGAACACTCACTTGTGCTGAGGACTATAAAACTTCCTGTGATTAATTCTGAGAAATGTATGGGGTTTGGATATTTTCAGCGACTGTTAATTTAAATTAGGAATACATAAAACTTCATTGCCAGTCATAAAATGCACAACTTGCAAAATTATTTCAGTAGTTCTATTTTTATATTTCTTAATATTCTTTTCTGGATGGCTATAGGTAGACAGGCAAAATTGGTGAATGTTTTCTCTTTACCAAATAAAGCTTCAAATTATTGAAAACTAACGCCAAGTGTTTGCTTTAAAATATCTAGAGGGACCAAGTCTTCATATTTCTTATAAATGAAACTTTTAGCTAACGAATAAATGAAAACTTTTAGTTAACAAAATAGAAATGTTGAAATTTAGAACTAAGTTGATTCACCATGTGACCCTAACAATACATCAACCATTGAACTTATGAACTCAGATTGTCAGGCTCGGCGAGACCAATATGCCAAGGGGACTCGGACTTTGCAAAAGAAACTCAGCCTGTACTCCGGTGCTCCAAATGAGGTCTTGAACTGCAAATGAGTGTTTTCATTATGTTTATGCAGCTGAGTCTGATACTTGGACGTGGAGTTATGGAGAGTCCATTCATTTTGACTCTTTCTAGGTCAACTCCACATGGGCAATTTTGGCTCATTTTGGTTCACTCCCCACACAGGCTTGGGTGTTTATGACCAATTTTGAGTTTCACAACTATGATATGAGCCAATTCTGCCAAAGAGTCATGCACAAACCAGAGTGTTATTAAAGCGAAATCTACTAGAATAAGGGTATTCATGTAAACAAAGTGAATGATAAAACTAATAGTTATATTTTGAAGTGAAATGTTACTACTACCCTCAAATGGAGAAGGCTACATACCTAATCGTAATATGCACAAACCAGAGTGTTATTTAAGCGAAATCTACTAGAATAAGGGTATTCATGTAAACAAAGTGAATGATAAAACTAATAGTTATATTTTGAAGTGAAATGTTACTACTACCCTCAAATGTAGAAGGCTACATACCTAATCGTAATATGTAGTAGTAATTTGAAGTCTTATTTGTAGGTGGGAGAAACTGCATGATTGAAGTGTAAATTATTGTGGTAATAAGATGAAAATATATCGAGTTTTAGTAGGTCCTCGTGAATATCTTGAGTTCGGTTTTTGTTTCTCATCCTAAAGGTCAAGTGCAGATTTGACCTCTCCCTCTAGGTAGAGAGATTTCCTGAGTCTCTCAACTAGTTAAAATTCCATCCACGTAGGGAAAAGTAAGAGTTGAATTCTTGAAGGATATACAACTCAAGTGCTATTTTTGGTGCTCTAGTGATGAGTTACAGGCCCCTTTGACTAGTTTTAAGGATGAATAGAATTTCCAACACTACCTTCAAGCCATACTCTTTTTGAGCTCACCTTGCCTGGTTCTGATACTATGTTGAGAATTATGAACCAAGATCTCATGTATACCCATTGATCTACCCACTAATCTGAGAATTTGAGGCTTTACCATGAGCGTTGCTTGTCTGATCTTAAATACAATGATCCCAATTGCAAGATATACTTTGGAGAGATGTACAATTATGCTGTAGCATTAGTCGTGAAGTTTTTCTTATTGGTATTTTATCATTGAAGTTGTGCCTTTTTGGACCGCACAAATTACTTCATTTTATGGGTTGCTTTTAGACTAGGGTGGGTTGATGCTAGAACTATTATTTTATTTTATATTGGTTAGTTGAATGGCCCAATAAATATGAAAATGGTTTGATTGAGTTTATATTATTCAGTGTAACGAGTGAGTAGCCTATGTTTGCATATGATTTCTAATTAAATTCTGTATGCCTATATTTTTTTGGTCACTGAGATTGTCTTTTCATATTAGGTGTCTTTAGCTTTGTTTATGATTGTTCAGTTTCAATTACGTGTTATCTAGTTTTTCCCCTTTGTGGGAAACACTAGATGGTAAATCTATTTTTATTCTATCAATTGCTGCATCTATCTAAACTCGTGCTTAAAAGGTTTGAAGTTTGTGTTACGAACCTTTAGTTGAGGTGGCATCCTAATTCCTTTCTATGTGTAATTGTATGATTGCAAGGTGAAGATGTTTGGCATATAACCCTTACGGAAGGTGAAGATGTTTGGCATATAACCCTAACGGACGTGTGATTTGTTTAATTGATAAATCTGGGCAATAATCGGGCCCAGCCAGCGAGGTCACGAATTAGGGACCGTATTTCTTGAGTATTGAGGATGAAGGCTGAAGTACTAATCTGACATTAATGACGGGGATTACAATGAATCACACACAAAGACATCATCATGCAAGGTCATCAAGATTCCCAACAAGAAGACTCCCTGCAAAAATTCATGGAACATTAGGTTAAGTGGGCTGTGAGTCCCGTCAACAGTTGCACTTTACTGCGTTCATACAAAGTCCGTACTGAAACTTGGACCTATGTGGCTGTTATAACCGCCACATTAACCAACGAACTATGCTCTTAATGCCCTGCAAGATGCAACTTGAATAATGAAGGCCAATCGGTGAGGTCACAAACTAGGGACCCCATTCTTGGATATTGAGATTGAATGCCAAAACATTGATGCAGGATGAACCTTGAGGATTACAATGAAGCTCTCCTATGACAAGATTGTGAGGGTGTTGTGTACCTAAACACAACAAATATTTATGTGTGTTGTGCTTGTTTGGAATTGTTTTTATTATGTTATATTTTTAATTATTTTTATTATTTTTTATTTTTGGGACCTAGAATTAGTGAAGGGTTAGGCCATGAGTTAGACATGGGTTAATTAGGGTTTATAGCAGTTGAAAACAAAATGGGGAAAACTCTAAAGAATATATCTTTTGACAATATTAACATCATGCATGGGATAGCTGCCATTGTATGAGAGTGCTTTTATTATAGTTAGATTTGCAATTGCAATCCACCTTTGGGAAAGTAGGTGCTCCCATATTTTTAGATTTATTAGTGTCTTACTCTGTATTTTACAATTCTGTTTTTTGTTATTTGGAATGTAGCAAGTGGTATCAAAATTTCAATTGATTTTTTTTTGGGCAGCCGTTGTCAAAATGCCGAGGGGAGTTTACCCAAGAAAAAACTTCAAATTTTGTGACCAAAGACGAGTTATTTGATTAGCCTCTTTTAAGGAGATTCGAAAGGAGATGTGTTTATTGGTAAAATTGCCAGACCATCCAATGAAGAAGAGGAAGAAACCATTTGGAGAAAACTTGACTCGGATCCCTCAACGGAGGAAGTGGAAGAGCAAGGAGATGAGAAGAAAGAGAAAGGAAACTTGCATCATCCTTCTCACAAGCTACAAATGATCTTACAATATGAATTCGAAGCTAGGACAGAGGCCCATACATGGTTGAGCAATTTTAAATTGGGCTTTAAGGAACAAAAGATAAGAACCAAGAGGATAAGTTGAATGTGTATTTGCAACATTTGGATGGTGATGCACACATCGAAGGGGAAAGGGGTTTTTACAAATTTGGAGGGGGGATTTTTGGACTTTGCCAAAGCTCCGAATAAGAGAGTCGACCATAGTTGGGATGAATCGTTTGATACCCAATTGATGCATGTGTTTCATAAAGATATGTTTGTGGAGGCTTATATAGAAGAAGTTCAAGTTTTGGAGTTCAAGGCCAAGCACTCTTTGAAGTTGGTGTAGAATATATATATTTATTTTAAACCTATGGGCCAAGATTCGAACAAAGGTAAAAATGTTTGAACTAAACTCTTTTGAAAGGGCCATTATTATAGCTAGAAGAGCAAAAAATCATATTGATGCCTTAAAAAATAAAATGGTAGGAACGACTTTTAGATCTTTTACTCAAGATAAGAAAACCAAAGACCCTAATTGTGAGATTCCTTGTACGTTCACTAGTGTAAGCCCATGTCGTAGTTGTTCTAAACCATAGAGTAGAGGCCATCTTTGTAGTCCAAAAAAGCTTTTTATCACAAAGGATGTGTTCTTTTGAGCTAGAGTTAGAATCAAATAATGAGAAAGCTCAAGAACCCTACTGTAGGGCGTGAACTTGAAGATATGCCCCCTATTATAGTAGAAACAAGGGAACCATTTGTGTCACTGTCTACAATGATAGGGTTGGACCTTCTAGACACATTCGAGTTCTTTCCCTGCGTCAAGAAACCTTGAGTTTTGGTCATGGTCGATTTAGGTAGTACGTTTAATATTCTTGATAAATAACCATGTTCACAATATAGGCCTACATTTAGACACTTTTGAAAGTTTCCCCATTCGAGTTCTAGGGCACTTACGTATTTAATGCATAGGAGTACTTTGTAATGTGGAATTGTCAGTGGTAGATTTTGTCTGTAAAGATAAATTCTTTGTGGTCGATGTGGGGGGGGGGTGTGGATGTTGTTTTAAGGGTTCAATGGTTATACTCACTTGGAACATACTTGAAGGTGTCAGACCAATATTTACACAATAAGCTTCAATAAATTAATTACTCAACATACATACATATATATACGAATAGGATCTCCTATGAATATGGAGTCCTATCCTATCTACCAAACTAATGTCAGTGAGTTGGATTAAAAACTCACGTAACCACACATTAACAATATATCACACTAACTAGAGGATATCCAACCTTCCTCCCTTAGTGCAGATATGGGAAAATGCACTTCACTCGAGAACAAAAGCAATCAACTTCTTGGCACATAGGAACACATCAACCATAGATGGGACCAATTAACCAATCCATAGGAATATATCAACCGTATCTGATGGTCGGGAATACATCAATCGCAGATCATGACCCATCAATTGATCAAGAAACCATATACAAAAGTATTGGGAATGGCCTCACTACTACGTTGCTCAAGAAACCATTATGTTACAGTGAAGTAATTTGGATTTCTACTCTAAATACTGGGAATGATATATGATTGTTCTTATTCCTTACACACATCAAAATACATATTCTTCATCACTAGGATGAGAAGAGTCTTTATCCCCTAAATGGGGAGTGTTTTATTCCCAACACTCTCCTTAGCAATCAAGGCCTTTTGATCCAAATTTCATCTATAATGAATTGACCTTTCCTTGAAGGGTTTGAGGTTTGAATTATGTGTATCTGTCTTAAATAATGAACTGGGTTTATTTTTGCCACCATTACATGTTCCTTTTTTTTTTTACTTTTTTTCTGACACAAGTCGTTTGGTTTTGTTTTCTTCGTCAAGTAGGAAAGAGATGAGGTCTTCTAGACTAGGATTTATTTTACTTGTAAAAAATCTATCTGAATAACTATTTGGTATGTTATTCAATAAAACAACTTTTGCATTGTCATGTAACCTTAACTTATATATCAACTAATTGATATTTCAAGGAACGAAATTTAAATGGTGAACCATGCTTTAGCCTTCTTTTATCTTGAGTTCGAAAAGTTTTTGCTTTAAGGCCATTATAACACTCCTAGCGTGCTAACCAAAAAGCTTGTTTAATGTTTCCTAGAGGAAGTTGGAGGTCTTGGAAAGGTCTATATGATGTAGATAGGCATCAAAAAGTATTAAACCAATATTGCTTCCCTGTCCTTGATATCCCATTTAGCCCCTGTATCAACATCTTGTCTCTTTGTGTTACCGTTGACAATGTCCCACATATAATTGTCAATTAGTAAAAATTGAGTTTTGTCTTATAATTTATGATGTCTCTACGTTCAAAATTTTCAATGAGATTTAGTTTTTTTAATTTTTATGCTCCTTCACAAATTTGACTTACGCAAGACGTCAGTTTTCTCCTAAAATGCGTTCTTTACAAAAGGGAGAATTTGATTTTTTTTTGGGATTGATGATAGTTTTTGACCAGAGCGTAGACTGGTCTGGGACACAATCGAGGGTCCAGATCTCCATGTAATTTATTAACCCCCTAAACACCACATGTATTCTAGATATTATCAGATGTATACTAACTATTACTAATAACAACCACCACCGGCCTCGAGGATAACCAACTGCCACTATTACTAATAACAGCTACCACCGACCTTGAGGATAACCAACGGCCATCAACAACCTCGAGAATATAACCAACGGTCACAACTAACCTCATATGTCTTTTCAGAGATTTGAACCTATGTGGGGCTTGAAACAACCAAGCTACTTAACCAAGTCACCCACATCTCATTGACAAGAATTTGAGGTTTTGACCCCTGAAAACATACATTAAAATGACTTTTTAACTTGTATAAAATCCAATTAAATATTGGATTTAATGACACACAAACCAACTAAATAAAGTCAACTCATCAAAGTATCATACTAGACGAAAGACCATTTATAAAACTACAAACTTTAGGCTCTCCTTATTTAACAAGTTAAAACCAATACTTAGTTTATATTGATTACACCAGTCTACATGGATGTGTGCAATCCAATCAATGAACTCTACGCACCCAATATTCACGAAAAAAATCAAAGAATCAAAGCATATCAGAGTCGACACACATTTATTCTTCGCTGGTGAACCATGAGTGAAACAATTGAAATTGACAAGTTCACTCTACACATGGCAAAGAATGAATATGACTAGGACTAGGCATGGGTCTTTAGGGATGCCAAGAAAATGGATCTGGCAACAATGCACATCTTTGTAGCTAGATAAATGAAAACATAGCGGATAGAATTGTGGCGGGTGTATGAATAACGTAAATAGAGGATCAATCTGCATGTGGAGTGGATTGCTTTTGAATCCCCTTGGTGATAGAGAAAATTATGCTCAGCAATATTGTACAAATGCACAATGGAGTCTGCGACAATGTTTATATAGATAGTGGGTAAGCTTATCCAACACTCACAAACTTGTTGATTTTAGTTGGGCAACCAATTACAATTATTTTAATATTTAACACTTTTTGATATGAATTTTGTGGTTCGTGGAGAGTGTGGACCCCACCAATTTGTGAGTGTTGCTTAAGCTTAGGTATAGATAGCAACCAAGTTTCACATTCTTTCAACAATATTGCAATGTTAAAATCACAATAACATTGTAGATTGCTTGGTCTATGGGTGCTAATATAGACATTGCAATGTGGTAGACTGATTAATATTCAAAGGCACACATCTAATACCATTATTTGGGACATCAAAAATGAACTGAGTTGCCCCTTGAGATAATTAACAACTGAACTCTTCCATTGAATAGGTACCCATCTCTAATACCAGTAAAGGTGTCGTCTGATATTTACACAATAAGCTTCATTAAACTAATTACTCAATAATCATACACACATATAGGAATAAAATCTCCCATAAATAAGGAGTAGTCATATTCTATCTCCCAAACTAATGCTAGTGAGTTGGGGTCAACTCACGTAACCACACACTAATAATATATCACACTAACTAGAGAATATCCAACACAGTGCACCAATCATCAGGGGCGATTCTTGACATGTAAGCAAGGGGACCATGCACATACTATCAAGTAATTGATTCTAAAGGGAATCAAAAGTGTTGGTTCCAATTAGTTGAACAAAATTCTGGAGTGACATTTTAGCTTTATGGCTCACCTTTACAATATGGATGTAGAATCATTTCTCACATGAGCAACGTCCAAGGATTTTAGAGTTGCTATGTAAATACAAGGTAGTTTTCCACGGTATACCAAAGATCCTGTTCCCAGTCAGGGAATTGGAGCACATTATTGAGCTTGATTCTACAAAGGGGCCAATGGTGGCACACTTTTATAGATACAAACATTTTTAGGAACCAGAGATAGAGAAATTGATCACTGAACTCTTTGAGGCTGGTATTATTGTCCCTAGTAAGAGCCCATACGATGTTCTAATGGTTCTAGCTAGGAAGAAGGATGGGTCGTATAGACTCTGTATCGATTATAGGGCCTTGAACAAAATCATAAAAACAAAAAAAATTCAAGGCTAAGGATTGAATGAATTGCATGGGGTAAAGTATTTCTCAAAAATAGATTTCAAATCTAGATACTATCAGATACCAATTCGGATTCAAGACCAAGATAAGATGACTTTTAGAGCACATCAGGGCCACTACCAATTTAGGGTCATGCCTTTTGGTATCAACAATGCTCCAACCACCTTTAAAACATTGATGAACAAAATATTCAACAAATTATTGTGCAAGTTTCTTCTTGTATTTTTTGATGACATTTTGAATTATAGTTATTCATTGGCATCCCATCTTGAGTACTTGGGTGTTGTGTTGGATATATTATCCAAGGAAAAGTTGTAAGCTGAGACATCTAAGTGTGAATTTGCAAAGGCATATTTGAAATACCTTGGTTATGCAATTTGTATTGAGGGGGTTCGCACTGAACTTGGGAAGATCAAGGCCACATGTGATTGGCATGTACCCAAGACTCTTATGAAACTTCATGGTTTCATAGGATTGGTAGGGTTTTACAGAATATTTGTAAGGAAGTGATCAACAATAGAACGTCCCCTCATTGACCTCACCAGGAAGGATTCCTTCAAGTGGCCCATAAAGGCACACAAATCTTTCGAGGATCTCAAAAGAGTTTTGGTTTATACTCCAGTTTTAGCAACCCCTCAAAGTCTCTTGTCATTGAATGTGATACCCTTGGATTTGGATTGGGCATAGTTTTGTCTTACGATGACCACTTGATTACATTTGAAAGTAGAAAATGTAATGAATGTGACAAGGATGTCTATGTATAGCAAGGAAATGCTTGCCATTCTGCATGCAATTTACCAAATAATGTCAAATGGATTTAAAAACTAACCTCCTTAGCCTTAAACACTTGTTAAAGGGATATTAACAGAGGAACAACACAAATGGATTCATCATTTTCAAGTGCATGATTTTGAGATCTTTTACAAGAAAGGGAAGGAGAATGTGGTGGCAAATGCATTGCCCTGCTAGGAAGAACCACTAGTATTTCATGTCATGTCCATTAGCCAACCTACTTGGATACACAACCTTCTACATAATTACTTAACTCACCTTGCCTCAACCAAATTCATATAAGAAATAAAATATGGGGGAAAGGGGAGTGCTTGGTCAATTCATAGTGGCATTATTTTATTTTAAGGACACATTTTTTTGAGAGGTGTCTCTCCCTCTATTCAGATGGCGCTAGAACACATCCATGCATGTCCATTTGTAGGCCATGTTGGGTTCTAGAAAACGTATAGAAACATCAAAGTTAACTTTTTCTAGAAGGGAATAAACGCTGACGTTTTATAATTTTTAGCCGAGTGTGATATTTGTCAACAAAGAGGAAGAGTGTTCCTTTCTGCAACTAAATGTGATTCCATAACAAAAGTGGGCAATTATGTCAATAGACTTTATCTCGGGTCTTCCTAGCTTTGAGGGTAAAGATCAAAGAATATTTACCAAGGATCAAATTAAAATATGTTGAAAACAAGCAATAGAACATTGTTACCTTGTCAAAGTGAGCAAACCACAAATTTGACATAAGAGATTTGGCAAGTAAGGAAAACGTCGAATGGAGAAAAACTCCACAATATTATTAGAAGTCTTACAATAATGAATCTTCAAGAACACAACAAGAAGAAGTTAAAAAGTGAGAGAGAGAATGACTTTAGGCCAAAAGAGCATCACAAGGATGCAAGAGCAAGAACAAGATTAAGATTATACCACATGAAGAATGAGGGAGAAGAGCTCAACAAATAGAACTAGAGAGAATAATGAGTTACATGTGCAAGTTTCAGAATGTGTGTCAAGTGTCTTTAATCCTCTTGCAAGTAAAGATGATGTGTGTGCCATATGAAGGGAATGAGTTACTTGTGAGAGTGACTCTAAATCACACAAGTGGACTAGAGAGGCGAGTGACATTTTATAAAGTCTAGATAAATTGTATGTATAAATATAATAAATACATACAAATAAGACTTATAATAAACGTAGAAACATAAATAAGGATTCAAATAAAGTTAATTCTCTAACACTCCCCCTTTAAGTTTAATTTGGGATTACAAAAGTGGAAAAAACCTTCTCTAAATAAGGAAGAAAGTTAAAATTACATAATACTTTATCTTAATAGACACTTCTTTCAAGAGGAATTACAATAGTTTGAGAAATAAATAAGAATAGATGGTGCTATAAAAAATCACAAGGATGAAAATGTGATCATTAAGAATCTTCAAGAATCCTCTTAGAACAATGTGGTTGATCTATAATAGAAAAAAAAAAGAAATGATTCACGAAACCCTACAAAACAAATATGCTACACCAATATTTTAAGTTTAGTAAACAATATGTTAAAAATACAATCTATACATATAATGTAATAAAAATAAATGTATAACGAAGTAAAATGAAACAAAGATAAATTCTATCACAAACTCAAAACTTTGCACGAAAAAGAAGTTAGTAAAAAATAGAGAGCTTTACTCAAAACATATTTTCTTTGCAACATATAAGTAAAAAATGTATGAAAGAGATTGAGTTAATCAAAATGGAGATAAAGATGTGTCGTTAGCAAAAGATATCCACTGTAAAGCAATCGAAGAAACATCACATGAAGTCACATTAAAGTTTCTACAAGATTCATCATTTTTATGAATTCAAACGGTTTTAATTTTAGAGCTATGAGATTTAGTCATTTTCCAACAATACAAAATGTCACAAGTAGATTTACCACAAGATTTGTATGGATGCAATTTCCAACAAATAGATATATGATGCTTATGTTTTCCACAATGTGCACAAATTTTTACAATTTTAACCAAAACATGAAATATTAAAAGCATTATAATAAAAAAAAGTTGTATTATAAGTCTTTTGATGAGGAGGACAATAAGATGTCAAATTTACATGAGAAATCCTTGAATCATCAAACTGAGGCCTTTACAATTTGCATCAGATTTACACAAAATAAGTTAAAAAATATCACATTCACACCTACTAAGGGCATGACCTGAATAGCTTATAGTGTGCATGATTTTTAAGCCGGGGTTGGTAGAAGAAGCGTTCAATAAAATTTTAGGTTATTTAGAAGCACAACGAGTTTCATGATTTCACTGAGTATCAAGTGCAAAAGATGTAAATGTGTCATTTAAAGTGTCAAATAAAGATTACATGTTCGCCATTTAAGTTTGAAAAATATTTTGAAGTGCAATAATTGATTTATGCAAATTAGAAATAGTATTATTTTGACATTTAATTTCATGTTTTAGAGCATCAATTTATTCTTTTTTCAAATTAATTTGTTGTAAAATATTTTTAAATGCTAAAAAATTTGCAAATCTGAAAACTATTTGAAACACGTTAAAATGCTAAAAATAATAATATAATACAAAAAACTTACACGCAAGATCTAAACTAAAAACACTAAATAATACTTAAATATAACTTATGTGCACAAAATTAAATTGAGATCTATTAACTAATAAATGTTAATCCACATCTAAACACATAATTAACTTATTTATGCTTTTGGAATTTTTTTTTTGTGGTGAACAAAACACGTGTTAATTGAGGGCTTTTAGCATTAAAAAGAAATAACTTTTAATGAAAAAAAGCCACATGCATAATAGATTTTTGATTTGTTATAATAATCAAACAATCATATTTAAATGAAGAAGTTAATATTTTAAATCTTGAGAAATGAGAAGAAAATTCAAACTTGTTTGATAAAAAGCTTTTAGTAGAAATCTAGCTATGATTTTGATTTTCTTAAGCATTTTTTTAAAAGGCAAAAGGGCAATGTGACCCAAAAAATGTGGGTGCACCCAATGTCATTGAACTTGATATACTTAGCGTGGGACCAACTAGGTCGAAACTTTCATATCTAAGTCACAGTAAGACGACTTCTCTATGCTCATATGTTTGATATGATAGTTGCCACGTGGAAAAATCAAACCATATAAGACAGTGTACATTTTATTTTATTCTAATATTATAATCTTGTCCATATAAGACAAATGGAGTGTTAGGTTGTGGAGCTAAAAGCTTCAACCTTTGCAAACTGAGGAACAGATGGTTGCTGAGTTCTACAGGAACCGGCGTCGGCAGTATGACCGACGTCGGCAGAATCCAGTGCAGAAGGCCACCGGCGACGGCAGGAAGTCGGCCGACGTCGGCAGAACCAGACCAGCAGGGACCGGCGTCGGTCGCCTGTGTGTTCCCGAAGTGTTCGTTTCACGGACAGTTAGTTAAGTGAACGATGAGTTTGCATGTCAAGACCAGCCAGAGTCTTGGGCTGCGAGGATAATTGTCTAAATTAAGAGTCTAAGTTAGTGTTTGAGTTAGGGATCTATTTATAGACCCATTGGCATGTATTGTTTAAGGCATGAGATAGAAAGGAAGAGTTCCTTCTAGTTGTAAGATCTATGAGTTGCAGGTTGTTGCAAGCTCATTGGAGATCTACATGTAAGTTTGGTCTTTGAATTGCAGGTTGCAGGTTCATGAGAGATCAACTTGAAGTGCTATAGAGTGCTTGATGTACCGGCAGGGTTATTACTGACTGGTTGGTGAGGTGAACACCAATTCTGTGTGTGAGTTGGTTGTTGGGACCGTTTTTGTGTAAGAGAGTGTGTGTGAGAAGAATTACTGTACACTTGAGGTGTGGCGAATCTCTGTAAGGTGAAAGAGTGTGGCGGCTCTTTGATGTATTCTTTTCTGTATATTGTTAATACAAGATAGTGTATTGTCTCTCATATTCTGTGCTATTGGTGAATTCTAGTTACTTGTGTTTCTGGTTATTTCCGCATATTCAATTGCTTATATTTGGTAATCATACTGTGCTCTTTCTGAGGAGCAAGATCCTAACGAGTGGTGTCAGAGCATGTTTGTTGTTCTAGATTCCTGACATGGAGGTGTGAGAGGTACATATTTTAAGCTTTTTCATTAAAAAACAGATTTTTTTTTTAAAATGTTTTTTATTTCAAAATTTGAAAACATTTCAATTTGAAAGCATTTAAATATGGAGTATTTTTTTCATTGAGATTGTTTTGAGTAAGCTACTGTAAGTAAATTTGGCAAACAACAATCAAATTTTATAAATTTAAGAAGAAATAAGGAGAGTTATTATTCTTTTACTCATTCATCACTATCGATAGATGTCCATTCAGAAATCAAGAAAAATTGAGTATATTGATATATGAAGTTTTTTTGTTAAGCCGGTATTAATGATAGGTTGAATCCTTTTCATGTGTTATCTAGGTACCACACACCACTCCACTTTCACGTATCTTAAAGCTTATTTCACATACTACCGAGTATATATAAAGGCTAGCTTCTTTTAGATATATATAGAGGTTTGGTGTGTAAGTCTAGTGGGATATAAAAAAGGGAACCTTTTTGAAGTGATAAATAACCAATTTGAAGTTAACAAAACTTAAAAATTTGAACTCAAACAATGCATTCAATCAAATCAATTGTTGGCACGACGTTCACTGACAAAGGCAACTGGTTAGAATGGTCTTGGTCAATGGAGAAGACACTTATCTTCAATGATCTATGGTTTGATATTTATGACATAAATACACAACCAGTTGAGCCAACATGAAGAATATAAAAGATATTTATACATGAAGGTAGAAACATTAGAAAGCATTGGGCTTGATGAGAGCTTTAGTCAATAGAGATGTTTTTTCATATTCAAGGGTGTAGTACTCCATAGGAAGCATTTCAAAAATTGAAGGAGCTATATAATTCGCACTCAAAGTTAGAATTCATTCAGTTGCAGTTGAAGTTGTTCAACTTTGAGTTGAAAGATGGTGATGTGATGAGATTGGTTTTAGAAAAACGTTCCATAAAAAGCATGATGTGGATGCCACGGGTGTCAACATCGACATTTATATGACCATATTCATAGAGCTCTTCTTCCCAATTACTCAACCTACTTGGAGTATCTACAAGCAAGTAATCAGTTAAAGATTCATAGTTGATCAATTGGTTAAAAATATAGCAGAATGAGACAAGGTCTTCGAAGAAAAAAAAGAGTCTACAACATGAGAAATTGTGTGCTATGTAAAGGAAAATTCTTCAAAAACATCCAACAAAGCCATGTCTTCTAAAAATGAAGGCAATAATAAGTACAAAGAAAAAGGCAACAAAAATGAAAATCAAGGTAGTCAAAATAAAAAATAGAATGATAAACAAAACCTTTTTTGTGAACAGAGTGACAAAAAGAAGCCATGAGACTCACAAATGTAGAACTCCAAGGAAAAAAATTGAAGCATATCGTAAGAAGAAAGAGGAAAAATTAAAGAAAAAAAAAGAGAAAATATGCTCAATTCATCAGTGACTATGTATTTTTCAATATAGATGATGAAGCAAACATTGTCTCAATCAGTTCGTCATGGTTTGATGTTTGGGTTATTGATACCGGTACCACTCTACATATGACTTTTTGAAAAGACTTCTTTGAGGATTTCAATGGATAAAGTTGTGGTTTAGTATATCTCACAGATAGACCAAGTCTGTAACCACACGGAAGGGGTAAAATACAACTCAAGTGACTAGGGTTTCTAGATTTCAAAATCCAAAATGTTCTTTATCTTTCTCAATTGAAATGAAATTTGTTGTCCTTAGTGCTCATCATGCAACAAATTCATTCCCTCATCTTAGATAATGGTGATGTCACTATCAAACAAAAATGTGACAATGCAGTGGTGTTGATTGTATATGAAAATTACTTAAACTAAGGGGTGAGTAAGATGAAATGTTTCCAAAAATGTTGTGACATACTATATTTGAGCATATTATAACAACATTCACGTATTGTAAAATAATAGTGTTGCTCGTAAAGTCAGATGAAAAGTGTGAATCCTATATTTTGGCCAAACACACAAGAGAACCGTTCTCCAAGTCATAGTGAAAAATAAACATAAAGTTGCAATTGATTCATTCAGAGTCGTGTTCTCTTCCAATTCTCTCAGCTAGTGGTCATAATTACTTCAAGTTGTTCATTGATCACTATAACCAAATGACTTGGATATACTTTTTGAATAAGAAATAAGTAGCCTTCAAGACTTTTCAAAATTTTCGAACCATGATTGAAAATGAATCTCAAACCCACATCAAAACACTCAAGACAAATGATGGTAGTAAATACACTTCAAAGAAGTTTGAATCCTATATTGAGCAAAATGGGATCAAATATCATCTCATAGTTCCTCATACTTTGCAACAAAATGGAGTTGTAGAAAGAATGAACAAAACTGTGATGCATATGGTTCGTGTTATGTTGTACTTCAAAGGGTTAAATACATACTTTTGGACCAAAGTAGCTAAAACAATAGTACACCTTCGTAACATATCACTGTCAACAACTTTTAAATTCAAAACTTCATATGAGATGTGGTGTGGTCATCTTTCTTCACGAAGACATTTTTGGATTTTCAGATCCACTTGCTACGCTGTGATTCCAAAAGAGAAGAGAAATAAATTGCACATGAATCGTAAATGCATTCATTTGGGATACTCTGAATCCTCTAGGGCATACAGGCTATATGATGAAAAATAAAAGTTTCTTGTCTCAAGAGAAGTTATCTTTTGTAAAACCACAAATAAAAAAACATTGATCGATAATTGAGTCGACTTGATAAATATGCAAAGTTTGATGTTTATAAGGCGAGTGATTTGGACGTTCCAAACAGTGAGTGGGGGATATACAACTAGAAATCAATTGATTATTTATTGTCTTCTATACATGAGAATTAAATTCTTTCTAAATAATAAAGTTAAACTTCATACAATGATCAAGGGCCATAAGAATAGAGAATAGAGGTGAAAGAACTTCAATAGATGAAAATGAAGCACCTAAACCACATAAAAATGCCTAAGTGGGCCACCTAGACATTAAACAATGTCAGATCCGATGAAGTTGGGAAAACAAGCATTATAAGTGCACATGTAACCACATCACAATCATACAAGTCCATTGACTAAACTCAAGATAGGATTGAAAAGCTCACCTTGAATTTTTCTCTAGAAGAACTCAATGTTTTGTTTGATTCATAACCAACATCTTTCAAACAGGCTAAAAAAATTGAACCTTGGAGAAAAACAATGAAAGATGAGCATAATGCATTGGTCAAAAATGGGACTTGGAAATTGGTTAATCATCCATATGGTTGCAAACCTATTGGATGCAAATGGGTATATTACCACAAATATAAGGTTGATGACTCATTTGAAAAACACAAATCAAGGTTTGTCGCAAAGGGGTATGATCAAAAATAAAGAATTAACCACAATGAAACCTTTGCACCTACAACAAAATGGATTACCATATGAACCATGTTAGCTTTGGAAGCTCATAATGGATGGAAAATTCACTAAACGGACATCAAAACTCTATTTTGAATGGTGACCTCAATCAAACTGTGTACATGACACAACTCAAAGGCTTCTCAGTGAACAACCAAGAACACAAGCTGTGAAAACTAAAAAAATGATGTATGGTTTGAAACAAGCCCCTTGAGCATGGTATGACAAACTAGCTGAGCACCTCATGTACATGAACTTCAAATGTTTTGAGTTTGAATATGGAACTCTTTTCGTCAAATTTTTTGACAAAGTAGTTGTATTTGTGGTGGTGTATGTTGATGATTTGCTCATCATAGTGAACAATGAATGATATACTACAAAGTTTAAATTAGAATTGATGAAAAACTTTGAAACGACTAATTTGGGTTATCTTCATCACTATTTAGGTATTGAAGTAATTTAAAAATCAAAGTATTTCTTCATCACTCAACAAAATTACATTGATGACATTTTGAGCAAGTTCAGAATGGAATATTGTAAACCTCTTATCACGCCCATGGAAAAAAATTTCAAATTGACATCCGAAGATTCAACAGATTTGGTCAATGCCACTAAATACAGACAAATCATTGGAACTCTAATTTATCTGACCACAAATAGACTAGGTATATCTTTTACTGTTGGTGTTATTTCAAGATTCATGCAACAACCTAGAGACAGTCATTGGGTAGCAACAAAAATACTCCTTCGATACCTCAAACGAACAAAATTTTTTGGGCTTAAAATACTCCAGGGCAAGAGACTTAAAAATAATTGGATATTCGTATTCTAATTATGCTAGTGATCATGAAGATGGAAAGTCCTTTACAATTTTCTAATGAATCTAGAAATATCAGTTGTCAGTTAGAAATCCAAGAAGCAATCAATGCCAAAAATTTCTTTAGTAGAAGCAAAATATATGGCCACTTCAAAGACAATTAGAGAGATCTTGTGGCTCAAAAGGGTTTTTTAATATTTATAACATGGTTCGTCACCACCTCTCATGGTTTGCAACACTTATGCAATCCAAATAATAAAGAATCCATTCTTTCATGACTGAACGAAGCATATCAATATGAAGTTTCATTTGATTCGACACTATGTGAAAGATGACAGTGTCAAGTTGCAATATTGCGCTACAACAAAACAATGGACATAATCTTGAAAAAAGTACTTGAACAATAAAAAAATGAAAAGTTTAGATGAATGCTTGGTCTGACAAAGACCCCTAAAGTTTAAGGGGGGATGCAACAATGTACATATGTTATGAATCCTAGGTGTCTTGTTTTCATCCTTTTTAATAAGTTTTCTATTCTCGTAGGAATAGGAAAGGTCACTAATGTAACTAAGGAACTCAAATTCTTTTAGCCAATGGTTTAAAACATTCATCATTTTCTTCACAAAGTTTTAAGCATAAAATGCCATACAACAAGGCATACTAAAAAAGACACGAGACTCAAAAGAATCATAAAATGCCTACAAAGAAGCTTTGAAAATAGTAAAGCACTCTAGCAAAGGTAAAATTCATCTTGATATGATATTGGCATGTTGAGAGTGATGCCAAGTGTAAGCAAAATGCCACCAAGAAGAGAAAAATGCACAACCAAGAAGAATAAAGCATGAATAATTCAACGGTCGACGGATTTAATTATGAATGTGAGCAACAATATACATATTGACAAATGAGTGTGAATATATGAAAAGCAAAATAATTTTTATACGTTTAGATGCAAAGTTACAAACCACATTTGAAATGCATATAATAAAAGCAAAGTTTTGAATTTTCTTGTTGATTTCAAGGTGTCTGAAAAAAGACCAACTGACATATAATGACATACAGACTTAGCCCTTCATGAATTTTAGAGCTACAATAATTTAAGCTAATGTTTGATCTCAGATTTTAGCTTGCACAAAAAATAAAAAAAGGCCAAGAAGACTAGGGACATAAGGAAAAAAAAGGCAGCTCATAATTTTAATGGAGCGCAATAACTCAAAAAATTATAATACAAATTAAGGATGGCTATTTGTTATTATCAAACACAAAAAATGAAATGTTATGCATAAACTAGTCTTATTTAAGCATTCCAATAGAAAAAACAAGTCATAAAAAATAGAAGCATACAAAGGTGATATGAAGTAACCACGACTTCAGTTTTTTTCCAATCTTGATTAAAAACCAAGATGTTAAAAGACAAACAATCTTTTTTTTTTACCTCCAAATCTACAAAATTCTCAATAATCAATGTTATAAGAACCATAACTCTGATACCATGAAATAATATTTGCCAAGGATCGAATTAAAATAGATTGAAAACAAGTAATGGAACAATGTTACCTTGTCAAAGTGAGCAAACCATAAATCTGAGACAAGAGATTTGACAAGTGGAGAAACCATCGAACGGAGAAAAACTCCATAATATTATTAGAAGTCTTGCAATAATGAATCTCCAAGAAAATAGTAAGAAGTTAAGAGTGAGAGAGAATAGAATTAGGCCAATAGAATATCACAATGATGCAAGCGCAAGAGTAAGATCAAGATTGTACTACATGAATAATGAGGAGAAGATATCAATAAATAGAGCTAGAGTGAATAATGAGTTACATGTATAAGCTTAAACATGTGTGCCAAGTGTCCCTAATCTTTTTATAAGTGAGGATAATGTGTGTGCCATGTGGGGAGAGGAGTTACTTGTGAGAGTAACTCTAAATCCAACAAGTAGACTAGAGAGGTGAGTGACACCTCATAAAGGCTAGATAAAGGGATTTTATAAATATAATAAATGCATACACAAATAAGACTTAAGATAAACCTAGAAACATAAATAAGGACCCAAATAAAATTAATTCTCCAACAATTTTTTTTTTTTTTTGTGGTGATAGACAGATTGATAAAGTATGTCCATTTCATTCCCACAATAAAGGCAAGAAGCAATGGTCCTAAGGTTGGAAAATTGTATTTTAAATGTATTTAAACTACATGGTATCCCTAAATAGATCACCTGCAATTGGGATCAGATTTTTCAGTCATTTTTGGCAGGAGTTGTTTAAGAATGTAGGCATTGCATTTACCTACATATTACATACCATCCTAAATATACGAGCAAATATATGTGGCGAACAAGTTCTTAGAAGGGTATTTGAGAAATTATGTAGAGGATAAACAGAGCAAGTGGGTACAATGGATACATTTTGCTGAGTATTGGTACAACACCACATACCACACAACTACAGTCACATTTTAAGGATTCGTATAGAGATGAAGTGCCATCACCATTGGATTGGGTAATTTAGAGGAGAAATGTACCAAAAATAGAGGAAGTTGTGGAAGAGATGCAAAACATTGTGCAAATTTTGAGTGACAACTTGGTAGTGAGAACCAATAGGATGAAATAAAAAGTGAATCAACATAGAACATAAAGGAGTTTTGAGCTCAAGGACATGGTGTTCTTATGATTGAAATTGTATAAACAAAATAAATTAAAGCATGTAAATAAGCAAACACTGCAACCAAAGTATTATGGGCCATACTAGGTGCATGTGAATGTGGGGGAAGTTGCATATGCCTTAGACATATTGAACAAAGGAAGGTCTCAAGATGTGTTTCACGTGTCATGTTTGAATAAGAATATATTGGTACATTTGGTTCCTTAAATACAATTACTGATGATTGACAAAGAATAAAAACTTGTGTTAGAGCTAGAGTACATTGTCAGGGAGGAATTGAGGAAGCTTCAAAACAAAGAAGTGTAATCCAAAATGGTGAATATAAAAGTAAGCACAAAAGAATGAGTTTGTTGGAAATCACACCTAAAATAGAAGGGAAGCATTAGGAGTAAAAAAATATCTCATTCTCATTTATGAAATATGTCAAGTCATGACATATGGTAGGATGGTCAAAGTTTTCATGTAGTAGGTAGAGGTCTTGAGTTCTATTCTCATAATGTAAAAATTTGCACTTTTAGAACTTGACTAGTTTTGAGGTCAAAGCGCTTCAAAGGGGAGGACATGTCTACCTAAACACAACATATATTTATGTGTGTGCACACATTTAGTTAGACTTATTTATATTATGTTTTTTTTGGGTGCCTATAGTTAGTTAAAGTTTAGGCCATGAGTTAAACATGGGTTAATTAGGGTTTCTAGCTGTTGAATACAAAATAGGGAAAAACCTAAAGAATGTATCTTTTTACAATATCAATTTAATGCAAGAGATAGTTGTCATTATGAGATATTTTGTTACAATCCAATTTGTAGGTGCAATCCACCCTTGGGAAGTATGGGCTCCCATCATTTTCTATTTGTTTGTGGTTTTAGCACATGATACATGTTTGAGAGTAGAGGCACAACTGAGCTTGGGGTTCCATTTCAGAGTTAGGCCTTAGTGCACATGATAAAGTCTAAGTTGATGCTATTGGTTTAGGACATGTGGGTATATTAGGGCTTGTTCCTAGTGATATTATGTTGTTGACAACCCTAGTGGGGCATTGGGATTGTGACACATGTAACATATTGCTCTCTATAAGGGAGATTAAACTGACTTTGTAAGATGTCTAGCACATACTATGCATAACTATCATGTGTTGGGAGGTACGAGTTGCATATTTTTATTTGGAAAATATATTCTCTACCAGGGGTAATTATAGGGGTGGTTATGGAGGCTAGGAGAGGGATGGGAAAACTTAGTTCTTGTTGATATTATGATAGGGACCGCTTTACGATTGTAATTTTTTTTATGTATATTGGTTGCCATTTTTATTACTGGTGATTCTAGTGGTTGTGAACTTGATTATGGTCTTCATCATATCATTGAAGACATGGAATAACATAACATCATCTATAGTTGGGGTTGTTCAATGATCGATCATTTATATATAGACATATTGGTTTACTTTTTAGAGAGGGTCCATTGGTCTTGTTTCCTGAACATTACTATAAGCTAGGGATATGAGCATATCATAGTCATCCGGCCATTGAGGATTCATATAGTTTGGTGGACACTTCCATATACACATGCCTATTGTACATGCACATGCCTAAAGGGCATATGCCTAGGCCATTACTATGTTCAAACAGACACTTGATAGATTGTAATTTGATGAGACAGTGTGACACGCAAATTGATTGCATCCTAAGTATCTAGATAATGTTCACATGATGTGTCAGATTAGAGTTAGTAGATGGTATATAGATCGACATGGAGGTCTAGAGCATTTTTTAGTATGACTATGTTACTTGATAATTCCACATTTTTTTAGGACATGCCATTAGCATGGCATGTGTGAAGGAGTTCCTTGAAATGTATGACATGAGTTAGAGAGGGGCCTAACGAGATTGAGCATATTATTATTGGGGAGGTAGATCCTTCATTTGTTGATCCTAGAGTATATGATGCATGGGTCACATACCAATATAGTATGTGGTGAGTGAGAGCTCAGGTTCTTGTGTTTCCACTTGTAACATTAATGGGTGAAAGTGATGGGTGGAGACATAGGTGGCAAGGGAGCTATGCCTAAGGTATCACTAAATGTGATGTCAAATGTGTCAGTTAGAGGAGTAGGGACATGACCTATGTTGGCACTAGCCCTTGTAGTAAATACAATTCTTGTAGATGATGTATGTAGTGTAAATGTGTCATCATTTATGTATTGTAATTTTCCTTTGATGTTTCAAATGCTTAAAATTATTCTTGTGTGTGTTGTTGTTGTTTTAGTGTTGACCACTTGGATCATTATCACTAATGTCGTTATGCCTTTGTTTAATGAAGATATACCAAAGGTTGAGGGGCCATTGAAGAGGGCCACCTATTAGGCTTGTAGTTATGCATACATGTTTGTCCCCATGGCACGATTGAGGGAAAGTATTTCATAGAACATCAAAGAGTTGATGATGTTGAGGCCCTAGTGATATAACGCCATGAGCATCCAAAGCTAGTAGAGAGATGGGAGCTCTTATGGATATCTGAGGATATGGCACTATATAGACCTTATTGGTTGAGTTAGGGTGGATAAACAAGATTTACACACAAGATCGTGTGGATTTAATGTACTATCAAGTGAGGTCAGATATAGAGGTAGGTCATAATGGAAAAAATGGTAGCAAAGTGAGGATTGTAGCATTGGACATGGAAAATAGTAGTGCTATGGGTAGATGCAAAGCTAGGGATAGGGATGAGAGTGGTGACGACCACTCACCATAACATATTAGAAGGCATCTTGATGTATGAGACATATTTGGGTTATGTGACCCCATTTTTTGACTATGTATGAGACATTCTATATATATATATATATATCAATTGCACCAATAGAATATGTGTGTTACATTCTATTATATGAGACATTATATATATAAATCACACCAATAAAATGCCTCATATATATCCATATATATCAATCACACCAATATAATGTCTCATATAATAGAGTCACACACACACACACATCAATCACACCAATATAATGTCTCCTACATGATCAAAAAATGGGGTCATATGACCCAAATATGCCTCATACATCAAGATGCCTTCTACAAGGCTATGGTGAGTGGTAATCACCACTCCCATCCTTATCCCAAATGTGTGTGTGTGTGTGTGAGAGAGAGAGAGAGAGAGAGAGTGAGTGTGTGAATGATGAGTTTTTTGACTTGTGTTTTTTGTGTGTTGATGTATATCTTTGATATCCATGTTTTATATTTTCATTTTCTAAGTGTTCAGTTTAAAGACATGTATGATGTAAATGAATAGATGAACAAATAAAAAGTACATGTAAAATGTAATCAAAATGAATAAATAACACATGACACAACATATGACAAAAGACACCTATATTACAATAAATGATGTATGTGTTGAAGCTCATAATAAGTAGGAAATAACACTGCCCAAGGATATGCATAAAATTATATTTATCAGATTATGTTATACATGTAGGCATGAGTTCATAACTTGTAGTAATTTAAGGGTATGGATAATTTTATACTAAATCTGCATTGTCAATACATTGAAATGTTTTTTTGTTAAAATCAAACTTAGTGGGAGATGGTATGTTAGGTGATGATGCCTAAGGCTTTATGGATTATTGAATGATACAATCAATAATAGACTTTTTCTTTGGCACTCACTTAAGCTGATTTTGAGAGAACAATCCACCTTTGGATGTTCTTCTTTTATTTTCAATTGTTTTATCTCTTGAAATTGAAATTTAATCACCTTGGTACATGTGATCATGAGCCTATTAAAGTGTGGAATTTATTGATTGTAGCCAAGGAGCACCTAATATAGTATTATATTTAAACAAAGTTGGCATAGCATGAAATGTAGTAGGATATGTTTGGGGATCAATAAATATAAGCAATTATATGTACCCATTGTTACATGTTCTGAGAAATAAGTCTTAGTCAAATGTTCAACATTATATCCAAGTTCCTTAAAAAAGGACATACTACACATGTTAAATTGAGCTCTATCATCAACCATAGATATTTTTTGTTGTTGTCCCTATATAAACATATTAGTGAAAAAAGTTTCCACATTTGAAATATAAATCTTGGTAGGATCATTGAAAACCTTGATTGGATCATTATTATTTTTATGAATGGTTTTTTAGGAGTCTCTTTCATAAGTACCTTTTTCATAGGCAATTTTTTAATTATGTAATTATTTATTAGGTAGTTATTTCTTGGTAAATGGCACATCACATGGATTAGGTTTCTCAATTTTAGGAGATGTATTGGTGCTATTAGGATGTTTGAGAAACTCAATGCCACATTTTTCAAAAAGATCAGGGATTTTTTATTTACAATTTATAACTCTTATTAGTTGAATGTCAATGAGTTATATGATAGGCACAATAATATTTAGACCTTTATCTGTGTGGAGCAATGAGATGTGTCACTATCTCTAATAGGAGGTAGTAAAATCAATTTCAAATCAAACATCATTCTCAATATTTCACTTCGACTATATTTTAACTTAGGGAGTTGCCATGATCCTTTAAGATAAGGCATAGCACTTGTGGTAGGTGTTGCATTATTTATAGCCAATGGTAAATGTGTTTTTTTTTAGGATCTTGGATTTTAGGGGGAGAGGTATAGAAAATAGTGTGATTGTTATGATTAGGGTTTTGAGATTATGCAAGCTCATTTTCTAATGTCATGGCCTTATATTAGAGAGTTTTGAAAGATTTAAAAGTATGATAAAATAATTTCTATTTGAGGAAATAGATAAGGCCTCTACAAAAATGTATTTTTTCTCTATGTCCATTGGAAAAATAAATAAAATGGTGCATACTAGACTAAAATTACAATGTATATTCATAAACCTACCTTCGTGAAGAGAGGGGAGATGCTCAAATATAGCATGTGGTCCCTTATTATTAATGTATCATAACCATATTAAGGTATGTATGTAGAGAGCCACTAGGGAGTTTATGAAACCAACTCTAGGCATGGAGAAGTTTCTAGGGAATGTTTTAAGCAAGTTTATTTCATGGATATTATATTTCCCAAAAGAAGAAATGGAGTACTTAAAATGCAAATAAAGATCACCATGCCCATTAAATAATGAAAATGTATGCATTGTAAAATCATCGGGTAAAGACCAGTCAAATATCTTACACACTATGGGTTATCCACATACATTATTAAAATTATCCCAAGAAAAAGATGTGATAGATTCTAAGATAAAACTTGTAATTTGATTTGTAATTAACCTATTGCATGCATCATAGTCAAAATTTTATAGGAAGGCACACTAAAAATCTTAAGAGGTTCATTCAAGGGTTGAATATTATCTTTGATAGTAAACATGAACACATTATTGGAAATTAGTTTGAAACACACAATGATCACAAAACCTAGAAGATGAAGGAAAAACAAAAGCACTACAGGATCTGAAAGAATTCACATACATATATGAAATAATACATAGGAGATATATAAATATAAATGAATAACAAAACATATGAGACACAAATCAATTGAACAATGTGACATAGAGATTAGGTGGAAAAACTTTCAATGGAGGTAAAAAACCCACAATGATTATTCATATAATTGAGAAACAATAATAACCTTAATACCAAATCTTTTGCCTTCTCACTTCATCATAAAATGGCCTTCACAAAACTCGTAGATTGAATATGACAAAATAATTTCATATTCGAATGAATTCAAAATAAGGGTAAAACCCTATTTTATAGTGAAATTTCAAGAGAGGTGACCATTGTACAAATAACGAGTCCATCCATCTCAATAAAGTTATTTAATTAAATTTTGATAACTCATTAAATAATTATAACTTATTTATTTATTTTCATGAGGTTTATAATCATGTTAATAAATAATATATTATTATTATTATTATTATTTAATAACTTTACCAAGACTAAGGGTCAATAAGCTCACTTAGAATTAAATGCTCTAACACTCCCCCTTAATGTTAAGTGGGGATAAATATCATAGTCACCTTAGAAAGAAATTATACCATGTACATAATTGAAGGATTTAAAAACTTTCATCATGACAAACATCACCTTTTGAAATTAAATTAATTTTAATCTATAAAATACTCAAAAGTAAGTTTAGGTTAGTATGATCATAAGATTACATCTCATAGTTTCTCATGAATAATCACTAAACATATTTGGATCCTTTTATAACATAAATACCTCCATTACAAAGTACGATTTTAATGTATTGGGATACAAAAGTAAAACTTCCACACAAAGTTTACTCAAATCACATAACTTTCACATAAAGTTTACAATGTTTTATAATGAAAAGAAGTAAAAGAAATACATGGGCATCTGGAAGTGGCATTGTCATGCACTCTTCCTCAATGATAACTCTAAGAGGTCTAACATTGCATAAAAATGATAAAAATTGGTAGCACCAAGTGATTTTATAAAGATATCTACCACTTGTTAATCTGTAGGATAGAACTGTAGATCAATATCACCATTGATGACTTTTTATCGAATAAAATGCACATAAATTTCAATATATTCAATTTTTTGGTGCTACACTAAATTTTTTATTAGAAATATACAACTTTGGTTATCACAATGAAGGATGGTATTGTGAAAAACATCTAAATAAAGTTATCTCAATAACCTTCATAATGACATGGCTTTTTTGACAACTTTCACAACATTTCTGTACTCTGCTCCATTAGAAGAGATAGAGACAATATGTTGCTTCTTGTTACTCCAAGTGATAGCACTTACACCAAACTTAAACACATATTCAGAAGTAGATTTACAATCTATAGTATTATCAACATGGTTAACATTACAATAACCATATAATTTAGCATTATCAATATAAAATAAAATATATCAAAATTAATTGTTCCTTTGATATAACGAAGAATTCATTTAGATAATTTATAATGATATAAATATGAATCTTACATAAATATACAAGCAACACCAACAACATATGAAATATCTAGCTTAGTAATGGTTAGATAAATCAAACTACCAACAAGCTGTTTATATAAAGTAGGGTTAGCTTTTTCACATGCAGATTTATGATCAAGTTCAATATCAACTCCAATAGGAGTAGAATTAGATTTACAATCAAGCATGTTAAATTTAACAAGAAGATTACATGCATATTGAGACTGTGATACAACAATTGAATTTTTATTTTGAAATATAGTCATTCTTAAAAAATGTAGAATGCTTAAATCAGTCATTTTAAACATTTGACTTAGTTTATCCTTATATTTATGAGTTAAACTAGATATATTGATATTAATCAACAAATAATCGATATATAATATAATTAGAATCAAGTGACTATTTTCAACTTTAACAAAGAGATCATTATTTGAATGTAGTTAGTAAAACTTAATTCTTTGAAAAAAAAAGTAATTTTACAATATGAAGCTTGAGGAGCTTGTTTTAAATCATACATATATATTTTTAATTTGCATACATCCATTTGGTGGATAACTCAACTATTTTGGATTTTAAGAGCAATAAAAAGTCTAACAATACTCATTTTTTCTATAAGAGCAAAGATTTCAATATAGTCAATTCTAAGTTTTTGAGTAAATTTATGAGTAACTAATCTAGCTTTAAATTTATTAATTTTATTAATTAAATTACTTTTCATCTTATAAATCCATCTACAACTGAAAATATGCCTTTTAGGTAAAGGAGAGATAAGATTCTAAGTCTAATTTTTAACTAAGGTATTATATTCAACTTGCATAGCAACATTCCATCTATCATCTTGAGTGGCTTCCTCAAATGATTAAAGTTTACATTCATACATAGTCATTAATGCATGATAAAAATGATGACTTCTAATTAATTTACTAAGGTTATCAATATTAGAAGATTGAATTGTTAAGATGTGGAGCCTAAAAGCTTCACATATGAGCGCATTACCAAAGTTGCAGGTTTACACAGTCACCGGCGTCGGTCAGGAGAGACCGACGTCGGTTTGGTGCAGTTGAAGAGACGCCGGCGTCGGCAGAGGATCGGTCGACGTCGGTCACAGAGAAGCAGGCAGGAATCGACGTCGGTTACCTGTGCGTCTAGAATGCTATTTTTGAGGACAGAATCGAGTGTTTGCATGATGAGTTTAAGTCTTAGTTTTAAGTTCGCGTTTATATTATTAGTAATATTATTTTTAGAGCCCTTGTTCAAGAGGCTTAACTGTTGGTTGTAAGTGCATGCTCAAGTCTCCTAATTCTATATGTAGAATTAGATCTTCTTAGCTTAATGATTATTGTAGTAGTTCATTGTATGTGAATGTTGAAGAACAATACAAAGTTGTATCAATCTAGGTTGTTGGAGTTGATTGTACTTGAGAGAGAGAGAGCTCTTGAGAGATAGAGATCTAGAGAGAGATCTTGTGCATCTGAGAGAGGTGTGGAAGAAAGAAGTTTCTTCAATTGTATTCCTTTTGTAAAGAGTTTAATACAAGTTTTTAGGGTGGTTTCTTGTATCTCTTGTTCTTTGTTATTATCTAATTCTAGTTACTTATCTATCTGATTTAATTATGCGGTTTATTGCTTTCATAAGTGTAATCATATTGTTGGTTGATCCCCAACAAGTGGTATCAGAGCTTTGGTTGTAGGTTTAGAGTTTGATATCCAATAATTGGTATCAAAGCTCAGGTTCACTAACAGGAGGTTCAGATCTGTGTAGTGTGTATTGATTACAGGTTGCTCACAGGAGTTTCTGCAGAAATTTCTGTTTGAGTGGGAGAAGCAACGACAGAAGAAAGTAAACTGAGAATAGAGAAGTTTAATGGCAAAAATTATCAACATTGGAGAATGCAGATAGAGGACTATCTGTATCAGAAAGATCTATACTTATCGTTAGGTGGGATTGTAAAGAAGCCCACAGACATGGATGATGAAGAATGAAAAGTTTTTGACAGAAAGGCTCTGGAGTCTATAAGACTGAGTCTAACATCTACTGTGATATTTAATTTATCACAGGCAAAAACAATGATAGAGTTGATGACTACTTTAGCAAATTTGTATGAAAAATCCTCAGCTTCTAATAAGGTATATCTTATGAAGCAGCTATTTAATTTGCATATGCAGGAAGGTGGATCTGTATCTAATCACCTGAATGATTTCCATGGTATTGTAAATCAATTGAGTTCAGTCAAAATTGTATTTGATGATGAAATAAAAGCTCTATTAATATTATGTTCTTTTCCTGAAAGCTGGCATAGCTTAGTAATGGCAGTTAGCAATACTGCATCTGCATCAAATATTTTAAAAGTAGAGGATGTTGTTAGTGTTATCTTGAATGAGAAAATTTGCTAGAAAAGCACAGAAGAGACATCTGAGAACGCTTTAAGTTTTGATAGCAGGGAAAGGCAAAAAGAGAAGAGCAAGAAAGGGAGATCAAGATCTAAGTCCAAAGGGAGAGGTAGATCCAAATCCAAAAATGGCAGGAAGCCACAATACTGGAATTACGGAAAGATGGGGCACATAAGCAGAGATTGCTGGTCAAAGCCTAAGGAGGACAATCAGCATGAAGAAAAAGAAGAAGCAAAGGTTGTAGGTATTGCACAAGATGCTTTAATATTCTCTTTGCATAATAATATAGAATCTTGGGTATTAGATTCTGGTGCATCTTTTCATGCTACCCCTAATAGGAAATATTTTTGTGACTATATCCATGGAGATTTTGGAATAGTGTATCTAGGGGATGATGATCCTTGTAAGATTATTGGCAAAGGTAAAGTGCAGATGAAAATATAGAATGGCAACACATGGGTGTTGAGAGAAGTTATGCATGTTCCTAGCTTGAAGAGAAATTTGATTTCTGCAGGAAAGTTAGGGGATGAGGGTTGTACAGTAACTCTCATAACAGAATCTTGGAAGGTGACCAAGGGTGCACTTGTTATGGCCAGAGGTAAGAGAGTAGGTGCTCTCTATTTGTGTAATTGTGTTACTAACAACTCTCCTTCTGTATTATCTACTTTAGATGTGGATGCAAAATTGTGGCACTCAAGGCTTGGCCACATGAGTGAGAAGGGGATGCCAATTCTTAAGTCTAAAGGTAAGCTTTTAGATTTGAAAAGCATAGATCTAGAATTTTGTGAGCACTGTGTATTTGAAAAATAGAAAAGGGTTAGTTTTCTCAAGACTGGGTCTACAAAGAAGAAGCATAAGTTGCAGCTTGTTCACACAGACGTGTTGGGACCGGCTCAGGTAGCTTCTATTGGAGGATCACAGTACTATGTTTCGTTCATAGATGATGCTACAAGAAAGGTATGGATCTATTGTATTAAGAAGAAATCTGATGTATTTGAGACTTTTAAGATTTGGAAAGCTATGGTTGAGAATGAAACAGGCAAAAGATTAAAGTGCCTGAGATCTGACAATGGTGGAGAGTTCTGCAGTTATAAGTTCAACTGGTATTGTTATATGCGTGGAATCCATAGGCAAAGGATGGTTCCAAGGACACCTCAACAAAATGGAATTGCTGAAAGGATGAACAGAACAATCATGGAGCGTGCAAGATGTATGAGATTGCATGCTGGTTTGCCCTTAGAGTTTTGGGCAGAAGCTGTTGACACTGCAGTGTACCTGATTAACAGAGGACCCTCTACAACTCTGAATGGTGGAATTCCAAAAGAGCCTTGGATAGGTAAAAAGGTAGATCTCTCATTCCTCAAAGTTTTTGGTTGTGAAGCCTTTGTGCACGTAGATAAGGAAAATAGAAAGAAGCTAGATGCTAAGTCTATTAGGTGCACATTTATTGGCTATGGCTCAGATGATTTTGGTTTTAGATTTTGGAATCTAGGAACTAATAAGATAATTAGGAGCCGTGATATTGTTTTTAATGAAAAAGTGATGTATAGTGATTAGTTGAAGAAGCTGAATCAATCTGGGTAGAGCAATGGTGAACTGGATGAGGTGACGGTCCAAAATGAGCTCGTGGAAAAAAGAAATAATCACTTGCAGGAAAACACAAAGACCGACATCGGCAGTATAGGAACCGGCGTCGGCAGAATAGAAATCGATGTCGGTCATACAGAGATCGACGTCGGCAAGACAGGCACCGGCGTCGGTCAGGAAGAATCGACGTTGGCCAGTAACAGGTCTAGAGATGACCGAGGTCGGTCACTGTCAGAGAATTTGGGTGGACATCCTGTTGTGAACGAGTCTCAGACACCCATCAGGAGGTCAGAAAGGGTAAGTAAGCCTCCAATTAGATATTCTCTTTCATTATTCTATTTATTGCTAACTGATGGTGGAGAACCAGATAGTTTTGAAGAAGCAATACAGGTGGAGTCTAAGAGTCAGTGGGAGCGTGGCATGGTTGAGGAGATGGAGTCCTTAAGAGAGAACCAAACATGGGATTTGGTTGAGTTGCCAGCTGGTAAGAGAACACTGAAGAACAGATGGACCTACAGGTTGAAGGAAGGTGAGAATGGACAGATGAGATGTAAGGCCAGATTGGAAGTGAAAGGATTTGCACAAAAGCCAGGTATTGATTTTGGTGAGATTTTTTCTCTTGTTGTTAAGATGACTTCTATACGGATTGTACTGTCTTTGGTTGCTGTTGAGGATTTACATCTTGAGCAGCTAGATGTTAAGATAACGTTTCTTCATGGAGATTTGGATGAAAAAATTTATATGGAACAGCCGGAAGGATTTGACGTCAAAGGTAAGGAGAAGTTAGTGTGCAGATTGAAGAAAAGCTTGTATGGCCTCAAGCAAGCTCCTAGACAGTGGTATTTGAAATTTGACAGGTTTATGACTGAGCATGGCTACAGTAGGTGTCAATTTGACCATTGTGTGTATTTTAAGAGATTGGATAATGGTAGATATATTATTCTATTGTTGTATGTAGATGATATGCTAGTTGCAGGATCACACATGCAGGATATATCTGAGCTTAAGGTGAAATTAGCTCAAAATTTTGCTATGAAGGATTTGGGAGCAGCGAAGAAAATCCTTGACATGAGCATTAAGAGAGACAGGAAAAATCACAGGTTGATATTGTCTCAAGAGGATTATGTGGACAAGGTGTTGAAACGGTTCAATATGCAAGATGCTAAACCGGTAAGCACACCTTTGGCTGGACATTTTAAGTTGAGTAAAGAACAATGTCCTAATTCACATGATGAGGTAGAGTACATGAGTAAGGTTCCATATTCTTTCGCAGTAGGAAGTTTGATGTATGCAATGGTGTGTACTAGACCGGATATTGCACAAACAGTGGGTGTTGTAAGTATATGGCCAATCTAGGAAAGGAACATTGGAAAGTAGTTTAGTGGATCCTCAGATATCTGAGAGGAATCAGCAGTAGGCACTTGTGCTATGAAGGTTCAGATACTTCTCTACATGGTTATGTAGATTCAGATATGGCAGGTGATTTGGATGGCAGGAGGAGCACCACAGGATATGTTTTCACTATAGGTGGAACGGCGGTTAGCTGGATATCAAAGTTGCAGAAGGTTGTTGCCTTGTCAACTATAGAAGCAGAGTATATTTCAGCCACAGAGGCTAGCAAAGAGATGATATGAATGACACGGTTCATGGAAGAGCTTGGAAGGGAGCAAGAGAGTTGCAGATTGTATAGTGACAGTCAGAGTGCAATCTATTTGGCTAAGAATTCAGCCTTTCACTCAAGAACCAAGCACATACAGCTAAGGTACCACTTCATAAGACAGGTATTGGAAGATGGTGAGTTGAAGCTGGAGAAGATCCATACAGACAAGAATCCTTCTGATATGTTAACCAAGCCAGTTACAAAAGAGAAGTTGAATCTTCATTCAACTTCTGTTGGTCTTCATGATTGAGTTGAAGATGGAGGAGCTAGAAGATGTTGCTGTACAGGTACTGGTGCAGCTGTTTATCTCCAAGTGGGAGATTGTTAAGGTGTGGAGCCTAAAAGCTTCACATATGAGTGTATTACCAAAATTACAGGTTTACACAGTCACCGGCGTCGGTCAGGAGAGACCGACGTCGGTCCGGTGCAGTTGAAGAGACGTCGACGTCGGCAGAGGATCGGCTGACGTCGGTCATAGGCAAGCAGGCAGGAACCGGCGTCAGTTATCTATGCATCCAGAATGCTATTTTCGAGGACAAAATCGAGTGTTTGCATGATGAGTTTAAGTCTTAATTTTAAGTTCGCATTTTTATTATTAGTAATATTATTTTTAGAGCCCTTGTTCAAGAGGCTTAACTGTTGGTTGTAAGTGCATGCTCAAGTCTCCTAATTCTATATGTAGAATTAGATCTTCTTAGCTTAGTGATTATTGTAGTAGTTCATTGTATGTGAATGTTGAAGAATAGTACAAAGTTGTATCAATCCAGGTGGTTGGAGTTGATTGTACTTGAGAGAGAGAGAGCTCTTGAGGGATAGAGATCTAGAGAGAGATCTTGTGCATCTGAGAGAGGTGTGGAAGAAAGAAGTTTCTTCAATTGTATTTCTTTTGTAAAGAGTTTAATACAAGTTTTCAGGGTGGTTTCTTGTATCTCTTGTTCTTTGCTATTATCTGATTCTAGTTACTTATCTATCTGATTTAATTCCACGGTTTATTGCTTTCATAAGTGTAATCATATTGTTGGTTGATCCCCAACATGAATTAGAGATTCTGCCTATTTAAGTCTTTTATATTAAACATAAAACTTAGGGAGTTCCTCAGACTTTAAGTTATCTAAAACTGGATCAACTTGGTCAAGAGCATTTATTTCATCACTAAAAGAAACATAAGAGTTAGGTTCATCAATAGAAGAACATCGAGAAGGTTACACAAAGGGCTCAAATTAGGATTTTTCAAGAATAAAAACATTCTTATTCTCAACGATCTGACATTTAGAAGGATCATACACTCAAACCTTTTGTTTTACCTCCATATCCTACAAAAAAATAAGAATAGAAAGTGGGGTCGAGTTTATTCATTTTAAATTGAGGGACAAAGATGAAAGTAGAACTGCCAAAAATTCTAAGATGAGCCACACTATGTTTCTTTTTAGTCCACATTTTTAAAAGGGTAGAAATACACAAAGCTTTAGTAGAGACTCTATTTAGAATATGCACAATAATATTCATGGCTTCGATCTATAAAAACTTATGAATATTTAAATATTGTAACATTGTTCTAACTATTTATATGATGGTATGATTTTTCCTTTCAACAATACTATTTTGCTCTAGCTTCACAACGATGCTCTTGTAGGTGAATAAATTATCATAGAAAATTGAATAGGCCTTTAGAAACCTCCAAACTTTGCTAATCCTCTAGATTTTTATTGCTGAAGATGAAGGAAACTTAAAAATTAAATTTTGGTTGAGGAATTGATTTTTTCAAGCTCCCAGGTTGCATAATGGCACCCTATAGAGAAAAAATTCCATATTCTTAAGAAAAGCTTTTTAGGGTTTGAAAAAATTTCAACCTCCTTAAATATGCATAATATTGTTATTTAGTAACAACCGATCTTGAAAATGGTTGATTTTTTTTTTGAATTTCTTCACCAAGCATGGGCCGTACACTAGGCCAATGGCATCCAAAGCTTTGAATAAAACTATTTGAATAAATTAATATATCAAATACTGATATTTAATTCAATATAATTTGCTTGCCAAGCTTCTACACTCCATAGGCTCTGATTCCATAAAAGAATTCATATACAAATATATGAAATAATATGTAAGAGATTTAGAAATGTAAATGAATAGAAAAATATATGAGACACAAATCAATTGAACAATGTGACACATATATTAGGTGAGAAAACCTCCAATGGAGGTAAAAAATTTACAATGATTATTCATATAATTGAGAAACAATAATAACCCCAATACCAAATCTTCTGTCTTCTCACTTCCTCATAGAATGGCCTTCACAAAACTCGTAGGTTGAATATGATAAAATAATTTCACCTTCAAATGAATTAATAATAGGGGTAAAACCCTATTTTATAGTGAAATTTGAAGGGAGGTGATCGTTATAAAAATGACGGGTCCATCTATCCCGATAAAGTCATTTAATTAAATTTTGATAACTCATTAAATAATAATTTTATTATTTATTTTTATAAAATTTTCACCTCGTGTTAATAAATAATATATTATTATTATTTAATAACTTTACTAAGGCTAAGGGTTAATAGACTTACGATTAAATGCTCTAACATGATCTATTTGGGAAACATGGTCATTTGCTACATCAATAACATTATTCACAATTTCAATAGTAAAAGAAGGATTTTACATAAGATGCGCTTCAAAAGTTTGAAAAATACATTGACTAGCCTTTTCTTTATCATTATAAGGGTAGTGCAATAAGTTGGGGGACAAAGAGGGGCATACCTGTGGACATATTTTTCTTAAAAATTGAGAAATCTAAACTTCTGTAGATAAATTGAGATGACTACACTCAAAATTAGAGGATGGTGTAAGAACATGAATTGTACCATTTTGAGTCTAGTTTCTAAAATACTAAATTTTTTAAAAAAATATTTAAATATAACTAGGTCAAACATCTAAAATTTTAATAGGAACTCCTTTTTTTTAGGAAAATAATGTATATAGCTAGTTTTGCAGCTCTTCATTTTTTGTGCATCGTTTAATATTATTTAAAATCTTGATGAAACTTTAGATAATATCATCTAGTTTGTAATATATATATATATATTTTTAATAAATATTTTTTTATATTAATTCTAAAAATAAATAGATCGTGAAAATTAAAAAAAATGAATAGCCAATTGTGCGACCCCCCTAACTACCTAAAAAAATGAAAACTTATTTTTTAAAAATGCATATATAATTAGGCCTAGTTTGTAACCATATATTTTTTTAAATTTGGATCAATGAAAAAAATATACACAAGCATATATATATGCATGTATATTTGAGACATGTTGTGGCCTAAAAAATCTATAGTTAGAAATCAACATAGATTGAAACCTTAAAATAATCCAAAAATTATATATTTGGAAAGATGAGAGTGTGTTTGTCATCAAGATTATAATTTTATGAATTTTATTATTGAAATTAATAGTGTATTTGGTGATGAAAGTTTAATTTTATTGTTTTTTAAATCAAAACTCTTAGATTTGACTCTGTTGATAGGTCCAAGCCTTTGGCATGGGAATCTAAGTCATTTTTGAGTTAAAAGATCTAGTTTTTTGAATTCAAAATAAATATAACACATACAAGTTCATTTAACATTACAGTAAAAATAAAAAAGATGAATGCGAAGGGATATATGTTTTGTTTTGTGCAATGTGAAAATAACATGTACACATCACCTTCACATTGCACACAAAAGCATAAAAAATATATTAGAAGGGGAACATAGTTTATTAAAATAAATGTTAAGTATTATTTATACTTTAAATTTATTTTAGTAAATATAAAAAATTAGGGTCACTTTGCATCTGATAGAGTTGGTCTCAAAGATGCACTCCTTACGATGTGGAAGATAGTTTATCAAAATCTGATTTGGTCAGTACTTAGATATTTTAAGGATTTTAGTATTAAACCTAAGGATTTCAAGGCATAACTCTTGCAATTGATGTCTATTTTTGGTAAACATAGTCATTTTTTAGGTTTTTATACCTTTCAAATTGTTTCCTGGCATTTATAAGAGTCTTAAGTTTATTGAAATTAAAGTTTACAAACCATTCACTTTGAACTCAAGCCAAAGTGGTGTGATTGATGTAGCATAGGTCATGTTGATAACCTGTGCACATCAATTGACTACTTTATATTAATTTTACTTGATCATCATTCTTTTCTCATCCCTAATCACTTCCTCCTCATCTCTCATCACCCCTAATCACTCTCTTCTCATTCCTCATTGTCCCTAATCAATCTACCATCCCTCATCATCTCTAATCACTCTCTCATCATCCCTAATCACTTCCTTATTGACCCTCACTATCCTTCATCATCCCTAATCACTCCCTTATTGAACCTCACTATCCCTCATCATCTATAATCACTCCATCATATTTCATCATCCATAATCACTCCCTCTTCATCTCTAATAATCCCTAGTTATTCTATCCTTATCCCTTATTATCCCAAAACAGTCCCTCATTAACCCTCATTAGTCCTCATCATCCTTAATCACTCCTTCACTGACCCTCACCATCCATCATCCCTAATCAATCGCCTCCTCATCCCTCATGATCCCTACTCACTCCTTCATTGACCCTCACCATCCCTCATCATCTCTAATGATGCCCTCATCATCCCTAATCAGTCCCTCATTGAGTCTCACCATCCTTAATCACTCCCTCATTGAACCTCACCATCCTTAATCATTGATTTATCATCCCTCATCATCTCTAATCACTCACTCCTCATCTCTTATCATCCCTAATCACTCCCTCATTGTCCCTAATCACTCCTTCATTAACCCTCACTATCCCTCATCATCTATCATCATCCCTAATTACTAATTCATTATCCTTAATTGATCGAGATGACTATCTCTAATTTAATTGTCTGTCCCCCATCCAATCAATATAAAGTATCTATTTGTCCAACCCAACCATGCACATCTGTCTGACCATGCCTATCTATCTGACCCTACCTACACCATTAATCCCAGTTGAGCCAGCTTGAACTACATAGGTAGGATAGTGCTCTAGTATATCAAATATAATATTTTATAGGGGATAGTGTTTTAGTCTATGAACTATTTAATAGTAATGTTCAACCCCATAAATCAATCACTTGGCCACATTCAGGGGACTAGCATTTGGTCTTATTTTTCCTTGGGGTAATAAAGTCCAATTGGGCATAAGGTGTTTTATCTCTACCCTACTCAATAACTCACCCTTCGGGTGGACTTATATTTTCTAGTCAACCTCACCCTTTGGGTGGGCCTTTTCACATAACATGATTGGACTAAATGTGTAGAGTTATAGTCACACTATAGACTGACTAGTGACATGAATATATGGGTAACATGACTCTATGGATGGGTATCATGAGCCAGTATAGGGGTGAATCTATGGGATGGGTAACATGAGTAACTTAACTATATATGTAACATGACTATATAAGATGGGAACATGAGTAACTAGCTATGATATATGCGAATTACTATATATTATATATAACATGAATGTAGTGCTCATTGTTCAACTTGATTTCTTATGCCAATTGATTCCCTACACTCCCTCCTTGAGTGTTTGGGTCAATTATCAATTGGGTTATTTGATCCCAACTATACGCTCAAGCTCTATAGTGGAGGCGTAGGCTGTTTACTGAGTGCTGACTATGAATAAATATGAACTTGACATGACATCTATATAGATAGATATAATATCCAATTTGGCCACCCAACCCTATCCATATTGGGTGGGGGTTCAAGGTTCTAAATGAGGCGGGGCCTTTCTCATATCTATGGTAGTCTTGGCCTCTTCCTTGGGCCCAAGTAACCATGCATATAGGGTTTTTTGCCTCCCCTCTATGTGATATATTAACCTATCCCATGGTTCAAAACATGGGTCCTTCCCTTCCTTGTAGATCTCTATATCAATTCACACTCAACCTCTAGAGGTCCTCTTTATCTATCTAGTATATGAGCCTCCTAGATAGATAGAGTTATATTTCTATCTAGATACTTATACACTATCTATCTGTATATATAGACATATATCTGTTGGGAGATTAACTAAAGGGCATAATGGAAAAATACCTCTAGGTAAATGGGTTCATTGTGATATGTCTTATGCCTTCATTCTCGATCTATTGCTCACTAGGTAGGCTACACTCCACTGGGCCCATATATAGATATGGGGGTTCCTTGAGGAGAAGAAGACTATAGATGTAGTTCGTGGGTGGTGGCTATGACTACACTATAATATATGGTGGTGATAAAGGTCATTCCATTATTATAATCATGTTTTGGTGGGAATAATGGCTATATAGTGTGTCATATACCCATATATCTCATAATAAGGTCATTCTAAGTGATTAGAAAGATTCTAGATAGATGGGTGATAACTATTCACCTAGTTATTATCGCTCAAGGGGGGAAGGGAAAGATGAAAGGTGTGAGTGTTTAAAAAGATAAGGGGTCAAAAAATAAGCATATATATATGGGGGATGGCATTTTTTGGATTGAGGGTGGTATCTATAGATTTGATCTATAACCATATCTCTACCCCTCCTATGGGGTGTGTCATAAATCCATCAACTTGAAGACAATGTGTTATGTTTGATTTTTATTAGCATTAGTAAATAATATCCCGTATCCATGTCCATTATTTCATGATCATCAATATTTATGACTGAGATGAAACAAACCAAATTAAGTGAAAGGTCTTCCCATGATAGTTTGATATCTCTGGTTTTGTTTCAATGAAAATGAAAATATTGATAAAAAGAAATATCCTATATATAAAACTATATAACTTGGATATTATTGATTAGGACCTCTATCTAGATGTTATGGGGGGTCTATCAATCGATTAGAATCGACATGTGGGCCCTATATCTAAATGAGGATCCCACTATATAGTTGAATGGGCCCTTTCCCTTTATCTAGATGGGGTGCCTACTAATATAGAGGGATCAACTGGCTATATTAGGCCCTCTATCTAGATTGGATTGAGCATATATATATTCCCTTGGATTTTATTGGCTATTCTAGATTGGAACACCAAGCGCTCATTAGCGACAGGACTGGCTATGAGCATTTGGGATTGACTGAGCATATAGATAGTCCCTTAAATTTGACTAATTATTATCAATTGGGACCTCTCCCTTCACTTCCCTTCCCTTTCCTTTATTTATATGGGGATGGGGATCCTACCAATTCAAATTGATAAATATCGACCTAACTAGGTATGAGGCTATATAAAGTTGATTTATCCTTTCAATCAATCATGATAGATACAAATAGATATTTTTGATTGGGTTTAAGAGAGATAGATTGACTATTATCCATTTGGATTGAACATATATGAGGCTATATATAGTCACATACAAAATGTAAACATCTAAAATTGGACACTAATGATTTCATACCTGACTTTAGACTGATTCTTACCAACCTTTACCAATCAAACCTAATAATCACTAAATGTTTGAAAATTACCTTCATAAAATACAATTTGGATTATAAAACTATTAAATGGGACCAAATGCACACATCAATTAATTCAAAAATATTCAAAATGTCAAAAATCCTAAACATAATTAATTAACATGCAAAATCAAATCAAATGCCTAAATTGAATTAGCCATGAGCACTAAAATAAATTATCAAAAAGGAAATTCAAAAATCAAAGAATATCTTAGAAATTCATAATTACCTTTTTGTGAGTTGTCAAATATCCAAAATATCCCACCCATGCCTATTCATTGCTAATCATGACCATTTGACATCTTTTAACTCCACTGAGATTAATTAACTCACAAAGGTAAAGTTTGAACCGATTCCAAGCTCTAAATACACTCTAACTCATCTTGGATTGAGGGTAGTTGCTAAACCTATAAGTAGAATCCGTTGCATATGAAAGAGAAGAGATTGGATAAAGTAATGTTATAATATAGGTTTTAGAGCAAGATTTCATGACAATAGTGTTAGAATGCCAAAATCACAAGCCAAGCCATGAAGCTACATAAAGCAAACATGAGCCAAACCATGGTGCCAAGGGGAGAAATAGCCACACAACTCCATTTACCAAAAATCTCTTGAGCACAAGCCAAACAAGCCAAACGAAGAAATCTCTTGGAGCATTCAAGGAAGGTAAGAAAGGTATGCTTTCTTACATTTTAATTGTGCTTTATCAATTGGTTTTCTTCACCATGATCCGCCCTTTTATCTAGGCAAGATAGTGTTATGCATGTTAGTATGTTTCCTTTCATTTTGATTTATTTTCATTGTGAAGCTAACATATGATCTAACCACCCTTCTTGGATTCCTTGATCATAAATGACATGCCTAATGGTACTATATTCACCCCACATAGCAAGGAGATGAAGATGTAAGTCAAAATTGACAAATGGATGTTTGAATGTCTCTAAAATTACAAATTTAGCTTTATTTTTGTCATATTTGAGATTATTTTCTAACTCATATCTACACAAAGACTGATATCAATAAGGCATAACCAACATTAGTTTGGGCTAAACTATTCATGGTTCTGATGCACTATCATCAGACTACAAACAATGATATGGATGAAGGCGTTGTTCTAAAAATATCATCTGGGTTTGACTTATTTCCATTCACTTCCCATAGACGTTTCAATATTCGTCTCTGCCATTAGCACAAGGAAGAGTCCAAATTCACTTTTATATCTATAGGTCGATGCCCACGGGATTACTCAAAACTTTTAGTCTTTTATTTCTTATCCCATCAATATGCAAAATAAGTCGATGCATCATAACTTTTTTATAGACAGAATTTCTCAGACCTGTTTACATTTATGAAATCTGTCATACTTCATCCAATCGACTTTGTTATAATGCCAAGAATCATTCCTACTCCACAACGACTATTGAGTTCTCATGCACACTTTGTAACCATACAAGGAAACTCATAAGAAAACAATATTCAAATTATTCAACATACATTACAAAGCTTCTCCTTAATATATGCTATTTTTTTATGTATACAGGGCTGAAAAGATCGTATTCTTTTCTTCTATACAGACCTACAGGGCTGCAATCTTACTTGTCTCTTTCTTGTTTGATAATAAAGTCATCCTCGATTTATAACAAAATTATGTTCCATGAATTGTGCCTCTATCCAATAGAATGTCTTTCTTGTGCAGAGACTCGCCTAAGCAGACCCGAGAGTTCACAATATCTTAAACAGATCAAAATGTGCTGGATCGACCATTATACATACATTAATTTAATTCTATACATTGTTTCTTACCTTTTCATTATTCATCTCGTGCTTCAAATGAATGGCAATCTGGCCTTGCTATAAAATGCAACATTTATAGCAGTTCTGCCTCCCAGAACTCTGCCTCTGTCCAACCACAGTCTGTCCTCAATTACAACTTCTTGAGCAATGGAAGTGTACTTATCCATTTTCTGCAATGCCACTCCAAAAGCATCGGCATTCTCAACATCAGGAATTCCATAAGGAGATCCTCCCTTCTCCAATACTAGAACAATATAATTTTGAGAGAGAGTTACAGCAAGGGGACACCCAACGTACCTCCTCCAATGATAATGTAATCATACTTTTTGGCAGCTGCTTTCTCAGTATCAACAATCATAAATGGGAATGGATACAACTCAGCATCATAAGATGTTGCTAACTCCAAAGGGTATAGTGACTGAGCAGTGCTGAAGATTAGGAGCCATGAAATGATAACTACAAACTCCATTCTACCTCCTTTGCTTTCTTGTATACCTGCATTCTTACATGCTTGCTAATCATTCTTCCTCTCTCTCTTCTCTACGTCCCCCTGTCCTCTTGAATGAATTCCATTTCTCCCTCCTATCAAAATCAATGCATATCTTACTCTATTTTTTTAAAGAGTCTCCTCCCTAACTTCTACGCCCAACTTGGGCTCAAGACAAAACAAACACAGTTTTTAATTTTCAACAATATACCCAAGTTGAAATATTTTCAACCACTCCTTTATTTTCTCAACAGCCCCAACATTTACTTTTTACCTTTACTTTTTACAATTACTCCTTATTAACAGCATTTTAGAGGGAAAATACAATAAATTGAAATTTGAATTCAAACATGACTTGTATCCCAACGTAACCAGGTCTTGCCTGAAGATGTATGTAGATGCTCCTACATCATACTCTCCCTCTAGAAACAATTTGAACCTTAGTTCAAATGAGATATCTCCTCAATGTTTTAGTCTTCACTCTATCCCTGGATCCCAAGGTCTTGTTGCCAATACCAATGCTTGTCTTTGTTTGGAATATTCTTTGTCCTTCATTTTTCTTTTCTTCCTCTTTAGATATGTCCTTCTTCTCATTTCTTTCTCAGCTGCCATCTCCCACTTCCATGCTTCTTCATCTTCATACATGTCTTCTATATCTTGTTGTTGTTATTCTTGTTTCATGAGCTTCTCCAAGGACTCATGTATGTCATTCACTTTAGCAACCTTCATACCTGCATACAAAACATTCAAAGCCACCTTAGAATCAAAATATTTAGGCCATGAAGCCTCTTGGCTGCCTTCACATTCTTGCTCCTTGATCAAAACTGTCCTTGCCTATTGGTTTTGCTCTTTTCTTGCTTCACTCTTCCCAATGGTGTCTTTACCATGGCTTGTACCTTCATTCATCTCTCTTGAATGACCAAACAACTCCTCCAACATCTTCAACTCTTCTTTTAGTGAGATCTCATCTATCTCACCATTCTCTTCATCAAACTTGGGCTCATCACTCACAAAGATTGCTTGTCCTTCACTAGCCTTACTCTTCATCTCATCCTTTCTTGAGCTATCTTCATACAAACCAACTTCTTCAATATACTCATCAAATACAATTGAAGCACCCTTACCTTGTGTTTTCTTACTCTCTTCAACTTCTCTTTGAAGCCATCTTGTTTGTTCTTTCTTTTCAATGAGGCATTGCTTTGCTGCATACTCTCCCCTTTCCTCATCATCCATCCATTTGGAACTCTCTCCTTGCTGCATATTAGTCCACATAGCCACTTTCCAATTGTCATTTCTCATGAAAATATCATTAAAGGATTCAAAAACATCATCATAAACCATTTGTTTACCTTTCCATGTACTTGTGTCATCCTCACGCCTTTGGTTGCTTGTGTCAACCTTCACCTTTCTCCATTGACTTCTTGGTGTTGTTACCTCAACACTCACATCTTCACTCTTTGCCTTCTTAGGTACCCATACGTGTTTCTCCTTCTCATCATTTGTCTTCTCAAACCATGTAGGCATCCTGCATCCATGTTCTTGTACCAACACTTCCTGTTGCTTGGGAGTTTGCTTCTTCCACCATTTAGGCATCACATATCCATGGTTAATTGGAAACTTCACCTTTCTCTTTACTTTTCTAACATGCATATCAATAGTTTCATTCTTATAAGAATAAGAAAAATCAATTTTGGAATTCACCTTTACCTCCTTAATGGGCTGCTCCATTAGTTCTTTGACTTGCATAGCTTCTTGATTGTTTGTACTTTCCTCTTCCTTTATGCTTGACTGTTCTCTTGCCTCTTCTTGGATTTCAATGGCATCATGGAAGTCATCTTCATCTTCCATTTCTTCTCTTGCTTGTATGGGTTCCTCAACACCTCCCTCATGCATTAACCAATGCATCTCTTCTTCTTTATCAACAACAACAAACTCACTTCTCTTTCTTGCACATTCACTTGTGAACTTGGTGTCTCCTCCTGCACCAATCTCTTCATTCTTCAAGGCCTTTCTTTTGACCTTCACAAGGCTGCTCATACCTGCAATTACCCATGCAAAGACAACATTAGATATAAAAATAAGAGACCACAAGGTCCCTATGAGTGTTCTCTTCACCAACACTCTTATCTTTTCAAGTGCTCTTCCTGGCACTTCATCTTTTCTTTCTTCTCCTCTCTTGTTCTCCTCAATGAGAACCTTCTTCACAATCTCTTTCTCTTGTTGCTCACTTAGCAACCTACTCATCCTCTTGCCTCTATGGGCTTCTCTCTTCTTGGCAATCTCATTTTGCCTTCTTCTCCTTTTCATTAAGAGATCTATTGGCCACTTCATCCTCTTCTTCATTGGTCATACCCATGCTTGCTTGTCCATCTGCATCCAAGACTCATATCTATCTGCAAAATTAGCTAAATCTATTTTCAAACTATCAGTCTCTTTATCAATTTCAATACTGGGCATACCTTTCTTCTTTTGGATGCTTGTTTTCTTCTTGTTACTCTTATGTACCTTGCTGCTTTGCTCCTTTCTCAGCAATATTTCCATTTCTGAGATCTTCACCCAAGTCTTTTCCACCTTGGTCTCTTGATCCCTTTAGGTCCACTTGTCTCACCCAAGCCTTTCTCCTTGACTGGTCTTTTGACAATCTCCTTGATCTCACCTAGGCCTTTTGCATCCTAGTCTTTTGATCCTACTTAATGGTTTTATTGAGCTTCATACTGAGTCAATGTTCTGCAATATGACACTACTTTACCCAAATATCAATAATTTCACAAATCTAAGCTTACCTTGCTTTGTATCTTTCTCTTGAGCATTCACTATGCTCTTCTTCTAGAGCTTCTCTTGGCTCTTCACTAAGCCTTTCTTGGCTTCTTCTCCTCTTAAGCCTCAATGGCTTGACTACCTTGAACCTGCAACTTCTTCACTGCAACAACAATTACTCTTTAAAGAGCTTGAAAACAACTTGTCAATAACTTTCTTATTACCTTATTCACTTGCTTCAATCACTGCAATTTTTTTTCTTCTATTTGCAACTTCAAAAGTACATTATCTCTACAAAAACTGATTGGAAGAGTATAAAATTTTCCTTTTTCCAGGAGCTTACATGCTCTGATACCAAAAATGATGCACTGTCATCAGACTATAAACAATGATATGGATGAAGTCACTGTTCTGAAAATATCATCTGGGTTTGACTTATTTCCATTCACTTCCCATAGACGTTTCAATATTCGTCTCTGCCATTAGCACAAGGAAGAGTCCAAATTCACTTTTATATCTATAGGTCGATGCCCACGGGATTACTCAAAACTTTTAGTCTTTAATTTCTTATCCCATCAATATGCAAAATAAGTCGATGCATCATAACTTTTTTATAGACAGAATTTCTCAGACCTGTTTACATTTATGAAATCTGTCATACTTCATCCAATCGACTTTGTTATATTGCCAAGAATCATTCCTACTCCACAAAGACTATTGAGTTCTCATGCACACTTTGTAACCATACAAGGAAACTCATAAGAAAACAATATTCAAATGATTCAACATACATTACAAAGCTTCTCCTTAATATAAGCTATTTTTTTACGTATACAGGGCTGAAAAGATCATATTATTTTCTTCTATACAGACCTACAGGGATGCAATCTTACTTGTCTCTTTCTTGTTTGATAATAAAGTCATCCTTGATTTATAACAAAATTATGTTCCATGAATTGCACCTCTATCCAATAGAATGTCTTTCTTGTGCAGAGACTCGCTTAGGTAGACCCGAGAGTTCACAATATCTTAAATAGATCAAAATGTGCTAGATCGACCATTATACATACATTAATTTAATTATATACATTGTTTCTTACCTTTTCATTATTCATCTTGTGCTTCGAATGAATGGCAATCTAGACCTGTTGTAAAATGCAGCATTTATAGTAGTTCTGCCTCCCAGAACTCTGCCTCTGTCCAACCACAGTCCGTCCTCAGTTACAACTTCCTGAGCAATGGAAGTGTACTTATCCATTTTATGCAATGCCACTCCAAAAGCATCGACATTCTCAATATCAAGAATTTCATAAGGAGATCCTCCCTTCTCCAATACCAGAACAATAGAATTTTGAGAGAGAGTTACAACAAGGGGACACCCAGCGTACCTCCTCTAATGATAATGTAATCATACTTTTTGGCAGATGCTTTCTCAGTATTAATAGTCATAAATGGGAATGGATACGACGCAGCATCAGAAGATGTTGCTACCTCCAAAGGGTATAACGACTGAGCAGTGCTGAAGATTAGGAGCCATGAAATGATAACTACAAACTCCATTCTACCTCCTCCGCTTTCTTGTATACCTGCATTCTTACATGCTTGCTAATCATTCTTCCTCTCTCTCTTCTCTACGTCCCCCTGTCCTCTTGAATGAATTCCCTTTTTCCTTCCTATCAAAATCAATGCATATCTTACTCTCATTTTTTAAAGAGTCTCCTCCCTAACTTCTACGCCCAACTTGGGCTCAAGACAAAACAAACACAGTTTTTAATTTTCAACAATATACCCAAGTTGAAATATTTTCAACCACTCCTTTATTTTCTCAACAGCCCCAACATTTACTTTTTACCTTTACTTTTTACAATTACTCCTTATTAACAACATTTTGGAGGGAAAATACAATAAATTGAAATTTGAATTCAAACATGACTTGTATCCCAACGTAACCAGGTCTTGCCTGAAGATGTATGTAGATGCTCCTGCATCAGGTTCTACCCAATCGAGCTCAATATTGTGTGACTATCATCAATCAGATTGCAGGGAAAAAAATGGCTTTAAAGCTTGCATTTTAATTCTTTTTATCAATCCTTTTCATGATTTCTTGGTTTTAATAGAATTTAAGCTCCTTGACTAAACTTCACCTTGTAGGTTTTCTCCAAATTTTATCTAAGGCATAAAATAACGTCTTTTATTTCATGTCAATTTTGCCTTTAGGTTCACAGGGGATCAACGAAAGTCTTAATTAACTAGCATTAGTTCTTCACAACTGACTTTGGTTATCTTTGAGACTGATAAAAAATAGTTTCCTTGAACTGGCATCGATCATCTCTGATTGAGCATGGTCACTGTGTGTTCATAAATAAAACTTGAGAACTCCTTTTCTAAAGTTTATTTGCTCACAATCAAGAGTGCTTCAAAGCAAAAGGTTACTATCTAACAATTGTAGGTCTAGGACACGATTTGAACACAATATTTATAAGTTTTGTTTAACACACATTTCCTTTTGGGTTTTTAAAATGAATCTAGCTAAATCACTCACACTTTGTTTTGATGTTGAAATGAACATGTTAATTCTTGCACATTTGGTATTTGGTGTTTAAAAGGAATTAGGATGGCTAAGTATTATAAACACTTCATTCTTGATGCTTAAAATGAATGCTTAAGTTTTGAACACTTACTTTTGGTGTTTAAAAATGAACTTAGGCTAAAAGTTAAACATTTGGGTTTTGGGCTTAAATGAACATAGATGTTTTTGCTTAAGTTGTGTTTTACAATTATTTCAATATTTCACACTTAAGCCAAGGGGCCAAGTAAATAATATCGTCACATTTCAACTTGGTGCCTAAAATCAAACTTCATTTGTAATTACTTGCAAATTATTTTTTGATTGATTATTTTTACAAAAAGAATAACTTGTGTATGCTCTCCCCACGTCCTCTATAGGGAACTAAGGTGATCAAAAATGATTTTCATTACATTTGTGCCTTAGTATAAGGTTTAGAAATAAAATTATCTAGGCTCTCTCCAAAACTTGAATGGTCTTGGGTGATCTAAAAGCAACCCTAAAGTCTTTCTATTAGTATTTTATTTTCATGCAAATTGGTTTGTAAAGGGGATGTTGTTACCTCTCATGAGTTCTCTAGGGAAGAATTGACATGAGGCTTTATCTCCCAGTAGTTTTTAACCCCTCTCCATGATGGGGTATACAAACTAGGGTACACATACTAATAAATCCAAGGGGTTGAACAACTAACCTCTCCTTTAGTAACAAAGGATCGAGTCAAGTCTGGTCAACCAGGGGATACCACTAAGCAGTTCATTGATGGTATCATCATGCAAAGGAATAGACCTTTGCATGATAAGTTGATCGATATGAACTTAATTGATGTGATACTTCTCTTGTGTTAACTACACTTGGAATTAATCTAGATAGTCATAAATTCATAAGTTTTAGTCAACCCCACTTTGCCACACCTTGATAGGATTTCAGATGATTATACTTAGTTGTATTTTTGTTATTTATTATTTTATTACTTGGTGTGTTGAATCTAAAATTTTATTATTTATACCATGTAATGAATGAGTTTATTTGTCTACATTACTCCATTGTTTTAGGAGGCATTATGCCATCTGTTTGACACCTTGCTTTAACTTAAAAAAATTTGTGTCAAAAATGTTGAGTATGGCACTTGATTAAGATGGGTAACATTATACTGTCCAAATCATTTCAATTATTTTGCCTTAGAAGTCTTTGAAACAAACCATTATCACATCTTTTGAGAATGATAACGCCATCACACTACCATAATTATTTCAATAGACTTGTCTTGTCTTGTGTCCAAATTATCATTGCTTGAAACCTATCATTTGTGTCTTGTTGGATATTTGTTTAGCACAATCATGCTATTCAAAATTTCCTAGATTTTTGGTTATTAAAACCCTACTTTACCGAAATTGAGTGTTTGATTAAATTTTACAAGTTCAGATCCATGTATTGATTGATTTCTATTTAGGCTTTGACACATAAGGGATGATACATAGATATTTCTCTTTTGGGTTGTGTAGCTTTGGTTAATCCATTATTCAAATTTAGAAACTACATTATTTGTGCCTTTGTTTGATATAATCAGTCTATCTTCAATTTCCTTTTGTTTTCTATTTTATACCAATTTGATCATGTTTATGTTTAGAATCAAGTGCCTTGTTTATGCCAAAGTGTTCCAAGTTTGTTAGATTAAAATAATCATCCTTTGTTTCAAGTCTAGATTTTGGTGTCAATTTTAGATAAAAGTCCTAGCATTGACCTTATTTTGAGCCTAACTTCTTGATGCCACATTTGGCCAAAAGTCCTAATGACTTTTTTACCTTTCCTAGTTTAGAGATATTTGGAACATCTTTAGACTTAGAGTTTGACATCTTGTTTTTAGTTCATTTTACTTGACCTTGTTTGTGTGAAGCATTTAACATTAGACAATTGAAATTATATTTTTGTTACCAAGTCTCAGCATAAACCTTTTGGAGATACAACTCCACCCTCGACCAAGTTAGACTTGGTTTGAATCTTTTATATTTCAAACATAGATTTTTAGAGTTTTTAGAACTCTAACCTCTCTTATTGTGAAATATTTTCCATTTGATTTAACCATGTCTCACTATACATGTAGTAGATTCATGTATAATATAGGATATGAAAATGCTGTCACATAAGAGGACTTTGTTCAAGACCCTTATGGAGACAATGTTTTTTAGGAGATGGATTCTTATCCAACATACAACACTCAAACATGAGAACAAATTCAACATCCTTTGGCCAATTATTTGGTTAGCATGCCCCCATACACATAGCAAGACCAAGAATAGATGCCCTAATATTTGGCTAGCGTACCTTTAGTTGCAGAAAATGTTCAATAACAACCTTATTATGTTACAATTTCATTATCTTATGATCCTAATAGATTCATAGAGGTAGGGCATGATAGCTTTCTAAGTATAGTGAGAAGGCCTTACAACATATCTTACAATCATAATAATGAACTTGGCTCTTCTAGAAACCCTAATGCCATTATGCTAATATCGTATCAAGATCTGCGTATGCTTATCACATAGAGAGGCCTCGTGGAGGACCATTTAATTCAAATACAAACATCATACCAGACAATCAAAACCTAGCACGTAAATTTAATCATATGGTCATGTTAAATGCACCTCTTATTCAATCATTCCATTCAACAAGAGTCTTATTTGAGTTGATAGGTCAAGAAAATTAGGGTTTTGACCTAGTTATAAAAAACACCTCAGTAAAAAACATGTTCAATACCCCAACCATTGAGGAAGTGTATTTTGATTTTATGTAGAATAGTGAACAAAACATAGTGGACAATACACAAGTAACATCCAATTTAGACCAAAGTGGTGTTAGCACATAAACACATAGTCAACAACAAAATGTGCCTTTAAGTAACACCATGAGTGGTTAGCAAACTCAGGGGGTAGGATTTTATACTTTCTAACCTCAACCAACTACCTCTAATCCTCAATCGACTAATTTTTCAAGCACCTAACAACAAATATTAAGTAATCAACTAAAAACCAGTGTTGTGGCATAATAAAATGTAAGGAATTCTAGTCTACCCCAATAGGTGACAAGTAACATTCCACACTAATAGGCACCATCAAATGTACCCACACATCTGAGGTAAAACATATTGCCACATCAATAGGGGGTAACCAATATTACACCTTGACAGGTAGAAATGAACATACCTCTTTAATCATAGACTAACATGCCGATCCAAAAACAAACGATGTCTTACCAATAACATACAAATATTAGTCATCAACAGATGTTGAATCTCTAACATGCATCCATTTCCCAATAGGGATTCATGCAACCAAGAGGTTATAATGTTCTTCAAGTACCTATTAGGTAACAGTTGCCTTTCATGTAAAACATGCCATAATTTCAAAGACATGGTATTGTTTCACACATTCCCCTCAATCAACAAGATATGACTAGTCAACAACATGTCCCTATTCAACCTCAACAGGCACAATATGGATATATACCTCCTTTACAACCATAATATTCCCAACATTAGGCATACATACCCAACCTCGAATAGAATATCACACAACCACATGTGTAATTTCAACAATCACACCCTAATCCACATATGCGTATTCCTAGTCCATTCCCTAACCAATCCAACATTCCTTAGAAAATGCCTCCATCATAACTCAGTCAAAGTAATCCACTTTCGACTGCAAAACTTCCAACTCAATAGACTAATGATCTCACTATTTTTATTGCATATTAACTATAAAAAATCAAGGATGCAATTACCCTCATTCAAGTAGGGAAATGGACAAAAAAGTTCAAGTTAGACGATGTGTGTTTTTACCCCTTCAACATGGAGTACTTATAGATACCATTTCCTCCAGGGTACGAGCCACCAAAGTTTGAGAAATACAAGGGGAAAAGTGACTTCAAGGCCCATTTGATAGAATTATTTTTTACGTGCCAACCAGTGGCCTATAACAGCATTTACCTATTGTTGTTGTTTCCACAAAGCCTAGAAGGACAAGCATTGGAATGGTTTCTAAAGTTGCCCAAGAATTATGTATCTAATTTTGATGATCTTTTAGATAAGTTCATGCAACACTTATCTTATAATATTAAACATGATATTTCATTAGTATACTTAACACATGACAAACAAAAAGTCAAAGAAAGCTTCACAATCTATCTGTAGTGATGGAGCACCCTTACAAGCTGATTTACCCACAATCTACCAGATAAACAACTAGCTACCATATTTACCAAAAATATACATAATGAGATATATTATAATTTGGCATTTTAGTGTACACATACATTTAAAGAGATAATTGACAAAGGTTTGATGATTGAGAGAGCCCTCATTAACAAAGGGATCATTAAACTAGCCTCATCAAGTCAAAGCCAGAATCAAAACTAGAATGAAAACCAGATAATAGCCAGAATCAAATTCTAGTCCAAGCACAAGCATTACAACAAATCCAGACCAATAATTATGACAAATCTAAGCAATTCATTCACAATAATAATGTTGTTGGTAATAGAGTAACAGAGTCACAACATGTCCAAATAATGCAACCACCATTTTCATAGCCTATGTCAAATATGCACATACCTCCTAACTAACACCCTCTTTAACAAACGTAGCAAGCGCAACAAGCACAACAACCTAAACCAACACAACAAATGCAACAAAATGTCTTTGCAAAACCCTCCTCCAAGGAGAAATGTTCGTACACGTCAAGTCTTTAGTAACCTTAGAGAGCTTATTGACACTGTGGTTCACAAGTTTGTCATAGCTAATTTGATTAAATGGCCTATTTTGAAATGGAAAATTCTTGAAGGTGTTGACATTCCAGATTGGTAAAGGCCAAATGAATTTTGTGAATATGATCGGGTCAATGGCCATAACTTGCAATATTATGTGAAAATTCAACATGTCATTGAAAATATGTTGGAAAGTAGAGAGATCACATTGGATCGTGGAGCTTCAATGTCCAATCATAACCTCGACATTTATCAGAATTATTTTCCCAACATAACAACCAACAACAACAATACTGACTAGTGAAACAACAACAATATCAACAACCAAGGCCAAACCAATAAAATCAATAAAACCAATAGCATAACCAATAACATCAAAATAATGAATAGAACCAAGGTTAGAACGGTGCCAACAACCAACAAACCTACCATGCAGTTGGACATGACTACAATGCAGTTGTAGGACATATTATAGGAGGTCATGTTAACACCATTTTCATTAATCCAAGACCAAGTACCAATTAGATAAGACCATTGATAATCATTCCCAATCAACCAAACTATTCTAAAAATCCTTCCTTGACCTGGGACCGCATGTAGGTGAACCAACAAGTAATGATTCCCATGTTTGGACCTTATAATGATAAATCATCGTTAACCCATGACCATGCAAAAGTGCATAGGCAACCAAATATTATCCTATCTAGTCCCCCTCCACCATCATTTATTAGTAACACTAGTCTTGTACCTAATCCTGATTATGTAATCATAACTCGATGGTCAAGGATTATCATACTAGGACCACAACTATCTACCACTTCACCCATTATCCAACCACCCATTCTGCCTCAAAAAAACCCATTTCCTTCTATCCTAGAAAATATGTTTGACATTGTGGAATAATTGTAAAATATGCCAACATAAATATCCATTTTAGATTTGTTGCATACATCTACTATCCAAAAAAACATCTTGATTGAATTCCTTGGCTAATCCAAAGTTTCCAATGACATATCTCTTGACAAATTTCAAGCTTTGGTTAGACACCATGCTTCAGGCCAACAATTAACCTTCAATCAAAGTGATATGTCATCCCTTGGCCTACTACATAATTATCCATTACACATTGAAGTTTACATAATGCAACACAAAGTGAAATGTGTCCTCATAGATAATGAATCAGGTCTGAATATTGTGTCTCTTAAGATCATCAATCTTCATAGATATATGACAATAAATCTCCAAGCAAAAAAAACACCATCAAAGCCTACGACAATGAAGAATGAGAATCACAAGGCACTATTATCCTTCCAATTATCATTGGGCCTTTAACCCATGATACACTATGCCATGTGTTAGATCTTGATTTGTCATATAATATGCTTTTGGGTAGACCTTGGCTACATGAGATACATGCCATCTCATCAACATTGCACTAGTGTATCAAGTTATCCCATTTAAGAATGGAGGTTACTAGTTTAGGAGATTTACATCCATACGAGCATTGCAAACATCTAGAGACCAAGTTTAAAAGTTATAACTACCATTTCATCATGAATCCAATTGCCAAAAAGGACAAAGGGAAAACAATACTAATTGATTTACTAGAGGCCAATTGCATTGACCCTGATATCCTTGATTCACTTTCCCACATGCTGCCTCCTAAAATGTTCAATCATTATACCATCTTAGATAGTGGCCTAGGAGAGTACTTGACCCATGACACCTTTCACATTGCAAAGCTTCCATAGAACCTAAAGTCCTTTGGAAGACCAAAATCCAAACCACTCATGTAATGGCAAAGAAAGGGAAAATGCCATCAACATAATCCAATACCTGTCACTTTCATACTAGCCTCAATCCAAGAAAAGGATCCTCTTGAAGGTGATGAATCATGGTTATATAATGACAATTGGCTGATTGTTATAAGAGTTACAAATATCCCATTCCTAATCGGATCATGGAGAACCAAGACTATGAAGGAGGCCTCAGGCCAAATCAACAAGGAACACTTGAGCCAATTTATATGATTAGGTACAAAGGAACCTATGGACTTGGATTTAAACCACCTGAGGGTAACCCCACATATCTTATTTGAGTTCCATCACCAATGACTAGTGATGATGATGTTGGCAGTGAAGTAGAGTCTAATCATAGCCCATTTAATAACCTAGCCCATACCAATTTATTTGATAAAATGCCATTTTTACCCTTTACCAATCATTTGTAATAATCCACTACCATTATATTATCCCCAACTAAAATACTGGGGCCAATAAGAATCCAATGTGTTGGTTGATGAGTTCCAAAATGATGAGGCATTCTATGATTTTTTAGGCCATAGAGACAATGTTCCATTGGGAGACCAAAAAAAAGGGTTGTCAATCAAGTTGAATCTTGAAGCCTATTTTGGAGAGTGGGTGAACACCCTTATATAAAAACAAATAAATAAAACATTGAGGTCACAAGGTGAAAACCTCTTTGAGGTGCTTTTTGACCAGGGAAAAAGTAAAGATAAAGGCTAGTCTAGTAGTGAAAACCTGTTTCAGGCACCATTAGACAGGGGTGTTAAACCTTCTTCAAATATAGACCAAGAGACCACCAATGATGAAATTATCTATGGGTCTAAGTTTAGTCTTGAAGAATAACATGATTTTGAGCAAATCATTCAGGATACTAGTAATGGCAAACTTGCGTATGGGTCCAAATTCAGTCTTGAAGAACAAGCTTTTGAATACATCATTCAAGAATTCCCAAAAACATTTGTTACATGACCATCCCTCCCATTAGGGGTTTCTGATTCATCATGCCTAGGAGAGCTTGAAGAACTAGTCCTAACAGAGGACCATGACATTGCAAAATAGTTCAAATCTTTGCCCACTATTCTAGAAGATGGTTCCACCCTTCTAGTAGAAGATACTTCAGAGTTTAACATAAAGACTCTAGATGACCCAAAATGGATCAAATTAGGCATGTCCCTCATTGAGGAGGAATGTGAAATCCTTACAACACTTTTGAGGGAATTTTAAGATATATTTGCATGGGTCTATTCTGACATGCCTGGTTTGGACCCCACATTGGTTGTTCACCACTTTGTGGTACATCTTGATGCCAAACCAATGAAACAAAAATTATGTAAAATGCATCCTTGCATTGCTATATTAGTAAAGAAAGAGTTGGAAAATCTCTTAGAAGCGAGATATATTAGGCCAATCGACTATTCTGAATGGATTTATAATGTAGTCCCAGTCAGTAAAAATTCAAAAGGAATCAAAATTTCTACTAATTTTAGAGACATTAAAAATCCATACCCAAATGATGACTTTCCATTACCAAACATTGACATGATTATTGATTCCACAATGGGTTATGAAATGCTTTCATTGATGTATGGATTCTCAGGATACAATCAGATCCAAATAGCACCAAAAGACCAACACAAAACAACATTCACCACTCCATGGGGAAAATTCTATTATTAGGTTATGTCACTCAGTCTAAAAAATGTAGGGGATACCTACAAAAGAGCCATGATAATCATATCTCATGATATGATGCATGACATTGTTAAAGGCTACATTGATGACATACTAGGCAAATCAAAGACTATGATCGATCATCAAAAAACATTGAGGAGGATATTTGAGTGACTTCATGAATACAAAGTCAATATCAACCCTAAGAAGTGTGTTTTTAGAGTTAAATTAGGTAAATTACTTGGATTTATTGTGTCTCATCAAGGATTGAAGTCGATCCAGCCAAAGTATGCGCCATAACAGACATGTCACCATTGATCAATTTGAAGTACCTCCATTGTTTGTAGGGCAAAATATAGTCTATTAGATGCTTCATATCTAAATTAGTTGACAAGTGTCATCCTTTTACACATATTTTGAATAAAGGAGTCACATTTCTTTAGGATAATGATTGTCAAAAATATTTTTAACAACTAAAGGACTATCTAGCAAATCCACCAGTTTTATTGCCTCCAACACCAAGAAAACCATTCCTTCTATATCTATTAGCCACAAATAAAGCCTTGGGGGCAATTATATCTCAACATTATGAAAATGGAAAAGATCATGCCATATACTATCTAAGCCATACATTGTTTGCATATGAACACAATTACACGCTCATTGAAAAAGCCTATTTAGCTATAGTCTTCATAACTTAGAGACTATGCCATTATATGTTGAATAACAAGACCATGGTAATTTCAAAAGAAGATTTTCTCAAGTATTTACTATCTAAAATATATTTATAAGGCCACATGGACAAATGGATCTTGCTTCTCGATGAGTTTGAGATAGAATATGTGAACTAGAAATCCATCAAGGGGTAAGTTCTCATAGATCAGCTTGTTGAAGCACCCCTTACAGATACAGAGCCACTAACATTCTAATTTCTTGATGAATCCATCATGATCATCATTGAAACACCTCTTGAGAAGCAACACTGGAAGGTATACTTTTATGGATCATTCATAGCACATGGATTAAGGGAAGGCCTTTTATTTATCACTCCAAAGAGGGATCTAATCCCTAAGTCATTTAGAATCAACTTTCTTTGTACCAATAACATAGCTGAATATGAAACACTTATAAAAAGGATTCAAAAGGTAGTACAATGAAACATAACACATCTAAAGGTTTATGGTGATTCTAAGTTAATCATCAATCAGATTATATACCATTTTTAGATCGCATATGACAAGTTGGTTCCCTACAAGGCCATGATCGACACTCTTATGAAGCAGATTAATGATGTACAATTTAAACATATACCAAGGGCTAGTAACAAAATATTAGATTCCATGGCTACCATTGGATCATTGATTTAAAAAATAGATACAACCAAAGAAGACCAGTTTCTCATTTAAAATCTACTAACGCCAGTTCATGAACCTTCAACTATCGCAACGATCTATGATATTATTGGTCCTAAATCTACTTGGTATTCAAACTTTTACATTTACCTCCATGACCAAATTATGCCACCCAACTTATCCTATAAACAACCCAAATCTTTCATCCACCATGACCAATGTTATACTTACTTAGAACAACCCTATACCACCATAATTTTGATGGAACTCTGCTTCATTATTTACTTTCAATAGAATCTACTTTATCATTACAAGAAGTTCATGAAGGGATATGTGGAGCCAACACCACTATGGTTATCCTATCTAAAAATCTCTTGCGTACTGGCTACTATTGGCCAATGATGGATATAGATGTAATTGCATATATGAAAAGATGTGGTAAATGTTAATGGTATACTAATCTGATTCATGCCCTAGCTAATACTTTAAAACTAATGTTGACACCATGGCTTTGATACATGGGGCCTCGATCTCATTGGGAAGATAAACCCCACCTCATTCGATGGATGTAAACATATCCTTATTGTCACACAATACTTCACTAAGTGGGTTGAAGCTATACCCCACCACTTACGTGATTGGAAAGCAAATTTCTAAATTCATATTTAACCATATCATTTGCCATTATGGTATCCCCTTTGACATTATATCTGATAATGGTAGATCATTAAATAATAAAGATGTCGAATCACTAGGTGCTAACTATAAGATCACCCAACATTTTTTCATGGTATATTACCCTTAAGGTAATGTCTAGATAGAAGCATCAAACAAAACCATTGTCAATATCCTTAAAAATATTGTCAATGATGCCGGTTTTAATTGGCACCTCTAGATATTTTTAGCCCTCTGGGCCTACCATACCAATCATCACACTCCCACAAGTGCCACTCCATACTCTCGTGTTTATGGCACTGAGTCCATTCTTCCCATTGAGGTCAATTTACCTTCTTTGCACATATTTTTGAAGCATGTCCTGGACAATGAAGACTATCGAGTAGCTCACCTGAAAGAGCTAGAGTTACTTGATGAGAAACACTTGGCCACAATGAACCATTTGTAAGCATATTAGAATAGACTCTGGGGCCAGTACAATCAATGCATGAAACATAGAGAATTTAAGCTTGGTGATCTTGCCCTCAAAGAGAACCAAAACAATACCATGACTAAGAAGAAAAATAAAGGCAAGTTCAAACCCAAATGGGTAGGTCATTTCATCATTTTTTTAGACTATGGTGCTGGAGCATACATGCTTGCCACACTAGATAGGGACAAACTTGATGAGCCAATGAACATTATACACCTCAAGCATTACTTCGCTTGAGTGATTTAGTGTATTGTCTATGAGGACCATTTCAAGTTGTACCATATTATCAACATTCTTATTTGTACCATACCATTCTATCATTATACCATCCCACCATCCTATCACTCTACTATTTCACCATTTTGTTATACCATACCTTTTATATTAACCAAACATGTTTTGATCCTTCCTACCTGTCTTGTTTGACCTTGGTTCATCCATTAGTTCTGCTTGCAACACAAAAAATCAAATTAGTTTTAGCAATTGTTTTAAGTATTCCAGACAAAGGCTAGATTTTAGATCAAAATGATAGAAATTTGGCAGTCATGCTTTATTTATGTGGGTCAGATTATAATCACCTTTGGGAAAATTAGTGTCTCACTGGTATTGCTACTAATTAACCATCTCAAGCATTACTTTGCTTGAGTGATTTAGTGTATTGTCTATGAGGACCATTTCAAGTTGCACCATATTATCAATATTCTTATTTGTACCATACCATTCTATCATTATACCATCCCACCATCCTATCACTCTATTATTTCACCATTTTGCTATACCATACCTTTTATATCAACCAAACATGTTTTGATCCTTCCTACTTGTCTTGTTTGACCTTGGTTCATCCATTAGTTCCTCTTACAACACAAAAAATCAAATTAGTTTTAGCAATTATTTTAAGTATTCCAGATAGAGGCTATATTTTAGATCAAAATGATAGAAGTTTTGGCAGTTGTATCCTTCATTTCTTGTTTCATTATATATCATGCTTTATTTATGTGGGCCAGATTATAATCACCTTTGGGAAAATCAGTGTCTCACTGGTCTTACTAATTATAACTATTTATGGGCAAACTAAGGGCAACATTTTTTTATTGTGCCTTGATAGACCAACTTGCCATTCCTATGCCATTATGCCAAATGTGCCTATTTTGTTTGAATTTGCTGTTACACTAGTAAGATTATTCTGCTATAAGGTGGAACTATTATGATTTGAAGTCATTTTGGGACTATGTGGGTCGTGCTCAATTCATGTTGAGGTCATCTTAGTCCCCCTTTGCCATACACTCTTGTCATTTTACAAGCACTATTTAAGTTTGAACACTCTCACCATTTTACAAGCAACCTAAGCCATGCTCTCATCATTTTGTGAGCAATTTCAAGTTTCAATGCTCTCGCCATTTTGTGAGCTTGGATCATTTAGTATCTCATTGTTATTGATCGAGTTGAGATGCTCCAAAATTCCAAAAACATTTGAAAATTGTTTAGAAAATCCAAAAACATTAACCATTTATTTGCCTTAAGGATTCTGGGAACCCTTACTAAGTCACAAGAAATAACTTGTCATTTAGTTTCCCCATATTTTTTGGCCTTTTGGCCCATGCTCTCACCATTTTGCGAGTTCATTCCCATATTTTTATATCACATCCATAATGTTTTTATTTCTCATCATGTTTCTTCTATCCCATATCTTGGAAGAACAATATTTAGCCTAAAGTTTTTATTGGATATTTCATCCATAGAACTATGTAGGTAGGGTCCACTTGCCTAGTGCATATGGAGACATCTCGACTACCTCCTTCCTTTTCTTATATTCCCCCATCTTGTTTGTTTGTTAAGTTGTCACCTATTTTTTAGGGGAAATGTTCGTAGCCTTGTTTGTGTCATGTTATTTGTACTAACATTATGACTAGCATTGTTTGTTTGTTTATTTTGTTTATGTATTTGTTTGTATGTCTATTTGTTTGATTTCAGTACTGTTGCATTGATTCAGTCTATGTGTGCTCATTAGGTGATTCCTTGTGTATTATTCTTGAATCCATCCATATTCATACATCAACTTTGTCATTATGGTTCTTATCATTGATGCATTGTTTTTAATTGTTTATTGGATCAGGGATCAATCCTTATGCATATTTCAGCCAAGTCCTCATGGTGTTCTATCATGATGCCTATCATCATGTGCTACAGTAAAAATCAACTTCAAGAAGTCTACATGAAAAATACAAGATCAATATCTCCTTGGAACCAACACCAACAACATTCCTGATCACATCCAAATTATATCCCAAATAGAGTAATTAAACAATGAAAGAATTTTCCTCCTTACCAGTTCAGATGAACATCTCCCTACTAGCAAGTTACCTAATTCATATTTATCCTCTATATCAATTTGACATCATAATTTCATATCATGTTTGCCACTATTGTGGTGCAATGATTATCACCGTCTATGGGCAAATCATTACACATCATCCCACTTGCATTTTTAGCTGCCTTCAAGCAAATCATTGCATTTTCACCAATTTGAGGGCTAATAATTATAGCCACCTTTGGGAAAATCATTCACTTTATTCTTCCCAAAAAGTGCCTATTTTCCATGATTGGAGTACAATACTTATAACCACCTTTGGGCAAACCATTGTATACCATCCCACTTGCATCTTTCATATCATATCTGCCATAATCAAGGTCCAATGATTATAACCACCTATGGGAAAATCATTGTACACCATCTCACTTGCATTCTCAATGATTCTAACCACCATTGGGAAAATCATTGTGTTTCCATCTATTTAATCCACTCATTTTCTTCTTTTGAAGGACTGTTTGTCGACTCCTTTGTCAACTGCTCCCTCGATGGGGTACCTTAAATTTCATCCATTTCTATTGAAGTCATAAGCACATAGAACCTTTTTATTATTTGAGAATATGTTACTGTGCTTACAAATTGCAATGCCTTCCCAAATAGGGGCAACTGTAGACATCTAAAATTAGCTACCAATGGCTTCATACCCAAATTTAGACAGATTCTTATCAACCTTTGCCAATCAAACCTAAGAATCACTAAACATCTCAAAATTGGCTTCATAAAATACAATTTGGCTTATAAAACTATTAAATGGATCAAATGCACACATTCATTAATTCAAAAATCTTCAAAATATCAAAAAGCCTAAACAAAATTAATTAACATGCAAAATCAAATCAAATGCCTAAATTGAATTAACCATGAGCAATTAAATGAATTATCAAAAATAAAATTTAAAAATCAAAGAATATTCTAGGAATTCATTATTACCTTTTTATGAGTTGTCAAATATCCAAACTATCCCACCCATGCCTACTAATTGCTAATTAGGACCATTTGACACTTTTTAACTCCACTGGGGTTAATTAACTCACAAAAGTAAAGTTTAAACCCATTCCAAGCTCTAACTACACTCTAACTCACCTTGGGTTGAGGTTAGTTTCTAAACCTATAAATAGAAGCCATTGCCTATGAAAGAGAAGAGATTGGATAGGGTAATGTTATAATGCAAGTTTTAGAGCAAGATTGCATGACAATAGTGTTATAATACCAAAATCACATGCCAAACCATGAAACTAAATCAAGCAAGCATGAGCCAAACAATGGTTCCAAGGGGAGAAGGACCCACACAACTCCATTTACCAAAAATATCTTGAGCATAAGCCGAGCAAGCCAAACAAAGAAATCTCTTGGAGCATTCAGGGAAGGAAAGAAATGTATGTTTTCTCAAATTTTAGTTGTGCTTTATTGATTGGTTTTATTCATCATGCTCCTCCCTTTGATCTAGGCAATATAGTGTTATGCATGTTAGTGTGTTTCCTTTTATTTTTATTTCTTTTCATTGTGAAGCTAACATATGATCTAACCACCCTTCTTGGATTCCTTGATCACACAAAACATATCAAATGAGATGAGATAATAAAATTATAGAGTGGGATAGGATAGAGTGGAATTTACATGCTATGAGGATGAGACTATATGGAATACCAAGGCAAGGAATTGACCACCTAGTTATCTATATCCCTATACCAATAGTGATCTACTCCTCTGTATAGAATCTCATATTCTATTATATACGTGATACATCTATCTCTAATTTAATTGTCTGGCTCCCAATCCAATCCATATAGAGTATCTATTTATCCAACCCAACCATGACCATATGTTATACCATGCCTATTTATTTGACCCTGCTTAAATAACTAGTCCTAATTGGGATAACTTGAACTAAATGGGTAGAGTAACACTTTGGTCTATCAACTATAATATTTTATGGGGGATAGTGCTTGTATAACCTATATCCATATGGTTGGGTCATGTACATAAACATGAGGTGACTAGGGTATTGGGTATTAAATTAGGGGATGGGTAGGTGGTGATTAGGCCCTCCTCCGCTAAGATAAAACCAATTAAACTCGACTCTATATGGCTCTCCTTCCTAGAAAGGGAGATATGGGCATGCCAATTTGGTCATTATGGTAGGCTCTTCCTCCCCCTCTTGACCTCAGGCCCTTTTGGTAAGTACCTATGTTATTGGGGTTAATGCACATGGTTGACTAACCCATAGTTCCTTCAGGTCCAAGGTTGATAGTTATCCTTTGGTCCTCTCCTAGGCTCGATAACCTAGTCAACTATTAACTTAACACCCTTTCAGGTATGGGGTTAATGAATATTATCCAGGGTCTAGGGTTAAGGATTGGAATTAGGGGATCAAGGAATCCTAAGATATCTTATATGGTGGTCTCCATTCATTTCATAGAGTGAACCCTATAGTGAATATTATTGATATATGGGGCATGTAATCATAGAACAAAAATGCTTAACAGGGGATGTAAATACTGTCAAGGACCTTTCCTTTTATTATATCCATATATAGATAGGGTAACCTACACTCTTATGACTTATATAATAGAATATTATTGATTAGGACCTATCCCTCTCCCTCCCCTTTCCTTTCCTTTATCTAGATGGGTATGGGGAGCCTACTGATTAGAATTGATTGGGATTGACCAACTATGAGGATCTAGTTGGGACCACTCCCTTCCATCCCCTTTCCTTTACTTTATCTATATGGGGATGGGGATGGGGATGGGGATTGGGAGCCTTGTGATCAATATAGATAGACCCGATATGAGCGATTGGTATTTGAGTGATAGAAAGGGATTGACCAGTTATCTATATCTAGTTCTAGTTGGAATACCAAGGTGAGGAATTGATCACCTAGATATCTATATCCCTATATGAGTAGTGACTTACTCCTCCACATAGAATCTCATATTATATTATATTCATCATCCCTCATCATCCATAATCACTCCCTCCTCATCCCTAATCTCTTCCTCATTAACCCTCACCATCCCTCATCACTATTTCATTATCCCTTCTTATTCCTAATCACTCCCTCCAATACATTTATGGTGGTTGGAGTGGATTTATGCTTGTGCCCAATCATCCCTAGTCACTCCTTTCTATAAATAGGTTATAATTCCCCTTTCTTTCAAGATATGCCTTGGGTATTCAATTAGGTATCAAGTATTAAAGATATGGCCAGGTAAAATATATATAGTTGGGATTAGATACATGTATTCAAGATCAATAAATTGCTTGGGTATTTTATTGGGTAGGGAATAATCAAGTAGGTATGGAAATAAGGATAGGTAGGTAGGGCATGATCAAGTACAAGTAGGTAGGGCATACTCAAGTAAAAGTAGGTAGGTAGGTCATACTCAAGTAGGTAGGGCAAGAATGATAGGTAGTTAGGGTATACAAGTACAAGAAGGTAGGTAAGGCATAGTTAATATTAAGATATGGTTCATGTATTTAGGTAGGGCATACTCAAAATCAAGATATGGCTCAAATATTCAATCGGGTAGGGATTACTCAAGTAGGTATGGCATATTCACTTAGGTAAAGTAGGTAGGGAATAATCAATAGCATACATTTATTACATACGTAACATGATTCAAAACTTCATTTCTCATTCTGTCTATTAAGAAGCAAGCTTCCCTTGCCAATAAAAAAAGATAAGTAAGTAGGGCATAACTAAGTATGTACTGAAAGAATATATGAAAGATATATATTGGGAAACAAACTTCCTTTGATAGCTAAGAATCTATTCTAGAAATGGAAAGTAGGTATGATAAGAACAAAGCTATATATTAGTACGAAAGCTTCCCTTGCCTTATCGGGTAGGGTATAACTAAGTAGGTAGGTTAAGAAAAAAACTATCTATTAGAATGTAAACTTCCCTTGATAGCCATGCCATAATAAAAAAATAAAAAAAATCTAGATACCAGGAAGAAAAAATTCCCTTGATAGTTGTGCATTACTCCCATCCATCGAGAAGGAAATATTCCCTTGATATGTTGTTAGGTGAATCAAAGTTAGATATCAGAAAGGCAAGAATCCTTTGACTTCCTCCTTAGCATAGATGAAGTAGGTAGGGAAAGATTCCATTGCCTTAACATGTAGGGAAAGTTTGAGATTGGGTTATGGCCTTCAAAATGGTGCCTCTTATATATCTATGGTGAGGTACCCATTCCTACATTATCCTTTGATATACTATATTAGGGACTAGGGAATACTCAGAGTATGATAAAGTCCCAAGTTTGGACTTTAGGGCCCATCAATCCATGCCTAATATCTAAGTAGCCCCTCCTTGATACACTAGATTAAGGCATATGCCCTTCATTCCTTTTAAATATCAATTTAGGTATAGATCAAGTTGGGTATGGATAGATTTGGGTTGGGAAACACACTCTATCAGCTACCAAATTAGAACATACTCTATCAGATTGGTGATCACCTATCTATATACTTAGCAATCTGGTCTATTATGGATATACTATGGATATATAGTCAACTATGGGGTTGGGATTAGAATTCCCACCCAGGATCCAATCACCCCTATATATATAGATATAAATTTGGATTCTCAACTTTGGGATTGGTATTATTAGATGCCCAAATCCCAATCTATATATGTAAGTAATACAATATCATCCTACCCTTTACTTGATTTATTGCCTATTTATTTTAGTCTAGGGCTCTAGATACGTACTCTCTCTATGGTTTGGGCATGGATCACTGTATATATATTTGAATCCCACTAGACAATTAGATGATATCTATGAGTTCCTTATTTGATTGAAATATGATGATTGAAAGAAGAGTTTATTTATGTGAGAATGGCAGGCTAGGAGCGCATGAACACATTCAGTGTTTGGTAGCCAAGCTAGGGCATCACGCCCTGGCTTGTTTCAACTATTGTGTGGTCTGCGTAGGGTGAGATGGTGTATGGGTGTGGGTGGATAGCAGCAGTAGAAGGAGATTCCATAAAGGAAGGATTAGATTAGGGGTAAGCGACTATGGCTTTGTAGGGGCTGACTCAGGCCAGATTGGAAAGGAGCTATAGTGAGGTTGTTGGGAAGAATAGATAGGGGCTAGACCGTAGAAGGGAGGTAAATTCTAACTTGAATCAAATTCTAGGACTATTTGACACAAGCACAGCTGGGGGATCAAGAATTACCAAGTTGAATGGCTGCCTAGAGCATTGTAAGGAAAGCCCAAAGCTGGTTATCCCATTCGATATGATTGCTGAAGATGTGGAGTATTACTCCAAGCATTCACTATACTGTAAATTCTTGGGATTACGTGTCTCCCTTCCTTTTTTGGAGAATTGGGCTAGACGTGTGTGGGAGCCAGAGGGTGAGATGGAGGTTACACTGCTAGCCAATAACTTCTTCATGGTCACATTCATATGTTTGGCTAACAGGAACATGGTCTTTTAGAGGGGTCCATATTTCTACAATCAGGTGGGGATCTTTGTTAAACCTTGGCATGCTAGATTCAACCCTACTGAGGAACTACCAAATAAAGTTCTAGTTTGGGTACGGTTACCCATAATGCCTATTGAATGTTGCTGTGAGGATGTTCTCCAGATGATTGCTGTAATGCTTGGAAAACCTGTGGGTTCTTCCACACAAAATTTAGGTAAGAAAATCATGACCTTTGCCTGAATTTGTGTGGAAATTGATTTAAGTAGGCCTTTGTCAGATGCAGTAGAACTGTGTGTGGGGACATACTCATGGGTACGATAGCTGGACTATGAGACAATCCTGTTTAGATGCCGCTTATGCCATGAGTATGGTCACTTGGTGAGAAGATGCCCAAAGGCAAAATTGAGTGATCAGTAGCCTTCGACCCAACCTCCACCAAGTAGTGCTATTGGAATGGACAAAGGGAAAAATATTGGAGCAGGTACTGGCAAGGACTCTGAAGGCTTTGTGCAGGTAAAGTCTTGAGGCTGAAATAGGGGTCATAAAAGGTCCCTAATGGAGCGTCTGGAGGAGGACTCAGCCAACAGGTTTGGGGTTCTTGATGAATTAGGATAGCAGGAGGACTACCCAGGCTTAGTCAATGAAGAACAAGTTGTGGGAGGGTCTAGAACAGTTGGAGATGCTCCCATGGAACAAGTAATGCCTCCCATGGAAGCTGTCCTTCCTATGATTATGGAAGGGCAGGTTGAGGAGCAGAAGGATATTGAATCAAATGCTGATATGGTTTCAGAAATTGAAGCTGCAACTCTCCCCACACAAGCAGGGGCGTTAGAGGTGGAGAAGAGAGGCAAGGCTCCTTCTCACTTGGGAATTCTTCAAAAGGAGGGGAAAAAAGGGGTTTCTAAAAAAAATGTTAAACTGGGGAGAAAGAAAGACTTGGAGAGGATAAAGATGATTGGAGAAAATCTGGTTGAGTCAGGGGTGGTCAAGACCTTAGACTCCCACTTCTTGTCTCCTCCAAAATGATTGTTATATCTTGGAATGTTAGGGGCTTGAACAACGGCCCTAGACAAAAATCTATTCGAGATTTGGTTAGGAATCATTGTCTGGATATTCTCTTTCTTCAAGAAACTAAGGTTTTAGTGGAGTATATGATGAGTCTTGCACCTAAGCTTTGGAGGCAAGGTTTATGTCAATGCATAGGGGCACAAGGTTCTGCAGGAGGCATGGCTTGTCTTTGGAATCCATGCAAGGTGCAGTCAGTGTCATGGATCGCCTTCAAGTCTTCACTTTCTTTGGTATCATTATGCATTGAGTCGAGAGAGTACGTTCTTCTTTTGAATGTCTATGCTCTCACTGACTTCCAAGGTAAGCTTCAGGTTTGGAATAACATCCATTTAGTTTTTAGGGACTTTCCTTATCTTCCATGGATTATGGCTGGTGATTTCAATGCTATCTTAGACCTAACAAAAAAAGGGAGGGAATGCTAGATTAGAGCCATCTTCCTCTTTTCTTTGAGACAAGATTTCAGAGCTCAACTTGGTGGATATTAAGCCTTGCAATGGGAGGTTCACCTGGAACAATAGGAGGATGGGTGACAACTTTATTGCTGAGCGTATTGATTGATTCATGACTTCTTGTTATTGGGTGGGCGGCTTATGGTCTTTGAGTTTTGAGATCCTGGATTGGAGAGGCTTTGACCACTGGCCAATTAAGCTTCACATTTCTTCAAATTGTATGTAGAGGAAACCATCATTCAAATTTCAATTAATGTGGCTCAGGGACCAGGCTTTGTTTGATCGAGTTACTAATTGGTGGAGAATTGGGACGCTGATGGCTGGTATAACAATGTATACTTTTGCTAAGCTGCTCCAGTTCGTGAAATATCAGCTCAAAAGGTGGAATATTTTGAGTTTTGGGAACATCTTTCAGGAAAAGAAAGAGGTGCAAGAGGAGTTAAATATCATTACCAGGATGATTAGAGAGGAGGGGATGTTCAAATCTTTGTTGAGGGATGAAGCGAGGGCTGTTAAGAGGGTGGAAGAATGGGAGTTGAGGGAGGAAATTTTTTGGAAGCAGAAAGCCAGGGTCGAGTGGCTGCAGGAGGGTGTTAGGAATACAACCTTCTTCTTCAACTTGGTTAGAGCCAGGCATCATGGAAATATGATAACTTCTTTGGTTTCGGATAGCAGAGAGACTATCTCTTCTACAAGATCCATGTGTAATGAAGCTATACAATATTTCACTTCTATTTTTAGAGAAGAAGGATCGAGGGGAACTACTATTGAGGATCGAATACTCTCCTATATTCCCAATTTAGTTTCTCGAGAGATGAAGGAGCAGTTGATGCATCCCATTAACATTGAGGAGCTTAAAAAGATTGTCTTCATGCTGAAAAAAGGTAAGGCGCCAGGCCCTGATGGATTTCTAATTGAATTTTTTCAGGAGTTTTGGGAAATCATCAAACTAGATCTGTTGGCTATAGTTCAAGAGTCTCAAATTAGCAAACAGATGCTTTGGGCCTTGAACTCGACCTTTTTGGCTCTCATTCCCAAGAGAGAAGGGGCTGATTGCCTAAGTCAATTCAGGCCTACTTCCCTCTGCAATGTTGTCTATAAAATTATATCAAAGTTGAAATCTGAAAGATTAAAAAAGTGGCTGGGGGTGCTAGTCTCAGAGGAACAAAGCAGCTTTGTGGAGGGGCAGCAAATTTTAGATGGGATTGTGGTGGCTACTGAGGCTATCCACTCCATTTCCAAGTCCAAGGAGAAGGTGATGTTCATGAAGTTGGACATGTCTAAGGCATATGACAGGGTTCAGTGGTCTTTTCTTTAGAAGGTTTTGGCTGCCTTTGGATTCGAGGATGATTGGATCAGATGGGTAATGAGCTGTGTGAATTTGATTTCATTCTCTATTTTGGTGAATGGGGAGCACTCACAACTCTTTAGAGCCTCGCGTGGCCTATGGCAAGGGGATCCATTATCTCCCTACTTGTTTCATCTTCTGGCGGAAGGCCTTGGATGGCTGATTAGAAAAAAGACTGGTGAAGGTGCTATTTAAGGATGGAGGTGGGGAGGTGACCTTCCAGTTCTTTCACATCTTCAGTTTATGGATGATGTGGCATTGATGGGAATGGCTACTATGAGGGAGGCAGCCAATATTCACAGTGGCTACCATGGGACAAGTAATTAATGAGGATAAGTCATCCAATTTTTTCTTCAACACTCTGCCACCTATTCAAAGAAGGGTGGCTAGCATTCTTTGATTCCAAATTGGTAGCCTTCCAGTTCTTTATCTTGATATCCCTATATCTATTGGGAGACATTCCAAGGAATCATGGCATGGGATTTTGGACAAGTTTAGGGCTAAGATGAATCACTGGACCAATAGGTGGCTGTCCTTCACCAGTTGGGTACAGCTGATCCAGTCGGTGGTGCAGGTGCTTCCTTTATATAGGTGTATGCTCCAGGTGGCATCGATGAAGTTTGTTAAGGATCTTGACTCCTTGGTAAAATATTTTTTATGGGTAGGTAACTTGTCTTCGATGAAGTGGAGCCTAATTAGGTGGGAGGTTGTTTGCAGCCCAAAAAGGTTTGGTGGCCTGGGACTGCGACAGTCAGTCCTAAAAGGTACAACCTTGGCAGCCAAATTGTATTGGAGATGGTGTGAGGAGCAAGATCATGTGTGGGCCAGGATCTTGTCATATAAGTATTTATTTGGGGTTCTTATGAAAGATATCCCCAGATACAGTTTGTCAGGTAATGGATCGGTGATCTGGGATACTCTTAAGAAAGGACCTGCTTTGATCAAGAAAGGTATTTTTTGGATCTATAGGGGGTAATGAGGCACAATTTTGGCATGATTTGTGGGATGATTTTCCCCCTTTGGTTACTCAATATCCACATTTAGATGGCCTTGCACAGAGATTTAGTGAGGTAGGATAGATTAAGGTGTGTGATTACAAATCCTTTCTTCTTCATGGTCAATTGATAGAGGTGAGGTGGAAGGAGTAGGAAGAGTGGTTGATTATTGGTATGGAGGCTAAGTGCGCTGAGCTTCATGAGATCTTTGTTGGCCGCTGCTACTGCGCACTCAGGGAGAGTGACTTGTAGGCTTGGTCCCCTCATCCTAAGGGGAAATACATGGTCTCGATGGGTTACCAAGAGTTGATAGCACAACAATGTGGCACAAGAGGGGAAGTTCCATGGTGGAAAAGAGTGTGGAGCAGCTTATCTTGGCCAAAGTGCAATTACTTTATTTGGACATTGACCTAGAATCACTGTTTGACCTGGGAGAATATTAGATGGAGAGGCTTTATTGGCCCTTCACGGTGTGTCCTATGTAATGGAGTGGAGGAGGATTCATCTCATTTATTTTTTAGCTGCCCTTTCACTCTCCATTTGTGGCACACTTGGTGGGACGCATGGAGGTGTCAATGCTTGCATGCCTCTTCCCTAGTTGAGTTTTGGTCCAGATTGGGTAGGCCGCCTTTTACTGCTCATTTCCTTCAGGAGGTGTGGTATGCTGGACCCATTTTTATGCTGTGGCAAGTTTGGATTGAGCAAAACCAATAAATTTTTAAAGAGGAAAACTTGGCAATTCACCAGGTATGGAGCAAAATTATTGGCACGATACAGGAGACTGTGGAAGCTAAGAGTGAAATTATTTTACCTCTAGAGTAGGGAGATGCAAAATTGGTTAAAAGGTTAGGCATACAGAGTATCTCTCTGATCTCTGCTTGCATCAGACGTGGCCGATGTGGGAAGCAAAAAATTCAGAGGAGTGGGAAATGGTCACCCCCTCCTGAAGGTTTTTTGAAAATTAACACTGATGGTTCTTCCAGAGGTAATCCTGGACTGATTGGGATAGGTGGGATTGGTAGGGATTCCTTAGAGCTATTGTTTTTATTTTATTAGCCCACATGGGAGAATAGATGGTGAACAGGATGGAAGGAGTAGCGGTTCTGTATGTGTTGAAGAGAGCTTATGAGTTAGGCTGGTGAAGGGTGAAGTGTGAAGCCAACTCGCAAATTCTGATTAATATGATCTAGGAGAGGAAAATTAATGATGTGAACTGGCAACTATCTTTGATAGTTCAGTAGATACTTCATATGAGTTTGCTTATGGATTCTGTGTCCTTTGCTCATGTTTTGAGGGAATGGAATGGGGTGGAAGATTGCTTGGTGAAGTGGTCTTATGAGGATATTGGTGGCTGCAGGGTGGATGAATGGGTGTTATTGCCAGAGGTGTGTTAGAACCTAGATAGGATTCTTAGAGAGGATGGAAATGGTGTTGGGATGTGATGGTTTTTGGTGTTTGGTTTCTGTGATTTTCTTGGGTTTTTAGGGCTCTAGCCCTTTGCTATATTGTAATATTTTAAGAATTTAATAAAGTTTTTACCCTTTTTTATTCAAAAAAAGAAGAGTTTATTTAATCTTTATTTGAGTGAGTAAAATTTAGAATTAGAAAATCAGTTAATCAGGCACAAACGAGAATATACTGCACCCACCATCAAGGTATTAGACATAGTGATTAAGGATGAGGAGGGATGAGGATTGAGTGAGTATAGGTGATGAGGGATGATCAGGGATGATGAGGGAGTCATTAGGGATGATGAGGGATGGTGAGGGTCAATGAGCGAGTAATTAAGGATGATGAGAGATGGTGAGGGTCAATAAGGGAGTGACTAGGGGTAATGAGGGATGAGGAAGGAGTGATTAGGGATGATGAGGGAGTGATTAAATATGATGATGGATAGTGAGGATCAATGAGGGAATGATTAGGTATGATGAGGGACAAGGAGGGAGTGATTAGGGATGATAAAAAATGATGAAGTGGTGATTAGGGATGATGAGGTATGGTGAGGGTCAATGAGTGAGTGATTAGGGATGATGAGGGAGTAATTAGGGAAGACAAGGGATGGTAAGGCTAAATGAGGGAGTGATTAGGAATGATGAGGGAGTGAGTAAAGATGATGAGGGATGGTGAGGATCAATGAGGGAATAATTAGGGATGATGAGTGATGAGGAAGGAGTGATTAGGTATGGTGAGGGATGATGAAGTAATGATTAAGTATGGTGAGGGTCAATGAGGGAGTGAACATGGATGGTGATGAAATGATTAGAGATGATGAGGGATGGTGATGGTCAATGAGGGAGTGATTAGGGACAATGAGGAATGATGAGAGAGCTATTAGGGGTGATAAGGGATGAAAAAGAAGTGATTAGGGATGAGGGAGGGATGATGAGCAAGTGAAATTAACACAAAGTGGTAATTTGATGTTTGTAGGTCATCAATATGACCTATACTATCCCAATCACACACTTTTGGATTGATTTCAAAGTGAGTGGTTTGTAAAATTCAATTTTGACAAACCTAGGACTCCTAGAAATGCCATGAAGCAATTTTGGAGGCACAAAAAATTAAAAAATGAATATATGTTTACAAAAAATAGACATCAATAGAAAAAGTTATGCTTTGAAATCCCTAGGTTCAATACTGAGACCCTTAAAATACCTAAGAGCTGACTATATTGGATATTTAAAAATTATCTTCCACATCATAAGCCGTGTAACCATGAGACTAACTCTATTAGATGCATAGTGACCTTAATTTATTATATTTACTAAAATAAATTTAAAGTATAAGTTTAAATTTATATTGTTACATTTAACATTTATTTTATTAAAAAATCTACTCCTTTCAATATTTTTTTTATGCTTGTGCAATGTGAAGATAATGCATATGTGCTATAATGCATACATGTCATAACATGTATGCATTTAGGTTTGGTATTTTTACATAGATTTAAATGATGCATACACGCTATGAACATTACGTGTACACACAATGTCTATAATGTGTACACCTTATGTTAAATGTCCATGGAATTGTCCCCCAACTCCATGCACTTACTGATAATTAAAATTTTCATCATTCACATTTAACATAATTTTCTTCACAAATTCATAGTACTCAAATCCATTTAGATAATATAAACCATGATGCTAGCTAAGCAAAATCACAAGATATGAGAAAACAAAGGGAAATAGACCCTAATGATGGATTAAAATACTAAAATTAGAACTGAAAATGAATGAAAAAAAACAAACCCTAAGGGTTATGAAGGCAAGAAACCATAGGTTGGATGTGGGAGTATTAGACTCATGTCAGATTCACTAAAATGTTTTAACTATTTATGTGCTTAAGGGTAAATTAAATATGCACACCAACCTAAAAGGGATGCACAACATGATCACCCAATATATAGTCCAAAACAATGCATATAACTACCTTATGGCCATAAATAGTAAAAAATTGAGCAACACAATGACCAGGTAAGCTAAAACAATGAAATGAGATATAAAACATTGAAATTTAACACCCTTGGTTATTGGACAATTTTTTTGAAAATGGATTGGTAATATGGAAGTGTGTCATTTTATCTTGAAAGTTTGACTATCATATAACACAATGAAAATATTGGTGCTTCACAGGATATCAATGAATATTTCTAAGACATATTTGATGACCTAACGAATATGAACACTTACAATTGTTGAATATGTTAGTTAGAACCAAATTTTCAATTCACTCACTTTTAAGATTTATAACATTTTAGATAGGTGTGAAGAGTGATACCATACAAAGTTGTGTAGTCACTTCCTATAATTGGTGGGCAAAATGTTAGATTTTGACTTTCTTTATTTTATTGACCCAATTCACACAAATGCTTGTAAGAAGAAATAGAGAATAAGAAAAAGTTAGCTAGCTCAGGGGGCCTTTAAGTATGTTCAAGTACATATCCTGTATGCTGGAGTTAGATCCAATGTTATTATTGTGTAATGTGAATGTATTTGTGAGAGTAAAGGCTCTGCCTTCTATCTTTAAGTCCTTAAGAGCAATTTTTTTGGAAAGTGTGCCTAGACTTGAAATGCTTGATAATTGATACCTATTATTGAAATGTCTTCATAAGGCCTTGTATATATAGCCTTCTCAAATTTGAGTTAGGGATCTATTAACATACAAGATGACACAAGGAAAGATACATAAACCAAAAAATAGGCCCATAAAAGTGAAATAAAAGGAAAAGGGGAAAATCACCCTAGAAAATAATAGGGATGGATTCAATGGCTCACCAAATTAACACAAGATAGATTCGATGAGCTGAAAAATATATCCCATGAAATAAAACAACATAAAATGAAAGGCAAAAGAAGAGAGGAGAGAGGAAGGGATCCCAAAGATTAAAATACATGTAAGAGAGAAAATGTAAGAAAGAAAATAAATGGGGCCACATATAGAAGAAAGACAGAAAACATATAAAAAAGTAACAATAAGTATGTAAACCAAACACATAGACCATATACATAAAATGACACTAAAAATGTTGCAATAATAAAGCTTGTACCAAAATTGGGTGTCTACAGACTCTTGAACTAACCCTTCATTAATTCCAACAAATAAAATATAATATATCTTGAGAAAATTGCTAAGACTAAAAAGGATGATGTCCTATAACATATGTTGTGCATAAGTATGTTAGAGATCAATATGTATTTGAGTATTTTAATATCCTATAGTTGTGTTTTATTTTTAACAGAGGTTCTTGGAGTTTCACTAGAACATGCTAATTACAGGGACAACTTGCACAGTGGAGATCATAATAGGAGAGATGGAAAATCGTACAGGTCACATTCAACATCTTGAATTAGATGAAAATTAGGTTGCAACATCTATATAACAAAACATGACCATAATTCATATTGCATCAGATTATAGAATAAAGCAAAACAAATTACTTGACTATGCATACACCATACATATAAAAAAATATGAGAAAAATATAACAAGATAATTTTTATAAATTTTTATCAACACATCGAACCAGATTCTATTACATTGCAGTACTATTTATAGTCTTTTACAATCATGATGTCTCTTCACCTTCCAACATTATAAGAACCAAAATGAGAGACTCTTTGCATTCTCCAATGATTTGTCTAAACTTTAAAGTCCAAATAGTACAAAATTACACAAAAGATAAAATCAAACACTTCACACATGTTTATCCTACATGCTTCACGATTTTAGCAAGTTCCATTCTATGTCCAACACTTTTTTAGACTTAAATATTTGTCCCATACTAAGACAAAGGTGCAAGCTGAGATAAAGTGAACTAAAAAGATAAGTCCTAAATAAAATTCATAGTAATCGCTCCAAGTCCTATTTTCCAGTTTTCACCCTTTATGCACTACTTAGCCATCCTTTCATGTTTTCAGCTAAGTAACATACTATACTACCACCCTTTCAAGTTTTTAATAGTCTAGCATAACCAGGTGGCTACTCTTTATGGATTTTTAGCCAATCTAGCCCCGCTCCTAACATTTAGACTATCTAACCAAAAATGTGAATCTGCTGGAAGTTGCAAAATTGTAGATCATAAACCTTACTACTAGGACTGGGTGGATGGTTCATTGGACATCTGCAGAGTTTGTTGTTGTTGAGTAGCTATTATCCCAATGGCTCTTGATATATCCACTACCAAGGGTGTATACAAAGATTGTCCCTGTGCCTTGATCTCCCTTTCCTATATGATTTGCATAAATTACTACAAAAGAATGAACTGGGTATATATATTGTTAGGAATATAGAACATAGAGCAATAATAATGAAATAAAAATAGAATTAAAATGCAGAAAACAAAATACAAGATAGACATACATTTAACATGGTTCATCCAATATGGGCTACATCCATATAAAAACAACTAGTTATTCTCTTTATTCAATCCAACAAAGTGAAGGGATAAACCTTGAAATACATCCACTGCAATCTCTTCTTCATTCACATACAACATGACACCGTAATTATAATGCCCTCATATCAAAAGGAGTGTTACATATAGGGAAAAAATGCACAAACATAATTTTTACCATTAGATCTGTAACCTAATAGTGAATGGTCTAAATTTACTATGAAATTACAATATTTTACAATATATTTTTAACAAAATTTTGCTTTGTGGGTGTTGCCCTCCAAGTAGGTCAACACCTCCCTTGGATTCTCATGATAACCATAGTGGAGAGGGGAACGTTGCCCCCCCCACAACCCCCCTATTAAGAACTAAACATTATAATAAAATCAGACTCCACCATCCAACATAAATATATTGTAAACTTTATATATACTAATAATTTATCTATATGATTAACAAAGTTAAAATGAAGTGATCATTAAAGAGTAGTCCTTTATAGTTATTCAAAAAATAAAAGATATCTTAATAACATAAGTGAGAGAAGATTAGATAATTGACACCTAAATAACTGAAAAGTACAGTGTCATGTATGGAATAAATTTATATAGTGTAACCTTTATATCTAATAATAAATTATAAAATATTTTACAGCTGAAATTATGTTTAATACATACATTCTTCTTCATGTTTGCAATATATATTGATAGATGGGCTTATGAAATAGCTTATGAATGTTTACATGGTGTATTTTTCAGATGAGATTCTTAAAGGAAGGACAAAACAAACAACTTTTATAATTTTATTTCATTGTTATTTTCTCCAAGGAATAAAATCATTATCTTTAGATTTGACCATTATTTCATTTTTGGGATGCTTAATTATGGAGGGAGATATGCCATGTTATGTAAACACCAACTATGTATTATAAGGCTTAGATGGACCACTATACATCTATAAATAAAATGTGGATACCTTGATAAGTACTAAAACTTCATGTTTTTAATTATAATATAAATTTTGGATTATATATTTGTATAAAAAGATATTAAAGACTAAGGAATTGATATAGTTGAAAAGTTAAAAAAATGCAGTTAGTACCTTTATATATAACAATTTCACTATTTGTCTATTAGTCTAGAAGTTCCTTATTTTGACTGACAGTCATAGAGCAAAGAATTCATCTCTCAAGGCTTCCATTACTTGAATAATAGTTATCTTAGTAACTCTCTTAAAAACTATTAATTAATTCATTAAATTTTTAAAAATTCAATTCTAACAGAGAGAAATACTCAAAATATGACAAGAACAATAACAATAATAATAACAATAACAATAGCAATAACAATAGCAATAACAATAACAATAACAATAACAATAACAATAACAATAACAATAACAATAACAATAACAAATAACAATAACAATAACAATAACAATAATTAAAGAATAATTTAAAAAATAATCAAGACTATACTTCATGTTTCTAAAAAGAACAATGCATTTTTGTCAAATAAAAATGTGTTGCATCCATAAATCCCTTGAAGAGTATGAGGCTGACTATAATTAAATGACTCAAAAAATTCTAGAATTAACAATAGAATATTATAATATATATAAAATTACACACACACACACACAATAAATAAATAAATATGATAACCATATACATATGTACATTTTTTTATATTGAAATAACTTGAACAAAGCCTATACATCCAAGGATGCAAACCACAAAAAACCTCAATCAGGCTGTGGGATGCATCATGAAAGCTAGTCATATAAACATTATTACAAAATAAAAAATCCACAAAAAGTGGCACCAACAGAAAACAAAAAACCAACAACCAAAAGAAACATCCCAACCAAGACAACCACCAGCTAAATAACTAAGTTAACCCCATCATCATTTTGCTAACTCTCATCCTCAACAACATCAACACCAACAACCTTAGGTCCTAGGTTGCTATCAAGAGAAATAGGTCCCATCTGAGAATACTACACCAAACTGGGAAAATAATCAAATTTTCCCAACAACACTTTCATGTTTGAAACTTTGACATAATTTGTGAGATATTTGATGTCATTTAAGCTCCTATTATTAATAAGTTTTTTAAGTTTTGAGGAAATTTCATTTAGAAAAGCCTCAATACTTTTAAAAACATGTTGGATCATATCCTTTCCAGCACCCATATTATCCCCATCATTCCCAGATTCTTTAGGCCTCAAATTCACAACAATAATATTAAGAGAATCCTCATAGCCCACAACAACCCTAAAAACTTTGACCACATCCATATCCTCACCAGAACCTGACTCCTCCTTGTTCCCATACTCTTGAAAGATGTGGAGAACATCTCTAGTAGCCTCCAACCAAAAAATTGTGCCATTATTATCAGAAACAAAAGAGCCTACCCAACCTACAACCAGATCATCAGCCTGCTTAAAATAAACATCCTTAATCAACTCCTAGTCATATTCTAAAACCTATACATGAGTAACATTGTTATGGAAAATCCTCCAATCAGTATGTCGAGTCATTCTTGGGTAACCCCCACCATCTCTCAGATGATTAGAATAAATTTTTAGCATCCCAGTTCTCAAGAATTTTTCCATCTTGCTTTGAAGAACCTTCAGTTGCAAGAAAATCTGCCAAGAAACACAACTAGTGGTAACTTCAAGATTGAAATTAATGAGCAATATGGATTTGAATTGAAAAACTTTCAAATTCCTTTGCTTTGCAAGAAAATATGCCAAGAAACACAACTAGTGGTAACTTCAAGATTGAAATTAATAAGCAATATGGATTTGAATTGAAAAACTTTCAAATTCCTTTGCTTCCAAATAAACCAAAGGATCTCAGTAGAAAATACAACCCAAAATTTATATAAAATTTTATGAAACTTCTTCTTGGAACAAACATAGTGAAAATCAACATTATACCATGAAATATCACAACCAAATAGAAAGATCTAACTTTTAAGACAACTATTCTAAATATTAGCAATAAAAGGACACATGAAAAAAAGGTGCTTAATGGTTTCTAACTCACCACAAAGCAAATAATGAGGAAGGCCGAAACCAAATTTTGAAATAATCAACCCAACAATAAGCTTATTATACAAAAACATCCATATAAAACAAGACTTTTTAGGTTCAAGGCAGGAAACCCAAATAACTTAGAATCTAAACATCTAACTGCAAAAAGGGTCACAAACATGCCATAGACAGTTAAGGCTTAGTAAAGTCTTTTAGAGAAATCAGTTTTATCATATAGCATTTTGATGATGTATTAAAAAATAGGTGAGCCATTAATCCATTTAGTATAATCTTAGAAAACCCATCCTCATCAAAGACATAAAATCCTTTGGCAGACTAAAGAGCCTTAGTAATCACGGTAAAGGTCCTTCTCTATGATGAAGGCACCTAAAACATCTCTCTAATTTCCATCTATGAAGCCCAACCATTAAAGGAGAAAAATATTTCAAGTATTTTAACCCCTTGGAGAACTAAGGTCGAGCACCCTCTAGTTAGGTGAAGGGGCCCTCTATTCATTATGAGGTTCCACCATAAAGATCTATACCCCTAGCACCTTGATCCTATACTACTGAACACATGAGGTACAATGATAAGGTGTTTCACAAGTTCCCAAGCCTTCCAAATGGCTCAAAAATTTGGTGAGCCATAAATTGAACCAAGAATGAGCCCACCAATAGATCATAAATATGCAACAACCCTTTCCAATTCAGTTTACCTTTCAGGAATCCCCTCAAAATAGTACTTCTCACAAAGACCTTCCACAAACCATCACCTTTCAGATCTCTAATGACCCATTTGATAGCTAGGGTAATACCTTAGAGCCCAAGGTATTTTAACCCAACCCCCCTAGTTTTTATGGGCACACAAAATATCTTCCATGCCACAACATGCCTTTTTATTACCATTGCCATTCGACCAAAGAAAGTCCCTGATAATTTTCTATAAAAGATTAATTTTGGACTTACTAAACAACCAATATAAGGCATAATCTATGATGTATGAGGAGAGTAGTTTTTGATAGACGTAAATCCTACCTGGGAGAGAGAGAAGGTGGACCTACCACTTAATAATTTTATTGTTAATTTTGACATACAATCAATCTCACATCTATTTGAAAGAAGGTGACAAGGTAAATGAAATACCTAAATATCTAACCATCTGATTAGGGCCCCTCCATACCCACCCAAACTCCCACAACCAATCTAACAGATCGTCATTCCTACCATCATACATGATTTATGTAATGCCACTTTAGACCCATTTATAGAATAATAAATATCAAGCCTTTTAGCCACCTGTTGAAGATTATCCTTTTAAAGTTTAGAAAATACCATAAAATCATCCACAAATAGAACATCAATCATTTTAGAACCATTAGGTAAAGAGATACCTCTAACTGGTGGACCAAAAAAAGAACTTCTCAATAAGTAGTGCATGGTTTTAGTTGTAACTACAAACAAGAAGGGGGCAAGAGGGAAACCTTTCCTAATCAATATTTGAATCTCAATTGAATCATAGCTCCCCATTTAATTCAATGATAGTTGAGGCATCCTTAAAAATGTCATTTACCATTCTATAAAACTTATATTGAACCCCAAAAGCTTTCAACATTAAATCAATGAAATAACACTCAATGCTATCATAGGCTTTTTCAAAGTCAAGTAAGATCATACCAATGTCTTGGCGAGAAACATGATCCCAATTCATTCCTTCCCAATAGGAAATACGATTGTTAAGGATATACATACCTTCAACAAAACTAGTCTATGTTACCAAGACCATTGAGGGCAAAAGGGAAGAAAGCCTCCTAGCTAGAAACTTAGCCAAGATTTTATAAAAGACATTAATAAGATTAGAAAACCATCTTTTAGGATGAAATTTAGAATACCTCTATTAATTTTAGGTCCCAAAGTGCTCACCTTAATAGCTTCTTGAAAGATCCCCAAACATTCAAGTGAAATCCATTCCTTATTAGAATTGTAAAATTTTATAGGAAAACTATCAAAACATGGGGGTTTGTCACTTTTTTAGAGAGAATCAATTATTGCATTTACCTCATCTAGGGAGATCTCACTATCGATCCAAGTGACTTGCTCACTGGAGATGTTTTTTGAAATACACTTGGTACATAGTTCTCTGCTAAGGTTATTTCATAGGCTTGAACCATCTGATTAGAATAACTCATGTAAAAGGAGAAGAAGATTTTTTGGACTTTAGTTGGCTCACTAGACATAAAACCACCACAATCAATCATTGAGATCTTAATTTTAACCTACTTTTTTTTCAATAAATTGAAAAACAAACTTAGATCCTTTATCCCTTAGCTTGAGCCAGTTTATTCTAGAATGAACTTGAGCACCTCTAGCGACAAGCATATGATGTTATCTGATATCATGCTTTAGAGATATCAACTCTTCAATTAGGAGAGCATTACTTGGATCAATTTGAAATCTAGATTTAGATACAAGCATATTCTCATGGGTAATACAACCTTTCTTCCTTCTCATTTTGGCTCAATGATGTCCAAAGGTTCATGTAAAATTTTTGCACAGGTTCATGCTACTATTCCATTTGCCAATATTGGAAGAGTTTGTTGTGAGCTTACCAATACTCCAGGTAGAATAGATACCTCCTTTGTAGTCAAAATTTTCTAGGTGAGAAACATTGATTTTATACAGACCTTTCCACGCTAGAGCACTCACTCCCATTCAATGTTTAAGAGAATACAATTTTTAGGGGGGTGGTGATCAGAGATGGTGAATGAGATCACCTTAACAGAGTTACAATCCTTCTCCTACTAAATTCTAAATCCATTCTTATTGAAAAAGAATCTATCAATCCTAGATTAGACTCTCTTACAAATACCCTAATTGTTGTACCATGTAAACCAAATGATTTTTTTATCCTTTTTACCTCAGTTAAGAAGATAAAAAATATTATGAATCCACTTGAGTTTTGACCAAATGAATAATTCATTTCCTTTCCATAGAAGTGGTTCACCACCCTGTTTATCCTATTTTTCCTCAACCATGTTAAAATCCACCCCTCCCCCCCAAAAAAAAATACACAAAATGTCTTTCAGGTTAGCAATAAATGAATTCCATAAAATAACCCCTTCTCTATAGTTATTAGAAGTATAGACATTACAATCTCAAAAACCTGATTCTCACTTTGAATAGTGGTCCACATGGATCTATGACATCAGGATGAACCAAAATATACCATAGACTCTTTCCATTTGGGATTAACTAAAATGGAGGCACCTCCTTTCCCTTTAGGATAAGAAGTGAAAAATGGGAAGCACCTAGCTAATTGAAATTAAAGACCGATTAAATCTTAAATCCAATAGCCTTTACTTATTAAAGAAACAAAAAATCAATGCCATCCATTGAGATCCTAAACTACCTTACAATTGGTTTACGATCAGGGGATTCTAGGTCCCTCATATTCCAATTGATAACCTTCATCAAAAGGGGAGGGGGGAGGCTACCTTTGTAGGCTAGAGGCCTTGGAGCCTCCTTTGTTTTGATACAACATTGTAAAACACCAAAGAACCTTATTTTCCTTACCTTTCTTCTTTTTCTCCTTAACACCTCCTAGATTCCATTTAGGAAGTTTTCCATCCTCCTCCTGGGGTGACCCCAAGAAGGGTTACAAATTGGCCTCAATTTTCAAACTTTTACCACTGTTCTTTTATAGACCACAAGAGAGAGAATTTAAGTCAACAACTTTAAGAGGCAAATATTTCTCCAAAGCATCATCATCACGAATAAAAATACTTGGGGTAGGATAAACCACCATAGGGACCCTCTCATCATAACCTAAATCATAATCAAGGATCAAGGAGCTAGGGCTAGAGGTCATAGAGTCTATCAAATTAGCCAAATAATAATTTATTCATCCAAAATTCTATCTTTAGAGGAAGGAAGATATTCTATCGTATTGGTACTCTAGTCCCCAAGGTCCAAAGGGGATAAAGGAGAAGAAAGTTCTTGCTTTAAATGTAGCTGAATGACAACCTTACACTCCCTAAAAGGCTAGGGCAAGTGTTGACACATTCCATAAATGGAAAGGGTACTCTAGTCAATCAAGTAGAGGTGACAATATCCATAAAACCCTTAGGAGACTCAAGCTCCCCCATATGATTGCTATAAGGTACACAACCATTAATGGGTTCTAAACCAAAGCATCAGTTTTCCCTTATTATAACATTTTTTCAGTGTTAGAGGTAATATTATTAAATATACCATTATCATCTGGTAGATACTTGCTCTGCATAGGTTTACTCACCCTCCTAGGTTTACCCAACAAAGGGGAGTCTTTTCTAAGGTGTCCATCCTTTTTAAAAAATAAACAAGCATTGAGACCTTCCAAACCTTCAATGGGGAAAGAGAAGGACTCTTCCCTGATGATGAAAATAAGGGTTTTGGGGAAGACATTTAATGGGTCCAAAGAAATAAGAACCTTGGCATGCATATGCACAAGAGATCTTCTCAAATCCTCAATCTTGAGAACTTCACATATGGGTTTTTGATCTTGAGGCAAGGAGTTACAGAGTTGAATAAGAAAATTTTCAATATCAACCCTTCTCAGAGTATCCGTGAAGGTAATATCATTACAGTCTAGCTTAGGGTTCCAAGGCACAACCTTGAAAATTGATTGCCCAACATTCCAAAGGGGTTTACTAATAACATGCCTCTATATATTGGAGTTTTTGAATATAATAATGAACACTCCCTTCTGAAACATTATATAAAAGGAAATATAAATACCCATTTTTTTTCCCAAAACAAAATTTAGCCAATTATCAAAAAAAATATTGAGGGTAAATAATTTCTATTCAAACAAACAAAAAAATCCCCAACATTCATCAAATGAGATTATTCCAATTACAAATCTCTTTCCATTGATTCATTAAGAAATAAAGACAAGGTTTTTCATAGACTAGATGGATTATCATCTTTGAGAGAGATGCAATTGTTGGTTCCATCACCACCCACTTTTGAATCTTCAAAGACAAATTTTGAACCTTTAGAATGTTTCAAGATGTCTCCCTGCCATAAGACTTATGAAAAAAGCTTCTTTCCTGCTCCTTCCTTCTTCTCTTCTCTGCCAACCAAATCCTTGATAGAGCTCTGACTAGGGCCATTTTAAATACCCTTCAAAAACTTGGGTGACAAATTAATATTGCCATCATTCAATAGATTTGAACACACAAAGGCATCACTTATAGCCCTTTCCATACACACCACATAAATGCATACTATCCCTGCTTTCACCAAAATTCCCTTTAACACACAACTCAAGGGTAGATATAGGCTAGGGTAGGACACACAAGACAATTAAAATAATAAGAAAATAAGTAAATCAAAGGAACATAAAAGAACAACCAATGACCACAATCTAGGGACTAAGATAAACACATACCACCAAACAACAAAAAAGCATCAACAACAACCAAGGGAAGAGATTGGATGACAAATGGGGTAAGGGGACCAAGGAAGCAAAGGGAAAATGAAGAGAGCTTGAAACATCAAAAATGGAGGATGATTTTTCATCTTTCCATTTGCATAGCTTCAAGCCTCTCTCTCCAATCACCATATACATATGTACATTGTAAAATTTATATCTATAATAATTTATCAATATGATTAATTAAGTTGAAACAAGGTGATCAATGAAGGGTACTCCCTTATAAAAAGAAAAAGACACATCAATAACATAATTGAGAAGAGACTAGAGAATTGACATCTAAATACTTGAAGAGTATAGTGCCATGATTGAAATAAATTTCATAGCCATGGACTAAAATGAAAACCATTAGGAGATGAGGTCATCTTGGGGTCACATAAAAATTAATATAATTTAGTTGGGCATTGTGGATGCGTGAGTTTTTTAGATATAATTTATAAGCCTATCACATCCATGCATGATGCGTAATGTATTAGTTTAAGCTTATTACTAAAATGTCCAGGATGCAACATTATCCAGGCCACAACTTATTTTTATATTTTTTTAAGAATTGGTGTTTATTCCTTTGCATTATGTTATGATTGAGTGGATGCATAATTCATATGGTGTGATTTATTTCTTGAATGAAATTTATATTTAAGTGCAATATAAAACCATATTACAATGGAATTTAGGTGCATATAAGTGTTAAAGTGAAGTTTGATTGCATGATTTTAGGCAAAAATTATTTAAAGGCTTATATTAAAATATATTTTAATGTAACAACCCATTATAACCCTTTGCGGTAATGTGATGTGTTATAATCTTAACACGTGTGAATAATTTAATAAAGGTGTGTGTAAAATTCAAACTTTAAAACTAAAAGTTAAACAATATTGACATTTAGAGGTCGAAAATAAAAAATAAAAATTAAAAATAAAAATTAACAAAATGATTGTTATTCCAATTAAAATTTAGTTTTACTTATTTACCAATAATAGAAGTGCATTATCCTTTCCTTATAAAAAAGGATGAAGATTTCAATATGAATACTAAAAAAAATAAAAATAAATGAAAAAATAAAAATAAATACACATACTACAACTAACTTTTAAAAATGGAATTATATGTGACAAATTTTTAAACTTAAACAACTTTGTTAATATGTTCAATAACATGCATTTAGAAAATGTTCAATATATTTTCACACTCGTGGTTTTTAATTAAAAAGTAAAGGTTGTTTAAAATATTTGGTACAATTTTACTTAATTCTCCAACATATTTAGTACAAATTTATTTTGTTTGCAACTTGAATATCATAAGATTTAGAGGGTGAAAAAGTTTAAAGTGGGCAAATATATTTACCATTAATGAGTTATTAATCATAAATTAAGTGTTAATTGATATGTTAAAAACCAACTCTAATTTGTATTAAGAGTGACTAAGAAATAATTGATAATAAGGTTAACTATCTCTATGAATTATTAACACAAATATTTATAAATATAATTTTTTCTCACCTAATCTCAATTACTTAAAAAATTATTTAACGCTATATTTTATATACATAATGGAAAGCTCAAGTTAAAATACTCTTTGATAATTACCTTAAATATTTGTATATTTAAATGGCATAGTTAAGTGGTGATCATTAATATAAAATATTACAAGATAACCATAAAATTAGAGTTGTTCACAGTGGAAGTGTCGTGAGCCAATAACCCATATGGCACAATTTAGGGATTATAAAGATATGATAATTAAAAAAGAATAATGTATTATATTGGTTATAAGAAGTAATATATTGTTATAGACATTCTTGATCTAAAATTATAAGAAGAGTTATTTTAAAGAAAATATTTTATGTTTAATTAATTAATATGAGATTGATAAGAAAATTATTTTAGATACATAATGGAAAGTTCAAGTTAAAATATTCTTTGATAATTACCTTAAATATTTGTATATTTAAATGGCATAATTAAGTGGTGGCCATTACTATAAAATATTATAAGGTAACTATAAAATTAGAGTTGTTCACACTGGAAGTGTGGTGAGCCAATAACCCACATGGCACAATTTAGGGATTATAGGGATATGATAATTAAAAAAGAATGATGTATTATATTGGTTATAAGAAGTAATATATTATTATAGACATTTTTGATGTAAAACTAGAAAAAGAGTTATTTTTAAGAAAATATTTTATGTTTAACTAATTAATATGAGATTGATAAGGAAATTATTTTATGTACATAATAGAAAGCTCAAGTTAAAATACTCTTTGATAATTACCTTAAATATTTATATATTTAAATGGCATAGTTAAGTGGTGGCCATTAATATAAAATATTATAAGGCAACCATAAAATTAAAGTTGTTCACAGTGGAAGTGTGGTGAGACAATAACCCACATGGCACAATTTAGGGATTATAGGGATATGGCAATTAAAAATGAATGATGTATTATATTGGTTATAATAAGTAATATATTGTTATAGACATTCTTGATGTAAAACTATAAGAAGAGTTATTTTTAAGAAAATATTTTATGTTTAACTAATTAATATGAAATTGATAAGGAAATTATTGTATGTGTATTGTATGACAGTTGTATTAGAGTGGATACCAAGATTTTTGGATCTAGTAAATACACAGGTTTTTGATAGGCACAAGTCAAGCATATGCACAACACAATAACTACAAGAAAATGAAATCACAAATATGAGAATAATGTATAAATAAGATAAGAGCAAAATCAATCTTTCATTAACTTTGGATGATGAATATAAAGGGAGAGAGGTACATATATAGATGAGAGAGAGATTGAAACCCCATATTCCAGTGAATGTGGGACTAATCTTTCCAAATGACCCAAATGGCCTCTAAGACCCTAAACAAGCATAATGAACCATGCAGGCAAAACCCATAGAATAAAAGTCTACACCAATAACCCCCTTTAAGTGTAACTTAGGTGGGATGAAGAATTGGGTCCTGACAACAAGGCTTGATGAGGTAGCCAAGTACATAACAATCTCTCATAAAGTAGAGAAAAAGAGAAAACTCATAGGAAAAACTCTCCCCAAAAAGAGAGACATAGAAAAAGTGAAGAGGCTAGAAGCCCCCCTGAAGATGTTGTTATTGCTGATGTAGACTGCACCCCAAGAAGAGCTCATAGATGAATAAACTTGCTCTCAGTGAAGGGTTTGGTAAAGATATCTACAACCTAATCTAAAGACTAGAAAAATCTCAAGCTGATGACCTAACCATGAATAATCTCTTAAATAAAATGCATGTGAATCTCAATGTGTTTGTTCTATTGGTGCTAAAATGGATTCTTACATATCTTTATGGTGCTCTGATTATCACAATAGATGATGGTGGATTTCCTAAAAGGAATGCCAAACTCAGATAGAATCTCCTGAAGCCAAATAACCTTAGTAGCTACGTTAATAGCTCCTCTGTACTCTACCTCTGTGGATGATATATCAATAGCATTTTGATTCTTGCTAGACCAACTGATGGGACCATAACCCAAATAAAAGATGTAACCTAAAGTGGACTTGTAATTTTGTGTATTACGAGCCCAATATGAATATGTAAAACCAACTAAACCAACCTTTGTGCCAAATCTATACTAAATCCTAAATCTATAAGAACCCTAAATGTAGTGCAAGATCTTCTTAACTAATTTTTAGTGTAGCTTATGGGGTTCCTGCATGAATATGGAGACAAGTCCCACCATATATGAAATATTAGGCTTGGTATGAGTCAGATAAATAGGGATACCAATAAGCTATCGATATCGAGTGACATCAATCAAAGGTGTAGAACAATCATCCTCAAGTTTGACTCCTAATATAAAGGGAGTCAGAGATGGATTATAATCAACCATGTGCAATTGATCCAAAAGATCGAGAGCATACTTAGATTATGCAAGTGAAATCCATAGATCAGACTGTGAAATCTTGATGCCAAAGAATTAATGCAGAAGACCTAAGTCAGTCATGTCAAATATGTCTTATAGAGATGTCTTCACCATTACAATAGCTAATGAGGAACTCCCAATGATCAAAAGATCATCAAAATAAAGGACTATCATCAATAAAGAATCATCCTATCATAAAAAAAAAAACATTGGAGTTTGAATGACACTTAGTGAAATTTAAAGTAAGAAGGAAGGATTCCATCTTGGCATACCAATCCCAAGGGGTCTATTTGAGGCAATAGATGGATTTCCTAAGTTTGAAAACTAACAATGAATACTGAACAAACCCAGGTGACTAATCCATGTAGATCTCCTCCTCAATGTCTTCGTGAAGAAAGACACTCTTCACATCCATCTAGTGCACATCCCAATCATGTGTTAATGCTATAAATAGTGTGAGTTGGATTTAAGTCATCTTTGTAATAGGTGTAAAGGTCTCTGAGTAGTCAATGTTGACTATCTATGAAAAACCCTTAGAGATCAATCATGCCTTATACTTATTGACCAACCCATTTATTGCAAAATTGGTCTGGTATATCCACCTATATCAAACCATCTTCCTTCCCTTAGGAAGTGAAGTCAAATCCTAAGTGTGATATTTGATCAAGGAAGAATATTTTTCTTGCATAATAATATCCCACTCAAGTATGCTTGAAGCCTCTCAAAATGTATGTGGATCCAAAATTGAAGGAAAGAAAGCATGTGGACCATTCTAAGAATCTATCCAAGTATGACTATCATATGCTAGATCCTTTACCCAAGTGACTACACTTTGAAGGGTATGCCTGGCACAAAGGGGCCTAATGTGGGTGAGTTAGGTGATGACTCCTCATCCTCTGAATCATGACTAGAGGTGGATATAGAAGACTCCCCAACACTACCCTAATGATCAGAACTGGAAGAAGAAGAATACCTTGGCTCATGAACCTACTCTAGATGATTTGAGTCCAAAGAAGAATCATCAAGTCTATGTGAATCCAATGAAAGAGAATAAGTGTCAAGTGTTGTGTTTGTGGGACTCTTCTAAAATTGAACACTTCTCTCTATGAACAACTCATGTGTGGTTGGATGTAGAAAGTGGTACCCCTTGACACCATCTAGATAACCTACAAAGATTCAAGGCTTAGACTAAGGTTCCATAACTTTGCATATCTTTTTTAGTATACATGCCATAGTTAAAGATCTGAAAACCCTAAGGTGCTCAACATCAGGTTTCCTTTCATTCCAAGCTTAAAAGGGTGTTATGCATTTCAAAGCTTTGTGAGGAACCTTGTTAAGAATATAACAAGAAAAATTAATGGCTTTGGCCCAATGCTAAGGTGGCAAAGACTTAGAATGAATCATACAACTAGCCATATATTTCAAGGACCTATTTTTGCATTCTACAACTCTGTTATGTGAAGGACTGTAAGTAAATACCCACTAAAAATCAATCCCCTTTGTGGTGCAAAATTGATCAAATATGTTGCTGACATATTCACCTCCATTGTCAGTTCAAATAATATTGATGGATTTCTCAGATTGTTTCTCAACGAGTGTCTTGAAGTCTTGAAAATCTTCAAACACTTTAGAATTTTGCTTAAGAAATTAGACCCATGTATATCTCGAGAAATCATCAATGAAAGTGAGAATGTACTTAACCCTTGTAAAAGATAGATTGGAAAGGCCAAAATACATCAATGTGTACTAACTCCAATGCTTATGAATCCCTCCAAGCTTTGCCTTTGTCAAATTTTTCTTTGGGATGCTTTCCAAGAGAGCAAACCTCATAAAGTCCCTTAGAGAATTGGACTCAAGGAAAGCCTATGATCATGCCATTTTTGCTAAGTTGTTCAAAGTAGTAGTAGTTAAGATGGTTAAACCACTTATGCCATAATTTGTTAATTCCATTTGAATGAGTTAGCAATGATGTTAGAGAAGAATCAGGTTTAAAATGTGAGGTGTATGACTTGACTTGGTGATCTACCCTACCCATTACCAATGTAGTATCACTATAAAACTTCCTGATGATAACTAAATCTGGTAAAAACTCAAACCTCATGCCTTTGTTGATATGAGTGATTTGATACACTGATAGGAGATTGGTTGAAATGAAAGGGACAATTAGAACATTATTGAATGTTCCTCCTTCCATTTCAATAGACCCTCTCTTTGAAATAGGTACAAAAGTGTCATCACCCAAATTGATAGAAGACATGCTATAAGGATCTAAAGAAGAAAACTCAATTAGTAAAGAACCCATGTGGTGAGAAGCCACCGAGTTAATGACCCATGAAGATGTTGAGGCTAAAACTATTAAAGAGCCTTGCCCTTTTATTTGGCTTTCCCCTTACCCTTTGCCTTAGTATAATCTTGGGTAGATGAAATTTGATTGATGGACTCATGAACACCTATGTTTTTCTTCTCTAGGAGTTGAGTTAGATAATCTATTTGATTTTTCATGCATTTACTTTCATCATGCCCTTTTTATTACAGTAGGCACACTTAAGCTTCTCTTTCTTAGGTTTTCCATTGGAAGGTGAAGCTTCAGTGTTGGTTTTAACAAAGGTTGATTATTTCTTATTCTTTTGATCCTTATTCTTCTTCTTCTCTTTATTGGAAGTCTTTGCTTTCCCATTCTCAAAAATTAGGGCTTGAGGTTTTGTGGACTTCAATGTGCCCATTTGAATCAACTTGTCTTGCTCCCTAGTTAAGTCGAGAATGAAAACATCTAAATAGGGCATTTTTCATGCAGTGCCTAAAGCACTTTTAGTGGCATGAAAAGTAGAGACAAAGACTGAATAGTCAAGACCCAGTTTAGAGAGTATATAAATAACAAGTTGGTCATCTTCTTTGTTTATCCCACATTCTTTCAATTGCAATCTCAAGGACTTGAACTTAGTGAATAAATCTTGAAATATGTCAAAGTTACAAGGATTTAAACAAATGAGTTCATTCTCAAGCTTGTGACCTCTCATCACATCTTGCTTCCCAAATAGTTTACTTAGAATGGTCCATACATCATGAGGTGATTTGTCAGGATCTAAGTGAAATAAAAGATTAGGTGATATAGAAAGACATAATGACCCATTGGCTTCATCACTATGGTCATACCACTTAACTATATTTGCATCTATGCTAGGTTTAGTTTCATTAGCCATGGTTATCCTATACAAACCCTTACTCCTTAGAATGATTTCCATCTTGATTTTCCATTCATGATAGTTAAAGGGAGTTAGTGGGTTGATTGAATTTGAATCCATTAGTACATAAATGAGATGTAGTAGTAGTTCAAGTTGAAGTTGTTGCATAAATGAAAGTGAAAGTAGAATGCAAAGATGGACCAAAAAAGTCATAGTACACGCCCCTAAACTATGAAATGGTGAACCCCCCAAATGTTGAAAATACACACTCAAAAGAAATCAGACTCAACTGATAGTGCATCTTGAGCAATCAGTGCCATGAGTTAAAATATGAGATTTTATAAACAAAAGAGGACATCATACTCAGTTGATAATGCATCTAAGGAAGCAAGTACAATGTAAGTGAAAAAATGAATAACACTTTATTTTTAAATATTGCCAACAAAATATTTTTTTTATAAATTAAAAAACAATAAAAAATATCCACTAACAATGCTAAGCTTGACCAATTTTCTTATGTATTACTTGTGCATTGAAATAAAAGTAGCCTATTTGCCCTTATTTTAAATCAAGCTATTAAAAAAAATTTAACATGCTAAAAACATTAGGGCAAACTTGAATAGACTTAGCTTATTTTAGAATAAATGCAAGCCTTTGAAATAGTAGGAGTCTTTTATGATGCTTCTTGACTAACTCATAATAAGAGTGTTTTGTGATGCATAGAGGTTGCATGGACTGGTAGTTTTGATTGGTCAGCAATGATAATAGTCTCAACAGGTGAAATTTTTTTATCCATGAGCTATCTAAAATAAATTAAAAAATAGGGTTGAACACGCAGAACTAACTGAGGCCAAACACAGGTCGATACCAAATAGAGGAGACCATACCCAAGGTTGTATCGAGGCACATAGATTTTTTGTAGAAAAATGCACCAATGCACATCGAACACATAATCACAAAGAAACCATAGAAACTGTGGTAATGGATTCCAATGAACCAATTATACAAAAAATATGACTCCACCAAAGATGGAAAAACTCTCATAAATGGATTGTGGAAACTAGCTTTTATTTGTAAATAACAAATGTCAATATTTTAAATAAACTAAAAACAATAAAAAAACCAGATAATCAAATACCAGAGTGTTTCTCATACCATATCGGAGTGGATGACAAGATTTTTGGATCAAAAAAATGTATAGGTGTTTGATAGGAATAAGTCAAGTATGTGCACAACACAATAGCCGTAAGAAAATAAAATCACAAATACAAGAATACTGTATAAACAAGATAAGAGCAAAACTAATCTTTCATTAACTTTGGATGATGAATACAAAGGGAGAGAGGTACATATATAGGTGGGAAAGAGAGTGAAAGCTCACATTCTAGTGAATGTGGGACTAATATTTCCAAATGACCCAAATGGTCTCTAAGACCCTAAGCAAGCATAATGAACCATGCAGATAAAACCCATAGGATAAAAGTCTACATCAACAGGTTGGGGATGCCCAATTTGTCAATATTGGATATGTCTAATGATGAGTTACATGGGAAGAAAATATCTCTCACTATCAAAATAATTTTTTTGGGTAATAAGGTAATCATGTGGAGAGGCCTTGAAGTTGTAAAAACAAACAAATAAATATATTAAGATATCAATGAAAATAGGTTGATAATTGAATATGAGATTGATACTTAATGACCTAATATAAATCAAAGTCTTGAAAAAGAGAACATGTGTATAAGGGTTTTTAAAAGATTGACATTTTAGTGAAGAATGTATAATTTATAAAATATCTAGACAATATAAGGTAAAGTAGTCACTTTCATTTCCTTCAAATAATTATAAGGGAGTTATGTATAATTGAAATAATTTTATATTTTGGTTTATTTCAACCAAGAAACATTATGACACATAAAAATGTTGAGCAATCATTTTTGAAAAAAGGATAAATCTATGATTTTAGATACATGAATTATTATTAATAAAAATTGAATCTCACATGTGGAGTGGTGGGTAAGGGAGAGGGGCATACAAAGTGTGTACTAATCAGAGATACAAAGTATAACCCCAGATGGTCCCTGGCTAGTGCAAGTTTTGAATTAGTTGTTATTATCCTCTCATTATTGTGGTTATAGCCTAAGGTGCTGAAACCTGTACACACCAAAAATAAGTGGAGATCGAGCAAGAAAAAATAAAATATATGTATTAAACCTTGATTTAATAATAAATGATTATTACTGCATATGTGTATTTGTTGAATATCCACTAAAATCTCTTGTTTTAATTATAATGGATTGTATTGTAATATTTTTAAATAGTTAATATAAGAAATTATTATAGATATTTTGAGTGTTTAAATGGGAAAAAGGAATATTTTAGTGATAAAGATTGTGTATTGTTGATAAATGGAACTGAAAGATTTTAATTTTTATGCTAGATTTTGGATAAGTTGTTCATTCGTAAAACTAAGTTTTTGTATTTATGGTACCATGTTAGTTATTGGGATCAAATTAAGTAGAGGAACTTTCTGGTTTGTGTTTGGAATGAGATTCAACATCAATATGTTTTGATTAATGTTAGGAATGATCTATCTCTGAAGATTGAGTTGTCTGTCAATATTGATGGCCTTAAAATAGTCTGTTGGTGGGTCATTGATTCGGATAGCATGCCTAAGGAACACAATGGTTAGTGGCTCTAATTAACTCTTATACATATCAAGGGTTAATGAAACATCATACCAGTATAAGGGAGTAATCCTGAGTGTACATCGTTTAGAATCTTGATTTAGAAGTTCTGGTGCACTCATTAGGCTCTCTTCTCATGCTGGAAAACTATTGGTACAAGACATTAGGATATGTTATTCTTCCAAACTTGGTCAAGTAATTTATTTCAAATGTATTCTAGTTATTAATGCAATTCTCAGGCATATTGAGGAACCAATCATAGGCAACATCTTGGATTTAAAATGGAAACAATCGACGTGCAACATCTTCATATTCCACATTCAAAAGTTTGAGGGCAGACTTAAAATATGTGACATGTTACTTTGATGTTTTCCATCCATTAATAGAGTAGAGTGGGATATATATCTCTTGGTTCCTAGGTAATTCATGAACATTTCCTTGAATATTAATTATAGCCCCTGTTATCTGAACAACCATGGGTGTAAATGGTCTGGAGTATGGGTTAATTGGTGAATTTGGTGGAATAATGAAGTCATAGCAATATGGAAATTACCAATCTTAATAAATATTTTCTTATGAATTAATCTATCTCAGCCTGAATTTCAAATCTAACCTAATATGGGTATTCATAATGATGTTATAAAAAAAGTAGTTATTGATAAATAATCACAAAATAGAGAGAATGGTATGGCATAAAATAATATTTGTCAAGTTTAAAAAATATATCCTTGCATAAATAGATAATTTTATGAGATTCATGATGTATTTTAACTAATATTCACTCAATTCTCATTTACAATAGAATTCAAGAAAACTCAGTTTAGAGTCTAAAGATATTTTTAATTATGAATAATTCCCATAACATCACTTTGAAAGATAATTTACCATAGTATATTGCTAATACAACATATCCCACCACATAAATCAATATAATAATGAAATCTTAGTCATATAAACAACACAACCAATTGATAACTCAATTTAACTATTTCACAATGAGCACATGAACATCATGTAATTATCAATTTAGTCAAAAAATACCTCATGTGTTACGTTTGAATTGAGAAAGCAAAACAAAAGCAAATCACTGAATATCCCATGAGATTTCTGAACTTGTTATTGTCTTCTGAATTTTGCCTCCTTAAAAGAGTTTAATACATAGTTTATTTATAACAAAGTATAGGCACCACCTCTCCAAAACCATATATTTCATGTAAATAAAGATGCCCTTATAAATATATCCTAAAGATAGAAGCATGCAACATAAAAGTGAAATGTCTTAAAGCAAAAAAAGGCTAAAACTAGTGTACAATTTATAAGTCAGTGGGACTTATCCCTAGTTGTTGATGTGACTGCCTATTGACTTTGTAGCATGCAACATAAAAGTGAAATGTCTTAAAGCAAAAAAAGGCTAAAAATAGTGTACAATTTATAAGTCAGTGGGACTTATCCCCAGTTATTGATGTGATCGCCTATTGACTTTGTAGCACTTAATTGCATGTTTGGTAATATCTATTTATTTGTGTAATATTTATGATAGGAGTTTTGAACAATCTCTTTGCTTTAGCTACCAAAACTACATGATTTGATAAAAGGAGTGTGAAGGTCTCTCTAACAATAGTGGATCTTTATGTCTTTCCTATGATATAAGTAATTAGATCAATTATTTATATGTTCCCACTCATGTTTGCATCTACAACCATTTTATTAAAGTTAAACATAATGGTGGTCAATTTAGTGGCAAATTCTATAGCTAAATGGGTTTATTATTTGGGAAGAATAAGGAGGGAATGTTGGTCTCATTGAATCTTAAACCAATCTTCTAAGGAATCATGCATATGTAAAATAAAATTTGACAAATATCTACATAAAATAAAGTCAAAATTTGGAGTCTTGGAAACATGCCCTTCTTGACTACCTTGGCAACATTCCCCAATTTTGCTTCCATTCAATTAATCTGTCACAAATATATTTAAAAATTCTCATTTAACACACTACTCTTAATTTTGGACTAATGAACTCTTATTAAGGATTCAAATAAACAATTTAAATATTTATCAACATTTTCCAAAATCTTCTCCGAGACAAAACCTTTGATCTTAGTCTCCAATTTTATTACCTTTTGTTTCATTTGTTAAACTATAGGCTCTATAATTTGATGGGAATATTTCAAAATAGAGTCTGGATATTTGATTATTTCATCTTCATTGATTACATACCCCTTGTATGCTCTTTTACTTCTCTTTTTCCTTTACTTTGTTAGTGCAAAGAACTCTTATTCAGTTTCACATAATATAGGAATTCCACCCTATTTGATTTTTCTCATTATGATCCTTTTGAGTATACTAGTGGCTTACTCAAATTTCATTCTAACCTTTGGCTCATCCTCAATTATCATTTCATGTCTATTTGACTTATCCAACTGTACATCCTCTATCTAGTCTTGTTCTTCTTGTGGAGTGATAGTTGAGGTGGTGAGGGGTGTAGAAAAGATTTCATGGATGGGATGATGGATACAAATGAAGAGGAAGAGGGTGTTAAAACAAGGTTGAATTAAACAAAAAAATTGGAAGATGAGGAAGTGGTTGGTATAGACATAGAGACTTGAGTGGGTGTAGTGGAATTTGTCGATATAACATAAAACTCAACTTCTTTTGGTATCAAGAAAGGGATGGTATCAAGTAATTTCTTCTCTTTGGATTTATTTGAAGTGGATATAAAGTGGTTGATAACATTCAAAAAAATAGTCATCACAACCACCTTTAAAGTGGATAAGATTTTTAGGGGTTCGACTGAAGGTAATGAAGTCTGAAGTGAAAAGGACTATGAATGTGATTTAAATTATGCATCTTTTGGAGGGACTTGTCTATACAAAGAAATTGAAGTCATCACAAAAGGAGAATATATGTATGAAACACTAGAAATTAGAGTAACCTATGAAATGGTGGTTGGATCTATTGGACTCAAAGTGGATGTCATTTGGGATTCAATAGTTCGAGTCTTTATCCTAGGAGTAGATTTACAGCATTGAGTTACCATGGTGGCTTGAGACATTTGTATTATATAGAAATATTTAAGTTTTGGGGATTTCATTACTTGAGTGGAAGGTGTTAGAGACCTAGATGAAATCGGTGGAGTGAGAATTGGAGTGTATGTTGTTTCAACCATACTCACTAAAGTTGAAACTAGAGTAATTGCAAATGGACTAGTAAGAATTTAAACAATAGAGGATGAGGAAGGAGACCTTAGTATTTAAGTGTTCCCAGTTATCCTGTGGATGATGATGGAGGGGTAAGACCTTGCAACACCTTCTTCTTGAGATATGGATCCATCCCTACGGGTTGCTCCAAAAGCACTTGAGCATTTGGTATTTCTTCTTCTAAGGGATATGACTTGACCAATCATGTAACTCTAATTTTATCATTGACCTCCTCGTCATTTTTTGTATTCATATATATATTTTTTCATTTGAGTGGGAACTATGATTAAACACCAAAGATATTTCCCTCTCATTAAATTTATGTGACTCTTCATGTTGCTTATAGGATCCCACTACCTTAGGCCATCATTATCCCAATTGAATGAGGACCAATGAGAAGCTAGTGATTGAAGTGCTAGCTAGGTTCTCAACAAAATTTTCCCAATTATGAGAGGTATGAGAGGTCATGAAGACCATTTTTTATGCTTGCAACAACCACATAATTTCATAACTAACTGATAGAATACTTCTTATTATACCAACTTGTCTGGTACATAGTAGGGTAGTCTCAAAGGTGACACCAATATTCTTTCTATATGAATGACTCTAAAATCTAGATAATACCATTAGGATCTAATATTTAAGATTGACATTTTCATTTATATAGAGAGCCTTGTCATTCTTGTCTCCTTGATGGACCAATACACTAATGTATAGAAGTTACAAATCTCCTTGATATAGTTTTGATATTTGAACACGTTTAATTTGGTGAATAGTTCATGAATGGGGGTCTGAAAAGATGGCATCTATCTAGGAAAATATTCAAATTTCACTATGGAAAAATTCACATGTACTATGTAGGACATCATATAGAAACTATGCCCCTACCTTACTCCCAACACTTGTTTTAAATTATAAGAAATTACTTCCCCCAAGGTAGGAATCTATCTATCATTTATGATCATTGATAACAAGGGTGAAATGAACTAAAAAATAAAGTGTTCCAAGCCACAAGATCCTAGGTGTTAGCATAACATCACATTCATAACAATAAGAATATGAAATAATAAACTTACAGATTGATTACAAAGAACAAATATATCATATATTATATCTCTATAACTTACAAATACAATGAATGAGCCTGGCATATATAGACAAGAAAGATCAATCCTAACTAAGAGAAACAAAGCATTCCAAACCACAAGATCTTAGGTGTTAGCATAACATCACAATCATAACAACAAGAATCTGAAATAATAAACTTACAGATTGATTGTAAAGAGAAACTATATCATATATTACATCTCCAAAACTTCTAAATATAATGAATTAGCCTTGCATATATAGTCAAATAATATCAATCCTAACCAAGAGATCAAGTTAAGTAATCAATCATAATTAAGAGATCAAGATAGAGATCAATCATAACTAAGAGATCACGCTAGAGGTCAAACCTAAGACTAAGAGATAATTATCTATAAAAGATAGAAACAACTAGAAATTATCCCCATAAGATCTAAGAGATAAATATTTAATATCTCATAATATCTAAAATAAGATAAATGTAATATCTACACATAAGTGGGTGGGAATAAATAAATACCTAGGTGAACATGAGCTAAGGTAAATAACCTACTCTAACAACCTCTTCAAATGAAGATAGAGGCCAAAAATAGATTGGTATATCCATAATATGAGTCTCAATAATAAGGCCCAATCAGGTACTCATGTACAATAAATCTATGAAGTAATCTCTCATAAAGTGAAGAAAGGGAGAAAACTTGTAGTAAAAAAACTCCCCCCAAAAAGAGAAAAAATAAGGAAGGACTTCATATGGAATTCCCCCTATGTACAACTTCCTTCACCCAATGCAAATATCAATACTATATATCTTGTGTGGATGGAAATGATGTAATAAACCATATCCATATGAGGTGAAAGAGTCCCATGTACACAAACCATGAGTTATCCTTGTAGGAAGAAAATCCAAGTGTTGTATATGATCATGATGTCCCAAATATACATCACCTGTAAAAACACTGATGTTGTGGTGACCTTGCCAAATAATAGGCCTAATAGTAAATACAATACTCTGCAAGTCACTGTTAATAACTTTGTCAGTATAACCCATATAATTGAGTGTGCAAGACCCAAAAATAATAGTATATCTCTCATAGAAACCAAACATGTAAGTAAGTGGATCCCTCATAGAATAAGTAATAATAGCAGTAGTAGAAGCAAAAATAAGCTCCAAATCCAAATGTGCAACAATAATAGGTTCTTTGTGAAAATCATTATCTAAACACATATCGTCACAAGCAAGAGGAGTAGGTGATGAAGTAACAACTGTGGCACAATATAAGTCATCTTCAGGGAGTCATGAAGGCATCTCATCTATGATATACAAAAGTGATGGTGGAGGTGTTACATCCTCAAGAATTATGTCCTCTCGATCAATGAAATGATTATGTATACAAACTATATGAGTAATAGGTGCCTCAAGTAAACAACTATAAAAATAAAAGTCCTCACTAATAGGAGAAATGATGTCTGTATCATCATCAAAAAATAAATTCTCACTTACAAGAGGATAAGGAAGTGTAATAGAAGGAAGTGGAGTAAAAGAGGGTTCAAAAGACTTAGAATACTCAATATCCTTCCCAAATAAGGCTACAAAGTTGTCCCAAACTTCCTTGGGTGATGTGGCACATGTGACATAGGACTATAAAGTGTCTAAAACATGGAGTTTAATCAAGCAAAGCACCTTATTTTTTATACATATAATCCAATCAATACCTTCCTCATCTGAAAAGTGGGGAATGTCACCAAGTACCATTCTCCATAAATGTTTCTGTTGTATGTGTATTTTCAGTTTAATCTTCCAAGTTTTATAATTTGACGTGTTTAGGGGCTCAAAGAAGTGAAAATCCATTGTCAAAAAATAAGGAGAAAGTTAAGAAGAAGAATAAAAACTCTCCCAAAAAAACAAATCCCCACTTGACAATTTAACGTCTCCCAATGAAAATAATGAGCACCCAAAATTTTGGCACTTTATAATTTAGTGTGTTTTGAAAAATAAATGACACTAATAGATTGGGTATTAAAACACATACACTTTTGAAAAAGCAACACTCAATTTTGAGTTGCCGATCAAAATATATAGTTAATACATATTTCCCACTATAAATGGGTCAAATAAATAAACATGGCACCATAAATCAAAAGAATGTGACAAAAAAAAGAAGAAACATAGCCTTCCAACCACTTTTTAGAACCAAAATGAATCAAGGATGTATTCAAGCTAACAAAAGTGAAAAACAATCTACCCACAATATATTATTTTTATTGAAAAAATAATAAAAAATCTTGAGCAACCATCTCCTACTATATTGTTTTTGTTTATAGTAACTGTTAGTAAAACTATGATAACTTTTTTACTTTTTAGTAAAATTCATAAATTCAAAATGATTTAAAAATCTAACACTAAGGCACACAAAACTCAAAAAACATTTGACGAGCTTCTGTACATTTAGAGAGAAATTTGTAGAAGAAAAGATGTGTTTTTAATGAAAAAACATAAGTTTGCACTTGCAAATGACAAATTTGGATTTCTCAGACGCCCTAAATGCAATGGAGAACACATATTTGCTACATGAAGCTCCAAAAAAAATGTCTGTAATAAAAAATATAGAGATCTTCCTGCGGAACTTGGATATATGAAATTTAAAAATGCCCTTGTAACAAACTCAAAAATAGATGAATACAACACCTAAAGACTCTGGTACCATGAAAGGAATGAAAAAAACAAAGCATTCCAAGCCATAATGTCTTAGGAGTTTAAAATAACATTACATTCATAACAATAAGAATCTGAAATAATAAACTTACAGATTGATTGTAAAGAGCAGCTATACCATATATTACATCTTCAAAACTTTCAAATATAATGAATGATCATCACATATATAGGAAAGGAAGATCAATTATAACTAAGAAATTAAGCTAAGTGATCAATCATAAGTAAGAGATCAAGCTAGAGATCAATCATAACTAAGAGATCAAGCTAAAGATAAAACCTAGGACTAAGATATAACTATCTATAAAAGATAGAAACAACTAAAAATTATTCTCATAATATCTAAGAGATAAAATGTATATCTCATAATATCTAAAATAAGATAAATGAAATATCCACATATAAATGGGTGGGAATAAATAAATATCTAGGTGAACATGAGCTAAAGTAAATAACCTAATATAACAAAAGGAACCCAAAGCTTTTTGATGTGTACAATGTCTTCGAATCCATATATTAGATTCATTAGTGTCATTACCACTTTGAATCATGGTCTAAATGACCTAATGGAAAAAGTGTCAATATCATTTTTACTAACCATGTTATATGTGTCTTCTGCCTAGTCCCTAAAAGCCTCTCTTAGATCATGGTTGTTGAGCCACTCTAAGGCCATTGTTTAAGTGTATACAAATGTAAGAGGTGGTAACTTGTAATAATTTTACAAATCCATCCTATATATGAATTTTAATATATAATTAATATTTGGAGATAAAACCATGTCATCCTTATAAACATACATAGTAAAAAGATTATAGAAAAGGTTGACGCAAAAAAATACCTCTGTTTGGAAGGCCGCTTGGTGTAGACCTGAATTTTGAATAATAATTAGATCTTATAAGTATTTTATGTTTGTTTGAGAGGCATCCACATTGTCTTGAATTGTTTGATCCTTTTTCAATTCTCAAAAAATGGTAGAGCAATGCTAGAAACCCATGACATCTTCTATATAAGCTTCCTTTGAAAATTTTGAGTTGTACATACAAACACTAAAATTTGGTATTATGTATTTTAAAATAACAATCTTCACTTACATTTACCATACATGAATTATGCACATAAATATGTCCTAACCCACCATTCTCTCACTCTTACATGCTATCTTATGAGTTTGACCCTCCTTGTTTTCTGTCAAAAACCTACAAGAACATTATAGTCTTTTCCAAACCAACTTATTATCTCATATAAACATCCCCAAACCTTCAATTAATCATTCTCGTTCCTAATTCACTATCATCAAACTTGATCGGTACCATTAGTTGATATTGAGTTGAAGTTGACTATAATAACCCTCTCCCAAAAATGACTATTTTTCAAATTTAAGACATTATTATGGGTTAGCCCATCTTCCTAGCATGTCAATGGCACGATAAATTACCCAAATTGACACACACACACACACACACACACACATATAATGGCCTCACTTGATAAGGGACTTGACACTTATCTAGAATACTTATATACACTATTGTGCATTGAGCAAATCTGTGCTATTCTTCTTAAATTGCATATCAATCACTATGGGTAGCCCACATCTAAGTTTGATGCATATCAAATCCAAGACAAGCATTGACAAGTATAAAATTCAAATCATTAGTTGCATTCATATAATGAAGGAGCATAATTGCATAATCACACTAGGTGGGACAACTATATGTGTCTTGATTTCCCTACTTGGAGGATTAGATACGTAGACAATAATCAATAATGAACAAGTGTGATTTGGGTCAACTTCACCCAATACACTTTCCTAATTTTGTAAGGTTTTTATCCCTTATAAATACACCTAGGGTTTCAAGATGGATAAGGTTGAATTTTGGAGTTACATTGTTAGGATTTGACATCGCACATATAGAGATTTTAGGGATAGGGGAAGGTGATTGTATAGTCACATACCCTATTTTATGTACAGGTCACTATTGCCCATTATAGGTCTATATCAATGGTCAATACTGACCCAAATCTAACACAGATAGAAATATAGTTCTATATTTGGATGAATCACTTGCCTACTTCAATTTGTTTTTCACTATCATAATACAATCACGTCTAGATATTCAATCATAAAGATAAGTACTTGTCTCTTTGTTTTACTTACTATATTTAACATATGCCACTTATAAAATTGTTGTAATTTGTTTTAATCTTTTACGTTTAGATTCATGCTTAAATGTCATGTTTAATAATCTAAATCAACATACTATTTTCTATAATAATAGGGTTTCTTAATCTAAATCAAGGCAAACCATATTAGTAAACTTGTATATTTCTTGAACTATGCCAAACCCTAGGTTTCTATAGGGCCCCTTCCTTTGTCACTAGGGTCTCAAATTTCTATATTCAGATTTGCTTACAAATCTAATTTATGATTTCCCCATAATCTGTGACCTCAACCCTTTGTTTCCCTATCGGGATTAAGCCTTGAATCTATCTCAATAGCTTTTTAAAACTCTAATGAATTCAAAATGGAGAACCAATAAAAAACCCCTAGTAGCTTGCATCTTGTGTATTTACTATTATCTAGCAACTCCATCCCTTATGTTTATGATAATGAATGGCCTAATATCCAAACATGTGTGATTAATGATGCTATTTATGTAGATGAGGACTATGCTTGTCGTAGAAATGATTATTATTGTGATTATATGTATGATCTTAATTATGAAAATCTAGAGGATTGGTAAAATAATGAAAAACAAAATGAACCCACTAATTCTGAAATATAAGAACCTACTTCCCTTATTTATACTCTCTTCTTAATTTTACACTAGAATAAGAGAAATATAATAATAATAATAATAATAATAATAATAATAATAATAATAATAATAATAATAATAATAAATATATTTATGTTTCCATCATGTCACATGGGCTACAATGTGAGGAATCTACCTCTAGTACACCCCATTTATCTTTAAAATTCACCACAAAACTTCACCTCATTAACCATTATAAAATATTAAAGCATAAGCATTTCATAGAAATGGAAAATGATACAAAAGAATGTGACATTCCTAGTATCTATAGAAATGGAAATTTATACAAAAGAATGTGATATGCATGCTCTCTCTAGAAATGGAAAATGATATGAATGAATATGATATTCCTTATCTCTATATAAATGGAAAAAGGTACAAACAAGTGTGATGTCTCTCTCTCCTCTCTTAAAATCCAACGTCACACTCTTCATATTTATCCTACAAAGGAATTTGAAACTATCTCTATGCATGAAGCTTCTATCAAGACATAATTCATACTAATTCTTTACAAACACAATGTGATTAGAATGCCATGATATTCAATTATTCCAAATCATATGCAATCCTAAGAAATGCAATGATATTGGTGATGAGTCTATTTTACCTATGTTTAAACTAGATAGTAAGTTAAAACTAATGAATGGATCCTTCTAAGACACTACCATTCCTACTAGCCATATCATTTCTATGATGCATGTTATAGGTGATTCCCAAAAGCAAGTACTTTCTCTCATTTTACAATCTAGATAATGTGATGCTAATACAAGCAATAATATCATCTTAGGACAACCTATAATAAAAACCATATTTAATTTTAATTATGTAAAAATATTTTTCATGCCCAAGTTCCAAATGTTTCATGGCCATGGAGAATCTAGTAGTCACTTGATTTGATATACACTTTATTTTTGGAAATATGGTAATTATGGATGAATACTGTTAAAAGCTTTCCACAAAAGTTTAAAAGGTGAGGCCTTAATTGGTTCTATAATCTCCTTAGTGCCTCTACCTTTTTCTAAGAAGCTAGAAGAGCTTTTTTAATCCAAAATTTAATTTTAAAAAGGTCACTAAATTCACATTTGAATATATTCAAATTCTAAAGCAAGGTCATGATGAGCTTTTTAAAGATTACATTCTAAGATTTAAGAATACATTACACTCTCTAATGTGTCAACCCTCGGATTTGAAAAATAATTTATATTCGGTAAGGGTGTTTTTTATCCACTTAAGGAAAGAACATTTTCCAATTATTTTCCTTCCTTTGAGAGACTCTATATGAATGTTTTCAAAAATGCCTTTGATCTCAATATTGAGTCACATAAGGAAACAAATTCAAATGATTCAAATCCACCTTCACGTAAGATGAAAATTATCCATAAATAGGTGGAATCTGTTAGGAACCCCTTATCCAACGGAAGCACAATTGATTACTTTCTTATAAGCAATTAAACACGGAATTATACCAGAATGATTAAGTAACTAGAAACTTGAGACAACAAAGAATTTGAGAGACAATACACACTCTTGTATTAAATACTACTAGAAGAAAATACAATAAGGAAGATGCCACTTCTTCCTCCACCTCAAAGGCTTGCCACACCTTAAGACCTTCTTCCCTCTCTCTCTTGCTCAACACAACCAACTCAACAACCTGAGTTGTTATCCCTCCTTGAATGCTTCAGCTGATCTCCTTGACCTTACTCCTGTAGATCTCCTTGACCTTGCTCCTTGCTTCAATGCTTTACTTGCTTGCTTGATTTACAATACATGCCTCATGGGTCTTTAAATAGAATCCCATGCATACAAAAATAGAACTCTAATTACAATAATTAGACACGCAGCTCGTGACTATAATTAGCCCCTAAACATGCAAACACTCACTTCACTTAACTGACTATTCGTCAACAACAGTTCTAGAACTGCCACAGGCGACTGACGTCGGTCCCTGTCTGTCTGGTGCTGACCGACGTCGGTCAACTTCCTGCTAACGCTGGTTGCCTTCTGCACTGGTCATGACCGACGTCGGTCATGCTGCCGACACCGGTACTTTTAGATCTTCAGCAACCTCCTGTTTCTTCGTGTCTGCAACAGTTGAAGCTTTTAGCTACACACCCTAACAATCTCCCACTTGGAGATAAACAACTGCAACTGTCCCTGTACCTGTACACCATCTACTTTATTCCCTTGGCTTTGTATCCCTCTTCAAAAGTCACTCTTGAAGACCAACCACCACAAAACCTATGATGCCATACCTGTCACTTATGCCAAAAGAATTTTGCTGCTCCCAAATTCTTCATGACATACTTCTGAACCAACTCTACCCTTAGCTCAGAAAACTCCCTATTTATGAAACCCTGCAACAAGCAACACAATACAGTAACAGGATAATGTAGCTAATATTATTCAACCTGGTAAAGAAAAATACAATGGTCAAACTTCCATTGCCCTGTAGCCTACTCAAGACCATATACCATAGCCTTCTGTCTCACGTGTCCATCCACTCTCTTCTCTAAATTGGGAATCCATCTCTCATCCAGTGCTTCCTTCCAGCTGACAACTCCACCAACAAATACCTATTTGGTTCTTCTCCAAGGATTCACACTCCTCATCCATGCCAAGCTCCCACTGTTTCTAGATTCTACCTGCATTGCTTCTTCACATCTTCCTAGTTCTTGACCATCAGTAAGCAATATAAAGAAGGTGAACAATGAATATGAGGTTCACTTACCCTTTCTGACCTCCATATGGGTGTTTGAGACTCCTTGACAGCTTGCTGTCCACCCAACATCCATTCCAGTGACCGATCACGGCCATCTCCCAGTCTGCTCCCGACCGATGTCGATTTCCCGCACTGACCCTAACTGCCGATGTCATTTCCTTGGTCGACGCCGGTGTCCCCCTGCCGACGTCAGTTCCTTCCTGATCGACGTCAAACTTCTCCTGCCCGACTCTACCGACCCTGCTGGTCTGCACATAATCGATGTCGGTATCTACCTGACCGACGTCGGTTCCAAGTGACCGACGTCAGTGTCTGTGTGTTCCTGTAAGTGATGAAATCTTCATCTGATCTTGGATCAGACCTCTGTCCATACTGCCCTGCTTAAAATTATTCAGCCCCTGTGACTGATCTCTGTCCTTCATCTCCTCCATAAACACCAAGGCTTCTTTGTTCCTATCAAAATCATCAAATTTTCTTTTCCTGCAATGAACTCTATCTATGCTTTCTGAATATGAACACATACCTTTTGAATCAAGAACGTCCATTCCCTTCTTATTCATGTGACCAAGCCTATTAAGCCACATCTTTGAATCTACAGCTGAAGTAGATAAACCAGAATTAGAATCAGTAATACAAGTAGATAGATAAAGAGTACCTACTTTCTTACCTCTTGCTAAAACAAGTGCTCCCTTGGTAACCTTCCAAGAATCCGCTGTGAGGGTTATTGTGCATCCCTCATCACCCAACCATCCTACAGAAACCAAACTCTGCTTCAGAACTGGGACATGCATGACCTCCTTCAACACCCATGTGTTGTCCATTTGCAATCTCAGCTGCACTTTCCCTTTGCCAACTATTTGACAAGGCGTACCATCCCCTAAATAAATCACTCCAAAGTCTCCCTAGACATACTCATGAAACAAATCTCTGTTTGGGGATGCATGAAAAGAAGAACCAGAATCTAAAACCCAAGATCCTACCTGACTATCCAAAGAAAGTATGAGAGCGTCCTGTACCACGATATTTGCATCCTTTACTTCTTCATTACCTTCATGTTGATTCTCTTTATCCCTCAACCAACACTCCTTCTTTGTGTGTACTCTCTTTCCACAAAACCAGTAGGTAACACCTCTAGATTCGGACCTCCTTCCCACCTTCGACCTTGATTTCCCTTGCTCTCTCTTCTCTCTTTGCCTTCCCCTACTTTCTACACTTAGAGCATTCCCTGATGATTCTCCTGCGCTTCTCCTGTGTATTTCTTCATTCAAGATCACACTCACAACATCATCAACCTTTAAGATTTTAGAAGCAGATGCAGAATTACTTACTGCCATAACCAAACTATCCCAACTTTCAAGTAAAGAACATAAAATCAAGAGAGCCTTTACTTCATCATCAAAAACAATATTGACTGAAGCTAACTGGTTTACCAAACCATGGAAATCACTAAGATGAGTATGTACCAATCCACATTCCTACATTTGCAAAGTAAATAGCTGCTTCATAAGAAATACCTTATTAAAAGCTGAGGGCTTTTCATATAAATTCGCCAAGGATTTTATCAACTCTTCCATTGTCTTGCACTGTGACAAGTTGAAAATCACAGACGATGCAAGGCTCAACCTTATGGAACCGAGAGCCTTCCGATCAAGAACACTCCATTCTTCATCCTTCATATCTGTGGGCTTGCATGCAACCCCACCCAACGGTAAGTAAGCAAAATACAGTAACAGGATAATGTAGCTAATATTATTCAACCTGGTAAAGAAAAATACAATGGTCAAACTTCCATTGCCCTGTAGCCTACTCAAGACCATATACCATAGCCTTCTATCTCACATGTCCATCCACTCTCTTCTCTAAATTGGGAATCCATCTCTCATCCAGTGCTTCCTTCCAGCTGACAACTCCACCAACAAATACCTATTTGGTTCTTCTCCAAGGATTCACACTCCTCATCCATGCCAAGCTCCCACTGTTTCTAGATTCTACCTGCATTGCTTCTTCACATATTCCTAGTTCTTGACCATCAGTAAGCAATATAAAGAAGGTGAACAACGAATATGAGGTTCACTTACCCTTTCTGACCTCCATATAGGTGTTTGAGACTCCTTGACAGCTTGCTGTCCACCCAACATCCATTCCAGTGACCAATCACGGCCATCTCCCAGTCTGCTCCCGACCGATGTCGGTTTCCCGCACTGACCCTAACTGCCGATGTCATTTCCTTGGTCGACGCCGGTGTCCCCCCTGCCGACGTCAGTTCCTGCCTGACCGACGTCAAACTTCTCCTGCCCGACTCTACCGACCCTGCTGGTCTACACATAATCGATGTCAGTATCTACCTGACCGACGTCGGTTCCAAGTGACCGACGTCAGTGTCTATGTGTTCCTGTAAGTGATGAAATCTTCATCCGATCTTGGATCAAACCTCTGTCCATACTGCCCTGCTCAAAATTATTCAGCCCCTGTGACTGATCTCTGTCCTTCATCTCCTCCATAAACACCAAGGCTTCTTTGTTCCTATCAAAATCATCAAATTTTTTTTTCCTGCAATGAACTCTATCTATGCTTTCTGAATATGAACACATACCTTTTGAATCAAGAACTTCCATTCCCTTCTTATTCATGTGACCAAGCCTATTAAGCCACATCTTTGAATCTACAGCTGAAGTAGATAAACCAGAAGTAGAATCAGTAATACAAGTAGATAGATAAAGAGTACCTACTTTCTTACCTCTTGCTAAAACAAGTGCTCCCTTGGTAACCTTCCAAGAATCTGATGTGAGGGTTATTGTGCATCCCTCATCACCCAACCATCCTACAGAAACCAAACTTTGCTTCAGAACTGGGACATGCATGAACTCCTTCAACACCCATGTGTTGTCCATCTGCAATCTCAGCTGCACTTTCCCTTTGCCAACTATTTGACAAGGCGTACCATCCCCTAAATAAAGCACTCCAAAGTCTCCCTAGACATACTCATGAAACAAATCTCTGTTTGGGGATGCATGAAAAGAAGAACTAGAATCTAAAACCCAAGATCCTACCTGACTATCCAAAGAAAGTATGAGAGCGTCTTGTACCACGATATTTGCATCCTTTACTTCTTCATTACCTTCATGTTGATTCTCTTTATCCCTCAACCAACACTCCTTCTTTGTGTGTACTCTCTTTCCACAAAACCAGTAGGTAACACCTCTAGATTCGGACCTCCTTCCCACCTTCGACCTTGATTTCCCTTGCTCTATCTTCTCTCTTTGCCTTCCCCTACTTTCTGCACTTAGATCATTCCCTGATGATTCTCCTATGCTTCTCCTGTGTATTTCTTCATTCAAGATCACACTCACAACATCATCAACCTTTAAGATTTTAGAAGCAGATGCAGAATTACTTACTACCATAACCAAACTATCCCAACTTTCAAATAAAGAACATAAAATCAAGAGAGCCTTTACTTCATCATCAAAAACAATATTGACTGAAGCTAACTGGTTTACCAAACCATGGAAATCACTAAGATGAGTATGTACCAATCCACATTCCTACATTTGCAAAGTAAATAGCTGCTTCATAAGAAATACCTTATTAGAAGCCGAGGGCTTTTCATATAAATTCGCCAAGGATTTTATCAACTCTTCCATTGTCTTGCACTGTGACAAGTTGAAAATCACAGACGATGCAAGGCTCAACCTTATGGAACTGAGAGCCTTCCGATCAAGAACACTCCATTCTTCATCCTTCATATCTATGGGCTTGCATGCAACCCCACCCAACAGTAAGTACAAATCTTTCGGATACAGATAATCCTCTATCTGCATCCTCTAATGTTGATAATTCTTGCTGTTAAACTTCTCCATTCATAGCTTACTTTCTTCTGCCATTGCTGAACTCCCACTCAATCAAAAACCTTGTGAATGACCTGTAATCAACAAATAATAACCTGCTCCTTGAAAATTGTAGCTCTGATACCAACTGTTAGGAACCCCTTATCCAACAGAAGCACAATTGATTACTTTCTTATAAGCAATTAAACACAGAATTATACCAGAATGATTAAGTAACTAGAAACTTGAGACAGCAAAGAATTTGAGAGACAATACACACTCTTGTATTAAATACTACTAGAAGAAAATACAATAAGGAAGATGCCACTTCTTCCTCCACCTCAAAGGCTTGCCACACCTTAAGACCTTCTTCCCTCTCTCTCTTGCTCAACACAACCAACTCAACAACCTGAGTTGTTATCCCTCCTTGAATGCTTCAGCTGATCTCCTTGACCTTACACCTGTAGATCTCCTTGACCTTGCTCTTTGCTTCAATGCTTTACTTGCTTGCTTGATTTACAATACATGCCTCATGGGTCTTTAAATAGAATCCCATGCATAAAAAATAGAACTCTAATTACAATAATTAGACACGTAGCTCGTGACTATAATTATCCCCTAAACATGTAAACACTCGCTTCACTTAACTGACTGTTCGTCAACAACAGTTCTGGAACTGCCACAGGCGACTGACGTTGGTCCCTGTCTGTCTGGTGCTGACCAACGTCGGCCGACTTCTTTTCGACGCCAGTTGCCTTCTGCACTGGTCATGACCGACGTCGGTCATGCTGCTGATGTTGGTACTTCTGGATCTTCAGCAACCTCCTGTTTCTTCGTGTCTACAATAGTTGAAGCTTTTAGCTCCACACCCTAACAGAATCAAATATATAATTTACTACAATAAAGAGCCCAATTAACATCCTTAACAAAAGGCACGAATCAAAAGACATGGCTTACAAGGAAACAAGCAATAAGACGGCACCTATTGCAAATAAAAATCAACCACTTAAGTTTGATAGTTTCAAAGATTGACCACATCATATATTACAAACTTTAGTTGATATAAAGTTAATAATTTTTCCTCCTAATTACTATCACCCTTCTCATTGACTTGATCGAGTAAAGGGCAAACCATTATACAACTATCATGGTATTAATGGACACCATAAAAATGATTGTTATGCATTATGATAATAGATTACATAACTTGTGGATAAAAGGGCTATTACATTTGAAAAATTTGAATTAGGTCAATAAAGTATCCTTCTCCATAATCTTCTACTACTCATCTGACACAGATCGATACATCCCAAGACATTCCTACAAAGGAGCTAATGGACCAATCGAGATTCTAAGGAATATGTTACTAAAAGAAGATCTTCTCACAATGCATTCTCTATAAGGGTCAATATTTCTAGGGATGTTTATACTAAGGATCTAGAAGGGTCAATATTTATAGTGATGTTTATAATAAGGATCTAGTAGCCATTGAAGCCCTTATTAGAGGAAAACATAGAGAAGACATTGTTATAGATGACACAATACAAATAAATACATGCATAGAGGCATTATTTAAACAACTAGGATACATTGATTGAGATTTTCAATATACACATAAGAATGCCATGGGGCATGTTACGATGCCTAATTATCTTGGACCAAAGACAATTGACACATTATTATATATAAAAGACAATATTGCATATGTAAATGTTCCATTGAGAAAATCATGGTCACAACATATGGGAGTAAAATTTTATTGGATTCATATGACCATCTTCTTTAGTGTCCAAGCAAGATCACATACAAATCATAATTATAGAGCAAACACAAAGAAAGATAAAATTACATTATCTCCAAAGAATGTATGGGTACCAAAATCAAATAAAGCAATACAAGAGGAACAAGTGAAACAAGTAAACAACATCACACAAAAAAGTAGGAAAATGAACCATTCAGAGTAGTTGTGAAAAATGTCCATCAACCAATGTCACATGATTACAATGCATTTTTATTTCTGAGTGGTTGGTCAAATAAATTTTGTTCACCACATATGATTGATTCCGATTGCTTCATGAATTATTCTCACAAATACATGCATTATGCTTAGATACCATACCATTATATGCATTTGAATACAAAAACATGTAGAGGCATCTCCTCTTCCTCCACCACCACCATTGTTAGTTATTACACCTATTCATGATCAGTATATAGAGCCAGTGGTTACACATGTGAAATATCTTTCTATATATCCAATTTAGAGGAGAGTAGTTGAGTCTCCTAGATAGTCAACTCAGCTAGCTATCACACCCACCATATTAGAGAGTTATTCAGGGCTCACAAAGGCCATTATCTCCTATAGTACGTACTCGATTAATACCACATATAATTCAACATGTTTCACAATGAACACAAACAATGAGACATTCTCATACTATACAACAAACCCCATAGAGTCCTCGGCCTTTTAGAGTTACCTATCCTACACATGATTCTATGGCCAATGATCATGATAATTACATTACAACACTTGATTTATTTTCATATTTTGATACGTTTATACTTGGCACTATTAGCTCACAATAGATGAACTTTACCACATATGATACATGCACTCCACATGGTTCTCCTATTGATGGGACCATTGGTTAACACTTTTGAAATTTCAAATATTTTTAAAATATAAAATAATCAAATGATTCAAAAATTTAAAGACATTCAAAATATTTTAAAAAAATTAAAATTAGGACCTAAACGTGACATGATTATTAGATTACACTATTTAGTTATGTTATTTATCATATGTCTGGTATAAGGCATATTATTTTCATACACATGCATTTCATGATATATAAGTGAAATTCAAGACATATAAGTTACACAAACATATATATCTTGGACTTTCCTCTACCCAGTAGCCATACTAATTTTGTGTGCATATTTTCCATAGATTTCACTATCACAGGGTATATCTTTCTATGACCTCTTTACCATGTTGAGCTATCTAGATTGCTTACACATGTCTTTATAGTTACTCAAATTTTACATAATGATACATGTATATGTATTATACTATGATGTGACATTGATACATACAAATGATGTAGACTAGTCTTTACTTATTCTATGCTTCATTGATATTATTATTTTCTTGCATGATAGACTAGTTTGAGCTTGTATATTATGTGTGGCTCATTGGCCTTGTTTGTGACATATTTATGTCATTGTGCATGTGGCCCTTGGTCATGTTTGATGCAACATTTTTATGTCACTTGTGTGTGGCCCTTAGCCATATTTTTGTGACACCTTCATGTCCCTTGTATGTGGTGTTTGGCCTTATATATGATATTAATTTTTAAACTCGTTGAGCTTGTTGAGATTGAGTAGTAATATGATCCATATCATACATTGTTACTGCGAAGGCTTATTCTATTATCTTTTCAATAATGGTTATTATTGTGTGCTTAATTGATACATATATCTTGACATGCCACTTATATGCCTTGCATTACATATGTTAGATACATGTCTTGATTGATATATACATTACCATGATGACATACTCTTCACATGCTCAGATGATTATACAAGTTATATTTATATGACATGATATAGTTAATTTTTATTTTAAGATGAATAATTTATAGGATACATCCCTCATCTCAAAAGGGGGGATTACAATGGGGTTATCATAGAGGCATAAGCTTCAATGAACAAAAAACTAAAATTTGGAATCAAAATACAAATTTCAGAGATTCAAAATGGTTCCAATATCAGAGGAGTCCAATTACGTGACAAATATTGACACATCAGTACAAATTATGAAGGCATATGCCATGCATATTAACTTACTTTCTAGATACGTGTGTATAAATTCATACACATGTTGGTACATATGCATACATTTGAGATACATATTCTTAGATTTGGCACATAGATGCATAACATTTTATATTAGTTGGGTAAATGATATTGGTTCATACACATATACACACTTTCATATTTATGAGGCATGATATTGGTTCATGGACATACATAATATAATATTTTAAAATTATCATAGTTACAATGAGGCATGACATTAATTAATGCACATTTATACATTTTGTAGTAAACACTATTACATTTATTTATTTGCAAATAAATTTTCAATATGCACCGATTAGTGAGAAACTTTGAATTTATAAATTAGTTTGCATCAATTGATTTATGTTTTTACAAATATTGCACATTGAGGTTCAATGATGCTCAACAAGCATGACATTACTTCTAGTGAACCCATTATGTGGTTCCCATTCTTTATCAAATCTAAGTAGTTTAAGTAACATCATGTATTTCTTCCTACATTTACAAGGGTTGGGGTATTTTTTCTTTCCAACCCAAGGGTTTACATAGTTACACATAATTAGGGTTTGATCACTCTCAATTTTTCCATGGTTCAACAAAAAAATCCTATCTCTAAGTGATTCAATGAAAAACACATTTCTCCAATGCTTAAACAAGGAAACATCATCTCCAACAAGTTGTAAAGACAACATAGTTTTCACCAACGCTCAGGTGTACTCCTTCCTTGTTCAATAATTTTTCAAATTTCAAATTTCAATTTATAGGTATTGTGTTAGGTTGTGGAGCTAAAAGCTTCACTGATGCAGACATGGAGGAGGTTGCTGAGAGGATGCTGAGTTGCAGAGCAACCGGCATCAGTCTGATCAACTAACGTCGGTCATATTCAATGGGAAAAGCAATCGACGTCGGTCAGAGATCGGCAGTGTCGATCACCTCCAGGCAGACAGGGACCGACGTCGGTCGCCTGTGCGGTTCCAAAACTGCCAGTTCACGGATAGTTAGTTAACGAACCGGTTGTTTGCATGTAGAAGGCCAATTTTAGACTTGAGCTGCAGATCTAATTATCGTAATTAGATGTCTAATTATTGTTTGCATGAGATCTATATAATAGACTCATGGGCTGTATTGTAAAATTGTGCTAGAGAGTAAGAGAGCAAAATAAGCTCCTTCAGATTGAAGAGAGGATGGTGTGTTCCTCCTAGTGCCATAGTACCAAGTGTGGGTGTTGGTTTGGAGAATCAAGTAGGATTCTTCATGTATGTATGATCTTGGTCAGCAGGATTGCAAGGCCGCGTTTGGAGATCTACATGGGTAAGTAATATCATTGATCTGCAGGTGTATGTGTGTGCATGGTCTAAGTTTGCACGTGTGCAGAACCAAGTTGATTTGCAGGTGGCAGCAAGATCAAGGTGACAACAACACAACAGGTAGCAAGATCAGGCATGATCTACTTGGAGTACGGTGTGTACTCAGACATAGAGCAAAGAGGAAGGCAAGGTAGTCCCTTCCAAAGTAAGATCATTTGGGTTGCAGGGTGTTGCAGTTCATGGGAGATCTACTTGGAGTGTGTTGTGCACTCGGTTGAGCATGTTTGTATACTCGGTGGTACTGGCAGTAGTGATACTGACTGGTTGGAGGTGAACACCAAATCTGTGTTTGAGTTGTGTGTTGGGACCGTAATTGAGAGAGAAAGCTTTGAGGGAAGATTACTGTACACTTGGTGTGGGAAGCCTGTAAGGTGTGAAGAGTGTGGCATCTCTTCAGTTGTAATTCTTTTCTGTAAGAGTATTAATAAAATTGGGTATTGTCTCTCATATTCTGTGTTATTTTTGAATTCTAGTTACTTGTGCATTCTGGTTAATTCCGCATATTTTAAGTTGCTTGTACATGGTAATCAATTGAGGCTTCCGGATCCTAATAGTGGAATCAGAGCTGTTTGTTTTTCTTGGATTACCATATGTTTTTTGTAAGTTTTTTTTTTGAGTGACCTTCACAATTGGAGCTTCCTATCAAATACAAAGTGTGTGTTACATAGGTATACAGTTTCAAATTATTCTAACAATTCTATTACTAAAATAAAAGGGGGGCATTTATAGACACTAGAATCTAGTATTAAGTAATTGACAATAACAATCTTAACATACATTTACTACATGACTTGTGCATAAAAAATATGGTGATAACTTGCCATTATTTCACACCTACATGCTACCTTATAAGTTTGACCTTCTTTATTTACTGTAAAAAACCTATAGGGACCTTACAATCTATACCAAACTAATTTATTATCTCATACAAACATCCCAAACCTTCAAGTCATCATTCATATGCCTAGGTCACTACTATCAAACTTAGTCGGTATCGTTAGTCGACAAAAAATTGAAATTGACTATAATCACCTTCTTAGAACTGTTACTTTTTAGATCATGGACATTCTTATGGGTCGACCCATCTGCCTAGCATGTTGGTGGCATGAGAAATTACCCAATTGGACCCATATAGACATTAATCAAGCCTTCACTTGATAGGGGAACTGACACTTATCTAGAATAAATCTACACACTATTACACATCGAGCAAATCTACCATATTCTTTCCGAATTACAAATCAGCCACTAGGAGCAACACACATCCAACTCTGAAATATACTAAATCCAAGTCAAGGCAAGCATTATCAAGTATCAAATCAAAATCATTAGTTGGTGAAAGAGCATTATTGCATAATCACACTAAGGATAGAACTACGTGTGGCTTGATTTATTTCAAAATATCAGACACCTAGGCAATGGCCAATCATCAATTGAGGTGATTAGGGTTAGCTTAACCCATAACACTTTCTTGATTTTTTTAAGTTTTTAGCTCTCACAAATACACATAGGGTTTCAAGGTGAAGCATGTTGATATTTAGAGTTATGCGCATCATTAGGGTTCAACATTGCATATACAGAGCTTTCAAAGATAGGCAAAGGTGACTGTATGGTCACATACTCTCTTTTCTACATAGGACACTATCGACCACTACAATTTGGTATCGATAATCAATATTAACCCAAATATGATGGAAGATAGAAACATAATTATGATCTAGAAAAATCACAAGATTGCTTCAATATATTTACCACTATCATAATACAATCAGAGTCAGACAATCAATTAAAAAAGCTAAGTACTTGATGCAGAGCTCATTCCATCAACTTGCACTTCTTACTCTTGCTTACAAACTTGCCATTCCTTCTTTACCGATAGACCAAAAATTCAAATGCTTGATTATCAAATTTTATAAACATATAAAACATTAAAATTCCTGATTTCAACTCATCTCAAACCACTTCCATCACTCATCACCATGCATGTCATTTAACAATCAACTTTTGTCTTTTAAGCCTTCTAGCCCTATTTCAATGTAAATCCACTGTTATGTTCTGTACACAATCTCATCAAGGAAAATTAAATATTTTTTTGAGTACCCTTTTCTATGCCATTGATTCACAAAAAAACTCATGTCATGTTCATTTGCAAAGTATTGTAACTGTAGGCTTGCCTGTCACTCCAATTAACCCTCCAAATGGATAAACTCCTTATTTTGAGCAATGTACAATCAAAAAAGGAAAAATATTGACCTTTTTGGATACCCTTTTTCCTCCTTTAACTTAATCAACCATTATTTCAATCCCACTCTCAAATAACATCCCCTTTCCTTCTTTAGCCTATCCCAACTAGGTCTCTTCTAGGCCTAATTCAACTCAGTCACTAAAAATTTGTAATGGATCCGTACCTCTGCAACTATGTGATTCAATTCAAGCATGTTTATTAGGACCAGACCAAAAATTTTCATCAAAATTGGATGGTGATAACTAAATATATTTTCTAAACCCTAGATTAGGGCTTTTGGGGCTCTGTCACAACACGAGAACACTTAATACTTCACTATGGGTGTTTTGTTGAGTTTCAAAGTTCCAAATTAGGTTGCTAGGTCTGTCTTAGTATATTCCACCTTGTTAAAACATTAGAACCTCATTTCCAATTCGTTGTTTACCCTTTCAATCAATCTTTTCATCAATCTATGTAATCATAGTTTACAATTGTACAGTTTGTAAGGTATTTGATCTCTGTCTTGAACTCATTGATTAGTAATAGTAACTTTTCACCCATATCCCATGAAAATGAACACTAGCACACTCCTATAAACCCATTCCATCTATCAGACACCAATTATTGAGCCTCTATTTGACCTTTTTATTGAATTTCTCCTTTGACAGGGTATGCAACACTGCTAGTTACAGATCTAGGCACGTTTGAGAAAGGTCTGATGACTTCAAAAGCATAAAGGTTTAAAAATAACCCTGAAAGCACTAAAAAGACACTTAAGACTAATCATTGTCACATGATCCATTCCATTCCACATTATCCTTCTCACAAGGAAATATATTCAAATAGTAAGCTATCAAAATAAGGTATATATGACTGTAAACAATCTTCCTTTGAGTTATATGCTTCAATCAACATAAATGTCTCAACCAAGGATTTAACAGACTTACTAAGAATGTTATTTAAGAGTGCACAACACTCATGTAAGTTTTACCACTCTATGCATGTATAAAACACAAACACATAGAGTTATGTTCTTCCTCATGACACACATCATAGTATTTACATGCAACCTTATTGAATCACCTCAAATTGCATAACTTGCATCAAGATATCATAAATAACTTAGTATATATGAGCATACATAGTAATCATAAAAAGAATTCTTCAAGATAACATTCTTTATTGATGTCTTTTCATACATAAGCTAGACTTACACAATCTTACATACATCTTGGCAGACCTTCTTTCTTTCTCACTCTTATTTGCCCCGTTTCTCCTTATATTCCTCTTCCTACGGACCACAAAAACACTATATATCCTTTCTACATGGTCAACACTCTTAAAACAAGATCTATAATGGTTTCTTGAATCAATAAACTCTACAACACTCCTAGACTCACGTAGGGTAGTGAACATCATGACTTCGACCTCACTCTTCTAACTTGACATATGACTCATAACCATTCTTAGGACATTAAATAAGACCTTAAAGATCTATAACATCTTTATTCAACAATTATGTACCTTCATTACTCGCTTAGATCACCTAGAACACTTTATATTTTTGAAAGTCCCTTTTGGCGAGAAAATTAACTTTGAACTCAATTCAAATTTCACTCATTGTCATGATTGTTAGACCAACTTTTGGGCATTCCTAAGATGCCCCTTCATCAATACTCATCCCTTTGTTATACTTATTATATTTAGCATATGCCATTTATCAAATTATTTCAATGTGTTTCAAGATTTTACATTCATATTCATACTTAAATATCATATTTAGTAATATGAATTCACATACTAATTTCTATCCTATTAGAGGTTTTAATCCAAATTACGGTAGAATAACATAATGAGAAGAAGATGAAGCCGTTTTGATTATCACCTTGTGTTTTCGTTAACAGTTGAATGTTGAGTGCAAATGATCTCAACTTGAAAGTACCGTGTTCTTTTGGAATGTTATGAACTTTGCTTTCCATTTTTAAACAATGTCATCTGCGCATGAACTAATAAAGAAATTAAATCATGATCTTCTCATTTATTCATTTAATTCTTGATTGAAAGCTGTAGTTGCATCATACATGCGTATTTATTGAGGAGGTGGCCTTTAAAGCTATTTTAGATGTTTTTCCCCGTTATCATTTAATTTTGCCCCTTTGAATTGTGGTTTATTGACAACAGATTTTGACTATCCATGTGTAGTCATCATGCAACCTCTAAGCTATGCCAAAAAATGAAGTCTAACTCATTACATGTCACATAGAATGTGTGAACTTTGAAATCATTCAAATTAAAGCCCAAGCATCTAGAATGCTAACCCTTGTTTGCCACTTGTCTCGTACTTTGAATTTGAAGAAATCATCTATTTTATTTGCGATTATCTTGGCTAATGAAGATTGACCACATGGAATGTTCTTATTGGATTAGATTCATGGAGTTCTTGGAATTGATATAACAAAGTTTGAGACTATGTGATCAATTGGAGTGTGACAAGTGGTGTCTTACTATTGATTCAGAGTCATAGAGTGAACGTAACTTCATGTAATTGAAATTTTAAGTGCAGAAAAATACTGCAAGAGTCCATGGGAATGACACATGGTGCCTTGTGGATGCTTCAAGGCCATGGAGATCTTGATGTCAGTGCGAAGAAGTGTGAAACTGCATGGAAGTCTGTGACTATGAGGAAGTCCATGGGAGTGACCTACAACAAAATAAACATAGTTAATTTGAACTTTGTAGAATTAAAATAAATAAATAATATAATGTTGTTCCCAAAAAAAATGTGTGGCCTGAAAAAACCACCAGAGAGTCATGAAGTAGATTCATAGAGGTTTTAGGTTTCATGCGAGGAACCCTGTGGGAGTCAAGTCTGTAGTGATAATAAAACCCTACACATCACACTAAATAATTTGCATGAAAGTATTATAAAAGTGAATCCAATGCAAATTTTAAAGTGATCACAAATATTTCAAATTGATGTAGGAGCATTCATGACATTCAAACAATTTTGCATCAATAAAAAATAGTAGTTGTGTTTTCATGTGGTTTCATTAGTTTGCTTGTTGTTTTGGGATGGTGAAGATGATCTGTACACTATTTCATTATTATCAAGCACATCAAAGAAAGACCAGTTTCAAAAAACTACAAGGTTCCAAACAAATTAGTTAAGTTTTTCATTCATCAGTGCAATCCTAGAAGTGGTGGTGTGCATTGAACAACTAAAACATATAGGTTGGGGCTAAAGGCAAAATGTGCATCAAAGGCTTCCCTAAACTTGCATAGAATTGCACATTTGGATTCCCATCAAAAAGTTATGCACTTTAAAAAAAAAATGTTTCAAGTCTGTATGTAAAAGTTATGGCCTTCGCAAGTTGGCAGACTTTGCACTGTGATGAAACAACAGGTCTACACTGAGTGATAGTTTTTCAAGTGTTAGAGGTAGTTTTGCAACTATGAGTCTACATACAATGACAGTTTCAAAATTGCTAGACTACATAAAGCAAAGATTTTGACCACATGATTTGTAAAAAAAACACTCCAAAATTGAAAAATGTTAGATCTTAAGCATTTCTAAGAGGCAAATGAAAGTGAATATACACTCTATAAGGTAGATAATGTCATAGAAGATTCGAATTAGAAAGTGAAATAACTAAGGGGAGTCATAGAGAGGGAGTTAGCTCCAACTTGATAAAGAAAAGAGAGTTTGGGAGTTTGTTATCCAAGAACAAAACAAAGAGTATGTTTCAATCCAAGAGGGACTATGCGTAAGATCAAGTCATCTCCATCAATTGTAATAAGCGTTGAAAGATGTGTGTGTGTGTGTGTGTGTGTGTGTGAGAGAGAGAGAGAGAGAGAGAGAGAGAGAGAGAGAGAGAGAGAGAGAGAGAGAGAGAGAGAGAGAGAGAGAGAGAGAGAGAGAGAGAGAGAGAGAGAATGTGCATTCAATTATTTGTAATAGTTTGATGAATTCAATAAAAAGCATGTGTTAAAACGTGTCAAGTTTGAGTAGTTAGTTTGAAGTGTGTCCATAGGTGAGTTTAATCCAAGCAACTCAAATTATAAGTTGTCCTTAATTGGATCTCAGTTCTATGCTTTCACCAATTGGCATCAAAACAAGATTTTTCTTATTGGGTTGAGTGTGCGAGGCTCTTGTATGAGTCAATGGCAAATTGTGAAAGAAGTATGCTTGATTTATTTGTGAATTGTCAAAAAAGAAGCTTGCATAGAATAGAAGATAAGTTTGTTGTAGGTGTAAGAGAAGTCCTGCAAGTGTAGAGAAGTGTGAGAAGTTCTTATTTGAGTCTACAGGTTGTGAAAAATAAGCTTGCTTGTTGAAAAGATATGGCATACAAAATTAAAAGAGCACTAGAGGTAGAAGACTTGGCAGAGATGTTGAAGGAAATCCAAGTAAGATTATATATGATGAAGGATGCACAAAGTAAAGATGTTAGAGTGATGAGTAAAGATGATGAAGAAAAAATGTTAGAGATGTTGATAAAGCAAAGTTGGATGTCTTAGAAAGAGGACAAGTTAGTAAAGGAAAAAAAATAACAAAGGTCAAGGTGAAATACAGAGGTAAGCAATTTTGACCACATGAATTTTAAAAAGGAAACAACTCTCTAGAATAATAAAACATCAAAGCTTGAGAATTTATAAGAGACAAATGAAAGTGAAGAGACACTTCAAAAGACAAAATGTTCGAGTGCGAGGAACCTTCTGCACAGATTTATGAACTACAGAAAATAAATGAATAATAAAATAAACTTTAGAAAATAGCTCAAAATAACCTTTAGAAATAGCTCAAAATAACCTTTAGATCGCATGCCACTTCGAGAGGGCAACCTCCTTTGAGCAAGCTCAATACAATAATATTCATGGATACCTTCATTGGGTCTCAACACTTACTTAAATACTAGATCTATTCTAACAACTACAACTTCAAATGCATGTAGTATAATTCAAATATGCTAAAGGGATAAATTACAAAACATATGCATCCATAATGACTAATACAATAATAATGCAAAGAGAAGGGTAGGACACGGATTCCTAACATAGAGAAGATTCAAGTTAACAAGTGAAAGAGCCAAGGAGAGTCAGAGAAAAAGTTAGCTCTAAGTTGAGGAAGATAAGAGTTTGGGAGCTTATTCTCCAAGAACTATACAGAGTATGTTTCAGTCCAAAAGGGTCAGTGTGTAGGATTAAGTCATCTCCATGAATTCTAACAAGCCTTGAAAGGCAAGTGTGTGCGCATGAGTGATGAGTGTGGGTTCAATTATTTGTAATACTTTATGGAATTAAATAAAGCAAATATGCTTAAATATGTCAAGTCTAAGAGTAGGGTACCTAAAGTGTGTCCATAGGTGAGTGTTTTAATTCAAGCAACACAAAGTTAAAGGTTGTTCTTAATTGAATCCACTTTCTATACTTGCACCACAAATACATTGGAAAAAAAACTTTACTAAACATCTAAAGAGACTTTTAATACAAAAGCAACTCGGATAGACATTCAAAGGTATAAAATCATGATCATAAACAATATTTGGGTCAAACCATATCTATAACATGCTATCAAGATGGGTTGAAGAATATTATGTTCTAAATAAGTGTTGTCTCCATTATATAAAAAATGGGGGCATGTTGGTCACAATAATCATCTAAGTGTCCTTGAGAGGCCCTTATCGAAACGGTGAACATTGAATAAATAGCTAAGCTCCAATTGAAACCAATCCTAAAAGAACTTACAAAGGGCATTTAAAAAAACATGGTCAATGGTTTCCCCTCTACGACAATGCCTACATTCACACCAACTTCTTGACCTAGTCTATTTTGTTTAATCCATAGAAATAGTACCTTCTAAATATTATTAGAGCAAATTTTACTTTTCTCTTTGTGGAGTATAAGGGGGACAAGGAAGACATGAGGGGGTCTTATGAATGCAATATTGTGTGTGTGCATTAAAAAAATCAGTACCTAATGCTTAAATAATAAAACATAGTGCCATGTTTCCACTAGTATATCATTTTGATTGATATTCATTGTCCATATTTGATATATATCATTAAACCAAAATCGAGTCAAAGGGCACATGAACAAAAGGAAAGCTTACATTAGTATAAAATCTACACATTATCTATCTCTCACAAGAGTGGAGAGGAAATTTTAGACTACTTTTGATATCATCAACATCACATAACGCATATGCCTTTTAAATATTTCACTATAAGAGTTAAGTTTCCCCTTGAGATGGTTTATTGTCCATCTTATGGCAAAATCTATCAACCCCACACCTTCTGATGGCTTAATCTCCATCTTACGACAATGTCTATCAACCATGAACATTGAATGTTTTTCATCTTATAGCAACATCTATCAACTATGTACCTTGAGATGGTTTAATCTTGACCCATAAAAGATTAGAAAGTAAACATAAAAACAACCATGAATTCTACTAATTTTGGAGCAAAAGAGGTATTGTTTGTACAATGGCAGGACTGCGAGTTGCATAAGTGACACAAGATGCAACAAGCCACAGTTATGTAATTGAATCAATGGTCACACAAAAGTCTCACATGTTGCACAAGTGTCATGGGAGGTCTTACCTGAATGCAACTCCAAGATAAGAAATGGTACACAAAAGGACACCTCCGACACTAGTACAAATAAGAGGCATAGCATAGTTGTGAAGGCATATGAGTATAGAGTGAGTAGTATGTGAATTAAATTGTAAGTGTGTGATAGGTAGCACATAGTTGAGAGAAGTGTAGCAATAGTGAGTTTTTGTAAGAACACTCAAACTGTACGCTTTGTAAATTACCCACATTGAAGGAAGGAGGGGTGGTGATTGATTGATACTATCAAGCTGGCTAACCCCCACAATGGGGTTTCCAAGGTAACATCCTCTACATTATGGTGCTATCTTGTTTGCATTCTGCTATCATGTTCTTGTTTCATTCCCAACAATAATTCACATTAGTTTAACATAAACTTTGCATTATGTTATCATGTTCTTGTTTCATTCTACACAACAATTCACATTAGTTCTAGCATAAACTACATTCAATCCACTACCATTTGAAGTTCATTTCAAGTAGCAACAACAAATTGTAGTTTTCAAATTTGAGTTTAATTTCCAACAAGCAAGAACTTGAGAAATTACAGATCAATTCTCCATCTTAGGGAAACACCTACCAACTATATCCTTATGATAAAAGTAGTCTAATCTCATGTAATTTCCTCAAATGAGATGATTTAACAAAAAAAAGGTTTCCCTAAAATCCACAATTTTCTAAATTCTGAAATTAGCAAAATCAACAAAAGCTAACTGTTGTAATTGCACCTCCAAGCTGAAAATTAACTCCAATTCACTTTGAAATAAATAACAAATAAATACCTTGTGAATTTGGCCACCAATGACTCTTATCGCAATGAAAAAAAATATGTAATGAATGTTTCAATCCTCCAAACCCTAGTGCCTCACTAGCTGAATTGATGTCCTTATTTTCCACTCTAAAACCTGCTCTAGCTTTCACAAATTGTAGACAAAATCATACAAAAATCACAACAATCATATCATCCATGAATCATAAACAGTTAGGGTTTCAAAGTGATCAAACCCTAGTCTAATGCAATCGCCAATATTCAAAAAATTACTACAATAATTAAATCAGAATTTGTGCCTTGAATTCACTCTCAAAATGATGTCAAAACCTAGGAAATAATATGCTAAAAAATCCACAAATAATTATGATATTATTTGTCCTATGTTTAGGGCCTATCATGACCCTCAAAAAAGTCATCGAAACCCTTGCAAATCTACTCTTAATAAATATTATTTCTTACGAACAACTGAAACTTCAAAAAATTTACAATTATCTCATTATTTAGAATTATGATGCAAATAAGAGCTCAAACTAATCATAAAATTAATGACTATTAAATAAAAATAATTTTACAATTTTTTTTCCATGGGAAGGTCACTAAAACTTGCTCTAAAATTTTGAAAAACCCTAATTTTCAAAATTTACCTCTTCAAACATCAAACCCTCAATTCCAATTAAGTTATCACACTTGGGAAAATTCACACAATAAATATTAGCCTCCAATCCAAAATTTTGTGAAGTCAAACCCTCATAAAGATCACATAAAACATGTCTCCCCACTCTAGAGCATGTAACAAATCCACCTTAACAATAGGTGACAGCAAAAGACACTTTTTGTAGAATAATCAACTCCAAATCTGCAACACTTATTGGGCATACATTCCAATATCTTCTTCAAACACGAAGAAACAGTATCAATTTTTAGCATATCGTCAATTGAGATTTTCATCATGTATTTGTACCCTTCAAAAGAGGGCGAACCACTTTGGGGTGGGGTGGAAGATGAGGGTTGTTAGCGGGAGTAAAACACCTCATAACTCCTCCTTGTCCACTTTTTAAGATATATTTTCTTTGTTTGTTCATCTCCCAAGCTGACATTCCTTTTAATTTCACTTTAGGCCTTTTTGAATTAATTAAATAATTTGTCTCAATAAATTAGTAATTAAAAATAATTTTTGACAAATTAAATAATTATTTTATATTAAGTTCTTACTTCAATAATTAATTAATCATTAAAAAACACTTTTCAAGTAATTTATTAATTATAAAACCCCTTAGAATAATCATTAAAATTACCTTAATTTTTCAAATGGTTAAAACCATTTTTCCAGCAATTCGAATAATTATCCAAAATAGTCATATTTTAATAATTAATTAAATTACCTGATATTTTTGAATGATCAAAATCACTATTCGAACAATTTTATTAATTACTAAAATTATATGAAAATGAGATATTACAGTCCTCATTTCCCAAATTTGCTTTCCCTCAAACAAATGCAAACTCATATGCTCAATTACCATGTCCAAGTGGTAAACTCTGTTGTAGTGCTAAAAAAGCCTTGCTCTTGTACTTGTTAAGTGGAACAACTTTTGTCAAGAAGCATAACATGACATTCCCCAAATGGATAATGAATGCCATTCCACCTTGCCAACACATCCCACAATGTAAACCCCAACTGTATATGTTTTCCAAGGGGAAAACATATCCAAATCGATTTTGAACTTATAATTGTATTTTGGGGAATGCCCCAATATGTCTCAAATCATAGGAAAGCCATCCAATGGCTCACTACCCCTGTATGCCCCTATCTCACTCAAAACTGAGTGGAGTATGAAAAGGTATCCAATCTTGTTGCCCCAACTATGTCCTCCAAAAAGTATCCAACTCCATACTCCAATTCTCAAAGTAATCTCCCAAAGATGCAATGTAGGAAAAATAACCATACCTTGGAAGCAACTTACCCTTCCATGAAGCCTACTAGAATAGGTCACTCCTATGCAAAAATCATGATCAACCCAAAGCTGCCCCTCCTTGTGAATGTTGGGTGGGAAAGTGACCTAAAAACAACCCAAACATTCCAAAAATACTATGTAAAAAATTGTTGTACATTTACCTTAAAATTAGTGATGTTGTACTTGGAAAGAAATTGTAAAAGTAAACACGAACCTGATTTTTTTTAATGCCATAGGGACTACCTAAATGGTGTAATAAAATCAATCAACAATTGCTCTTCAAAGTGTTGTATACAAGACTTTTCTTCAGCTTTTTCATCCTTATTAAGTGGATGCAAATTCTCTTTTGACTCAAAATTGTTGGAGGCAATATTTTTACGTATTCCAACTAAATTTTCATTATTTGATGACAACTATAAGCAAAAAAAAATCAGAATTTCCATACTTATGAAGGAGTTGGAGTATGCTCTCTTTTTTCTCCTTGTTCTCAATCGGTGGTTGACAACCCCATACTCATAAATTTCTGAGGCAACATATTCAGACTTCATCCACAAAATTTTAAAACTTTTACTTGGTTGTTCTATGCCAAAAGAGTTGCCTTCTATGTAAGATTTAAGCCATGAATGTAGCACAAAATCCTCAAATTTTTTTGACAAGAGAAACCAAAATTTGCTCAAAAACATACATTCAATCCGGTTGTGCACCACTTGGGTTTTTGCCCTATCCAAAGGGATCTCATGCCCCTTGAAGCCAAGCTTCCTATCCAAGTCTCTAAAATATAAATGATAGAAATCAATTTTGTTCATGCTTACCATGAAATTTATGGGGGATCTCCTAACAAGCTAGTCATGATGTCTCATGGTAGTTCTTGCTCTACCTTCAAACCTCTCTTTTCCTTTTCTCATGTTCGCACAACCATTACCAAACATAATGTTAGATGAAGATGTAGGACCCTCTTCATCATTTAAGTTATGCCAAATGACTTCCTTCCTTGCCACCTTTATAAGGGATCTTCTAAATCAACCTACACATGGAACAAACAAATTAGGAAAATCATTGGTGTTTAATAGCACTCATTTGATCCACTTGTCAAGTTCTAAGATCCTTTTTTGATGTCTTGATCCTTCCTTCCTATCCATTTCACACAATGGATTACCTTTTACATTCCACAATAAGTTGGAATCTTGATCTTCTCCCATATCCATTTTGATTGTATGTAAGTCCATTATAATGTTATTTTCCTTCAAGCATTGCCTCATCTCATTGTGCATTGATCTATCAAGAAGCCCCTTTGTGCCATCCAACCCTGTTAAGGCTTGCACTCTCTTCTTATTTGTGATTAAGAATTGTTCCTTCCAAGCTCTTTCATCAAATCTAGAGTCATGCAATAGATTTAAATAATTATTAGATACAAAACAAAAATCATCATTCAACTCATACCTTTTTATGAATATCTCGATTTTTTTGACTTCTTCAAAATCATCTTTTTAAATACCAATGTTTGGGATACTTAGCTACCCCAAAACACCTAACATCTCATTTTCAACCATCATTTGTAACCCTCTTTACTGCTCCAAAAGCTTAGATTTTTGGTTCTCACAATTTCTCACTTTAGGTTGCCCAAAAGTGTCATCTTTTTGTAGCTCACCTTCCTCTTTCAAATCTGATTTTTCTATTTCATTGGCCTCTTCATAAGAACCATCATGAAGGGTTGTCCTTTCATTCTTTTCTTCCAACTCTTCATGTAGTTCAATACTCTCTTCCTTTACTTGTCCCACTATTAAATAAGGCCTCAATTTTCCTTCACAATTAATTGCAACATTTTCAAACATATATGCAATTGATCTTTTTTTCTTTTCTAGCCTCAACCCTGTCAACAAGATTGATAATAATGGCTCAGAGAGATCATCACTCTCATTCAGTGTCAAGGTCAAGATTCTCTACATAAAAGCTACAACATTTTTGGTAGGATTCTTACAAACAATTGCAAGAAAATGTTGAAACATTTCAACAAACTCATCACATTTCAAATATAACATTGAAACACATGCCTTGATTTTTGCCATAATCTCTAGCAATATGACCCTTCCAGCGAAGGAGTCTCCCTTATTATCCACGAGACCTCAAAAATGTTGAAACATTCTCTACATAAAAGCTACAACATTTTTGGTAGGATTCTTACATGGAAATATTAAAACAATTCAATAACTCATTACATTCCAAATCTAACATTAAAACACATGCCTTGATTTCTGTCATAGTCTCTAATAAAGAAGTCTCCCTTATTATCCACAAGACCTTGGAGACTCTCTACAATCAACCGAAATATCTCCCTCAAAATTCTATCACTGTAAGGAACCTTGGGAGTAGTTAGTCTCAAAATTTCATTGACAAAACTAGTAACCAAAATTTTTACCTCTTTACTTGTGTCTTTCAAGAGTTGATGTTGAACCAAGTCATTGAAGGCTCTACCGTCTATTTCATGGTCTCATATTATGATTGATTCACCTTGGATAACCTCATTTCTATTTCTTTCAAGGCGCTGATTACACTTTCCATCGATTGGCATAGGTTTCCTAACTTTCTTCCTACATTGTAAAGCCTCTCTATCTCTTCCATGACTTCTTCCTCTTTTCTTCCTGCATTGTAGAACCTTTCTCTATCTTTTCCATGGCTTTTTCCTCTTTTCTGATAACACAACTTTTTTATCTGCTTGTATCCAAATTAATACCAAACCTCACAGATGGATAAGATCGATGCTCTGATACCACTGTAATGTCCCCAAATAATATGATTTAACAAAAAAAAAGGTTCCCCTAAAATTCATAAATTTTTGAATTCTAAATTTACAAAATCAACAAACCCTAACTACTGTAATTACACCTTCAAACTGAAAATTAATTCCAATTCATTTTGAAATAAATAATTAATAAATACCTTGTAAATCTGGCTACTAAGGACTCTTATTACAATGAAAAAAGAACATAAAATGAATGTTTCAATCCTTCAAACCCTAGCATCACACTAGCTAAACTGATATCTTTCTTTCCCACTTAATCTTTGCTTTAACTTTCACAAATTGTAGAAAAAATTATACAAAAAACATAGCAATCATATTATCTATGAATCATCAATGGTTAGGGTTCCAATGTGATCAAACCTTAGTCCAATGTAATCGTCAATATTTAAAAAATTACTACAATAATTAGATCAAAATTTGTGCCTTGAATTCACCCTCAAATGATGTCAAAATTGTGGAAATAATATGCCACAAAAACCACAAATAATTACGATATTATTTGTCCTATGTTTAAAAGCTATTTCGACCTTAAAAAAGTTACCGAAACCTTTGCAAATCTACCTTCCGCTGAAATTTTAAAAATTCATAATTCCCTCAATATTTAGAATTGTAATGCAAATAAGAGTTCACACTGATTACAAAATTAACGACTATCAAATAAAAATAATTTAAAATTTTTCCTTCTATAGAAAGGTCATAAAAAATTGTTTTAAAATTTTGAAAACCCTAATTTTTATAATTTACTTCTTCAAACATTAAACCCTTAATCTCAATCAAGTTGCCACACTTGAAAAAATTCACACAATAAATATTAACTTCCAATCCACAATTTTTTGAAGTCAAACCCCCATAAAGATCACATAAAACAAGTTGTCCCACTGTAAGACATGTAACAAATCTACCTTAGCAATAAGTGATGTCAAAAGACACCTTTTGTACAATAATCAACTCTAAATTTACAAACTTTTATTGACATACATCTCAATATCTTCTTCAAGCATGAAGAAACAATATCAATTTTCAACATATCCTCAATTGAAATCTTCATCATGTATTTGTACTCTCTAAAAGGGAAGCGAACCACCTTGGAGGGCCTCCTTGTCCACTTTTTAAGATATCTTTTCTTTCTTTGTTCATCTCCCACACCGACATTTCTTTTAATTTCATTCTAGGCTTTTTTGAATTAATTAAATAATGTCTTAATAAATTAATAATTAAAATTATTTTTTAGTAAATTAAATAATTATTTTATATTAGGTCCTTGCTTCGACAATTAATTAAATTGCTTTAATAATTGAAAAAATAACTTTTCAAATATCTTATTCATTATAAAACTTTTTAAAATAATCATTAAAATTATTTTAATTTTTCAAATGATTAAAACCACTTTTCTAGTAATTAATAATTAATTAGATTAAATTATCTTATATTTCCAAATGATTAAAATCACTATTCACCATTCGAACAAATTTATTAATTACTAAATTTATATTAAAAAAAGGTATTATAATTACTAAAATTATATGAAAATGAGATATTACATCTCACATATACTTAATTATTAATAAATCGAGATGAGTCTTTCAAGCGATGGTCATCGATCTAAGCCTTTAGCGTTGCCACTAAATCACAATGTATAAAACCAAAGCAAATCCCTCTGACGACCCTGAATAGCGCCTTGGGTCTATTGGAAACCAAATCCTCAAGAAGCCGCTCTTCTAAACTTTTTGCCAGCAATTCGATCAGCCGCATTTGAAATCAGGCAACATTCCCTTTGCATTGGTGATTTCCAAGGAAATATGCAGCACTTCTAACCTTGGTCATAGTAACAAGAAAAACAGAACAGTAAAACGGAAAATGCTCTACCACTATAAAAAAAAAATCATTAGTAATTGACACAGCAGAACAAATGCAGTTCTTAAGATGAGATATATTAGATTTGCATGCTTGGTACAAACAAAATGATTCCCAAATTTCCGTAAAGGTGATCATAATAACTCATACTTTCATGTTTAATTATGACAAAAGATGGATTGATTTCTAAACAGTTCTTTAGCCAAATGCATTTACAATCCTTGAGTTGGTTTGCCAATTCATAAAACAACCAAGATAAGTAGAATTCCTAATGATAAAATCGGCTTATTTGGAATGCTTCCAAGATAATGCACACAAGATTTTTCACCACGTGATATCATCGTAAACCCTCCCCATTCTTAACATTTAGGATCAACCAATCATTCCTCTTCCATGGCCGTTAGAGTCTCTCGCACATCCTCTTCTATTGTGCCAGTTAGACATTTATACAAAAGATAAAGTTGGCGTCGTAAGTGTAATACCTGTATGCACAGAACATGCACTTCTTTAGTATGCGCGCTCTCTCTCTCTCTCTCTCACTCACACACACACACAGGAGTAATTGTTGCCACACAAGGAACATGTATGATATTAGAATCCTCAAACAGAACATGTTTTACATCTTTAATTTTAAGAGAATTGATAAGATAAACAATTCAGAAGCCAAAAGAACTTGTAATAACCTTTTTGTGTATGCAATTTATAGAAAAATTAAATAATGTTTTAAATAAGAAAAATTCTAATGAAAGACTGTATTTACCTCCTCCTTCAAGCCAATGGACATGTTGTCTGGGGAAATAAGACCATAAAGTTCGTCCTGTAGTTCCTTTTTCTGAATCTCAAGCCATGTATGTCGAGGTAGTGCTAGGATTAGGATAGTAAGAACATCTTTGCTTGCTGGATATGTCTGAAGCCAGTTTGTGGATGGGCTCTTTCCATTCCTACAGCATGTAGGGTGATCAACTTGTTCAGTACTGGGAACTAGAACATCAATACCTTGTTCAGTGCCATTTGCAATTACAGTTCCAGAGACAATTGCTGCTGACATACTGTCCTTTGTGCTTATACTTCTTATACAGTACTTTCTACAGAAACACTCATTTGCTGTGCCAACAATTCCACATAACGTGGATGCTCCTTGGCAACAAACATTGTTAGCTATCTCAGATAAATTAGCTTCGGAAGACCACGATAAACTGCAGCATGAGGTGGTAGATGACGACCAATCATTAACCACCTTGTACATTTCTGTTGCTCGTATTTGCTGCAATATTTCTGCCTGATATAGGAATCATTAGCAGTGTTATTGTTTTAATTTCGCCATCAATAAATTGCATTAAATTTTTAAAAACATGAAGAGTTAGAAATTATCTCTCAACAAACAGGTAGCAAGCTGACCTTGATAGCAAGTCGATCTGCTTCTTCCTTGTCTAATTCTTTATCTTTGTTTTCCCACCTTCTAACTTCTGCAATCCACTTGATGAAGTCTGTAAGATTTGCAGGTAATGAGAACAAAATGGCCGAAAGAACCTTTTGCACACTAATGATATCCTCTGCTTTCAGAAGTTGTGGAACCTCCTCCATAAAATACTTTGAAATACTTCTCCAGCTTTCATGTTTGCAAGACTAGACCAGATAAAAGATCTCAAAATCAACAGCTGTGCTCAAGAAATTAGAACAGCGTGGACAATATAAAATCAATGAAGGCATAATTAAAACATGAAATGGATTTACTCGGTTATTAGAATAGACGTCCAGACATGATATCCATCCATCCATACAGGCACTTTTACATTCACATGAAAAATAACTCTATTGCTGATTATTATTGATATTTAAAAAAATTAATGAGCTTATACAGTTATTTGCATAGCATTCTCACACAATCTTCATAGCAATTCAATACCCTTTTAGACAAGTGTGTGTGTGTCTTTGTATATAGGATGAAATGAATTTTAGGATCTTTTAGGCCAAATTGGTCTGCAGAACCTATCAAAAAGTGTATTTACTTTTAGAGAATTGTTTCGAAAGGTGTTCAGTTTTTTCTAAATTCTTCAAGCTTCTTTTGCTTCCCTTGATTTAAGATTTCATGTACTAGATAATAAGAACAAATATCTTGCCTAATTGAGACTAATATCATTAGATAGTGGGCAGGATAAAAAGAAACATGTTTCATCCTTTACATAGTTTAAATTACATGCCTTACAGATTTTTTGATCCAATGGTGTCTTCAAGTGGGCCCACTTACCAGTTTAATTGTGTGGTTCGTGCGATTTAGTTCTTAGTTTTTGCAATCACAATTTTCTTGTTGAGGTTGGTTACCTTATGGGGATAGGTGGGGACCTCTAACTTAAGGGCGATGATATTATTCTTATAATATCAGAGTTTTTAATTGTCTTTAATTTTTTCCATTGTTCCAAAGGTTGTCAATAAATTTTATTTGGATAGTTGGCTTCAGGTCGATCAAATCTGTCAATGTCTGATCTTCATATATGTCCCACTGTCTCAACCATTTACTGAAGTCTTTGCAAATATTTTCTTAGTCAGAGATGGATTAAGCACACAGATACAATGAAATGAGGATAGAGATGGGTATGTCGATTTTCCAAACAATAGGATACATGGGCTCAAGGAAACACCCAAATACAAAAATTTATGAATAAATACACACACATTTCAGAAAAATAAGGATGTTACAAGATTTATAAATTCAAAATTCAAAATTTTGAAATGATTTAATAAACATTTAACAATACAAGCAGAATACATACTGATACCGAAGTACATATGAAAGGGCCAGGAGACACCTGCAAACATAGCAGATTCAAGAGCTCCCAAAAAAGATCAAAACCAATGTTCCACACATCTAAGGGATTAAGGACAGGATTTTAAGACAACAAAAACTTTCCAGAATTTTGGAGACAGCAGGGTGAAGCTATAAAAATAATATCTAAAAATTAATATTTATATCTTTAAAATACAAATAAATTGAAAATATATATTTTGGGACAGCAAGGGGATGGTGGGGAGACATCCCGAGGACATCCCCATTTTTGGGGACCATTCCCCACCGACGTCCCCCCCCAGTCCCCCATCCCCGGGACATCCAAGACATCACCCAAGCCCCTAGGGACACGTCTCCATGGAACCATAATCAAAACATAAACCCTTAGCCTCCATAAGGTTCACAAAGAAATAACTCTATTTGATATTTTTAGGGATCATATACCTAGAAATGCCCAAAACAATTATAGCTATACCTAGAAATGCTCAAAACAATTATTCCTCGTACACTTCATTGTATATGTGACTGTCGTCTTTACCTATATTATTGACTATGGTTGAATAATCTTTAAAGACTTTGTGCAGTAGCTGACGAATATAGATTAACTCCTTTAGGTATTTTCATTAGTTAAAATAAAATTGCAAATGCAAATCAAGAAATGTTATAGTTCATTAGCACAAGCCACTGACATGGAGTAGCCTTCTTTCCCTTTTCCATTAATTGATGAAGCTTCCCTACAAATAGACTTTTTAACAACCTTGGGCTTTGATAGGAAAATTGTCTACTAGAAAACATGCCATAAATTTTCATACAAAAATTAGCAAAATACATGCCTATTAGTTTGTTTCTTTAGTTCTATAACTCTCTTCAACCATTTATTCGCACTGGGGAGAAAATACATATAATTTATGACATTTAAGAAACTTCCAAACATTTATTGAGAGGTGTATGGAGACACTAGGAAATGTTAGCTAAAGTCTCTTGATGTCTAGAGACATTCCCATATACAGTTACGAAATGAGCATGCATTTCCAAGACGAGAGGGGTACCAAGCATCAGACTAAGAACTTCTACAAAGCTATAGTTAAACATGATTGTTCAACGACAGGAAGCTATTTATGTCTTATCTTGCCCTGTACACAAGTAGGGTGTCATGAAATTGAGGAGCCATGGCTTTCATGGAACGCCCTGCCAAGGGTAGATCCAATCATACATTGAGAATGTGTGGCCGATATTTGTCTGCCACATCATGACTGTTACTTATCACCTTCATATGAGATAAGTGTTCAAGGGCTCTTCAGGTTCTTGAGATGAGTCTATTCTCCTCTTATGAGTTGGTTCTTCTTCTCTTATGAGACTTCATTTACACATTCTGCACCTATCAATACATCTCTTATGGCAAGGTACAGAAAGGACGAGGCATAAAGGGGTTTTTTACAATCATTTTCCCCCACATCATACAATCAAGGTATCACATAGTCATTACCCTTGAGGAGAGAGATCAACATAACTCGGCATTATAGCCTCCAAGTATGTAGCTCATTTTTGCCTGCGAGTAGAACACAGCCCTTAAGGCACACCTCAGTGTCAAAGTACAGGGAATCTACACGCATCCATTGGCACCTTTTTGTGAGGTAAATGACCCTAACCAATTGAAGTGTTAAACCCTCCAGCTCGGGTGCTAGTCAACTATATATATATATATATATATATATATATATTATGTTTTTGGGGTTTATGTACACTTTACATGGATATGAAAGCATCTAAAATTCACAGCTTTAAAATAAAAGACTAAATTAAAATGGACAAAATGGTTTAAATTTACAAGTTGGGATTGAATGAAATAAACTTAAAAGAAAAACCAAAAACCAGATTTCAAGTCGAACTGAAAATTGAAAAGAATGGCAAAACTTTGAGAAGGCCAAACTTGTATTTGAAATTGATAAAAATAGGGATCTGAGAAGATCCTACATTGACCCTTCCGCAAAAATAGATGATGATGTTGTTAGTCCTTTTGGCTCAAGCCTTGCCACACAAATATGACATTGCTGGTCTCGTATCACGAAAGCAGCCTTTTCAAGTTGCAGAATTTAAGATCAGGCCCTTACTAAAGAGGGACTAGAAGTTGAATAATGAGAAGTTATTTTTTAACTATGACACTACATAATCATATGATTGAGTGAGACACAAATCTTCTATTGCTCCACAGTTCAACAAAACACGAGGAGTACGTGACCTTAAAGAAAGATGACAAAAGTGATGCGATATACATAGGAAGTCAAGGACTTCTTTCAAACATAAAGCCTAAAGGTGGCTAGCACTTCACCAAGGCTTGGAAGTCAAACCAAGCCTCACTCTATGTCTTCCCTGTGGGAGGGAGGAATCAATAGCGGACGACACTTGAAAATGTACACCCACCAAAATGTTTTGTCCATGGCTGCAGGCAGATTCAAATTGATTGCTCAGCACTTCCTTTTCCTATCAAAGCCCTTCTTTTGAGGGGAGGGGGGTGCTGGGTGAGGGCGACGGGCTTCTAGATGATCAAAGAAGTTACAGAGTTATGCAATACAATAAGGCTGTCTACCATTGTTCCCTTTGGAGGGCAAGATGCAAGGCCACCCTCATGAGGATAATTCTCTGCTTCCTTAAAATATTTTGATACTTTTAAGCGGAATTTAGCTATGCATATTAAGACCAACATTACTTGAGTAAGAATTTTAATTTGTTATCCCTTGGGGAAAAGGACCAGATGTTAGTTTTTCTAGCTTTCATAGGACCAAAAATTTCATGTATCTCTAGTTCTCAACCAATGTAATTCACAAGTTCTTTTGTTATGATATAAAATGCACTCCTTACAAAAAAGAATATCAAATCAATATTTCTCAGTCTATCAGAGACAAGAAAAACATAACTAGCCCTAGGTCCCATCTCAAGACAAGGATTTCCATCTCGAGCAAGGAAGCATAGCCAAACCTTGAGCCCTTCTTGTGAAACAGAAGAATACAGTTAGATGTTAAAGTGGTACGAAATCCTCAACAGGCGAGATTCTTGCAAATATCCAATTCATTATCATAGTTGCAAGTACATCAATTAATACTCATTAGTAAATGTTAAAGAAGTCAACAGACCTAAACACATGCTTGGTCAATTTATTCTGATTTTCCTAACAATAGTATATTCTAGTTGATGCAGCACATATCAACAGCAAAACAATCACAACTGGTACAGCAGTCAACTTGGCCAATGCAGTAGTTTTTATGGGTCACCACATTCAGACAATGTTCAACTTGAGTCCAGGCCATCAAACAACAATCGTCTTGCTTCAAGGAAACAGATATGACAATCATCAAGGATCAACACATGGTTGTATGGGCATCACAACAGATCTGACTTGTAGATATCAGCAACATCAGCTATAGACTTCAACTGAAAATCTCTTTTTTCTGCCTTCTAGTTTCAGTGCATATCAAATGGCATCATCCATGAGGGATAATTAATGAGACTTAAATATTTTGGAGTTTAATGTGCTAACACAGCACAAGTCAACCCAATAAGACCTAGGTTACAGTTAAGGCTATCATTAAATGCCAGGTTGGTCAAGAAAGAAATACGTGTGTATATTCAAAAAATTGGAAATTTCATAGTAGGATGATGCTATAACAATGTTATGATTGGTACTTTATTATGGTCATCCTTCTTTGTTGGACCACGTTTGCATCTCCTGTATTCTGACTTGTCTCCGAATATTCTACAATAGTTCAAAGATACAGCTTAGTTGGTAACTGGTCCTTTGCGGAGTGATCTTCTAGTTGGGACCTTAATAGCTATAGCCTGGTCCTTTCTCCTGAAAACATTCTCAAGTCATTCTTGGGGATTGACTGTCGATCATTTACATTACTCTAGTGTCGAAGGTATGGAGAAATCAACTCTTCCCTCCCTTTTTCAACATATATATCTGTTGATCCTACAGGATTTTTCCTTCTAGGCAGAGGATTGGAGGACAGACTAGGCAACATACCGCCCCTTCTTTGGGTCATACTTCTGTTCGGAGCTTCTTCTCGTTGGCCTTGGATGCTAGGAGAGTTGGATTGAACTCTTGATGGGTTCCCTCCTGGTTCTTCTTTTTTAGGGTTCATTCTCGTTCTCCCGATGTTTAGTGATTCTTGGGGGTTGCTCATTTCTTTTGCTCCCTTCTTTGGACCTGAGCATGGTTGGTCATGGCTTTTTGGTCCTTTGGTTCTTTGACTCTGAGTGTGATTGCTCTTTGCCATGTTTTATACTATTTCTTTCAGCATTGTTTTTCTTGTTTTTGGAGACCTTTTTGGTTTCCCGCTTTTTCCTAACACATTTCTGTAATCTGCTGTCCCTTTGACCTACTTTTGTGGTCATTAGTTGGACATTAATATATTTATCTTATCTTATCTACTTTTTTCGTTTCTTCTTTTTAATGTTTTTCAGGTTATACTGTTAGGGAGGAGTTTTTTTGTACTTGTGTTTTTGTTACGACCCTATATTTTGAGTTACATTGACTCATTTGGGTCAATCATGAATATTAATGTAATTCATTTTCTTTCTTTCTACCTGGTTTTCCAGTCTTCTATAAACGTTCGTCTTGACCAACCCTATATCAAATTCAGAAATAATTAAGGCATAATACTTCTCAATAATTTAGCCTCAACATATTGTAAATCCTATGCCTTGTTGCCTCGAAACTTTTTCAACGTATTCACATTATTGAATATTATAGATAATATAACATGTTAATAAACTACTCATATTTCCTATCATGCAAAAGAAATCTACGAACAAACATATCAAGTATCGATGTTAAAACCATTCTGAAATCTTAAAGATTGCATTTGGTGTCCTCTTATTACCAGGGTATAAAGTAATGATGGAGCTTGTTGGCGCTTCGAAATTAGCATGAACCTGATATGCAATATAGCATACCCAAGTTAGTAACCTTCATGCAAAAACATCAATAGAAATATTCATAGGCAAGAAAATATAACATGTAGAGCAATCTCTTGTAACAAAAAATCAATTAAGAAAGCTAATTGTCAAACATGATTACACTCAAAGTTATTTTTCAATCATAATTTAGCCATGAATATGTTTAATAGTAACTTGTCTACTAAGTACAAAGTATAAAAGATATGCTTGACAATAAAGAATGATGAAAACTTTTTAATTACTACCAGATTACAAGCCATTTCATATATTTCAATCACATCTAAAATGTTTATATGGTACTAATGATATACATTACGGGCACTTGATGATTTGGATGGGATTGTGAATCCGGTGGTCAACACACTAAAATGTAGGCATTTAATGTGCTATATGTCATGCCTTGCCCCATGACACAAGGCCTTTTGAGGGATATCGTCTTTATCCTAGCCTTGTTTGCCTTTGAGCGTGTGTGAGCATGATCTGAGGTTGTTTTGAACCTCGTAGAATGATTCATTGTGTGTCTTATGATCATACGAAAATCCTCTTTAGTTGGCCCTTTTATGACAGAAAAGGGTGGGTGCATATTGACATTGTGATTGTGGCCACACAATTAGTCGCTATTGGTTGCGTAGTGTTTCACCATGAATTAAGAGACAACGGTGATAGGAAGATTGATGGCAATGGTCGATTGGCATCTCTCCATAAGAATTTTATTATCTCATAACTCTTCTCGATCGGTCAAGGATCGATAAATGGAAATGTGCATGATAAGCACCTATGGTGAGTGATCCTCAATAGAATGCTTGGAAGGACTTATTGTTCATAAATCTAGTTGCTTATCGACACATATGTTGACTTCTATACCATCTACTGCTGCTCTCCTCATCGATGAGTATCAAAGGCTTTAGTTGGAGGAGCTAGCTTTCAAAGCAAGCATCACTATCCGATTCAATATCCACTAAAATTTTATGTTGAGACATTGTGAATATAATATAGGGGGCTATGCTAACCTTGATCACATTATCTATGTCTCGGTCAAGGAATGTTCTATCTATGTCTTAGACAAGGAACGCTTGTAATCGGTCATGGAATTGCATAAAGGAACATTGTCTTGACATGGTCAAACGATAATGCGATTATAATGTTACTTACCCTTATTAATGACTTAAAGTAGAGCCCTCTTTAAGAATGGAGCGTAACATTCTGGGCCTACTTTATTTCTCATATGCATGTAAACTATTTAAAAATGGTTAAGTGGAAGCTTTTGGTGAGTGGGCTCAGTGTGGATGAGAATGATAGGAAAGCATGCAAAAGTTTGGGGAAGAATAAAAAAATAGTTAACCAATTCATGCCTGTCATTTATTTCTTGTATCTCAATAACCACAAAAGAATGGCGCCATACTTCTGGATGAGGGAGAACGAAGGCCGGAGGGCTAGAAAGAGAGGCCAAGGTAATTGTTGGTGCCTTAGGAGGAGAAGATAACAGCTTGAACGCCATGCTGGGAGCAGTTGAGAGAATACATCACTAGATACAACAAAAAGAAAAGAAAGGAGCTCCCCCAAATCTCTTAGACAAGTGGTTTCTGTCCATCTCCAATGGTTCCTCCATGTTTATTCCTGGAAATTTCATTACATCCCCTGCTTAATCAGTAGAAAAATTTGTGGTTTCTTCGCTGTTATTACTTTTCTCTTTTATATTCTTGAGTATGCTCCTTGGAATTGCTTCCTTTGTATTCAGATTTTTTACAAAGAGCTGAACAAAATATTAAAGGACAACCGGTCACCTTGCTTGCTGAAGAGAGAGAGTCACCAGCTGTTTAAAGTTCCCATGAAATTTTGTATCAGCATATACTTGGTCTTGCAAATAGTTAATCTCTGTTAAACTTTATTCCTTGTTGGCTGGCTGGTAAAGGCAGAAGAAACTGTTTAACAGTAAGCAATTAGGAAGAATTAGCCTGGTAAGGTCGTTGTCTTGTCTTTCATGTTATTCAAAAGAAAAATTCAATGCTATATAGTATATAGAACACTCTGCTATCACGTTATAGCAGATAGACGTCTGGTGTTTTCAGCTTTTCTCACTATTTATGATCTGGGTTGATTTGAAATTCGAACAGTTTATTACCAACTTGACTCTTAACGAACTCTAAAAAAATCTAGAAAAATCAGATGGAAAATCAAAAGATAAATTCATTTTATTACACAGGTTTTAGTAAAAATAAAAAGAACCATGTAGTTTTTGTGCTAAGGTAAGCAGCACACAGATAATGTCCTTGGTGGAAAGGAGGTGTAGGCATGGTGTTTTAAGTTGACCAAATGCTTAACCTTCCCTCTAATGAGCAGCTGTTCTCTATTCCTTAACTGTCTTCTGCTGTAAAAGCAATGAGCAGCTGTACATATTAGAAGCCGCCTCACCTTTTTCCATAGCTCTTATTGCAGCCCATGCTGGGGTGATGCCAATAATAATAATAATAATAATAATAAAAGGGTCAGAGATTGACTCATCCCTTCTTGGCCACGTCCCATTGGAGCATTTTCCTATAAAATTCCTTGTCGTTTGACATGTCCCATTGGGGCATCTTGACAATTAGCGGTGTAATTGGCTTCTACATCCCATAGGGGCGATATGTTGACAAATTGGGTTATTGGTTGCCACATTCCATTAGGGGCAATTTGATAGCAAATCTGGCTGGCTACTGGCTGCCACGTCCCATTGGGGCTTTTCATTTTGATAATTATGTGTATGACTGGCTTCTATGCCCTTGAGGAATCTGACACACATTCTGGGTTTAAAAGAGAAATATATATATTTTTTGACACGTCTGTTTCCTAAGAGGCGTATTTATTTATGCATAGAAGTTGTTGTGTTGAATGCATATGCTCAAGATCTTACATTTGATAATGGAAGCACTCCTGATTCATTGGAATGGTTGTTTTACTAGCCCAAACTACCTATTGCGTCTCCCTCTGGTTGATTTGAGCAATGGTAAATTATGTCCATTTGATTTACATTGCAAATTTTATCCCGGAAAGTTGAAAGACAAAAACATTTAGTATGGATCTTGTTTAAATGTTCTTCCTCTTTCGAAATTTATTTTGATGACTTAACAAAGGTCCTCACGGGTCAACAAGGTTAATTTATCAAATAAAAAGCCAAAGCAAATGATGAGACGAGCAGCCCTTAATCTCCCTTTGCCGAATCTTGTTAATAATTGAGTTATTATGCTGTAATAATACAAAGGTAAATTTATTGGGCAAGCCTTGCTGTGTGGTGACAATCCTTATTAATTATAGTCTAGCGATATGAAATTATAATGCTTGACAAGACAAGCATGTGGTATAATGATAGCATAAACACTCTTATTAAAGTGAGTTCCTTTCCCCGCTTATGTTGTTTCAAATTTGCTATGTTTTAACATGCTTGTGTAAATGGAGTAGCATAGAAGGTATTCATTTAATGTGGTGTTACCTTGATTGATATGTTTATTTCATTCAATAAAAATGGAGAACTATTGCGGAGAAGAAACCACTGCCAGCATACTGTTGATATGGCTGTTTTTTTGGTTTAGTGCAAGGCATGGATCGATCAAAAATGGTAAAGATTTAAGAAATAAATCCCTTTTATGATGCCAAGCTTCTGTTGAATGAGTTGGACCTTGTAAAGAAGAATGACCATAATGCCTTCTCCCTTCTTTGTCTTATGGAATAAATGTTGTATTCTCCTTCATGATTATAGGATTGCCTTCAATCACTCTTGTTATAGAGTTTTAGATGTGAAATGACATATTACTTATTTGGTTGGATGATTGAAGATGATCTATCGTTGATTGTTTATTTCTAATCTATATACATATTTGGGAAAACAAGTATTATGCTTTGTTATAGTGTTATAGGTTGGAATTGTTGCATTATGGAAGGAAATTCTTTTAAAACAACACAAACTAGGGATTGTGATTCATTGCTCTACATATGAAGTTTTGAATCTATCAGCTCAAGGAACCTCTTTATTAGAACCTTATCTTCTCATCTCTGAAATATTCTGGAAAAACACTTTTGCTCGGGAATGCAAATGTTTCTTCTTATTTCCAGACATTGCTTAGGAAGTAGAAATATTTTATTTGAAATTTTGGATTCTCATTAAAAGTAAAATTGATACCCTTCTAAAAGAGGAACATTCAAGTTGAAATAGGACCTAGATGAGCACATCTTCCATGGTAAACTTTATAATATGAAGAATAATAAAATAATCCTTCACCTAAGACTAAGAAATTATGACTTAACTATCAATTGTAACATGTAAAATTGATAAGGCTTGGGAGGGCATTACATGACTGGAATTGTTTAAACACCTAGATGGGTCTTATAGAATAATGGTATTTCTAACCTAATCTGTACTAGTGGACCCAATAGATTGATAATTCGAATAAAGAATGAATGGTGAATATTACTATACCTACCACCCTAGTAGTAGTGATGTAATTATATCATTTGAATGCTCTACTTGGTTCATTGAAACAATAATTGGTGACCTCGTAACTAAAGGTGTGTGCTCTAATGCTAATGTGGTTTATGCTAGTAAAACGAGTAGGCTTGCTGTACATACCCCTCTTAGGTTGTATTAATTTACGAGCAAGTCTTGAAACTTATTATGAATTATATACTTTGGCCTCTTCCATATTACCTTGTAAAGGTTGGGTAACATTCATCTTGAGACTCTATCATATAAGAGCTAAGCCATCTCTTCCATCTTTAGACAATTCGTAGATTGTGATACTGGTGGGTCCTAACCTTGTCTACAATAATAGTCTAATAAAAATTAGAGGTATTGTTATTTGAATGTGTCAGCGGTGATCATCTCCCTACCATTCTCTATTGTTAGGGACTAAGAATGAATCACTTGCGTTGTGGACTATGAGTTCAAAAACCCTTCATATATTCATATGAAGAGAGTATTAAGTCAACACAATAAGTGACCTTGACCTGGAAGTTGAATGTGATGATGGTTGTGGATTTGATGTCCTATATGAGTGTTTCACTTCATTCCTTTAAACATATCATTTTATTGATACGAGACTTAGAGAATTTGAAAAAAAAAAAGTTGGTCATGTTTTGTGGTGTGTTAATTGGGGTGCATTATACTATAGGTGGAACCAATTTAATTACAACAATTGTAGCTTAAATTAATATTGCAAAATTGTAGCTAAATGACCCATGAATAAATGGAAATAAAAATATGCAAGAGAGAATAAATTCTTTAAAAAAATTATTGATTCATTGATATGGTAGGTATGTACAACCATCTTTGAGAAAAGATGTAGGCTATTTCTCTCGTGCTATTACAAAAAGAAGGTAGCAATCTCTAAGAAGAGATGTGAAGCTATCGCTCTTTGTTCTACCTATTAAAAAATAGTAGCAATATTTGCGAAGATATGAGAAGCTACAAGACTTTGTCTTCTCTCTATATTCTCTCCTCCATGATTTTTACAATCCAAATGATAATTCCTTACCTGCTATTTTTAGAAAGAAATGAACAACCTAAAAGTAGGATATGAAGTGATTCACATGGGAATGTGAAAATTCATGTGGCGAATGTTCCCTCAAGAAGTTGAGAGGTTTTGTCATGACTTGAGACTTGTAAAAATGCATAACTTGAATTTTTCTATTTTTACGTATTTTTCTATATTTTTGTATTTTGCATTTTTAGGGCCCTTCCAAGTGGAATTTGGCCTCAGAAATTTGGATGGGTTCCTTTAGGCGCATCTCGACTAGTTCATTCCCTGAGCTTTCCTACACATATTGCAATATCCAATTCCAATCTATAGTCAAGGAGTCATGACCCCAATAAGGGTGACGTACTATTTTGTGAGTAGTTTGCCTAAAGGCTGTCCTAAAATGCCACCTAGATCATTTGCCCTTGCTTGAGAAGCAATGGACGCCATTGCTCCTAGTTTTGATTTTTGATGAACATAAGAACTTATTAGTAATAAGTGATTCTCTTCCACTTAAGTAAGATGTTCCTTTCAAAATTGATTTTTACTTAAATCTATGACCTCTGTGCATAATTCCCTCAAGGATGATGAGAGGGTTGTTTTGCATGCATGTTTGCTTTAATAAAAGTGGGACCCGTGGTGGGATGAAAAGATTCTCTAGTATACCAAAGAACAAAATTCTTGGGTTAATCTCCCTCAAGGATGATGAGAGGGTTGTTTTGCATGCATGTTTGCTTTAATGAAAGTGGGACCCGTGGTGGGATGAAAAGATTCTCTGGTATACCAAAGATCAAAATTCGTAGGTCACATTTCTCCTTCATGAGATTTTCAAATTCCTTGGACATCACTGCAAAGACCTTGGCCAATGTATCCCATTTTCTTTAGCAACATGAAACTAATGCCTTTGGTGTGTTTTTCAAACTGCCAAATAAATATGGAAAATGGTCAAATTGCGAGGAAATGGAATAGCATAACATGTTTTCCTCTGTTTTTGCAATGTTGAAAATGGAACCAGATCTTGGATTTTTTCCTATTGCCATTTTTTCTTGTTTGCCTTTCCCATGACTTGCAAAATTCCAGCAAACTATGCGTAATTTTTTTTCCAGCTCTATTACCACTGATATGGGTTTCATCAAGAATCTGGTGGATAACAAACTAAATTGCAAAAACTTAATGTGTTATAGGTGGAAGTGCTTTATTACAACAATTGAAGCACAAAATAACAATGCAAAATTGTAGCTAAATGAACCACGAAGAAATGGAAATACAAATATACACGGTAAACAAATTCTAAATTAAAAAAATTTACTGCTTCATTGATAAGGGAGGTATATATGACTATCTCTGAGAACAAATGTAAGTTGTTTTTCCCATGCTATTATAAAACAAAGGCAGTGGTCTCCGAAAAGAGATGTGGAGCTATCGTTCTTTGTTCTGCGTATTATAAAATGGTAGGAATTGTTAGCAAATATGAATGCTAAAAGAATGAAATAAAATGGAAGGCACACATTGAAGTGTGTGCCTCTTTTTTTTATTGTGCAAAATATCGTTACATACAATTGGGATAGTTGATAACTAACCATTAGTTAATGAACTAACGGTGAATTATTAACTTTAACACCCTCCCTTAATGACTAAATCGGAGACCACTCCAAGTTTGTCCCCAAACTTTACAAACAAAGTGGGACAAAATAGTTTAGTCATTACATTTATAGGTTGCTCTTTAGATATCAACATGAAATCTGCAGTCCTATGATATTTTGCTACTATCCATTGTAGGAACTTTGGTGTAGACAAAAACCGAAAAGGATAGTCTACAACAAAACAAAGATCCGGTCATGTGGACATAAGATGTAATAAGCTATCCACCAATTCTCTATAGGGTGATTCATTCATTGATGAATAATCATCATTGGCTGACTTCAGCCCAATATCCATAATTCTAAACCTAGAATCCTGGGAATGCTGATCAAATAAGATATTTTTAATTTACGAGTTGGTTTGATCTGCGAATTCAAATATTGATCAAAACATTAGTTTTATGCCCTCTCTTTACAATTCACACCCTATCAATCTTCCTAGGGATTTCTTGAACTTCGAACTTTTTTCCTTTTCTTCGTCTCTTGTGCAATTCATACCCGACTAAGGCTTCCTCAAATAGTGTGCTTTGTTCATACCTGGCTAGGGCTTTCCCGAATGATTGGCTCTGAATCCAAAGTTAGCAAATATGAATATTGAAAGAATGAAGAGAAACTGGAAGGCACACATTGAAGTTCATGTGCATCCTTTTATTGTACAAAATGTAGTTACATACAGTTGGGGTAGTTGAAAACTAACCATTAGTTAATGAATTAACAACTAATTAATAAATTTAATAGGAATATCTGCGATGGGATGAGACGCTTGAAGACTCTTTTTCTTCCCTTTGTCTCCTCCCTCCATTTTTACAATTCGAATGGCAATTCCTTTATAGTTATTTTTAGTAGGAAATAAACAATCTAAAAATAGAATATGAAGTGATTCAACTTCAAATGTGAAAAGTCGTGTGACAAGCATTCCCCCAAGAAATTGAGAGGTTTTGTCATGACTTGAATCTCATGAAAATACAAAATTTGAGTTTTAAATTTTTAGGTCAATTTTGTACTTTGAATTTTCAGAGGCCCTCGAAGTAGAATTTGGCCTTGGATGTTTGCTCAAAAGTAAATCTTTAAGGGCATCTAAAGAAGTATGTTTCATAAGCTTTCCAATGCATACTTTGGTTTCCAATTTTGTGCTACAGTCAAGGATTTATGACCCTAACAAGAATGATGTACTAGTTTGTTAGTAGTATATCAAAAGACTGTCTTAAATTTCCATCTAGGTCACTTGAAGTCTAGCTAGATAAATCAATTGATATAAGCTTTTGTGCAAATGCTATTTGATTTTGGGCACTCATAGAAGCTGCAGTAAAACATAAAAAATCACAAGAACTTTGTAAATGAAATTCTACCTAAAATGATGTAAATGGGGAAAATAAAATGTGTGAATCTTATTTCTTATGTTAAAAGCCATGCAGTCCGCATAATGTGCACTTCTTACCTTAATGGGCACAACTTTTTAAATCATCAAAATTTGTCCATTGGATGATTATACGTCCAAGGTTTTCTAAAAACATGTAAATTGTATTAGAAATATACTCTATTTAGAGTTGGCAGATTATACTTAGTTTATAATATGTAAGTTAGAGTTATTATATATATGTAAGTTGTCATTAGAATTAAGTAAAATGATTAGGAACCCAACATTTTGTGTTAATGTATAACATAGATTATACTTAGTTTATAATATGTAGGTTAGAGTTATTAAATATATGTAAGGTGACATTAGAATTAAATAAAATGATTAAGTGTTGGTGGTTACATACCCAACATCTTGTGTTAACGTATAAATATGACATCAAGTTATAATAAAGATGGCTCAATCTTATCTTTTATTTGTACCTCTTTTCTATTGATCTCTTCATATTTTACCATGCATAAATCTGATATGGTATCAGAGCTACAGTGGTACGATTCAAGTTTTTATTGAAACCCTAATCAATATTTGGGAAAACAGAGAACAAGTACCTGATTGCATGTTATGAAGATCAAAGAATAGAGATAAGGTCAAAGTCCATCATATAAGAAGAATTTCAAGATATTATTTCATTTAAAACTATATTTTTTTATGAAAAGGAATCCTCAATAATATTTCATTTGAAATATTTATCCAAAAGGAGGCACTAAACCACATATTGTCAGATCGGATAAGAAAACTGACGGAATGACAATGAACAATATTTGGTGCAAGCCAAAATTGTATTTACGATTCAATTTGAAAGGAAGCAAAGCATAGATTATAAAGCCAAAAATGTGACTTATCACTTCATCTACCAAGAAGTCCATTCATATTCCTACGGGACTTTTGAGCTACACACAAGAAGACAAAATAAAAGAGCAACTACTCCTAGGAATTAGGAAATATTATCTATACTAATATTACATCCCCCTCTTAATCCGCAGGGGTTGTTGCCAGACGAAGCATTCCTCTGAACTTTTCAAATTTTTCTCATCCAAGCGCCTTTCTCAGGTTGTCTGCTGGTTGCTTTGCTCTCGGGCAATGTTGCAACTTGACACTGCCATCTTTCACATAATGCCGAATCAAATGAAATTTGGTATTGATGTGCTTGGGTCGATCGTGAAAGACTAAATTCTTTGCCATCTAGATTGCAGAAGTGTTGTCAACCATGAGAGGTGTTGACGAAGCTTGTTGCTCTTGCAAATCTGAAAAAACCTTTCGAAGCCACAAGATCTCTCTAGTTGCTTCTGAAGCGGCCATATATTCTGCCTCTATCGAAGAAATTGTCAGCACTGATTGCTTCTTGGATTTCCAACTAACAATTGTTGTTCCCAAATTCATTAGAAAATCCGAGGTGGACTTTCCATCTTTATGATCACCAGCATATTCTGAATTTGAATACCCAACGAGTTTGAAGTCCCCTGCCCTGGAGTATTTGAGCCCAAAATGTTGTGTGCCTTTGAGATATCTGAGGATCCTTTTTGCTGCTACTCAATGACTCTCCGTGGGTTGCATGAATCTTGAGAGGACACCAACTGCATATGATATATTTGGTCGAGTGGTAGTCACATAAATCAGACTTCCAATGAGCTGTCTGTATTTAGTGGCATCAACCAAATTTGTTGAATCTTCAGATGTCAATTTCAGATTTTGTTCCATGGGCATGCTGAGAGGCTTAAAATATTCCATTCCGAACTTGCTCAAAATATCACCAACGTATTTCTGCTGAGTGATGAAGAAATACTTTGGTTTTTGAATTACTTCAATACCCAAATAGTAATGAAGATAACTCGAATCAGTTATTTCAAAGATTTTCATCAACTTTGATTTGAATTTTGCAGTGTATCGTTCATTGTTCCTTGTGATGAGCAAATTATCAACATACATCACCACAAATACAATTGTTTTGATGAAAAAAGTTGCATTTTCAAACTCAAAACATTTGAAGTTCATGTTCATGAGGTGCTCAGCTATTTTTTCGTACCATGCTCTAGGGGCTTGTTTCAAACCATACAATGATTTTTCCGGTTTGCACACCTTGTGCTCTTGTCTCTTTACTGCAAAACCGTCAGGATGTGTCATGTACACAGTTTCCTTGAAGTCTCCATTCAGAAATGCAGTTTTGATATCCATTTGGTGAACTTTTCATCCGTTGTGAGCTGCCAGAGCCAACATGGTCCGCATGGTAGTCCATTTTGCTATAGGTGCTAAGGTTTCATTGTAGTCAATTCCTTCCTTTTGAGCATACCTCTTTGCGACAAGCCTTGCTTTGTGCTTTTCAAGTGCGCTGTCTACCTTGTATTTGTTATGATAGACCCACTTGCAACGAATCGGTTTGCAACCATATGGTGGATCAACCAGATTCTAAGTCCCATTTTTCACCAATGAATTATACTCATCTTTCATTGTTTTTCTCCAAGAGTCAAGCTTTTCAGCTTGTTTGAAAGTTGTTGGTTTTGAATCAAACGCAGCATTGAGTTCCTCTTGAGAATCATCCAATGTGAGTTTTCCAATCACGTCCTGAATTTCATCAATGGAATTGGCTGGTTGAGATGATGTTGCATGTGCATTTCGAGTGCCTGTTTTCTCAACTTCATTAGGTCTCACATCTTTTAGTGTTTGAGTGGCCCACTTAGGCATCTTTTTTTGTGTTGTAGTTGCTTTGGGTTCATCCTCTGAAGTTCCTTCACTATCTGTCATCTATTATGCTGGCCCTTGTTCAATATCTGATGAAGTTTCACTCTCTCCTTCAGGCGGAATTTCAAGCTCATTTACTGGAGACAATAGAAAATCAATAGATTCCCAACTTTGTGTCCCCCACTCATTGTCTAGAACATTCAAATCACTCTCCTTGTAAACATCAAACTTTGCATATTTGTCTAGTTGACTCAATTGCTGATCAATATGCTCTTTATCCTTTGCAGTTTCACAAAAGACAACTTCTCTCCCGAAAAGAAACTTCTCTTTCTCATCATATAACCTGAATGCCTTGGAGGAATCAAAATATCCCAAATGGATGCATTTTCGACTCCTGTGGTCTAATTTGTTTCTCTTCTCCTTTGGAATCAATGTGTAACCAGTGGATCCAAAACTCCGAAGATGTCGCACTGAAGGGAGGTGACCACACCACTTTGATTCAAGCGCTGTTGATGGTGATTTGCTGTGAAAGTATACTGTTGTTTTCGCTGCTTCGGCCCAAAAGCGTAGATTTACCCCTTTGAAATACAACATTGCACGAACCATATTCATCACAGTTCTATTCATTCTTTCAAGTACTCCATTTTGTTGTGGAGTGTAAGGAACTATGAAATGGTGTTTGATCCCGTTTTGCTCAAAATAGGATTCAAACTTTTTTGATGTGAATTCACCACCATTATCTGTCTTGAGTGTCTCGATGTGGGTTTGTGTTTCATTTTCATTCAGTGTTTGAAACTTCTTGAAAGTATCGAAGGCTTCTGATTTATTTTTCAAAAAGTATATCCATGTCATACTACTGTAGTGATCAATGAATAGCATGAAGTACTTATGACCACCAACGGAGAGGATTGGAAGAGAACACAAGTCTGAATGAACAAACTGCAATTTTCTGTTTGCTTTCCACTATGACTTCGAAAACGGTTCTCTAGCATGTTTAGCCAAGATGTAGGCTTCACACTTCTCATATGATTTTGCGGGCAATGTAGACATGCCAACAACACCATTCTTTTGCAATACACAAATGTTGTTATAGTGAGTGTGCCCCAATTAAGCATGCCACAACATGTTTGGAGTCATTTCATCTTCCACAAGATGAGCATAATTGTTCAAATTTGATGGCTCACCGTTTAGTTTGAATAGTTTCCCTTCCTCATATCCAGTCAAGACTACATTGTCACTTTTTCCCCTGATTGTGACCACCATTATCCAACACAACGGAATGGCCTTGTTGCCTTATGAGCACTAGGGACAACAAGTTTCGTTTCAGTTGAGGAAGGTAGAGAACATTCTCAAGTTTGTAGTCTAGAAGTCCTGGACACTTGAGTCAAATTGTACCTTTTCCCTGTGGTTGCCGACTTTATCTATCTGCGAGGTATACTGAGCCACAACTTTCTTCAATGTACTCTTCAAAAAAGTCTTTTCGAAAAGTCATACTCAAATTTGTAGTCTGGAAGTCCTGGACACTTTAGTCGAATTGTACCTCTTCCCTTTGGTTGCAGACTTGATCTATCTACAAGGTATACTGAGCCACAACTTTCTTCAATGTACTTCTCAAAGAAGTCTTTTCGAAAAGTCATATGTTGAGTGGTGCCAGTATCAAGAACCCAAGCATCAAACCATGAGGAACTGATCGAGACACTACGTCATCATCTGTACTGGAAAACACACATTCACTAGTGTATTGCGTTGAGTTTGACTCTTTTGACTGTTTCTTTGAATTTCTCTCTTTCTTTTTACAGTATGCTTCAATTTTCGCCCATGGAGTCTTGCATTCATGAGTCTCATGGCTACCTTTTCTGTCACACCGGTCACAATAGAGTAACTGTTTATCATTCTGTTTTTTATTTTGACCACCATGATTTTCATTTTTGCCACATTTTTCCTTGTACTTGTAATTGCCTTCATTTTTGAAAGACGTAGCCTTGTTTGATGATTTGGAAGAATTTGTTTTGACATAACACATACTTTCAACTGTTGTGGTTTTTATTTTCCTTCCAAATGCCTTTTCTCTTTTTGCCATCTTTTCAACCAACTAGACAAATGTGAGAGTATTCAACTGATTGCTTGCTTGTAGAGACTCCAAATAGGTTGATAGTTGGGAAGAAGGGTTTTTATGAATGCGGTCATGTATATGTCGATTTTGACCCCTGTTGCTTCAACATCATGTTTGATGGCACGTATCTTTGAAACCAATCTCATCACATCACCATCTTTCAACTCTAGGTTAAACGATTTCAACTGCAATTGAATGAATTCCAACTCTAAATGGGAGTCATATAGGTCCTTCAATTTTTGATATGCTTTCCATGGTGTATTGCACCCTTGTATATGACGAAACACATCTCTGTCCACTGATGCCCTCATCAAGGCCAAAGCCTTATTTTTTCTGTTTCCATGCTTGTATGTCTTTTGCATTCCTTGTTGGTTCAGTTGGTTGTGTTGTCCCATCACAAATATCGAACCATAGATCGTTGAAGATGAGTGTGTTCTGCACTTGCCGAGACCATTCTAGCCAAACTGTCTTTGCCAGTGAATGTAGTGCTAACAATGGATTTGATGGAATGCATGGTTTTGAGTTTTGTTTGAATTTTTAAAAGTTTTGAGTTTTTCTTTAACCCCAATTGGTTTCTTATCACTCCAAAATGGTCCCCTTTTCTATATACACAAAGCTACTGAAAAGGATTCACTTTGTCATTAACACCGGCTTAAAAAAAAAACCTCATACATCAATATACTTGGTTTTTCTTGATTTTCAGATTTACGTTTTTTGACATACACAAATGGGTAAAAAGAGTAGCTCACCTTATTTCTCCTTGAATTGCGTAATTTAGTTGTTATTTTTCCAAATTCGCTTAGAGTAGCATGCCTCAAAGCAATTAAAAAAATTACTCAAATTTTAAATGTTTTCAAATTTAAATTTACAAAATTTGAAAAAAAAAGTTTAAAAATGAAATTTTGCTTTTTAATAAAAAGCATAAAAAATGAATTACCTCTCCTTTTGTTTTGAAAATTCCAATATTGGAATATATACTTTGTTTGATTGCTCAATACTTTATGCTTCAAATTTCTACGCACCTCTAGAAGAGATTGACGCCACATAAAGTCCAAACTATCACGTACATAAAGAAGATACCTTCTTTGCAGTTTACAGCATAATGAAATGTGCCAACAGCCAAACTTTGAATAAAATACTCCACTGCCAAGTCATTGAACACGCCTCAATCACAACACAAATAGGCAAGTGGTACGCACACCTCCAGGACACAGCACTAACAGCGAAAAGAATTAAAGAATGTTCCTTTACAACTATTCGCTATCAAAGAACCTTATGCAGGTGAGAAAATAATCTATAAATAGTTGAATGGTGCGTAGAACAACACGTAGCCATAACAGTCCATAATAAGATCGTGCGCTTCCACAAAACCGACTGATAGTGAAGTACGCAGGTCAAAAAAAATACAAAAAAGCAGACACAATGTCAGAAACAACTGATATTTATACCTTAACAGCAAGAACTACCAAAACGCCTATCAATAGGGAAACGCCTTATTCCAGAGTGAAATGCATATTCACAAGTTTGCAAGCAATGAAAATTCACAAGTCTGCAAGCAATGAAAATTCCTGCTCTGATACCAATGTCAGGGCAGAGAAGATAATTGACGGAATGACAATGAGTAATATTTGGTAAAAGCCAAAATTGTCTTCACGATTCAATTTGAAAGGAAGCAAAACATACATTATAAAGCCAAAAATGTGACTTATCACTTCACCTACCAAAAAATCTATTCATATTCCTACGGGACTCTTTAGATATACACAAGAAGACAAAATGAAAGAGCAACTACTTCTAAGAATTAGGAAATATTATCTATACTAATATTACACATATTGTCTATGGCAAAGAAAACAATAGTTGAGGGGTTTGGAGGCATTAGCTACCAGGCATAATGATAAATTTTGAATGAAAATTATAGAGAGATTTATTTCTAGTTGCAGCCTTTAGGGTTTTGCAGTAAGTTGCCGCATTCGCCAAACTACAAGCATTAAAATCAAAATTCGGTGAATCTCAAACCAGGGCAAAAAAAACTGTTGACATTTGTGAATGCATACATACGGAATTCATTCTACTCACCCTTCTCTACGGGTTTATTTTATTTGCTCAATAAAAATCCTAAACACTTTCGGTTTATTTTATCTTCTCTATAAAACCCTCAACATAGAGATGAGAATTAAAATGCACATTGCAGATGTATACAATATATTCATAAAAAATTCCGCTGTGTCATGGAGAAGTTGTTACTCGTGAAGTAGTTGTATCATGGAGAAGCTTCATGAGAAATTTATTTTGTTTGTGGTTATTGGTGGTGGTGTGTTTTTCCTTCAAGAAGCAAGCTTATGCGCTAGTGTGCTTTGGCAATGGTAGAGATTTTGAAAACAAATTTTTAGTAGGTACGCTTTTCTTAAAGAATGTTTTGCATTAAAAAAATATGTATATTTCAAAGCTATATGGTAATCATAGTATTTTTTTTAATTGAATTAAAGAATGGGGTTTTTGGTGTTTTAAAGGTGATATGATATGTAGTGATAAAATAGAGAAGCTTCATGATTAAATAAAGTAGAAAACTAATTTCTTGGGTAGATGTTCACTGAAGTTTTTTTTAAGGTTTAAGTTTTGATGGTGTTTTGGAGCACCTTGCAGGGGGGAGTGTGTGCGCATTGCATTTGTGTTTTTTGCTATTGTGTTTTTTGGATTCATTTGTAATGTTGGGTTTCTGATGGATTTAAATTTGGGGTTTTTCCTAAGTTTGGGGTTTATGTAAAAAAAGAGATTGTATGAGTATATACATTGTTTATATTTTTTGGGGTATGTTTTAAATTTGATTACGGTGTAGGAGTTTATTTTCACTAGGTTTTGTATTTGGTGACATATTTACAGTGCCTTACACTCAACGTGTATAGAGTGTATGTGTAGTATTTTTGTCATGGATTTTTAGCTATATATTTAATTGTCTATATGTTTTTTTCTATATGGATTTTTTATGTTTTTTTCTATATGGATTTTTTAGTCAATCCCAAAATTATAATGTTAGGTTTTCTAGATATTTTTATTTGTGTCAGTTTGTTTGGATGATTTGTGTCGATGATATACATTGGATGTATAATTTTATTGTACTTTTGTTTTTTCTTAAAATTAATTGAAGTATTGGAACGTGTAGTTGGTAGAGTATATACATTTTATGTATGTTTTGTGTGGTTTTTTAATGTTCTTGAACATTGTGTTAAAAAAAAATTGTTGATGCAATGGGCATTTTTTTGTTATAGAAGACAAAGCTCTTGCTTCACCTTGTAGCTACAATAGTTGAGCTTCTGAAGTCAATTTTTATCAAATACACTTTCTTTGGAAGAATATCAATTAATAAGTATATAAATTTCAAAGCTATATGTTTTTCATAGGTTTTTTAATGTCTTTTAAAGAGGGTTTTAGGGTTTGAAGGGCTATTTGGTGTCCAAAAACTATTTTGATTTTTCTATAATTATTCCTGCATTTTTATCTGATTTTTGTAAGGGTTTGGAGGTCATTGGAGGACCCCTTTGAGGCAAAATAATTCAAAATATTTTTATATAATTTTGGCAAGTGGGGCGACTCACTTAGGAAACATTTTTGGAGTCTTCAAGAGTGCTTCTAAATTTAAAATTATTCTGAATATTATTCTCATCATTGCTTGCTAATTTTCATGATTATTGGAGGTCATTTTGATGTCAATGTCACTACAAAATCATTTATTATTCACTATTGTAATTTTCTGTGCATGGGTGACTTGTTGTGAGGGTTATTAATTTCATATTGGTGCTTCATTTCATACCTAATCACTGTTGGAAATTTCTGTATATTTTTTCTATTAAATTTTGGTGAAGCGTGCTAGGCTTTCAGGTAGGATTTGATCAAGAAACAACTACTGCATTTTTAGTCAAAATCCTGACTTATTGGAGGGCATAGAACCAACTTTATCTTCAATGCATTGGCAAAGGAGGTGTTTATTACAGCCCTTATTAGAAGTAATTGCTTACTTAAGGTTTGTTGGTTTTGAGTTATTAAATTTCAGTTTGTATAAGGGTTCATTGGAGAACCTTCTTTTTGTTGAATCGTCTCATTTGGGAACATTATAATGGTATCAGAGCCATTTCTTGGCCAGATGTGGAACAACAAGGGTTTCATGTCGAATAGTGACATGGATAGAGCTAGGTTTGAAAGGATGTATCGAGCGGATGGAGGAAGCAACGAGTGAACTCCTGCGAATAGTGAAGTACATGAAAGGAGACTAGCCTTTTGTGATGGAGGAACAACCCTTTATTCGTTCGGATTTCAAGGAGTATTATGATGAATACATCGCACATAAACCCCAACTCAGGGGGTTAATGAGCTTCAATGAGTTTGTAACATGGAAGCAAGGTAAAGAGGGATCCAAGATAGGAAGGAACAGCCCAAAAGCTATGTAAGATGACTTGGGGAAGATTGTTCTTCCTACTTTTGATGGGGATTCAATCACACCGATGAGGGCATGGGTAGACAAGGTAAACACATACCTTGATTTGTGCCCTAGGGGAGAAAAGGCAGCCTTCACTTTTGTTAAAAAGCATTTGGAAGGAGCTACCCATGATTGGTGGCATATGGGAATGAAGACACAAAGGCATGACATCATTGATACATATGAGGAGCTCGGAGAAAGGCTCTTTAGGCATTTTCACAAGGCACATATGGGGAGTAAAAATTCAGAAATTCAAGGGCAGCCAAGTGAGGGTTTTCAAGAAGCTAACGAACAACAAGAAGGGCTACAAGTAGAAGACATTAGGGAAGGAAAATCAAGCATCTTGGAACGGCCAAGTGTGGAATTTTATGAGCTTCACAAACCTGAAAATTTAGAGCAGCAAGAAGTGTTGTTTCAGCTAAGTAAAAGGCAACCAATGATTGAATTTTCTAAGCCACAAGAACCAGAAATTCAAGGGCAGCCTAGTGAAGGTTTCCAACAAGTTATAAATCAACCAATGGAGTTGCAAATGGTGGACACTAGGGTGGAAGTAGCAGAAAAATCAAAACTTCCAAAAGTAAAGCAAGGAGTTGTCCAACAACTTCATGGGCAACCAAAAGATCAAGAAGAGAGCTTGGATATGGATAAGGAAACCATAATGGAAAGGTATGTCATGAAAGAAATTTTTTGCATTGTTTATTATAATAGACCATTTTCTTTGCCTAATTTCAGATTTCAAGAGGAAGCTTGGAAGAAACAATTAACACTTGGAAAGAAAGCACAACTCCCAACAAGATTGGACAAGGCAAGGGGGTCCTTTGAAGGAGTAATGCCAAATAAAAAGAAAGAAGATTTCATTTTGCATTTGGAAGAAGGAAAGTCAAATTTGTGTATGGGTAAGCAATTGAGTTGTCATCTTGGTAAGTGCTCATTGATTTCCTTCATACTTTGTTCTTTCGTTATCTTGGGTGCAAACCTTGTGCTATCACTAGAGTTGAGGTGAATGGCACTCAATGGGGAAGAGAAATCTTCCAAGTAAATTCAAAGAATGAGCATGACAAGTATTCATCATGGATATGGGATCCAAGTGAGCTCTACAAGAGTAATATTGCTATCATGTCATGTGGTGAAACAAAAGAATACAAATTGGGCCAACATAAAGAAGGGAATAAGCAAAGGTTATCAAGGTCCCAAGGTCATAGTAACTGCTGTTTTTAGAATTTTCAGTTTGTTCACCTTGAGGTTTTTTGACCATGGTGAGTATGGGCTCTAAAAAGGTGTGCCTCTTACACCTCAATACCATGGGAGTAGCTCACACATGTATGAGTGGATTTCCTACCACTATCAAGGGAAGATTGAAGAGGTAAATAACTTACTACAACCATGTCAAGAATAACATGAACATATCTTTTGAGATCCGGGTGAAAGAGAGTTGCAAGGAAGAATCAAGGCGTCAAGAAGAGATGCACTTCATGATCATAGAGTTTGATAAGATGATAAAAAATGTGTTATTAAAGATTATTGTTTTTATTAATGTATTTGTTCCATGTGTAGGATCATTGGGAAGATTACTTGCAATGGCCAAAAGAAATACTAGGGATACTCCGATTTCCATACATGAGCAGCCAAGAGGAGGTGGTATTACCCGCCTAGCTTCATGTTGGGGAAGCTTGGGGAATTCTAAAAAGGATGAAGGTAAAAGAAGACAAAGAGGTGGGCAAACTCAGTCAATGGAGCATTCAAAAAATCGTGAGAATTTTGGCATATTACAGCCCTACACAAAATCTGGAGATACTTGTGCCAAGTCTGATTTTATTGACTTGGAAATTTCTGAGTTAGAAGAACAATTCCAGCAGCTTGTTGGGGACCAGAAAGTGGGAAATTGGAGCATAGTACAGCCCACATGGAGAAGGGAAAGGATACCAATCAAGTCTGATTTTTGTCATTCAGAAAATTCTGAGTTTTGGATACAATTCCAGCCACCTCATGAAAGTGAAAAGACTGATTTTTTTTGTCCAATTACAGTTGCTATCAAATTCTGGAAATGTTTATGTTCAAGGGTACAACTTGCATGAAGGAAGAGTGAAGGATAAAGGTATGATACAACACTCTTTTGCTTATCATAATGAATTTTTTGTGGACTCACATTTGGTTACACATGCATGAAAGTGTGGAGAAAGGGCAGCCAATGATGATGCATATAGCACCCCTGAAAGAATTCATCCAAGAAGGTTTGCAAGTTGTTGAAATTTCTTTCCAAGGTATGTTGTTCAATAAATCCGATTTTGCCAATTGTTTGCAAGCTTGGAAAGTTTTGCCAAGGCATGTAGGAGCTACCAAAGATTAGTTGAAGGGTGGCCATAGTAGTATGCACACGATAAATGACAGGCAAATGGATCTTTTCATTCGGGGCAGCAAGGTATCATTTTTTGGATGCATTTCTTTTTGCCACTCTTGGCTACATGGTGCACTTCACGAGGGCCTTGAAGAGAAGAGCTTCGTCATCTACAACTTGGTATTGAAAGAGTTGGTAGCATGGGGTCATGGGAAGCCTTTGGAGGGTTGTGATGTCGCCTTTTGCACTTGGGCATAGTCCTCAAAACATAGGTACAACAGTATGAGGGATCTGTTTGGAGCGTCTCTTCCTTGAGAAGAAGTTACAGGTGGGCATTGCACAATAAAGGATGTTGGGACACCCCCTTGGATATTGCAATTGTTTAAGGACAAGCAATTTTGAGTGGGGAGGACTGCCATGTCCCCCTTTTTGGCATGAGTCACTTAGAGTCCTTAGCCTTAAAAGTTGTTCCCAAAAGGCTAAAAGAAAAGAAGGGAACGTTAAAGTTCCACTTGAAGAACAATTGTTGAAAAACGTACATCATGAATTCTAATTTGCATTTGAGTTATGAAAAAGTACCTTTTGCTTTAATTTAACTTAAATTGAAGCCTTATTGAGAGTCATAACACCCATGGGCTAAAAAGAAAATTATAAAGACGTGTTATCATTTTTGAAAAAATGATTTTTCCTCCTTTATTTGGGCGCTCCTCTTGGGGGTTTAAGTTATTTAAAAGAAAGAGTGGACTCCATTTGAAGGTTAGGCTATTCGATATTGAATCTGTTTGCTCAAGTATGTCAAGTTTGGCTATAATATCTTAAAGACAAAAACCTTCAAATGCTTCAAGGTGTGGAGACGAAACCCTTCACAACCTCGTTGTGAGTAGCTCTACATCATGAGCTGCAAATTGTGCTTCAACAAGTGAACTTCAGATTTGGGGAGATTGACAACTTGCTTTTAGAGGTTGCTTTCTTGGGTGTGAGGCCATTTCTAGGATGACAATTTGATTGGAAGGTTGAAGACCTCTCTTTGAGGGCTGCGCTACAAGGGAATAACCCTCTCCAAGGGTTTGTGCATTTATTGCCCATTTATTCCAATTAGGGCGATTTGGATTGAGGTTTATTTCTTAGGGTTTGAAGGGCTATTTGGTGCCCAAATACTATTTTGATTTTTCTATAATTATTCCTACATTTTTATCTGATTTTTGTAACGGTTTAGAGGTCATTGGAGGACCCCTTTGAGACAAAATAATTCGAAATATTTTTATATAATTTTGGCAAGTGGAGTGACTCACTTGAGAGACATTTTTGAAGTCTTCTAGAGTGCTTCTAAATCTAAAATAATTTTGAATATTACTCCCATCACTGCTTGCTAATTTTCATGATTATTGGAGGTCATTTTGAGACAAATGCGACTATGAAATCATCTATTATTCACTATTGAAATTTTTTGTGCATGAACGACTTGTTGTGAGGGTTATTAATCTCATTTTGGTACTTTGTTTCATGCTTAATCACTGCTGAAAGCTTTTGTATATTTTTTCTATCAAATTTTGGTGAAGTGTGTTAGAGTTTCAAGAAGGATTTGGTCAAGGAACAACTGCTGCATTTTCAGTCAAAACCCTGACTTCTTGGAGGGCAAAGAGCCAGCGCGTCTTCATCTTCAATACATTGGCAAAGGTGGTAATTATTACAACCCTTATTGCGAGTAATTGATTACTTAGGGTTTGCTGGTTTTGAGTTACTAAATTTCAGTTTGTATAAGGGTTTGTTGGAGAACCTTCTTTTTGTTGAATTGTCCCATTTGGGGACATTACACTAGCTAGAGATACTTATTTTAGGACCATAGGAAAGTATAGACGCTGCAAATTCCTATCATAGAAACATTAATTTTTTTATCATGTATGTCTTAATTTTTATGATCAAATTAAATGGTTTTTGGTTTTACATACTATAGGCTACGAATTTGTTGAAATTTTGGTTTCCGTGCGAATTTGGGCAAATTTAGTGGTGTATGTGACCACCAAGCTGCATGAAGACATTGTCTCCTGCAATGTTGTCAGCAATTAGGTTGGCACTACATTTCTTACACCTTTACTTGGAGCATACATTGCGGATACATACTTGGGTCGCTTCTGGACATTCATAGTATTTTCATGTATATATATTATGATAACTACTATTATCTATTTCTTGCATAGTGACCGTAAAGGAATGCATTTTCAGACATGTCTGAATGTGAATGGTACATTGATAATGGTGTAGGGAAGGGGCACTATGACGCTAGCTGTTACGTTGAAATCATTAATACCACAAGAATTGGCCATGTCACTCTCTGCATAGGAGTCACTTATGACCGAAATGGATCCGCAAAAGAAATAATGTCTGTCCAACTATGGGTCATATTCTACACACGCACAATGTCATCCCTAATCATGCCCTCGCTTTTGATATTTTTTTGGCTTGCAAAATTAATTTCTATTAGTTTGATCAACTGGGTGTTTGTGTTTGTAGGAAAAAAAGACAAGAAATGGGGAATTATAGATCTCAATCATATGGAGTGGAATCAGGGCCCTCCAATGGCTATGACTATAATGAAGGGGGGCAACAACAACAGCGAAGGACTTCCTATGCCTACAGTTAGCTCCCTAGTTACATGGATGGTCTCTTGTCATGTGTGCAAATATGAAGTTTTTTCTCCTTTCGCTAAGATTTCACATTTATTATCTTATTAAGGTTTCCTTATTGGTTGTGGCTTGTATTCATAATTATTTCAGCAAATATCTGACTCGAAATGAGACTTTTTATAATTCTTTAAAATGTTTTATAGTTGTAATATATATAGACTATATTACAAAGTCTAATGAATTGTCAATTATTTTTTTGATATAATTCCAGCTGCAAACAAATGGGTTATATCGTATGCTTCTCATAAACATTGGTATGTGCTTTGAATTAGACATTTTCAGCTTACCCTGTGCAAAACTATCGACAACAATCAATAAAGAAACTCATTGTTCACTTTCACCAACAATCAATAAAATGTTTTATAGTTGTAATATATATAGACTATTTTACAAAGTCTAATGAATTGCCAATAATTTTTTGATATAATTCCAGCTGCAAACAAATGGGTTATATCGTATGCTTCTCATAACCATTGGTATGTGCTCTGAATTAGACATTTTCAGCTTACCCTGTGCAAAACTATCGACAACAATCAATAAAGAAACTCATTGTTCACTTTCACCACTTTGGAAATTGGTCATTTTTTTATGGTTGTATGGTTCTTCTAAGTGGGTGTTCTCAGAGGCTTTTTTTTTTGGTGGGTGTCTTTTCAGACTGCAAGACTGCTTGCACAGGCAGATGTAAGGCAACACCTTTGAATTTCCGTTGCATGAAAGCCTATGAAACATGTGTCAGGGGAAATTGTGTTCCTCCATGGACTATTCAGTCACTAACTTATAACCCATGTCTGCAAAATGCTCATTAAATTTAGGGTTTTTGGTTCAAAAAATGTACTAAGTGAAGAGGAGGAAAGAGGGTGGCAAGCTACAAGGTTTACACTGTGTAAGGCAAGGTTAAGGACTCCTTCAAGAAGGGGTTTCACTGGCTCAAGGACAAGTACATTGAGATCGTCTATGGCTGGTGGTAAGATCAAATCTTGATACAAACCATAGCTTTGAATGATAGGCACTTCAACCTACCCTTCCAGCCTGTTTGGTTTTTGGGTTTTCTTTTTTTGATAAGAGATCATTGTAATAGGAGACTGCAGGGGAAACAATGTTGTGCCTTGTTGCTTTTCATTATTTTGTATTTAAAAATGAAAATTCTCATGTTTTTTTTGGTCTCAGATTTTCCAAATAGAAGTATTCTATTTTGGGTGTGAATAAAATATTTTCTTTGTTTGTAAGTTGATTGGATGTCCTTGTTTGATCATATGGTACCCAAACACCAAATCTGTTTAACAAATTTTTTGTTCCTACTTTATATGCATGGAACATTGTTGATCAACTTGCTACTTGCCTTTGTTTATAATATTGCATGAAATATATTTCTGTCTTGAAATTTAGCTACAGTTTTAGTACCATTTCAAACTGATTTTCATTTACTTTCGTTGTAAACAATGTGGGTTTGTTACACTATTTTACATTCTTGATAAAGTACAATGGGACGAGTTCCAAGATTCTAGATTTGGGGGTCATATTAGGCAGGGTTTGTTATGTTGTTTTGCCTTTTCTATTTAAATTCTACCCTACAAGTACCCTGATTTTCAGGTTTGGGGATTTTATGAGATGAATCCGTGATTTTAGATTTTGAGTTTGCCAAAGTGTTGGCTAGACCTCTTGTGACTAAGGGCTAGACTAGCTGCCCTAGTCATTGAGTTGATTCATTTTTAAGTTAAGGTAAAAAAAATTGTTTAGAATTTTTTTGACGCAGCTAGGGTTTTCTCCCGACAGGTACACATTTTGGTACCCATCTCCAATACAGGAGACGTGTCCCCAAACCCGAGACGCATCCCAAGAGCTAGGGGACGTGTCTCCCTGCAACTATGATTTTGAGTCAATTAGGTTCAGATTTATAACCCATGCCTACTAGAATGATCCTCTACTGAGAAATCCTCTAGCATGGGATACATATAGGCGGCTAAGGACAAGAAATCTTGATAACCCTGAGATTACACCTAATTGCATGGGCAAGCAATTATGATAACCAGGAAAATTTTTGGCATAGGACACATATAGTGGGCCAATTTGTAAACTATAGCGTTCAAAACTGTGCTACCATTTCAAAGTTGCACCTCTCAGAAGCAAGCTCTTTAGATGTTACTATTTCCTAATGGTGCAATAGAACTTACATCTTCAACAGATTGCCCATATCCAATGTGTTGTATATTGTTGGTAAATGTTATTGATCAAAGTTGACAATGAAGATATTTAAAGCCCACACTCTTAAGTGGATAAGAATCAGCTTCTTTGTTGCATGTATTTATATGTGGACTGGAAATGCTTTAGACACTCTTTCTATAGTCGAATTCTCTGCTTCTCCAAAATGGGCACCCTCTAGCATTGTGGTTTCTTTCGTTCTTATTTTTGGATAAAAAATTTGGATTGGGGATATTCATTATAAATGTGGCAATCAATGCTTGGTGTTATGAATCCAATAAGCCTTCCTCAAATTTCTTGACAATTGTTGCTAGTGGGTTATTTGCATCCTTTGAAGCAATTAGTTGTGGATGGTTAATGAATCACCCTCTCTAGTTAACAAGTGGTCGAACACACATTTATGTTCAGGGAAGCTAAATGTAGTCATCCCCTCCTTAAGAGAATGCTAATCAAAACTAGGAATAATTGCAGAACTTCCATTATTGCAGCTCCATGGAATCAAAAAAGTAAAAAGGTCACATTTTACCTTGGTTTTATTTGTATTTGCATTTTGGCACGAGTCAAGAAGAGGAACAACTTTCTGATTGTATGGCCAACCTAGGTTCTTTTTGGTCTCTCATCTAATCTTTGCCATACACCATGGGCTGAAGTTTCTAACCCATGCTTCCCGCATGGACTTGGCACTCTGCGCTCTTGTTTTATGAAGTTAGTCTTTTTTTTTAAGTTTTGTAATTATTTTATAAAGTTTTAACTTTATAATTTTATAGAATCTTTTATGGATTTCTTAAATCTTTTAATTTCATAAAATAGTATTTTTTAAGAATTTATAATTTTAGATTTTTTTTTTATAGATTTTTGTTTAAATATTATATAATTTTAATTATATATATTTCAATTATAGAATTTGGTTTGAATTTATTTCTTTTATAAAAACAATTTTTATTTTATAATTTTACCCTATAATTTCACAATTTTATTTTATATTTAATCTGAAAAACAAGTATAATATTTCTTTTAATCAAGATGTATGCTTAAAGTTAAGTATATCAAAAATGGACCCGTATTAAAAAAATGATTGTGCCCACTATTCCTCCAATGAACACTTACATGTTTGTCCTTCCATCACTCCTCCCTCTATTTCCTCGCAACCCAACGCAACCCAAGTTGGATTCGTGTTGACCCTCAGCGCCCCTGCACTACAACTAATGTGGTTTCGACTCAACCACCTTTTGCCTCTTTGCCTCTTCTTCCTAGGCCATCTTTTCCCTCTTTTTATGTTGTTTCGCCTATTAATGGTGCCTTGGGGGCTCTATTGTTGACAATCTTGATGACCAGCTCATCCTTGGTTATATTTTAGTCGCTACCTTTGTTTCTATTCTCTCACCTGCACAATAGGGGCCGTCTCAACCTTATGCTAGACTTCCATGCTTTGGCTTTGCTTCGACAACTCCTCATAAACCCTCTCTTCCATACAAGGTGGTCGTGGAGCATCCAACATTTGCTCCTGAAACCCTACATGTTGGTCGTTTTTGTGTAGAAGCTTCAACAATATCCCTTGTCATTGAACTTGGGGATGAGGCCGCTAAGCACGAGGACTATTTTGAAGAACACGTGTTTATTTGCCATTTCAACAGACTTGGGCCAAAATTGGCAGATCTCCAACAATGGGTCTCCTCTTGGAAACTCCTTATTTCTCAGGGGATTTTATTCACCCTTGTGCTCAAGGCTTCTTCATTATTGAATGTGAGGATGTAGAGGACAAAAAACGCGTTCTTAAATTCAAGCCCTGGTTTTTGGAAGGGTGTTGTAATATGTATGAAGTCTTGGTACTCCACCTTTGACCCTTCCTTGGATCTCATCTCTTCTCCTCCGATTTGGGTGAGGCTTTCAAATCTTTCTCTTCATTCCTGGTTTTCTTTTGCTTTCTATTCTATTGGAAATGCCCAAGCATGAATGTTTTTTGTCCTAATGAAACATCAAACAAGCATTTCACTACCTTTGCTCACCTTTGTGTGGAGGTTCATTTAGAAAATGGTTTGGGTCAAATTGAGGGATAGGATTTGGAAGCAAACATTGGATTACGGGCATGTGGCCTTTCGTTTCCATACCTGCTTCTCTCATGGGCACCTTGTTTTTCCATCACGGCTTGCTGCCAACATGTCCAGGGCATCCTACACATGCCCCTAGCAATCAACAACGCTCAAATCTATTTCTCCTTTAGGGCTCATTGCAACCACATTGATTAAAAGCCTACTTCTTACATCTTTCCATCCATTAGAAACAAGAAACACCCACGTTTCGGCCCATGAATCCCTAATTGGCTGCAATGAATTCTCTACATGTGATTTTTCCTTTGTCAATAGGGTGGGGCGGAGTTCTAATAACTTGGCCCTTTGTACTCTTTTGGGACCTCATTGATCGCTCTCACCATATTATGCCAATATGGTGACCTAACAATGTTAAAAGACAATGCATTTGCATACACACATCGTGCAATGTGCTCATTGGCAATATCCTTAAACTCATTTTGAAACAACCGTTCCAATGGTCTTTTTTGCTCTCTGGTGTGGAGGAGGAGAATCCTCTTCGTGCGTGGAGGATGTTGCCAAAATCGGATGTGTCATGGTTACAACTAGGGAACCGATCCAAGGAGTGGAGGCAACCAAGTTCTTCCTCGATTCAAATTCTTCTTTGTTAAAGGATGACCCAATTTCATGGCAAAAGCTACATTCACTTCATCCTCCTCCTTGATGTACTAAAAAATTGTTGATGTTGAAATTGGTGCATCATTCTTGCCTAGGGAAGCTTTTATGCCCTAGCCAAGTTTGCACATAAGTGGGCTTTCACCCAGCTATATGAGCTAGTTTATCTGGGTTTGCAACCATGGCATTGCCAAATATAACCCCCACCACTTGGAACCTGCATACTTCCAAGTTCCAAGACAATGAATGCAAATCAATTTTGAACCAGGGTTGGCCCACAAAGGTATAACTTGTTTTTTGAATGTAGTACTTTTTGGGCATAACCTACATCTACTTAATAAGTTAACTAAATGACAAAAAAATGAAAAAAAGAAAACAAAAAAGTTGTAAAAATTGAAATAAATAAATATATATATATATATATATACTTGCCTTCAATCCAAGAATCATCCTTTCAAGCTCCTCAACCAACTTGGTATCAAAAAGGCACTCACGCTACCATAGAAAAATGATAACAATGTTACTTGATGAAGTTTCAAACCTAGATGAGCAATGAGAGGTAAGTTTTTTGTTTTGCATTTTGCTTTTGTGTTTTGTGTTGTTTTATGTTGTGTTCAAGTTTTGGTTATGTTTTAGGGTTTAGATTGTGTTTTTTTTCATTGCTTTATGTAAAAAATTAATTAATTAAAAACCTATTAGAAACTGTTGGTTCGCCTCGAGTTTGTCTAGGATGACCTAGGTTTGGTTGGATTTATTTTTTAATTAAAAAACATTAAAAAAACCTGCTTTAAACTACGATTTTGCCTCAAGTTCATCCAAGATGGCCCAAGTTCACTTGACTAAATTTAGCAAGTCACAATGAAGATCTAGTACATATAGATCATAATTGTGGGGTTCGAGGGGCACCCAAACTATGCGGACTAAGAAGTGACTTCCTTTCACGTTCACCATGGAATTTTTTTGGTTATACAATTTCAACAGGTTTTCCATATGATGCAGGAGAATCACCATTATGCTCAATTTTGGTTTGTTCTTTCAATGTTTTGAGTCATTAGAGGTCTTAGAAGGTTTAGAGGGCACTTAGGAGTCATTTCTAGGTCCTAGGTGATCTTAAAATTTGTATTTGAGACATCTAGGCATTTATCCGCCAAAATGCCAAATTCAATTTTTTTGAATTTCTAAGCATAGTTATATGGTCTAATTCATGTTGTTGTTAGAATATATAGTTGGATATTGGTTTGGTTAAATGTCTTATAGGTCTTAGGATGCTTATTTGTGTTTGGCCACCTTTGTGATCTCACATGTTATATTCAAACTTCGTGTAACGTCCAAGAATGCAAAGTTGTCATGCATAAGCCTACGCCGGAGGCAAGCAAGATTCAGTTAGAGTGTTTCTAGGGACATAAATTGCATGTAAGGGCTCGAATGAGTCATTATTGAAGGTGAGAGAATGAGGTGTAACTCCAAGAAATAGAGAAAAGTGATCAATTTTGAAAAGGAAGGTTGTGCATCTCAATTTTCTGAGTATGACTGTTTGAAACCAAGAATGATCATGAATGAAAGAAGCATTTGGAGACTTTTGTGAATGCTTTTAAGAATATTGGTAAGTGTGATTACTTGTCTCGATCGTTTCCTTGGTGTATTTTGAGTTGGTTCATTGATTTACAGTGTAAGAAAGGAGATTTTCAGTCCTTAAAAATTCTGAGTTATACACAGTCAAGTTTACAAGTTAAAGAAGGTTTCTCTAGACAAGTTAAGGAGTTTTATCATTGCCAAAGTGTTAGATAATTGTTAAGAAGATTGTTTAAACTCTCAAAACCCCTAGAGCAGACAAAAACATCATTCAAACCCCAAGTTTGTAACCCTCTGTCCAGTGACCAGTTTTTCTTTGTGAACAATCAAGCATAAAGACTAATAAAGAGACTCTTTTGGATCAAATTCAAGTATTCTGATTGTTTGAAGGCTGTGGTGAGTTTCTTTGAGGTAAAAGGAACTTGCTTAAACATTTTGGAATCCCTGAAGAGAGAAAGACTTCATCCAAACCTAAACTTGTTTGCAAACAGTCCTGTACACTACCATGCTATGCACAGTCCAGTAAGTAAAGGAGATTTCTGAGTCTATTTGTGAGTGAATGGAGTGTTATTCCAATGCTAGAAGGTGTCTTATGTTGGCACAGACCCTATCCTATAATTTTAATCCTTGAAACATTCATTTGCCCTTAAAAGCCTCATTTTGCTACCTCTCGCCTGTGCGAGAACCTAGTTGAGGATATTTGACCATTTTATAGTTTAAGTATCTAGACTTTGTTTCAGAGTTTCAAACTTGACCTGTAGCTTGGCGTTAGTGTCCTAAAGGTGAATCAACTGTTTTAATGGGGTGTTGGCATGTGTGGAGAGTTCTGGAGCAAAAACTCAGTTTTGAAGGCAAAGAGACCTAATTGGAGAAAGGTCAAGTAAAGTTAATGCATCTATCTTAGGAGTTGGTTCATGAAACTCGGTAGGAAGTTGTAAGCCCTTAATGGGTATCTAAAAATGTCATTTGTTTGTTTTGAACCTCTGTATACTAGTCAAACCATCTGAAAAGGTGTCTTAGGAGGGCTACAAAGAAGAGGCCTAATTTGTGAAGTACAGTGGTGAGTTGAAGTACTTCCCTTGAGAGTTTGAATTTGAAACTTTGTAGAGAACAAGAAGAGGATAAAGGGTATCTAGAATAGGTCTTATATTGACCATAAACCCTATGCATTTCTAAAAACATCAAGATTTGTCATTGTAAAGGGGTACAAGGAGATAGTCTTCAAGAAAGAAAGTTGCCAAGTGATTATTTCTCTCTCTCCCTCTGCATCACCATATCATGCGCAACACTTCGAACTATCACGACCCCTTTGCAATTTATTTGTCCTCCTTTTCCATGTATGGATTCTTGGCATCAAGGGAAAGGTCGAACAATTGTTTATTTAGAGAGGGAGATTGAGCAAGTGGCAATGAATTATGCAATGCGTGTACCAGTTGGCCACTAATGGCAGGAAGTCCATACTTTGGACCATAATTTAACCGTTCCATCTATACTATGGTGGATAAAAATAGTGAATTTTTAACCATCTAAAGGCATTATGAGTATAGGGAATGAAATGTGAATAGACGAGATTAGGTTTAGAATAGGCGAGTTGGACTTTAAGGGAGTTAGTGCGAGTACCAAGACACAATAGGAAGACATATCCAATGGTTAAAGACTGAAGGACCATGAAAGAAATAGGACGAAGCTTTAATCAAGATACTCAAAGTTCCATAATCATAAAGGGGGTGGGTGGGGAAAGTACAAATAATTGGTAACATTATAATTGAATATGATATGACATTTTCACATGGATCTACAATACCTAACAATAGGGGTAGGGAAGGGGACCAGTGGTTGAGGACCCTTAATTTTGAGGTCCCACATTTTTAAAAATATGTCATGTTATAACTCAATTTCGGATTTACATAGTTATGTTTTATTAGTCAAAATAAGTCGTTCGAGAGTCTTTTCAACGTTCTCCGAAATCGTACAATGATTTCTACGTGGACACGTCATTTTTTTGTCATTTTATAGGTGTGACCAATAGTTGGGACCCAAATGTCCAATTATTTTTTAAAATTTCACCAATAATAATATACAAATCTACAGATTTTTTATATTGGCTTAAAATTTTGTGCACTTAGACATGCCGTCGAGTTACGATGGGTCATCAATAAAAAACAAAGTGCCATGTTGGAAGATGCGTGGATCATTAATATGCAGCGATGGGCCATGTTTAATGATGCTTGGCGGGTTTGTTTCTATTAATGGTGCCAGTAAATGCCAACATACGCACCATCAACCCCTTATTCAACATGGCTTTCGAGTCATCTCCCCAAACATTCATAGAACCCTTATGCCTCTTCCGCCATCTGCAACATTTCACGGAGCTTGTAGCATTGAAAATTCAAAGAGATGAAGCATTTTTTGAAGGTGTGCACCTTGTGCCGAACCCACGATTGACTTTATCTTTATTTTAGTGTCGTTATTTGCATGGGTTTTTTGTGTGCCTTCACATCTAAGTCAACTTTTATTGGTATGCGTCAAGGTTTTCATTCACATAATTGTAAATGTTATTATTTTTGTATCAAACCATTTCGTTTTTTGAATTCAATGGTCATGTTGTAAGATGCTTGTGTCATTAATATGCAATGAGGGCCATGTTGGAAGATGTTTGTGTTATTAATATGCAACGAAGGGCCATGTTGGAAGACACTTATGTTCTTAATATGCAACGGCTATTTTCGAAGATGCTTGGAAACATTTTTTCCCATTTATGTGATGTGTTAATGCTGCCATACGCACCATCTTCAACATGTTCAGCGTGGCTTGTTCAAGTCACTCTCCCCAAAATGTCATGGAACCCAAAGGCCTGGTATTGTTATTGTAATTGCTTTTGTGTGCCTTTACATCTAAGTCACTTTTACTGGTATGTTCATGGCGGCCTTCAAGGTTATCATTTACATACTAGTAAATGTTATCTTTTTTATAATTAATATGCAACAAAGGGCCATGTTTGAAGATGCTTGGCAAGCTTTGTTTCCATTATGTGGCCAATTAATGCCGTCACAGATAAACTCTACACCCTGTTTAGTGTCTTGTTCAAGTCACTCTCTTCTCACAATCATGGAACCCTAATGCCTCTTTTGCAGAATGTAACATTTCATAAAGGTTGTAGTGTAACCATGTTGGACAAATGAAATGTTATCCATAGTTGAACCCACAGCGTCAACATGTTTTCATTCACATCTGATTCAACATTTTATTGTATTTGGATGGAAGCCCTTGATGTTTTCATTCACATAACAACAAATGTTATTGTTTTTTTATCAAACCAAATTGTCTTCTTAATTTATGTTGTGTTATTTACATCTATGATGCATTTGCATATTCCTACATTAAAGTGATGTGTTAATCCTATTTAGCGTGCCATGTTAAAATGTCACTCACTCGCAGTAAATGTGAGATGAACGACGAGGGAACCCAATGGTCTTTTACGCAGAATGCATTGTTTAACAAAGATAGTAGCTTCAACATGTTAAAGAGATGAAATGTTCATCCCTGCGTTGAACAACCTACAAATTGAACATGTGCTAGTGAACATTTATTGGTATGTGGATGGAAGACCTGACAGTTTTCATTCACATACCAGCAAAATGTTGTTGTCTTTGTATCAAAATTAAGATTATCATTCACATACCAGTAAATGTTGAGTCAGATTTATTCGACCACATCTTTTTTTGAATTCATGTTGTTCTGTTATTGATATGTTGTTGTGAGTTAATGTTGTGCTATTCATTCATATTTTCAACATTACAAATATTCTTTGCCATAACAGTTGTTGATATGTTTTCTATTCATCTTGTATTTTTTTATATCTAAGACACATTTTTATTTTCCTAACTCCAACTTAGATGTATCAAACCAAGTCCTGTGAATTCATGTTGTGTCATTAATATGTTGTGAAATCATGTTGTCGTGTTATTCATTCACATTTTCAACATTACAACTATTCTTTGCCATAGTTATTGTTGACATGTTTCCCATTCTATTGTCAATTGTTTTATTCATGCATTATTGTTTTTGACAGAAGTTTCATTGCTGTAAAGGGTGAATGTTTGTTGCCCTGCTAATGAAAGTTTTACATTGTGTTTGAAGTTGTTTCTGGAACCATCGCATGGAAAGAAATTGCATCCGATGTTTTGGGTATTGTATGTGTACCCATCTTCAAGAAAAAAATTAGAATAATAAATTGTTTTGAGATATTGTAGACCCTTGTCCACCATAAATAATAAAAAATGTTTATGGGCTCGTAAATGGAAGACAATTGCAGAAAAGCCGAAGGGTATCCTTTGAACGTTGCAAAGGGTATGTGGACACTTGCAGAAAAGCCGAAGGGTAGATTGCAAAGAATCCGAAGGGTATAAGGACCGTTGGAAGATTTCTGAAGGACACTTCCGAATAGAAGCCAATGATGAATTCTTTCAGAGAAATTTGAGGACAGTTCAGGATGAAATGGACACGGACAAAAAGTCCGCAAAAATTGTCTCGAAGATAGAAAGCCCTGCAACAATTTGTATTAAGGAACCTTCCGAAAGAATTAAAGCAAGGTTAAAAGACGAGCAAGTCTACAAGGATCAATGTTGCAAAGAGCGTTACAAGAATGCCGAAGAAAATAAGATCACGCCAACATGTCGAAGTTTAACGCACAATAGAAAGGGTAAAGATCGAGCATATCGAGGACAATCGAAAGGAGCGGATGTGAATCCATCATATAGAAAGCAGTGAGATGTGAAAAGGGAAGAAAAGAAGCTCAATGGTTAATGGCAAAGCAAGAATTAAAATTCATGCCGCTTTGAAAGATCAACGACTCACGCTTGATTAGTGCATTATATCCAATGGTGCGAAGCAAAACCAGATTACCCTCCGAGTGCACGCCCATTTGACAAGTGTCAAGAGGTCATAAGGAAAGATCCAACAAAGAAAAGAATGTGAACTTGGCGTGACAAAAGAAATAAGAAGCTCGCATTTAATGTGTTCTAACTGTCTGTAAAAGAACAACTGAAACTGGTGATGGACTCGATATATCTTCACGGAGCTTGAGATTAATCAATATAATTGATCAAGGAAGTGGCATAGTTAAGAACAGTAGAAGCGCAGATGCTAAAGATAGTAAAGACATTTGAACGTTGTTGTTTGAAGCATGAATCGAGACACGAAGTCAAAGTCACATTGAATACAGATCAGAAGCTTGAACCGGTTAAGAGCAGTTGAAGTGTGAACACTTTACAGATAGAAAACCCTAAGATGCATTTGTCTATATATGTTATGAATAAAACATTTGAAAGTGTCTTTTTTGTTGTTGCGGCGTTAATAATTAGAGTGTTAACTCAAAAATTGAGTGAGGACATATGCAGATAGTGTAAAAAGGCAAAGTGAATAAGGTGTCAAACTAGAAGATATCCAGATACAAAGAGAAAGAGGCAGATAAGAGAAGGCACATAGCGTGACGCTGCAATTATAGACTAGACTTGTAACAGAGAAACTGAACAGAATTTATTTTGAATCTCTTTTATATTCTGAAGTTGTATCTTCATATCTCTGATAGGTTGGTGCCATCAAAAAAACTGAGTTGGTGCTCAGTTACGAAGTTGGTACTTCCTTGGAGTGGATGCTATTGAATGTAACCAGTGAGGTTTTTCTGTGAGACATCTTTTCTGTGAGGTTGGATTAGAACAGTAGTTTCTAGCATCTTTTCTCACCATGATTTTTCCCTTTGGGTTTCCACATAAAAATTTGGTGTTGAGTATTCTTGTGTGTGTATAATCTCTGCTTTTGTTCTTTACTTTGCATATACATTCTGTATCTTGTTTAAAAGCTTTTAAGAACTAGGCTTTAGCTCATCTACTGATTCACCCCCCCTCTCAATAGATAGTGTGTTCAACACTACTCAGGGAGGTTTTCGTCTCCAAGATCCTCAGGTTCGAATCCCTTCAAACCCTAGAGCCAAAGCTCCAAAACCCTCGCAGAGAAATCTCAAAAGAGAGAAGAAAAATAATAAACCAAGCATATCCAAATGAGAGCACTTTTCCTTCTTTTATACTTTTTCAACTGCGAGTATCTAAAATACTCTTGCATATGGGATAAAACATGAGAGGGAAAATAAATTATAATTCTCTTTAATTCTTTTCTCAACATCACCCTTAAAGTTCCCTCTTTTAAAACAACATTAAGTTGTTGTGCCTAGGCACCAAGGTCCAATATTAAATAATAATGTTTAATTTATGGACTTTAAAACAGAGGCCAAGATGATGTCGGAAACCAATGATCTATAGCTCGTCGGAAAGCCCTCAATGAGACGAATCTAACCCCACTATGAAAATCCCGAACTGACATTGTTCCCGAACTTACTAAAAATAGTAACGGCCAAGAGCAAACAAAACGGGTAAGTTCTCTATAGTGAGCAAGGCACCATTAATTTAGCAACCGTAAGAAGCAATGTTGGGACAAGTATTCAGGGACCAAACTACGACCCATTTCTGAACTTGAACTTGCTCCATTCTTGAAATAACATTATATGCAATTGCAATTGTGCATTCACCAAATGGATGATGCAGCTAGAACATAATGTCATGTGAAATAGATTTGAAAATCACTCTTTTACATAGACGACTTAACATTTGATTTAATTAAGCCAAATGATCCTAACCCGACTCAGTGGTTCTATTTACATTCCATATCAACTAGGGGTTGGAAAGCTAGGTGCAATAATCCTATTAAGCCTTTTTGTTGTAGAAAATTTTGCAGCTGAGAAAAACTTGTTGAGATGAAAGGTAGGCGTCCCTCCCATCTTTCTTCCCAAAATTTGAATCGGTTTCTTTAGCCTATTTTCTAAATGAGGCTTTCAAGTAATAGCTAACATCCTTTTTGAAGCAAAGCAGTTGTCCTAGATATTGGACTACTCCATTGTGCGTTTAACAGATAAACAATATGGTCAAATAAATATTTAATGTTAATTATATTTGACCAAATCATAGGGGGTTCCTTCCATAATATCCATACTAATTTCAAGGCAATGGCCTAGCTAATTTGATTAAGGTGTCAGAAGTTACCCTTAAGCTTTGGTTCACAAAATTTTTTTTCCATCAAATTAAAGGATACTAAAATATAGTATCCACCCTCGTCCACAAAATGTTCTGCTGAATTTCAATAAGATATTCAACATACTTTGATAGTGGTAGAAGCTTGAGGAGAAATATTGCATCAGATTTCAAGACCACCTTAATAAGTTGTATGAGATTTGCAAAAGAGATCCATTTGTTGTTAGTGTATTTTGTTAGCTTACTTTGCATTCACCAAATCATACCATCCCATAAGTTATGTTTCTGTGAGAGATGAAGAGGAAATCCCAGATATTCCATAGGAAGAAATCCCTCCCTAAAGTTTAGGGTTTTGTATGCCTAGCTTCCTATGGATGCTTGCATGTATAAAGATAACATGATTTAAGATGACTAACATGTTGCCTTGTTGCTATCTAATATATTTTTAGCATTTGCTCAATTTGTTTGATTTCTCAGAGAATTGTTATTGAACATAGTCACAAGGTTCGAGTTCGGGTTCGAGTTCGACGAGGATAAAATTCGGTTCAAGTTCGCCAGTGGATAAAGTTCAAAAAAAAATCGTCATTAAATTCGAACCATAAATGTGTCAAATTAAAATATTAAAAATACTTTTTGAAAAACCTAGTGTAAATAAAATAAAATAAAATAAATATTCAATTTTAAAATAAATTAATTTTATTATATATAAAAAATAAATAGAAAAAATAAAAATAAAATTAATATATAAAACAAAATAAAAATAAAGGTAAACGTCAATAAATTCAAAAAAAAACAAAAAAAAAAATTAAACTAAAAACACAATTAAAAAAAACATGAATTAAAAAATAATAAAAAATAAAAACGAATTTAAAAAAAAATCTAAAACAAAACCCTAAAATTCTAACACTAACCAAAGTCATTGTAAACATAAACCCCTACACGCTGCAGCTTAGTATTCTCTCCCGCCGCTTCGTGGGTGCCATCATGAGCCACTGAAATCTACGCTCAAAAGCACAACGCTGCGAATTCCGGTGATAGCATGGCTGATATATGGAGATCAGTTTTTCAATGTAAGACTATCGGCTAGGTTGGGCACGGGAATTCAAGTCTCTTGCGACACAAGTGGGATTCCAAATGACGAACAAGTCAATGGCTCGTGTCTAGGCTCCACGTAGTCCCACAAACCCTCGTGCAGCAGGGAGCAGCCACGAAACCTTGAACAAAGACGAACCTCGAAGACAGCGACGTCCCTGGCTCCTCCAACTCAAAACCCTCCCAACGGACAACCTAAAGCCGAGTTGGATTTTTTTCTGCGTGGATTAAATTCGCCGATCAAGGCATTTTTTACCAAATTTTTGGTTCTACCATTAAATTCGCTGAATTTCAAATTTTCAGGGGAAAATTCGGCGAACCCTTTCACAATGTTATTGAACATAGGAGAGTGCCAACAACAAAGTGAAAATTTACATGTTTTATATTGTATACAATGTTACTGATTCGTTTTTAGTTCTGGTGCGGGTTCGAAGAACCCGGTTCGCCAGTACGGCGATTTTTTTTTCCTTGGGTTCGTTATTGAGTTCATTCATACAAAAAATATAAAATAAATTTAAAAATAAAGAAATTATAGCCTATTACATAGCAAATTAGTGACATTGTCATTAACCATATAGTATGCATATTGATATCAAAAATAAATTATGAAAATAATCACAAAATACCAAAAATAGTAAATAATATCCAAATGCCAAATGTCATGATAATCATTAAACATAAATGATAAATATTAAAAATCAATGATTATGATATCAAATGTCATGATAATCATTAAACATAAATGATAAATATTAAAAATCAATAATTATGATATTATCCTGTGGCTGTAATTAAATACATCAAACTTAAAAGTCTTAAAACTTAAATGTTAACTTAAAGTCACTAATGATGACTCACAATTTTTAGTGACTCAGCTATGAACCCTTAGAAGGTACAGGTGCTAGGTGTTTGTATAATTGTTTGAACTTTATGATTTATACATTACTAATCCACATATAATTGCTAGCGTGCCCAGTTAAATCAAAGTAATTTCAGTTGACAGATTAGCTTTGAAATGCCACATCTTATCTATGAAGAGTCAAGACAATGAAAGCTGTCAACATCTAGCTTATGATTTCCTGATTGAATGTCATTGATGGATGTGGATTGCATTATGTATTCCATTGCAAATTGGCCATCTGTTCTGAAAAACAGTTGACTGGCCCTGGCCAGTGTCTTCCAAATCCTCAATTAACGCTTCAAGTTATTTTCTTTCTTCTTTCAGATATTTTCTTTTAAGGGTTCACAGCCGAGCCACTGAAAATGGAAAAAATGTGTTTTTGACTGCTGGTTCTCTGTCCCAACGCCCAGGGTTTGTCCCAGAAGAACCCAAGCTGCACCCGAGTGCCCAGGGACAAACCTTGAGCATTGGGGCAGCAAACCGAACCCCAAACCCGACCCTGGTTCGAACCTGAGTGCCCAATGTAAGAACCCTTCAAAGGTTCTACTGCTGAACTTCACTTTTTTTTTTGTTTTGTTTTGAAGGTTTTATGAGTTTTTGTGTGTTTTCAAGGGGTTTGAACAAAAAGACACATACTGAAAGTAAAACTAGTCTATTGAGAATAAATTTTGAACAATATTGAGACTTCTTTTATTGCCATATATTATTCCATTCACTGAATAAGAGTCCAAGGGCTTATTGATAATAAATACAACATGAAAAAACAAATTTCGATAATTGAATGGCCCTGATATGGTTGTGATCTGCAGATACCATCATATGTTTACCTCCAAAAGAAGCTGCGAACACTTTGTCTTCTATGACCAGCAACTTCTCTCTATTCACATGTACTGTAGCACATCACTATTCATGGTACTGTAGCGCGTCACTATTCACAATACTGTAGCGCATCACTATTCACGGGTACTGTAGCACATCACTATTCACAGTACTGTAGCAGCAAATAAAACCTCTGAAAATAATCCCTTTCAATCAGAAAATAATCTGCAACTCCAATTTCTTAAATCTGATCCAAACTTCACCAAATTCATCCAATTGAAATCCCAAATAGAGCCTTTGATTGAGACCCCCCAAAATCACCAAGTTCACTGGGTATTTCACTAGCTCAGATGGCTGCTCACAGAAGAACTACATTCTTCAATAGCTGTTGCAGGTAGAAACCCTCGTTCTCCAAGCAAGTTCAAAACTCCTCAAAAATGTTCTCAAAATGCAATGATCTGAATTTCTTCAAAAGAAAACCTTATATCTCCTCAAGCCAGTTGATTTCCTTCAAAAGCATCCTTTAAATTAAATTTGAATTTCAATTTTAATTTTCCAATAGTTTGGGCGCCCATTTAATTATAATAATTAATTGAAATATGGCCCCTTCTTCATGATGGTCGACCCCTTCATTAAGTCACTTAAGTTATAACATAAATTTAAATTATAACTCTATAATATAAGCTTCAATTAAATTAATATTTATTTTGGCAAATAAATATTAATATCTCCCTCAATATAAGTCCAAATGACAAGCCGTCTGAAACCGGATGATAAGTGACTAAATCTGCATATGACAAGACCATACTGCTAAAAATAGCAGGGGTGCTCCACTGAGTGTCTCCACTTACTAAAAACAGTAAGTCAAACAAATGGCATCCAAAAGACCCCGAACGAAAGCCAAACTGAAAAATTCTGACAATTGAAGCCAAGCCATGCCTCAACAAGACCCTCTATCCTCCATATTAGCCTACGAGGGCCACATAATAGGCTAATCTCAAGTATTGAGAGATGTCAACTGGAAGGGGACATTACAGTCCGCCCCTCTTGAAATTGCTTGTCCTCAAACAATCTCAACTCAGGATGCTGCAAAATCTCCTCACTCTCTCACGTAGCATCCTCCACTGGCAAATCTCTCAGCTTCACTAGATATTCCCTGATGGTCCTCCTGCGTAGCTGTCTCTCTCTGTACTCCAGGATAGACTCAGGTACTAAAATCAACTTTCCCTCATCATCTAAGGGAGGCAATACTGCTGAAGGTACCACACGATTTCCTAACGCCTTCTTGAGGCATGACACATGAAAAACATTGTGGACCTTAAAGCTCTAGCTCATAAGCCACCTCTCCAACACACCTAACAATCTTGAAAGGACCATGGTATCGTGGCTTGAGCTTCTCTGATCCACTCTTCCTGAGAGTAGACTGTCGGTAGGGCTGCAACATGAGATATACCATGTCTCCCACCTCAAAAGATCTCTCAGTCCTCCTCTGATCTGCATACTGCTTCTGCTGATTTTGTGCCTTAGCAATATTCTCCTTAAGAGCCCTCATAATGTCTTGGCTCTCTCGCAATAAGTCTCCCGCACTAGGCACTTTGCTGTCACTTAGTAGCAAATCAAGAAAACTAGGCGCCTCATACCCATACAACGCCATGAATGGGGACATTTGAATGTTCATGTGGTAAGTGGTATTGTAACAATACTCACATAAGTATATCCACTTAACCCACGCCTTTTGTTGCCCTGCTATGTAATTCCTGAGGTAGCCTTCCACCCATTTGTTCACTATCTCCGTCTGACCATCGGTCTGCGGGTGGTAACTGGTGCTCGGTGTAAGCTCGGTCCCACAAAGTCTGAACACCTCCTGCCAGAAGTGACTCAAGAATAGAGTATCCCTGTCGCTAACTATGCTCCGGGGCAACCCATGTAATCTGAAAACCTCACGGAAAAATACCTCTGCTACTTGTGTAGCTGTGTAAGTAGTGGTGATCGGAAAAAAGTGGGCATACTTCGTCAGCCGATCCACAACTACATATATGCAATCACGTCCTTGGGCTTTAGGCAAGCCCGAAATAAAATCCATCGACAGGGATTCCCACTTCCTATCAGGAATCGGAAGTGGCTGCAACAACCCTGCCGGATATATGTTCCCCTGCTTGTTCTGCTGACAAACAGGGCACTCTCGCACATATTGAAGAACATTTGCCTTAAGCCCCTTCTATGTAAATCTCTCTCGAACTTGTCTGTATGTCTTAAAGTACCCGGGATGCCCTGCTATAGGTACATCATGGAAAGCTCGCAGAATGGTGTTCATCTCTGACCCTGGGATCAAGAAAATCCTGTTCTTATAAATGATCAACTCATTTACCAGTGTGTACTTGGTGTCCACAATAGATCCCTCAACAATGCCAGATGCCCATGTATCCTTGGCATACTCTGCCACAATCAGGTGCCTCCAATCCTCTGCAATCTGTACCATAAAACTTAGATGAGGCAAGCGTGAAAGAGCGTCAGCAACAACATTCTGTGTACCTTTGACATAGGTGATGTCAAAGTCATATCCCTGTAACTTACCCACTTTTGCTGACGATCATTTAAATCTCGCTGTCCTAGGAAATGCCTCAAGCTATTATGATCAATTTTAATACAAAACTTACTGCCCACTAAATATTCCCTGAATTTGGCCAAGGCATGCATTATGGCCAGCATTTCCTTATCATATAAACTGTAAACCCTCTCTGGTCCTCTGAGCTTCCTACTCTCATAAGCAATCGGGTGCTTGTCCTGCATAAGCACCGCTCCAATGCCCTCACCAGAAGCATCACATTGAAGCTCAAAAGGCTTCGTAAAATCTGGCAGTGCCAACACTGGACATGTAGTCATAAGCTCCTTGAACCTCACAAAACACTCTTGTGCCTTAGGAGTCCAAATGAATGCACCTTTTTTCAACAAATCCGTCATAGGTGTTGCATGGCTTGAATATCTACTAACAAATCTGCGATAGAAACCACATAACCCAAGAAATCCTCGTAGCTGTGTAAGGTTCTCAGGAGTAGGCCAATCTTTGATAGCACGGATCTTCTCAGGATCCATCCGCACTCCCTCTGCACAGATAATATGGCCTAAGTATAACAACTCAGTCATCCCCAAATCACACTTGGATTCCTTGGCATACAAGGACTCCCTATCCAAAATGTTGAGTACTGTATCCAAATGAGCCAAGTGCTCTTGCCATGTCCCGCTGTAGACCAATATATCATCGAAGAAGACAAGTACATATCTCCTCAACTATGAGTGGAAGACCTTGTTAATGGTGGACTGGAATGTCGCTAGAGCATTGGTTAGCCTAAATGGCATAACCACAAACTCAAAGTGTCCACAATGACAACGAAATGCGGTCTTCTCAACATCTTGCTCACGAACTCTAATCTGATGATATTCCGATCTCAAGTCTATCTTCGAGAAGTAACAGGCACCATGAAGCTCATCAATAAGCTCATCTATATGGGGTATGGGAATCTGTTCTTAATAGTCCTCTTATTCAGGATCCTGTAATCTATGCACATACGAAGAATACCATCTTTCTTCTTCACTAGAACAATTGAAGAAGCAAATGGCGACTTACTCGGTCGAATGTGACCCATAGCAAGCAGCTCCTTGATAATCTTCTCTATCTCATCCTTAAGCTACTTTGGGTGTCGGTAAGGAGTAATCATGACGGGCTTAGCGCCCTCCTCAAGCTCTATGATGTGCTGAATACCCCTGTCTGGAGGTCTCCTTGGTGGAAGGTCACTGAAAACCTTCCCATGCTTAACTCTCAACTGTTGAATGTTAGGATGATACTCAGTCTTATGTTGTCCCTCCTGCGTAGGCATCAAAGTACACTCGGCGGCCCACTCAACCATGTCATGACGCATAAGTCTCTCCATTCGTCGAAAGGAAATAGTCCTGATGTTCCTGTCTCGGATGGCCTTCAGTATATGAGTCTTCCCATCCACCTCGAACCGGATCTCCATGTCTTTAAGGCAAAGTATAACTTCCTCAAGAGAATGAAGCCACTTCATGCCCAAGACTATATCAATATCGCCCATATTTACCACATAATAATCAGCCTTGAATTCATAATTATTCAGGCATAAAGGAAGATCCTTAATCATACGGTCACACTTGGGAGTGTAACCATCAACCACCTAACCCAAATGCCCTCAAACTCTTCGGTTATAGGCCCACGCCTCTCCACGAATCTGGCATCAATAAAATTATGGGTGGCACCTGTGTCTAAAAGGGTGATAACCTTTTGACCAGCCAAAACTCCACGAAGTCTGAAAGATCCCTCCTGCTGCATGCTAGACAACTGTGCCTTCTCGAGCTAGATCTCTGACTCTGCCTCCACCTTAGGCTCTGAAGCCTCTGACTCTGACTCCTCAAAACTCTCCTGCTGTCCGGAATTTTCAAATTCCAAATCCTCATAATAAGCCCACATAACTCTATTGGCCTTACCCTTAGGCCGTAAAGGACAACCATGGTTAGCATCATAGGGACCCTTGCAGTAGAAGCAAAGCTTCTTCTTGCGCAAATCATTAAGGGTCTCACGATCCAAGGGTGCTGCTGATTTTCCCTTTGAATCACTCTTAAAATCAGATTTCTCTCTATTTTTATTGAATCCCTTGTTGTCCTTAAATGAAGAAGTACTCCTCGAATTGGACTTGCTAGATAGAGCTGCAAGTTCCATGTTGCATGCCTTCTTCATCGCTTCCTGTAGTGAAAGAGGATCAAAGGCTTTTACCCAACCCTTCAGTGGTTCGGATAAATCATTAAGAGTCTCACGATCCAAGGGTGCTGCTGATTTTCCCTTTGAATCACTCTTAAAATCAGATTTCTCTCTATTTTTATTGAATCCCTTGTTGTCCTTAAATGAAGAAGTACTCCTCGAATTGGACTTGCTAGATAGAGCTGCAAGTTCCATGCTGCATGCCTTCTTCATCGCTTCCTGTAGTGAAAGAGGATCAAAGGCTTTTACCCAACCCTTCAGTGGTCCGGATAAATCATTAAGAGTCTCACGATCCAAGAGTGCTGCTGATTTTCCCTTTGAATCACTCTTAAAATCAGATTTCTCTCTATTTTTATTGAATCCCTTGTCCTCAAATGAAGAAGTACTCCTCGAATTAGACTTGCTAGATAGAGCTGCAAGTTCCATGCTGCATGCCTTCTTCATCGCTCCCTGTAGTGAAAGAGGATCAAAGGCTTTTACCCAACCCTTCAGTGGTTCGGATAATCCGTCGGTGAACAAAACAACCAATCTCCTATTTGAGATATCTGGCACCAAAACGGATAGCCTCTGAAAGTCACTAATGAAATACTCCAATCCGCCTATCTGTCTCAACTGTGCCAACTCCCTGAAGTAGACTTCTGGATCCTTCTTATCAAATCTCTCTACCAAACTGTCCACGAAGTCCTGGTATGAAGTCACCTGGTTATGCTGTAGGGTAACCATCCCATGGTACCACCAATCATGTGCAGCTCCCTCTAAATGTAGTATGGCATATTTTATTGCCTCCACTTCTGTCATAGGTCTCAGTGCCTGGAAAGTGTCAAGCTTGTGAATCCAAGCCTGCGCTGTCATCTTGCTACTACCATCAAAAGTAGTCAAAGAAAGCTTGCCTATAGCCCTCTTCAGCTCACTATTTTGACCTCTAGGCCTCCTATCATGTCTGAGTGACCTGTATACTCTCTTCTCTGATTTACAAAGCGTTCAAAGGTCATCCTCTCCCGAACCTGAGGAAATAATAATTCCCATTCATCATTTGCAGCCATGAGTGCATCTGCAAATATAGGGTCTCCTGCTGCCTCCTCTGCCGGAGCTTCTTCTAGCTCCTCCGGAACAAATGTAGGGCGTGTAGGCCTATCAGCGATTGTGGAATGGATCCGTTGTGGTCTCTGATTACTTGTAGCACTCCAATTATCTCCCTGATCCCCATTCTGTCTAACAGGTGGGTTCAACCTTTCTACCATAGTAGTGAGTGCATGTAATGCCTGTGCCATCTGCTGCTGCCCTGTAACCATAACACGGAAAAAATCTATGGTATCCTGATCATCATTATTCTTGTTGCCTCTGAGTAGGCTACCCTCACGCCTGTCACCCATGATGACCGGCTGTGGTTCTAAACCCTGTTCACCTTCAAGTAAGGCTCTCTTGCGTGTATAATACCTGTGTGAACCAACCTCCTCTGGCGGCATGTAATAACTAAAACCTCAGGATGGCAGGATTTAGCTCTGATACCAATGTAAGAACCCTTCACAGGTTCTACTGCTGAGCTTCACTTTTTTTTTTGAAGGTTTTATGAGTTTTTGTGTGTTTTCAGGGGGTTTGAACAAAAAGACATACTGAAAGTAAAACTAGTCTATTGAGAATAACTTTTGAACAATATTGAGACTTCTTTTATTGCCATATATTATTCCATTCACTGAATAAGAGTCCAAGGGCTTATTGATAATAAATACAATATGAAAAAACAAATTTCGATAATTGAATGAACCTGATATGATTGTGATCTGCAAATACCATCATATGTTTACCTCCAAAAGAAGCTGCGAACACTGTCTTCTATGACCAGCAATTCCTCTCTATTCACATGTACTGTAGCACGTCACTATTCACGGTACTGTAGCACATCACTATTCACAATACTGTAGCATGTCACTATTCATGGGTATTGTAGCACGTCACTATTCATGATACTGTAGCAGCAAATAAAACCTCTGAAAATAATCCCTTTCAATCAGAAAATAATCTGCAACTCCAGTCTCTTAAATCTTATCCAAACTTCACCAAATTCATCCAATTGAAATCCCAAATAGAGCCTTTGATTGAGACCCCCCAAAATCACCAAGTTCACTGGGTATTTCACCAGCTCAGATGGTTGCTCACAGAAGAACTACATTCTTCAATAGCTGCTGCAGGTAGAAACCCTCATTCTCCAAGCAAGTTCAAAACTCCTCAAAAATGTTCTCAAAATGCAATGATCTGAATTTCTTCAAAAGAAAACCTTATATCTCCTCAAACCAGTTGATTTCCTTCAAAAGCATCCTTTAAATTAAATTTGAATTTCACTTTTAATTTTCCAATAGTTTGGGCGCCCATTTAATTATAATAATTAATTGAAATATGGCCCCTTCTTCATGATGGTCGACCCCTTCATTAAGTCACTTAAGTTATAACATAAATTTAAATTATAACTCTATAATATAAGCTTCAATTAAATTAATATTTATTTTGCCAAATAAATATTAATATCTCCCTCAATATAAGTCCAAATGACAAGCCGTCTGAAACCGGATGATAAGTGACTAAATTTGCATATGACCAGACCATACTGCTAAAAATAGCAGGGGTGCTCCACTGAGTGTCTCCACTTACTAAAAATAGTAAGTCAAGCAAATGGCGTCCAAAAGACCCCAAACGAAAGCCAAACTGAAAAATTTGACAATTGAAGCCAAGCCATGCCTCAACAAGCCCCTCTATCCTCCATATTAGCCTACGAGGGCCACATAATAGGCTAATCTCAAGTATTGAGAGATGTCAACTAGAAGGGGACATTACACCTAACGCAGCCCAAACGCCACGAACTGGTAACATTGATTGTTTGTCCCTGATTGCAGCCTATGGATTTTGCCTTTCTCTTTTAACTCTCATATTCGTCTACTGAGAAATTTGCCCATGATAATGAATAAGGACTCATGGGGTCACCTTGTTGTAACCCTCTAGTGGGTAGAAATTGCTCATCGCTATCTCCATTCAAATGGATGAGTAAATGGAATTTTCAATTCAATATGTGCCCCACAAATAATAAAGAAATAAAAGTCTTTGTTATAGAGAAATTCTACAAGAGAAATTGGGGAAGCGAGATCAGGAGGAAGAAACTATATTATATAAATGAGTTCAACCCCACTTGTGATGAACTCCAAAAAGCGTACATAGGAGCCAACATTTCTTGGAGGGCTAAAATTCTTATTGCTTAGCTGAGAACCAACTCTCACCAACTTCGTTGTGAGACCGGGCGTTGGAAGAGGCCAAAGGAGGCTTGGGAAGAGAGAATTTGCAGATTTTGCAATTCTGGGAAAGTGGAAACTGAACAGCACTTTATTCTAGAATGTGAAGCCTACAAGGATAGCAGAGATAAATTTGCGGATACTATATGTGACAGTTCTTGGCATAACCTATTCAACAAAGAGCACATTGAGCAATTAGGGGGGCTCATCATCAGCCTACACAAGAAGCGAACAGTGCTACTTAAATCTGCTTGAGTTGTCTTGCTGTCCCATAGGCTATTTTTAGTCTCGTGGACGTTAAAATTTTTATTATTATTATTATTATTCAAAGTGACTATGTATGAAGGAGTTTTGATACAACCAGATATACATTCATTAAATGCTTCTCCAAACTGAAGCACCTTCGGAGTAGATGATATCATTTCCCAATTGCAGAAATCTAAAACTTTGATATGACTCACTTGATGAGTATACCTAACTTTCGATGGTTGTTCAAGAAATGAATGATCTCCCAAACTGAGCTAATTTTGTCCTCCATTCTTCTACCTGGCACAAACCCAGATTGGAAGGGGAACAATCTTTTGAATTAAAGGTTTCAGTCTGTTGGATATAAGCTTCACAATGATTTTGTAAACCATGTTGCAAAGTGCAATGTGCTTGTATTCATCCAATTGTTCTACTTTTGTTTTCTTTGGTATGATAACCAATTTTTTTGCATTTAAATCATTGCGCATTTCTTATTTCTCTTTTATTTGTCCACCACATTCAAAAGATCTGATTTAATAATGTCCAACAATTGTTGGTAGAAAAAAGTTGGAACCCAGAAGGTCCAAGAGCCTTGCCAGAATAAAAGGAAACAACAATCTTCCTCAATTCTTCCTCTTCAATGAGAGCCATCAATTCCTAGTTTTCATTGTTTGTAATAATTTTTGGGATATTTTGGAACAACATTTGTTGCACTCAAAAAATCATAACTAGATCCATTGAACATTGGTGTTTTCTTATCGAAAAATCCTCCTTGCATTTGATGACTACCCATATTACACCTTGGATCAGCTTAAAACTATCAAACCTTCACCAAAGGACCTAATCTAATACCAATTGTTATAGGTAGAATCATTGGGGGTGAATCAATGCTTTTCAGTTCCAGACTTCTTTGTCAATAGTTGTTTAAAATGCTTTGTGGCATACTTACAAATCTCATTATGATTATAAAAAAAAAGAACCATCCACCTTCCTTAGTTGAGTCACTAAGTTATGTAATTGTCTATTTAAAACAAATTTATAAAATAAATTTGATCCAAGCATGCTCACACCAATCAATGATTTTATCTTGATTGCTTGGAAATGTGCGCAAATCTGCGCTTCAATCACGTTCAAGCAGCTTTGAGCATCATGCGCATATGCACGGCGCCAATATACTTGTTGCACAACTTAGAAGGCACATTGCACCCTTCACTCGGAATGGGATGAAGCCCCAATATGAGTCAAGGAGTTCTCCTTATAGGGCCAAGGGGATGATTTTTTTGCCCATCAATCTTGAAGCCATTCAACGCAACCCCACAACCACCACAACAATGCATCAACGCATTCTGAATGACTTGCATAGTGTTGCACCATGTCTACAACCTCTACATAACAATGACCATCCACACAACACCCATAGAGACAACACGCAACTCAATCACTACATAAAACACCCATATTACACATCAACCCTGTGGACACTATGTGACACATTGCACCATGCCAAGTGGCACTTCCAAGGCTCGTGTTATGCCAAAGCATATGTCACCACACCGTGCGCTTGGTAGTAAAGACACGTAAATGTCAAAAGGTGACGAGTCATATGGAAGCCCTAAAGGTTCAACTTCCATAATAGTTCTTTACGCCTTCGTGGTTTTGTATTCTATATATGCATATATGTAGCAATCAATAGCAAGCAGATAGTAGAAAATAAGCAACCATGCATCTCCCTCAAGAATATGCCACGTACTTAACACAAATAAATATAACTTTTTGTTTTGTTATATTATTTTCTCTATTTTGAATCTTGTTCATATTGCTTCCACATATGCATATAACAATCGAAATCCTCATTTAGTTTTTTGTCCTCGTGACCTCTTGGGATCTGGATCATTGGTGTCATAACGGTTCATCTTGTATGTCCCATTGAACGAGGTTAGATTATCTCAGGCTCCACATCAAAATGATATCAATCAGATCATCTATTGTGTCATCTCAATAAAGTTGAGATGGCAAGACATAATGAAACATAAGATGAAGTCCATGCGATGATCAAGAATGAGGTTGCAAAGGCTCTTCAGGAGCAAAAGACATTTATGTTCAACTAGTTCAATGATGTCCTCAAACGGGTGGTTCTATCGGCTCACACATCAAGTAAAGCTTTTGGTGGTTGAGACCCCCCTAAGCTTCAAGCTAAGTTTAGACATTCCTACATTTGAGGGTAAAATAAATGCAGATGCAATAGATGACTGTCGAGATCAGCTAGAATCACATTTTTCTATGAATGAATTTTCTAATGAAGAGAGGATTAAGATTGCACTTATGAAAGTTTCTTCACCCGTCAAGAAGTGGTGGCATGCCCATAATCTACAGGAGAAAGACCAAACAAAAGAAGAATCTAAACCAACTTGGGAAAAATTCTTGGAAGCCTTAAGGAAAACTATTATCCTGAAGATGTTTATGGTGACTGCTATATTCAGTGGCAACAACTATGGCAAGGACATAACCAATCAGTCCAGGCCTACATCGACGCCCTCCATGACCTATATGCAAAACTGGTCTCATTTGAGTCAAATCAGCATAGATTCCTCATGTACCGCACTCATTCAATCCAAATTGATGTTGGCTAAGTCCAAGACACTACGTGAAGCCTATCACTTTGCAACAATCATTGAGGAAGAGTCAAAGATGAAGGGTAAGTGGGGCACATCATTGCACCAAAGAAGACACCTTAATCAAACAAGTACAAACCATCTAAGATAGGTAAATGGTGTGAAAAACACAAAGCCAACAACCACTTGAACTCAGAGTGCCATGCATAGAAAAGCTTGATTGTGTGTGCGAGAGAAGAGGGTCTAACCATCCAGCCATCTATGGAAGCAAAATACACAGACCTAGAAGCTTCTTGACTCAATGCAACAATGCCACCAATAGCACAAGATGTTGAAGCAGGGCGCCTATTCCATTCACAAATGTGGGTGAAAGGAAACCACCGGATTTTATGAATGATGATGGTAGCATAAATAATCTCATCTCTGAAGCAATTGTCAGCTGAGTGAATATGCGAACCATGCCTCACCCACGACCTTACAATTTGGGACGATTCAATTCCTGCAACACCAAAGGTATACATATCGCTCAACAATGTCGTTTCTCATATGCTATCCAGCCTTTTAGAGAGAAGCTAGTTTTTGATGTAACACTAATTGATGCTTGTGATATAATCCTTGAGCAAGCATACATACATGCATAACCACAAGGGTGTGTGCATGGGCAATCCTTAGAGTATCACCATAATAATGCACGGCAAGAAATACTAGATCCCTAAATTGGTTCCATGTTGTAATCATGTTGAGCAAACTCCTGAGAAGATTTTGTCATATTCACTGCCTACCTTGACCTAGTTAAAACATATCTGATTTTGGAAACCATACACAACTGGAACTTGTCTATGTTGGTATATAGAGTTGTCATGGCAAGTCAAAATAATTACCAAGATGCAACTAGAAGCCAAGATGTCACACTTGCTTTGCAAAATTAAGGCAAATGGGACAATTGCTTCTCAAGAAAGGGTGAATGAACCAAGCGCATCTGTGTCAGTCCACATTCTTACCTTAAGTGCCTTCGCAATGTGTGCACCTCCATGCAGCTCCGAGCATCATGTGCATTCCAAGCGGTGTTTGGATACACGTCATATAGTTCAGAGGACAACATTGCACCCTTCACTTGGAATGGGATGGAGCCCCAATATGAGTCAAGGGGTTCCCCTTGCAAGGCATTTGAATGTCAAATCTCAACGCCAATCAACGCAACCTTGCGATCAATGTAGCAACACATTAACATGTTTCACAAGGCTTATACGACGTTGTGCCACTCCACACCATGCACATAACCTTTGCACAATAGCAGCCATCCACACAATACCCACAAACACATCACATAACTCAGTCCCTACACAAAACACACAAATTACACATCGACCATGGGAACATTGCGCCACGATGCACCATGCAAGGTGGCACTTCCGAGGCTTGCATTATGCCATAACATCTGTTGGCATGTCGTGCACCTTGCAGTCAAGCCATGTAACTGTCGGAAGGTGAAAAGTCACAGATGGAAGCCAAAACAATTCAACTTCCATGATGGTTATTTAACTCTTTGTGGCTTTGTAATCTATATATACATATTTGTAGCATTAGATAGCAAGTAGATAGCAGAAGATAAGTAGCCAGGCATCTCCCTCGAGAGTATGTCATGTACAAAACACACAAATTAATAAAAATAAATTTTCCAATTCTCTTATTTTCTCTATTTTGAATCTTCTTTGTATTGCTTCTGCATATGCATATAACACATCTAAATCCTCATTTAGAGTGTTGTACCCCAAAACTCCTCAGATCCAGATTCAAAATTGGTGTTAGAGTCCCTATATTTTACCCATTGCTCTCATGATTTTTGCCACCAATATTGTTCCTCTTCTTGTTGAACCTGAGCCAATTGGTTGATCAAAAGTTGTTCTTGCTCTACCATTTCCTGTGTATTCTTGCTCTCTGATTTGATGTTGTAACCATTCTAATTGCTGCATACAATGAATTTTTTTTTGTGAAAATATTCCCAAACACCTCTTGGTTACAGATTTTTTATTTTTGTTTTAAATACTTCAATTTCCCATAAATTTATACACTGCATGTCCTTGAATGTGATCAGCCTTGGTCCATCATTTGGAAATATTCATGCTCAATTCCAGATGCATGAGCCACAATTTTTTTAAACTTAACTTGAGGACAAACTACTTTCTTTGGGTTGGATGAAATAGACAAAAATATGGGCTAGTAATTAGATAAAGTGGCATTACTTAACTCGGTTGATATGTGGAGTTTTGATTTCATCCATTGCTTAAATATCAGAATATTGTCAAAAAAATCCAGCAGTGTAGTTCAAACTTCAAACCTTTCCATCTATTGCACCAAATATACTTTCCTTGCAAGTAATCTTAGTCAACCATATAATTCTCATGGCAAAGATCCAACAGGACCTCCATTATTTTGTTGTTAAATCTGAATCTACCTTTTCTTATTTTCTATTAATAATAGATTTAAAATCTACCATTAAGATCAGTTCAGATGGTTTGTGATTTACAATCCGATCCAGTAAGTTTGCAAACATAGGAATTTGTTTGTTCCCAGTTGGAGGAAAATATATATTTACAATATTAAATTGCAACTGCATTTCTTGTGAGAAGAAAACAGCAGCAAGTTGCAAAAAAAATACCAGAGAAGAGACAAACATACCTGGAAGAGATCCAGTCAATAAGCAATTTATTTGAAATACATTGGATCATATTCTTTGCACCCCATAGATCAAGAGAGAGGAGAGGTTTCTTTGGACCAGATCTCCTATTTCCTGGAGAAGAAGATCTATATCTTCAGTCTTGATTTGGTTGTTTTGGAAGTGGCATTTATTCTGCATGCCTAGACCTCGGACAATCCAAGCTAGAAGCCGCATGAGTATAACTGCTCTTCAGTGGAGGTGCTCGCCTCCATGAATTCTTCAGAGTTTTTTTCTTTACAAACCCAGATCAGCCATGGGCTCACTTCTGCTCCCAGCTATTTCAATAGTATCTAGAAGAGGTTTGCATGCTTTTTGGTTTCTAATTTTTTCATATTTTCCCATAAGCCCACATCCATAGGAATGAGATCCGAGGACCGTGGATCCTTGGAGATGGTCTTTATATTATGTCCTGTAATATGTGATGTAGTTGGCTGAGCTGAAAATTTGATGGGGTCCAAGGACCTACCTTGATTTTCTTGCTGATTTGATCCAGATTTGGGTTGAAGCTTTAGATTGGGTCTCTTTCTTCCCCTTTCCTTTATCTTTATCTGCAAGCACTACAAAGAGGTTATCTAACTGTATTTATTTTTGCTACGGTCTGTTAGGAATTACTACACATGGTTTGATTAAATAAATATAGATTAGGGGTTACTAAGTTTAAATAATATAATTAAACTTAGTAGGTTGTTATTGGGTTATTGAAAGGTTGAAACAAGACCCGTAGGATAGAGTTAGGGATTAGAAGGGCTTGAAGGATGAGCGGATATTGGGTTATTGAAAGGTTGTAGCAAGACCCGTCGGATAGAGTTAGGGATTAGAAGGGATTGAGGGATGAGCGGATTATGATACAGGCATATCCTAAAAATTAGGATATGATTTTTGCATATATACCCTTCAAAGTTTGAATAATATATTGCCAGGTATTTATTGAAAACCCACATTTGGTATAAGAACGGGTGAGAGAAGGAGAAAGCCAAAATGGAGAGCTTTTGAGAGAGTATGAAAATGGTGTTTTGATTGTCGAGGAGCAAATCTTAATTGTTTTGGTTGCCCTGATTAATGATAAGCCCTGTTTGATAAAAGTTAGTTTAGTTTGAGATTAGTATTTAAATTTTATCAGAGAAATCTAGGTTTTTAGGTTAGTTTGAGAATGAAAATCAATATAAAATATAAAACCTGCACAAAGATCGGTTTGAGGAGAATATTGAAGCAAAGGTGTTAAGAGTTTTTGCTGAGAGTTTGAGCATTTGGAACCAAAAAAAATGCTTGTCAGAGTAGTGTTTTAAAGGAGACTTCTAGATATAATGCACTTGTATGGTGGCCAGCAGACAAGAGGCATTTAGGAGCAGCAAGGATACACAACAGCAAATGTATTTGCTTGTACAAAGGCGTCCAGATCTGCACACTTAAAAGCATTGATAGAAGTGCACACTTTGAATGAATAAGAAAGGACAGCAGCAGATCTCCGTGAAATAAAGCACATGTGGAATCTGAAACATGAGGCAGATCATTTGCTGGTTTTGGAGCAGCAAAATCAATTACAAATTTGCAGCCATACAACGGCAAAAGCCCATTCCAGGAAAAAGGGCATACCTGTATTTGTGTGAGTCCCGTGTTTGTGTGAGATGCATCATCTTTTTTGAGGTGCAAGGCAGGAGGAGTTTTGTGCAACATCAAAGCAAAAGGAGCGTGAAGGTAAAAGAAAACAGTCCAACATGATTGAAATGTGAGCAAGCATCAAAATTGCAGCCTGCAAACAGAAGGAACACATATTAAAGTTTTAATATAAAGTTTGTTTTATAAAGTATTTTATAGGCTTAGGATTGTAATAATTTAGGGCTACATTTTAGTTTTATAGCTTTTATTTTTTAGTTTTTTAATTAAGTCAAAACATTACAAAAATAAGCAAATATTTCCCTCCATGTTGAAGACCCAAATCAATTCCATATCTTCCAATCTAGTAGGAGTTTACTCACAAAACTTTGCCAAGTTATGTCCAATATCATTCTTTAGGATCCCATGAAGTTTATTTTGGTTTTGCATTGCTGGTTTTCCCAGATTAATTGTTTTTTTATAAAATTGCATAGAAAAGTTAATTTGATTTCTCCTTCATCAGGTCAAATATTTTCATGCAATTTTGTCATTTTGTGTCAACTACTATTGTGAAACATCTCCCAGAAACATTTTACCATAACTCTAATGATCTGTAAAAATTAATTGTTTTTGTACTCCCATAATATAGTTTAGGTTTTTTCTAGCCCAAATTACTAGTACTAATTCTATATTTTAATATCTAGGAGGCAGATTATGAGAAAAAAATCCCAGTTTGAGTAAAACTGAGTTCTAAACCTTCTGGAAAAAGATTTTTCGTTCAGCCCTTATACTTTATAAGATAAAATTGCTTTTCCACAAAAGTCACATTAAATGTCATCTATGTAAACCCTTAAGTTGAAATTATTTGTATATAAGTGCATTTTTTGTAGTACACGGCACCCTTACGAACTTTTGGACTACCTTTTTGGCCCTATCCATGGCCTCATAAATATAACCCATTGGATTTTGCTCTCCATCCACCAACCGCAAAACCCTCACCAAAGGCTCGGACAACTACAAAGTTGCAAACAAATTAAAGTTAGCATTACAAACTTATAGATAAATTACAAAATAAATACTTTAAGTTTAAAAAATTGAAAACAAGGGAAACAACTTGAAATTTAAATTGCAATTTCAAATTACCTTGACAATCTTTGTAGCTCTCGTTTCGAAGGCCTAACTGAAAACTATCTTTACAACCTTCACTCCATCATCTTTCTTGTAATAGAATGACTCCATCCATACTTTAGAGACAAACATCTACTTCAAAGAAGTCAACAAACTACAAATACTTTGCAATGTAAGAAAGTTCATTGCAAACCTGATTACCCCTCCTCGAACAAAATCTTTTCCCTTGGTGTGCTCTCTCATCAAGCTGAGAACCCAAGGATGATTGTAGATATATTTAGTTATTTTTTTAGCGTCTTCTACAACTGTCACACCCAATCAAGTTTACCTATGTCCTCCAAAAGAAGGTCAAGGCAATGTGTTGAACAAAGTGTCCAAAAGAGAGATGGATGTCTCTCCCTAAGAAGTCTTCCACCCGCCACATATATTACTGCATTGTCTGTGATAATTTGGACAACATTCTCAATGCCCACCTTTAAGACAACCTCCTCTAGCATCAAGTTCAAAGTTTCTGCAATTTTTATTTTACTTGATGCATCAACAGACTTCAAAAAAACTAGCTCACCATTTGAAGACGCCAAAAAGTTGATGGTGCGGTTCTTTCCATCCCTCCATCCATCAGAAAGAATGGTGCATCCAAATTTATGCCACAACCTTTTCTGATCTTCGACAATCACCTTTGCATCTTCAATTGCATTCTTGAGCAACTTCCCACTCAAGTCTTTTGGAGAGGGTGCCTTGTACCTTTTTCCTACAACTATCAATGTTGTAACCAAATATTTCCAGTATGGGCTCCTCGCCATGTTGAAGGGAAAGTTGTTGAAATACCAAAAATTTCCGTATATTTTATTTGCTTCCGCATGCGCCTGCTTGTTCCATCATGTAGCTTGGAGTGAAGGTTGTTCCTCAAGTGTGTTTCTAGGCACAAAAAATGAGTGTATTTGAGTCAAAGCCAGTGCAGATGTGCCATGGCACTTGCGTGGACTACGACTAGAGCCCACAATTTCTGTCATCGTTGTCGCTTCTTCCTCTGCCGATGTGGCACCAATGGTCGTTGTTAGGGTTGCTTGCATCCTTGCCCTCTTTAGTTTTTTTTCGTCCAGTGATGCAAGCTCTGCCATCATCTCTCGTTTTGCCTCTTCAATGACATTGATACAAGGCATGACATTGCAGCAAGGAATGCATGAAAGATGGTACTTCATGTGATTGATGCTCCTGACATCTTCGAGCAAAAATTTTAAATCGAAATTGTTTGGGACGTTCCAACCCGCGTGGCATACTTCCAAGCACCGGTGTGAGCATTAGGGGGCGTCGATTGGCTACCACTAACTGAATTTGAGCTTGATACACTACCGAATGCCATTGTTTGCTTATGGATAACCTACAAAGCGCAAACATGTTAAAAACAACATAAAAAATTTATAAAATAAAAACATTCAATACAAATTATTAATTAAAATACGATAAATAAATTATAATTATAAACTATAAAACGAAAACTAAAATATATTTATGATTTAAAAGTTTAACGAACAAATTGAAAAATATAATCTATAACGCTTAAAAACAACAATAAATAAATTGTAATGATAAACGAAAACTAACCATAGTGCCAACAATTAAAAAATAACGTTTTTAATCAAAATTTAAAAAAAAATAGGCATAAATTGTAAATACTAAACACGAAAATTTAACGGAATGCATGAAATTTGACGAAATGCATCAAATTAAAATGGAATGCATCAAATTTGTATACTAAAATTAAAAGTATTTATCAAACATGTTTTTAATTAAATTACAATTCCTTTACATGCTTGGAATTTTTTTATTTTTAATTGAAAATGCACTAACCTGGGAATCTCTTTGCTCAATTCTCAATCCACTTTTGAATGCTCCAAATCTTGTGTGAATGAAATGTGAGTGTGTTGCATTTTATAAGACTGAATTCCACGTTTGTTTCGTGTATTTTGAGTGTTTTGGGAGAAACCCACGGTTTCCCAGCGGTTCCGTTGGGTTTTCCATGTGAGCTCCACGGGACACAGAACTAGCAAGTAATCATCAATTACTCGCCGGTTCTTTTTTTGCTTTTTTTTTGGGCTGGGGCGGTTTTGAGCGGCGAGTATTCGCCATGGGGATTATCCGGCAAGTGACCGACCAATTGGCGATTACTCGCCGGTTATTCCATCTATGGTTAAAGAGACTCTCCTTCCTGCGTCTTGAAAGGACACATCAATTTCCTCAAGTAACAAGCCCCTGCGATATAAAAAAATTCATGTTTTTCAATTTCTTCTTCACCTTTGTAACATATTTGAAACCTAATATTTAGTGCAACTTTTATGTTCCACTCTTAGGCAATTTCTTATTAGTACCATCATCCAATTCTTTCAATACAAATATGGTAATGGTAAAATTTACCATTAAACCTTTGGAATTGTGTTAACATAGTCTCATTCATGTTTTTCAGAATAAAAAATAATTGTCTAATGCCAAGAAAAGCAAGGACTTTTGAACTATTAGAGACTTCTGGCCTGAATCCAATTGATAGGGTTAATCAATGTTGCATGGCGACTCATCTCCTACCACCAAAGACACATCTTGGTGACTGGGACTCGCCTCAAAGACTTGCATTACAGTATCTTTTAGTTTAACATATTTTGTACTCTTGACCCTAAATATGATGAGATGTCAAAGACAAATATCAATATAATTACTCTCGTCTTTTGTCAACATCTAATTTCTTTACTCTATAAAGTTATTAATGTTTTTCTTAGGCTATATTAGGTTGTATAATGTTTTTTCTCTAAATTGTACATATTTATTAAAACATATATGTATGATTATTATTTTTTTCTGTGTCAGATTACCCGTCTCCTAAATTTCTGAAAATGGCATACCCATCCCCACCTCTTTGTACACGTACCCGTGCCTGTACCCCTCTCCTGGTAACTATGGGTTTCAGCTAGAATGATGCACTATCAATGACAAACTGCAAACAGGACTTACATAATAGACAAAATATTTTCTCCTTAGCACCTCCAGGAAATGAGTAAATACCATTCAGATTTCCTTATTCAAAACATACACTGGGATGACACATTCTTGGTCAATCTGGTTTGTAAAGCCTGTCAAAAGATTGAATAAAGGACACATTAACATCTTTACAAATACTATACAGTCTCGTATTCCTTACTGACAACCTCTTCTTTGTGTTCTCCTAGTGACCAATGTTGGCTCATCGTCATTCTCATCTGTTTCTAAACATTTTGACTAATTCTCTACATCCCTCATAACTACCACGTTGGTAATTGTCTATATTCCCCAAAACTTCAAATTAAATCCACATCAGTGGTTGATTCTGAAAGTTTTAACAAAAACATTATTAAACTTAGCTTTTCCATGTGCTCGTTCCCATTCCTGCTTTCCCATAAATCGAAATATTTCTTTTAAGGGAGGGACATTACGTGAGAAGATGGATCTGCAAGGGACTGATATAATTTCTACTTGTAGTTTAGAGGATGTTGCAACAAATTTGAAATTTCTCAAGAAAGAAGCGATTTGTCATAATCCTGTTTTTAGGAAGCAGACTACTATTAATCAACTCCAGAGTGAATCACCATATAAGGGAGAACAAAATCCAAAGAAAAGGAGAACTCAGGTGTCCATGCCTTGCGTAGGAATGACAAGCAAGATGAATCAGCACAGAATGCAATAGATAAGTTGAAAGGAATGCAATTCTGTGTCATTACCAAAGTCCTTCAGAATACCAAAGTCCTTCAGCCTTTCTTTATCATAAGCTGAAGCTCCTCCTCTGTGGCGCTCCTCTGTTTCTTCTAGTGCATATCACGCAGCTCAATTTCGCCTTTCTCATCTCATTAAATGGCTTTCCTTAGGGAAAACAGAATGCTAGTTACCGGCTGGAGAGAGACACGGAACTAGTGACCACACTGAAATAACAGCTGCGCGGCCGGGAATCAAACTTGTGAAGTCGGATCGGCTATATTGTCTATTGTTTCTTTTTCTTTAGATATGGTTCTCATAATGGACTAATAGCTCGTTTTATACTTTATCTAATAAATTCCGCTCACTGCTAGCATGCAATTAAGGAGAAACTCTATCTTTCCCGTGTTGTAAACATACGCTGAGCAGCCGCACCAAGGTTTTCAAGGAGTTCGACGCTTTACAGCTGGGCAGAGCAAGGAGGGTAGAGATGATGAGAAATTCAGTGGCCAGTCAATGTGGCAATAAAAATCATTTTACAACTGTTCTACCATATGATGACTACATATCTTATGTTGGCTTTCTAGTCGATCCACAGTATGGTGGTGTGTCATATGTTGAAAAGGAGGAAGTGCAGACTCTGCTTAGAAAGGATTCACAATTTTGGGCAAGCAGACCACTAACAAAAATACAGCAGTTCTACCTCTATTAAAATTGAAACATTGTAGTCCTCTTTTCAACTGTGTTGTAGCACTGTACTCTCCGTAAAGAAGAATGGAGCAACCAACATTCCCAGAATCAGATTATCAGATAATAACTCAATAGTCATGTATAACAACAGCTGGACATGGACCGCCACTTCGGAGCGGACTTACAAAATAATCTTGACCCATTCATTAATAAATTTCTAACTGCAATTATATTAATTCAATACAAGACAATTTTCCCACATACCAAAGAAAACCAGGTTGTTACTCACAGACCTGTTTGCAGCTATAACAAAGTGCAGATTCTCCTTCTTTTCTTTTATCTCTTCCCTTGAATGAGAGGTTTTTTTTTTTTTCCTTTCTATCCTTCCTCTCTCTTCTACGCCCCCTTCCTCTCATCCTCTCTATATTTTATTTTCTTGTTTTTGCTATATTTTGTGATTAAAAACCTCCTCCAAACCTCTACGCCAAACTTGGCTTAAGGAAAACAAAATACAGTTTTTAATTTGTAACAACATGCCCAGGTTGAAATATTTTCAACCACTCCTTGATTTTCTCAACAGCCCCACAATTACCTTTTTTTTTACTTTTACTTTTTACATTTTATTCCTCTTTAACAACATTTAGGAGGGAACATATAATGATTTGAAATTTTAATTCGAACATGCTTTGTAGCCATGTCTTGCCTGAAGATGTGTGTGTAGATGCTCCTGCATCATAGAATTTTCACAATGAGCGAAAATTGTTGTAACACGAGTGTTAATGTCTCAGAAATTTCGGTCAAAAAAGGGAAAAAAAAAATAATCAAAACCTTTAGTCTCCAAATTTTTGCAGAAATTTAATGCAGTTCAATACACAGCCAGAAACTACTTAAAAATTAAAACTCATACCAAAATCAATTGGAGAAATCACAAAAACTGGAGTTTTAAAATTTTTACCTTTTCTAATTTTTGTCCATACAATCTATATGAGTTCCATTCAGAAAGTGCCTTCAATTTCAGTGCCACTTTTTTACTACATAAAGGGCTCTTCCTCTGAAAATCACACTCAACTGGTGTGTATTATGTCCTTGGAAAATATGCCATAAATTCAGCTACCAAAAAATCAGAACTCAGCCAACAAACCCTACAAAATTGCTTGGAATTCATTTTGCTTCCTCATTATCACAAATCTAGAGTTTGACGTATTAGTTGCATGTCTATTCCTTGAGAATTTCACCATAAAATTACCTCTCATACATCTATCTGTCCCAATAAGCTACCTATTGAATTGATTCCATTGACTTTAAGTCTCAAAGAGAAGGAAGAGCTCTTCAGGAATTGGGTTTTTATGATCCAATGAACAAGGATGAAACTCGTTTAATTTATGGTGCTATTGTGAATTTCCTTGAATTAGGAGCTCAACCTACAGAAACTGTTCATGGTATACCTTACCTTCCCTACATTCCCTAACACCGGTGGCTCTGATACCATAAGAGAGAGCAAACACAGATATGAGAAAAACTTCGAACTAAAAAAATGCACAGAAAAAAGTTTGCTTTACTTTCACCAATCATAGTTAAAAGTATAATTTGAGAATACATTTGATTGAGAGAGATGACCAAAACCAATTGTCTATCGATCATTAATTATAAAGTTAATTAATGAACCCTCCCTTATTTGTAGAGCGTAATGTCAAGTTTTACTACTGTGCATTTATTGGTTAGTGTACTTTTATAAGTACATATGAATCGCATTTATTACAATTATATTAACTATTTTAACAAAAGAAACATACCATTTATTAATTTTATTGGAATTTTACGTTTACATCCCACGAACAAAACAAAAATTAATAATTGAGACACTGGTAACCTTTAAAATACAAAATAAATAGAACATGCAATCTACATCTAACAGAAAACGCAATGATCTAACTATTACAAGAAGTCATACCCCCTATGTTGTTGAGTTGATTCATCTATGGTATTCATTGCCTCCCAAAGCAGCGGAACTGAAACCCAATGAGGAGGATACTTAAAGCGTGCAACGTCCAAAATAAGGGCCATGTCTCTTCCAGCATGATATCCACCAATTGGAGAAAAGTGACCAGATCCTGTCTGTCAACAAGAGAAAATAAAAACTTTCACAAAGAAGTAAATTTTGATCCTTGCAACATGGATGATAATAATGATTGAGGCCAACCAAAAAAGTAACAAGGATTTTTCCCAATTAAAACTACAAAATGCATTACTTTTGATGGGAAAAACAATATTAGACATAAAAACCAAATCAACTCATCCCAAAATCTCTTTGATGTTTCATCTCTTAATTTTTCCCACTTGGGAAGCAGCTTACTAGTTCCTATAAGCTACAAAGCAGCATTACTATTACAACTAAGTTTGATATTAATGCCCTAAGTCAATTCTTATCTCGTTGTAATAACATATTTGGAAATGTGCACCATTCTATGGTATTTTGAAGTTCAATCTTAATTTATTTACTTTTGAAGGTTTTGCATGTTCCCACTAATAGTCATATTCAGTTTATGATTAAGAAAAAAGATCAAAGGGAAGCCCCCCATGTCAGTCCGAGAAAGCATGCTTATGATCACTCAGAATAACTAGAAAACCAACAAATTCATAGATGATATCAATTATATTTACCAAATCCTCTCAAATCTAGCCCAGATCTTGTTGGATCCATATTTTATAGACATTCACTACAACATTTGGCCCAAAATTCGACATGTTTTTTGACATAGGCGACATACAACGAAATTTGGGCCCATTTTGAACTAAAGTTTTTTTTGGCTGAATTTGACATCGAAATTTGGGCCTGTTTTGTAATAAAAAGTTTTTTTTTTTTTTGGCTGAATTCGACATCGAAATTTTGACATATAATATCATGTCGAAAAAAACAAATAAATTTTCCACGTCTTGCTTGCCTTATTTGAATTTCATTAAATATTATGGACATCAAAAATTCAACATAGATAAAACCACAAAATAAATAAAAACTATCGGGTCCCTCACTTTTTCGAGCAAATAAAAATGATAGAAGAAATCGACGTCTACAAGGATGAGCATTTTACATAGAAAAACGAAAGAGGGAGACAAATTGAAAAGGAGCCCGAGTGGATTTGGCAAGGAGGGAGTCAATCTAGAAAAGTAGGAACCCATCATTTGGTAGAAATCGACATCTACAAGGAGGAGCATCTGACGTAGGAAAATGACAAATGAAGGAGGCAGAGGATTTGAAAAAGGTCAAGGGCTCGCACTAACAATTATCACATAGTGTCAAAAGAAAGGGCCCAAACCCTCATTTTTATTCAAATGTTTTTGGTTTGTACTTGGATTTCCCTGGGTTGGTGTCTAATTAAATTTTTGTATTGCAGAAGCTTTGTTAGGATATGTTTTGATTGGATGGAAATCTTTTTTAGGACATGTTTTAAAGTAATGATAGTTTTCATCCTAATTACAGCCATGCTTTGCAGATACTGTAATCATCGCATTAGTTTGTCAAAGCTTTGTTAGGGCATGTTTTGCATATCCTGGAAACATTACATTAGTTTGTCAAAGCTTTGTTAAAAGCACGTTTTACATATCCTATAATCATTGCATTAGTTTGTGAAAGCTTTGCTAGGGCAAGTTTTGCATATCTTGTAATCATCACATTAGTGTATTAAATAATTCATGTGCCTTCTCGATGCTGCCACATTTTGAACATGAGATTGCATTAGGGTCAACTCACTCATTGCACTACAATCAACTCAATGATTACATTATGGTCAACTCACTCATTGCATTAGGATATTCCTGTAATCATTACATTAGTTAGACAAACATTTCAAAAAAAAAAATACGTAAGGGTATGCGAATTGTTTGACAATGTCTTAAGGAAATATGATCACATTGACTGCAATGACTACAAGATGCAACTTGTGGGAGCATACACAAAGCATGTGAACTATTTGACAAAATGTCTCAACAAAATTCACTCACATGGACTACATATCTTACACATATATGGTCCATTGGGTTCAAATATTTTATCACCCTGAAAATCAAAACATCAGTTCCGTATGAGATTCTATTAGTTGAAATAGGTACTTTCCCATTGGAGGCATTGGTGATGACTCAGACATTAAGTTATTTAAAAAAGACAAAAAGAATGGTGATAGAGGAAGAGCTAAGCAAAAGGAAGAACATGTGGATGAAACAAAATAACAAGTGGATGAGTAAATGGGGCATTAACATCCAAGAGTGTCAAAATACTAATAAGGAAATAAAAAAGTATGTGAGAGAGAAATTCAGGACATGCCTATTTTGTGACAAGGGGGTGGTGGAGACCAAAGGATGCTACATCCATATCAAGTACGACAACCACCTGAAGGTAGACAACCTAACTGACTTGTTTGAGGAGGCAAGGCTAGAAAAAACAGTAAGTTTTTTAATCAAGATCCACAATAGAAGATTCAACATTAAAAAGGGATTGGAAATTTGACAAGACTAAAAAGGCAGCCATTATGTCAAGCAAATATGTTAGCACGGAACAAATTTGTTACAGCTCTTGGTCCCATAGACTGCTTGGTCTCGTGGATGTTATTAAAATATTTCATTCATTCAATCATCACAAAATGACATATCTTATGCATGTATAATTAAGAAAGAAAGAAATTATATTAATGTCCACAAATGACCAAAAGTAGGTCAATGGGACTGAAATATACAACCAATAGCAATAGAAAGTTCTATGAAAAGAGAATCCTGGAGGCAAACCAAAGAAATAAAGTACGAAGACAAATTAAATTAAATTATATCTTTAAGTCAAATTGAGTGATCAACAACCAAAAAAATTCAGCCACCTATTATGCTAGCTGAAAAGTTTTTTGTGTTGATTACTCAATCCAACTTGAAGCCATATGTCTTTTACTTTTATGAAAATATACATTTTCATGTTCAAATATTAAACCCCCGAATTTGAGAAATAATTAACAACATCAATCCCCTTGTTTTGGTCTTCTGACATTAAAATAATGAATACACTAGACTATTTCAACTATTGGATTATACAAAAAAGTCCATAATCAATCAATAGTGAAATACTCCAAGTAATAGAAGAAAATACAATGTAATTCTTTGGTGGTGTCGAAAGACACCTTAAAGAATAATAATTGAATAAATAGAACATAATGAATGAGGTGGTTGAATAGGTGAAGGCATTACCTTTATATATGCTTAAAATCAATATATGAGAAAATGGTGGCCAACCCAATGTAAGGCACTAACCCCAACATAAACTATAATTACATAAGGTATTAGAGGTACCCAAGGTACACACAACCCAATGGACGCTAATTTTTAAAATGTTTAAATTCAAACTTTTATTTTTCAACTTTAATTTGAGTTTATTTTTAAGATTTCAAGTATGATCATTATATCATTTGATTTTTAAGACCTTTTAAATTGCAGATTCTACTGAGCTAGCCAATGTAGTTATGTAGGTAGCTTGTGTGAAAAGCTACTCACTTGTGTTATGAATAAGGGGTTTATTTTTTGTGTAATCAACCCATTTTCATACCAATATAACTATATGTGATATTTTCACATCTTTTGGAGAAGTATTTCCTCAATCTTTTGATTTTCAAGTGCAATCCTAATTTTGGGTGTGCACATGCCCCCATTGTTGTTATCTTTTGTGTCGCTGTGACTCCTTTGTTTTCAGGTACAATACAAATACATAGGTGGAGAATGCACAAAAATTGGCAATGCAAGCAAAGAAGCAATACGAGGCTTCTTCAACCAAGTTGGTGAACCTTGAGTTAGAATTGGACAAAGTGAGACACAAGGAAGCATAATGGTATAAATAGATAAATAGTTTGGAAACCAAGTGGGAGGAGCCAAAAAATGTGAGACGGATAATGCCCTTTTGGGCATGTTCTATTTTTAGAATTGAAGCAATACACAAACACAAGATTTGCATATGCTCACAATTGAGGCATACTTCCTTCAAAATGAATCCAAGCATCAACACAACCATGGCTCTGATACCACATGATGAAAATGCACTCATTGAAGCACAAAGGAAGAAACACAGAGAAAATAGAAGGAAAGATAATGAATCATTATTCTTCATTCAAGGTGCATTAGATCTACCCATATTTCCTAGGATTTGTGGTGTCAACAGTTCTGAGAAAAGCATGGGACATTTTGTCTAAGCAAAGCATTGACTGATACAAGAGTGCTACTTCAGCCAGATTACAAGCATTGAGAAGATGTTTTGAAAATGTAAAAATGAGAGGAGAATCCATCAATAAATATCTCAATAGAGTTCAAGATATTGCAAACCAAATGAAATATCTTAGTGAGGAAATAATGACAACAAAATGGTTTATGAGAAAATATTAAGAACTTTAGTGCCCAATTATTAAAGGATTTTTCCGACCATAGAAGTCCCCAATGCCTTCAGGAAGCTTAAGGTATATGAATTGAGTGGAATATTGTTGGCAACTAAACAAAAGATGAATGCATTTGGTGAAGGTTTGGAGCATTGCTTTACTACCAAAGCTAAAATAGAATATAAGGAAGGTAAAAGCTATAAAGGAGGAAGTAACGAATAGAGTAGTAGACGAAGAAGAAGATAACAAAAAGGCAGGGGAAGACGTAGGAGCAACTGGGGAGAAAAAATGTAGGAAAAAAAGGTGTCCAATGCTTCTATTATAAAAATTATGGGCATTGTGGACACCTGAAATCGGACACATCATGTCGATTTTAACTATCTGCTAATTCCAAACTAACATCATCCATAAATCATAAATAAGTCTTCTATCTTCCCTAACATCCCTAGCCTCCACTATTCATCACCCCCTAGCAAATTAATCCCTTATTTCACAACCATACCAATCCCACAAAATTCATATCCTATCCTATTAGTTAATTAAGCCAAATTAATTAACTAATCCTACCTTGATCAAAATTTTCATGACTTTTGAATATTTCTATTTTCTAAAAATAATTAAAAAGTCAAATATCCTCACATCACACTCAAATCCCAAAACCATTTTCACACTCCCCCATAAAACCAATTTTAAATACATTTCACCACATCCCCATGAAATCAACCCTTATTCCAAAGCAAATCACCTCCATGCCTCATCAATGAAAATCCTTAACACATCAACAACCCCCCATATTTACTCAACCTCCCTCATTTAATGAGGATGAGGACTCATTCTCCGCCATTGATCTTTGATCAAGATCAATGACTCACAATCATCATGAAATCCTACAAATAGAGGGCTTCCCCTCTCATTTCCATAAGTCTAATTTGCCTACCAGAGTTCTGCCAAAATTAGCAAGGAAACTTTCAATTGACAACGAAGTGCTGTTCAAATTTTCACATAAAGCTTCAACCATCCTCTTCACTCATCATCAAATCATCTAGTTTGCAAGGGGTTACATTGTTGGATTGCCCACGCGTCTTCTACAAGTTTGCAAGGGGTTATGTTGTCAAATTGTCCACAAGTCTTCACATAAAGCTTCAACCATCCTCTTCACTCATCATCAAATCATCTAGTTTGCAAGGGGTTACATTGTCGGATTGTCCATACGTCTTCTACAAGCTTTTTTACAACAACATCCGAGCACATCACTCTTTTCGGCAAGGAGATCGCAAGGAAAGGTATAATAATTGTGTTTACTTGCTTGTTTCTTTGCTTTCTTCTTAGTCTTTCTCAATCTGAGGATGCATGCCTAGGTTAGTGGTAGGATTTTCAATTGATTTGATTTTTTTACTAACCCAAAACTGACCTTCGTAATCTTGTGTTACAGGCACTATGTGAAAAATTATTATTGTGAGAAAGAAAATTTAGAGAAAAGCAGAGCACATGTAGTTGTAGAGGAGCCTAAAACAAATAACAATCTCTTCTTTAATTCCTTCACAACAAACAAGGATGTTTTGATCCACACATAGCGGCACTACCTCAGGGTATCACCTTGAGTGCCTTGGCCACTTTTGCAACTCTGCGCAGCCCCTTGCATCATGTGCCTCCCATGCAACACCAAGAAACACGTTGCACAACCTCCACGCTTTGAGCACCGTTGTGTGGCTCCCAACATCATGTGCCTTCCATGCATCACCAAAAAACGTGTCACACAATACAAAAGAAAAAACCATGCACTTCGCCCTATAGGTGTAGAGTGTGTAATAATCAACGGCTTAGCCTTTGTGGGGTTGAGGAGTAGCGCCCCCTTTTTTGGGGCAGCAACCTACGCCAAAATGTGGATAATCAGTTCCAACGCTATTCAACGCAACTCCACATTTCATTCAAGGCTCCGCACACTCTACAACATCTCCACAACATTGTGCCACTTGACGCCATGTGTGCCACCTTTGCATAGCATCGGACAATGGTGCAACACCTTGAGACATACCATGCAACTCAACCACTGCACAAAACCTCCAGATTGCACATCGGCCATGTGGACACTCTACGCCATGTTATGCCATACCAAGTGGCACTTCCAAGAATCAAGTTATGCCACATCTATCATCATATCGTGCACCATAGTCACAAGATACGGCGATTTTTAACCTTGAAATTCGAAAAATGCCATTTTTTAAAGCTATTAAAAAAGTTCAGATAAATTCATTGAGTACGGAAAAAATGCGGCCAATCTGTAACTGCGAGCACAGCGTTCAACAGTAGAGGCATGGACGATGCAGACAGGGAATGGGAGGGTAGGGTCATTGCGGGCAGGGCTGACACACGCAGGGATGACACTGGCAAGGACGGGAGAGGCATCGTGGACACTAGTAGGATCGTCATGATCAAGGCATGGAGGTCGACGGTGGAAGTCCCCTTCCAGTTAGGGATTGTTCTGATTTTTTTAATTTTATTTGTTATTTTTTAATATATGTTTTGTTTTAATATTGTTTTATAATATATAGCAGGGTTTGTTTTTAATATTATTGAGTTATTATTATATATTTTTTATTTTTCATTTCTATGTTTTTAAATTTATTTTTTAGTGTTTTATAATTATAAATTAAATATATTCTATTTTGTTTTTTTTGTTTATAATTGTTTTTATGACTTTTTAATTTTTTTAATCATGTATTTTAATTTTTTTATTTTATTTTATATAAGTATATTTTATTTGCTTTTTTACTGTTCAAATTTAATGGTGTTTTTTGTTTTTTCCTGAACTCGAACTCCAACTCGAAACTTGTGACTATGTCGTGCACCTATCAGTCAAGCCGCATAATCATGGGAACATGAAGAATCGCATAGGGAAGCCCAAATGGTTCAACTTCCATAACAGATGCTTAGTCTTCGTGACATTGTAATCTATGTATACACATCATTAGCATTAGTTAGCAAGCAGATTGTACTTAAGTAGACATCCATACATCTTTCTCAAGAGTATGGCAAGTACAGAACAGACAGATTAATATAGTGTTTTGTTCCAGTTCTTTTATTTTCTCTATTCTCCATCTTATTCAATATTGCTTCCGCATATGCATGCAACCCATTTAATCTCTCATTTAGAGTGTTGTCAATTGTACCTCCTTGGATCTGAATCATTGGTATCAAAGCAGTTGATCATCTTGTATGTCCCATCAAATGAGGTCGAACTATTTGAAGCTCGACGTCAAACCACGAGATCCCTTAGACTACCTACCGTGTCATTTCAATAAAGTTCAGATGGTGATAGATAATGCGATGATGCCCATGCGTTAATAAAGAATGAGATTTAAAAAGCTCCTCAAGAACAAAAGACATTTTTGTTCAACTAGTTCACTTAAATCCTCGAATGGGTTGTTCCATCAACTCACACCACAAGTAAATATTTTGGTGGCCGTGTCCCCCTAGGTTTCAAGTAAATCTAAACGTTTGTGCCTGGGTCAAAAATAAATGCAAATACAATAGATAACTAGTTGCATCAATTAGAGTCATATTTTTCTACGATTGACTTTTTGATGAAGAGAGGATCAAGATTGCATTTTTGAATGTTTGTTCACCCGTCAAGAAGTGGTAGCATGCGCACTCTGTGGGAGAAAGACCAAAGGAAAGATGAGTCTGAGCCAACTTGGGATAAATTCTTGAAAAAAATGATGAATACTATCCTAAAGATGTCTATGAAGACTTTTGCATTCGATGGCAACAACTACGGCAAGGAGATGACCAATCAATCTAAGCCTACATCGATGCCTTCCATGCATAGTTACCAAATCCATCCGGATCTAGAAAAAAATTGACCAAATCTGAATTTTTCGCCGGCCTAGATAAGTTCATCCAAGTCGGCCTTGTTTTTTTTTCATTTTTTAAAGTTTTTTGCACAAAAAAATGCCCAGAACCCATAAACATGATATACTATTAACATTTTATATTATTTTATTAAAAAATTTCATTGTATTTGTCAGTTTTGCATATTTTAAAACTACGCTCACATATATATCTGTATATATTCCAAGTCGGATTTTTTTGAACTTTTTCAAGAATTCCGAATTTCAAATTTTTTTGCCCTCCCGAACGGATCCGGATTTCAGAACTTGGTAGCTATGCTTCCATGACTTGTATGTGAAGTTGGACCTTAGAGTCAGAGCAACATAGATTCCTCAAGTACCGCAACAACCTACAACTAATTAAATGCAAATTGCAGTTGACAAAGGTCAAAATGATGGGAGAAGCCTAATGTTATGCGGAAACCATTGAGGAAGAGTCCAAGTTTAAGGGCGAGCAAGAAACAACTTCCCCAAAGAAGAAACCTACTTCATACAAGTTCAAAGTCAAACCATCTAATATAGGTAAATGGTGCAACAAACACAAAACCAGCAGCCATTCCAACATAAAGTATCATTTACAAAAAAGCTTGCTTGTGCACACAGAAGCAAAGGTCTAGAGTTTCTGAAAGCAGAGTAAACAGACCTAGAAGCTACTTGTGTTGACACGACAACCACACTAGCAGTGTCAGATGCTAAAGCAGAACACATTCCATTCACAGATGTGAGTGCAAGGGCAGGGATTTTCTGATCAATCGAAGTAGCATGAAAAATCTCATCTCTAAAGCAACTGTCAAGCAGACAGAATCTTCCAACAATGCCTCATTTGCGTCACTACAATTTGGGATGGATCAATTCCTATCACACTAAAGGTATACATAACATCCACCAATGCCACTTCTCATATGCATCCATCCTTTTAGACAGGATCCAATCAGTGTTGTAGCACCAACTAATGCTTGTGATATAATCCTTTGCCATGCATACATGCACAACTGCCATGGTGTGTACATAGTGAATCCTTAGAGTATCACCATATTAGTGGGCAGTAAGAGATACTAAATTCCTTAAGTGATGATGTGCAAACTCCTAACAAGATTACGTCACTCACCCAAACAGGAGCACAACCACAACTAGTAGAAATTGACATGTTATTAGAGATTAAACCTAAAACTTCATTGATTTTATTCAACCATATAGGTGATATTTATACATTTGTAATCTCCTATAAAATAGAAGTCCTCATCTCCTATAACAACTGAACCAAACTAAGTGAGTTGTTATACTCATGTAACCTCCCTCTCACTCAAGTAAATAATTCCATAACTAAATATATTGTGTTACGTACCAACCTAATATTACCAATAGAAACAAATCAAATTCTGGAAATCATGTACACCCAAGAATTTGTGCCCATGTACAGAGTTCTCATGAAGAGACAAAATAATACCCAAGGCAAATGGTTCACCCGACATCAGCCACAAGCCAAGATGTTGCACTTGCTTCTTGGACATAGCACAATCGGGACAATTGTTTCTCAAGAATGGGCAAATGATCTGCGCATAGCCATGCCACCTCGGGTTATCACCTTGAGTGCCTTGGAAACTATTGCAAATTTGTGCATCCCCTTGCATCATGTGCCTCTTGCGCAGCGCCAAGGAACATGCCACACAACCTCCATGCTTCAAGCACCATCATGCAAGTCCAAACATCATGCACCTTTTGCGTAGCACCAGGAAACATGCCACACAACTCAAAAGACAATACCATGCACTTTCCCTAATAGGCGCAATGTGTGTAAGAACCAAGCGATTAGCCCTTGTAGGTTCGACGGGCAGCGCCTCCTAGGCTCATGCCAAAATGTGGATAATCAGTCTCAACGTCATTTAGCACAATTCCACATTGTGATCAGCACAACCTTCATGCACTCTGCACCATCTCCACACCATTGCACCACCTCTACACAACATCAGCCAATGGCACAACAACTTGAGACATACTGCACATCCGCTGAACCTCCAAATTGCACATCAGCCATGTGGACACTCTGCACCAAGCCAAGTGGCACTTCCAAGGCTCGTATTATGCCACAACATCTGTCAACATACCACACACCTATCAATCAAGTCACATAACCGTGGGAAGATGAAGAGTCTCACATGGCAGCCCAAACAATTCAACTTCCATAATGGCTCCTTAGCTTTCGCAGTATTGTAATCCATGTATATATATTTGCAGCATTAGTTAGTAGGTAGATGGTAGTAAAGTAGAAAACCATACATATTGTCATGTCCCTCTTTTGATAGGGACATCGTGAAAGACCCTTAGCCTTAAAACCCTTCCCAGGGGCTAAGAGAAGTGATTATTAAATGTTTTAATTGAATATGTGTAAAAATACCTTTTTGAAAAGTACTTTATGTTTCTTATTTCACTTAAAGTGGGGACCTTTTAAGGGTCTTAAAGACTTAAGTGATTTTAAGAAAAGATTATAACAAAAGAACTTTTAAAACAATTTTTATATTACCCTCCCTCTTCTTTGGGCACCACATTTGAAGGGCTACAAAAGTGAAGAGGACTCATTTGGTGAAGGCATGTCATGTTTTAAATATTGAAAATTTAGTCTATTAGCACACAAACGCTAAGACAATTGCTTTGAAGATGAAACCCTTCAAGCAAACGAAGTTAGGGGATGGAAACCCTCTTTCTTCTTTGGGGTAACTGTAAGAACCCTTCACAGGCTCTTCAGGGTAACCTCTGTGGTTTAGTTGAACCTGTTGCGTTTATGTTTGTTTCTTTGCAATGTCTCGATATATATATAGCAATTTTAAAGACAAATAATACCCTAAAGCACAACAGAACTGCGGAAACTTTATTTAAATTCAATTTATAACCAAATAGCTTCATGTAGTACAACCTGTCAGCATGAAACTCTTACATTTATTCATATGAAATACACTGAGGAAGATATAAGATAAAGAGTACCAGGATTATTTAAGAAAAATTTATTTCCTCTTTGCTGGCCGCACACAGCAAATTTATTACAGCAGATGTACTTGTCAACCTGGAGCTGCTCCGTGATTCAAAGACGTGCGTGAAACGGCCAATCCTCTATCCGGCTGAAACAATGGGATCTTCTCACAAAGGTGGGTGCCTCAACGGTGAGAAGAACCTCCAGAGAAGGTTGGTTCCTGTATGATGTATCAATGAAGATCCTTACTCTAGGCTGCAGACTACCATGGAAAAGCGAGAAGGAAACTTAAAGGGGAAATCCTACCTAAAAATGGTGATTCACTAGAAGTTCAATCCACTCAACTTGGAACCTTGAACACTGAACAATCAAGGGAAAAGGAAGACCTTAGACTTCAATCAATCACTTATGCATAAATATTTCATGAAGAGGTTTGATCTAATGACTAAAACTTGAGGAAAAACGATGGAGAGAGGTCTGATAAAAGACACTTTGCGGCCACCTAATATCCACTTAAAACTTTAGCAAAAGACAATAAAGAACACTTAACATAACCTGCATAAGGACAATCTAGCAACTAGGTATGAATCAAAATTTGGGAAGGGAGAGAAATCTACCACTTGTGCAAATTGCTGAATAAATATACACTATGCCAGCACTTGAAATTTGAAAGTACAGTCCTTATTGATTCAAGAAGTTACACAACTCACCAATGGCAGAGTCTAGTCTAACCAAGAGAGAGATTGGATGATTTTTTAATCAAGGCTGAAAGCCATTATATAAAAAATTACAAGAGGCCAAAGATTGGCGCTGAAAATTTGAAGAGAAGGATTCACTTTGGTTAATTCCAGGCTTTACTTGGCCTTTCAATAAAATATATTTTCCTTTTTGTCTTTGCATGAAGCTTCCTCATTTGATGAAGTGAACTTATCTTTGTTATGAACCGCCCGCCTCTCTTTGCATGGAAATCCACGCAAATGTCAATTTTAGAACTTCTTCGTGAGCTGCTTGATGCCGAGTTGTAGCGTTTGAAAGCTGAGTAACGAAGAAATCATGCTGAGTCGCATGGAAAGCTCCTAGTGAATGCGGCGTCTAACAATTAGTCAACTCTAAATCTAGAACAGTCAACTTGACATTTGAATTTGGAACTTCAATTGAAGCTGAGTTTGACCCTCAGATGCGTGAGATGATCTGTGGATGAGCGGGACTTTAATAACCAGTCAACTGAAGCTTTGGACGGCGTTCGAAGATTGCCCCTGCTTGCATGTATTGTCCTATTCTGGTCTGCTTGTTCGTGTCTATTTCTAGCGAGATTCTATATTCGGATGTATTTGTCTATATTTTTTCCCATTTGGCCTTTTCTTTTCGAAATTCTGGCTTTACCCTGTTCCAACGGTTACTTCCCGTAGTCAAAATTTGACGTCTTGCGGGACGTCACCCTTAGTCTTTTTATTTTCTTCGGAATTCTCTACTTGGCAATTTCCTTCGGACTTCTCTTTCTCTCGACTTTATTGGCTTCGCATTTCTTCGGGTTTTTCCCGCAACCCTTTCTCCGAATTTCTTCGGACTATTTGTCTGAAGGAATCCCTTCGGACAAAAGTCCGAAGGTCTCTTTTTCCCACCTTTGCCTTTGTTTTTTGCAATTTTCCCAAATTTCTTCGGGATTTCTTCCGTCGGCTTTTCTACGGGGCTTAGTCCGAATTTCTTCGGACTTTTGTCTGAAGAAATTCCTTCGGACAAAAGTCCAAAAGAATTCATTGTCTTTGTTCTTTTTCCTCTTTTGGTCCCTCCTTGTGTCTTCCGAATTCCTTCGGACTTTTTGCCCGAAGGAATTTCTTCGGACAAAAAGTCCGAAGGATATCTTCCCTTGCCTTTTCCTCCGAATGTGCCCTTCGGCCTTTGAAAAGTGCCCTTCGGGCAATTTGCCATGGTCCCTTCCACCGACCAAGTGCCCTCTGCAATGGCATTTAGCTCTCCCTTTGTGCCCTTCGGCAAAATTGTAGGGCACCCGGGCTTTTTGCTAAGGTTCTGAATTTGGTCCTGTGCCTTCCCGAAGGGTAGGTGCCCTTCGGGAATGTTGAAAACAATCCTTCCAAAGGGTACTTCCTTTGCCTTGCTTGTTTGAATGGACTTTTGGTTTCTCTGAAGTATTCCTTCGGACAAAAGTCTGAAGGAATTACTTCCTTTTGCTTTTAGGCTCCCCTTTGTTATTTCCTTTGGGCTTTTGTCCGAAGGACCTCTCCGAAGACCTGTCTTTAGCCAAACCCCTTTTTTTTTATGAACCATCCCCTCGGAATTTCCCTGTTGTAGCAAAGGCCCCTTACCAAGGAAAACAATGTATTCTTCCTTCCTTGGCTAGAGACGAGAACTTTCCAAATGGCAAGAGAAAATCTGACTTGTGGAAGATTTGTCAACAGTACCACTACACTAATGAATGTAAACTGATCATTAAACTCATCAAAAATTAGAAGTACAATCAACCTGCAATATTGAAGGAAATCTCCACAAATCTACGCAAATCTGACTCCCAAATGAAGCCAATTCTAAAGCAATATCAGCTGGTATTTCACAGCCTCTGAATGTTGATATACAGAAGTCTCACGTTCTTCTGTACGGATACTCACAGTCTTCTTGAAGGCTGAAACCCTAAGAAAAGTCCACAAACCTAAGACAAATATTCTCCACAAAATAACATTCACATAACATGCTTGAGAATGAGCCCATAAGTCCCTTTTATCCTTTTCTTATGAGAGCTCAAACACTTTCCTGGCCAATGTGGGATAAAAGATATATTCCCACTTTTTAATTTTTTTACTTAAAACTCTATAGTTGGTGCACAAATAATTATTTTATAATTAATTGTTCACTTGGCCCCATCTATGATAACTTGACCCTTCATTTAAGTGACTTAAGTTATAATATAAAATTATATTATAACTTAATAATATAAGCTCAAAACTTAATATTTATTTTGGCCAAATAAATATTAATATCTCCATTATTACTCATCATTTTTGCACGCCGTCTAAACTGGAAACTGGCACAAGACATCTGCATATGACCAACCCCTTTTGCTAAAAATAGTCGGGCCCCATCTCTAACTCCACTAACTTACTAAAAATAGTAAGTAGATCAAATGACATCCGAATGAAGCCAAACGAAGACCAAACTGAAGCTCTCTGTGCATTGGAAATGATGCCAATCCTCAGGGGACCCTCTATTCAATCCCATTAGCCTGCGAGGGTCAGAATGATAGGCTAATCCAAGACTTGAGTAATGTCTCTAGCTAGGAGGGGACATCACAGTAACTCCATTCGAGGGTTATCATTATACTCAATTGGACATTCAAGCATGTTTTAGACACCATTTGGTTATTTCGGGTTGGCACCTTGCTATTGGGAGAGTGGCGACTTAGTTGGGGGAGTGAAATCTTACTCTTTGATGAATTTTGTGCCATAAGGGCAATTCTGAAATTATTTACAAATTTCTGCATAGTGGCAATTTTGTTTGGGAGAGGTTTGGACCTCTTGCTATGGATGATTTATCTTGAATTTAATTCTGCAATTTTTTCATATTTTTCCAACTTGGCAATTTGGGGTTTTGGGCTTTTTAGCCATCCAAATATTCTGAAAATTCATAAAAAATTATGCCTTTATTGCAAGTATATTTTATGCAATTTATTGATGGTTTGATAAGATTTTTTGGGCACAAGAAGCATCTTCAATTTTCAGATTTATTTTACAGCCAAGGATGCCTAGATTTGAAGAAGAAATCTGATTTTGAGGGTCATCTTTGCATATTTCGAACAGCCACTAATTGCTTAGGGTTTGGCATAATTTTAAGCTCATTTTGAAGTGTTTTTGAAAGGTTGTTGGCAGCTAGGGTTTGCTGCAATTAAATCTTCAAATTATTAATTTGAAGTAGGGTTTATAGATATTCCTTATTTTCAGCTAATCGTCCTTTTTGTGGACATTACACATATTTCTCAAAAGTGTGCCATGTACAGAAAACACAGATTGATATAGTTTTTTGTTCCAGTTCTATTACTTTCTCTATTCTTAGTATTATTCAATATTGCTTCCGCATATGCATACAAACCATCTAAACCCTTGTTTAGAGTGTTGTCACCCAAACTTCCTAGGATTCAGATCATGTTTGGTACATAGATTCACGGTGTTCCACTCATATGACTTCTAATTATAACACTTGTAAAAATGACAAAAGTAAAATTTTACTCGGTGATAATGATGCTCATGATGTGAGGTGTCATTGTAATGGAATAATAGCAGTTAAAAAAAAAGAGGGAAACACCAAGCACATCAATGAAACTTTGTTGGTACTTGCTTTAAAGAAGAATTTATTGACTTTGGGTCAGATGCTAGAGAAAAACAATATAGTAGAATTTAACGGTGATGTGTGAATCATCAAAAGATCAAATTGAACAAGAATGTAGTAGTACTAAAGAAAAATGACACCCAATAGGATTATTTCCCCTTTCTTTGGAACCTAGCAAGGCACATGCTTTGAAGGTTTTTGAGAAGAGTAGCAATAAACTATGACAACATAGATACATACGATTGAGTTATGAGGTTATGTTTGCCAAGGAAAAAGGGTGTCATTAATGGTTTGTCGTTCATTGAAGACTTCGATGAGATTTGTGAAGGTTGCATCTTGGGGAAGTAGCATGGAAATAGTGTTCCTATAGGGAAGTCTGAGAGAGCAGCACAACCACTTGGCCTTGTGCATATGGACTTGTGTGGACCCAGGAAGACTTTATTCCATTGAGCTTCTTTGTCACCTATCCTTACCCTACTCTTAGCTCAAGTACTTGATTCTTTGTATGTGTCTCGAACATATTTTCCACTTGGCCACCTTCTTGAGTTGTGTGGCATGCATATGCAAGCTTCTTTTCATTTCCATTCACTTCAGCCATTATATGGTGCCATTATGCATGGTGCTCGATGAATGCTAGTTCATCAACAACTAGTTGCATGAAATCATCATTTACTTGTTTGTCAATCACCCTACACTTTTCACCAAGTTAAAAATATCATTTTTTTTCTTTTAAGTGACTTCGCAATGTGCTAATGTATGAGAGTCTTCTGGAATCAACAGAAAACTATGCAGCTGAATCCAAAAGACTCTCACATGAAAATAATATCGTGTCGAAACTTGGTACATGTAATATAATTGGGAAGCTGATCATCACTCAATCTTAGTTGCAATGTAGAATCAATAAATTGTATCCATTAGAGTGGTTGCTTTGCTTTGCCACTTCTTTGTTAGCATGCGTCTAAACTTTGACTTGTGGCCCTTTACTAGCCAACATGTAGTCAAGGTTTTCCCTAATTGAGCTTCTAAACAGCGACAAGGAATTATTGATTAGTCATGTATTTAAAGAGATTAAATATCCTAAAGTGATATTATCAACTGTAATGATTATTATATTATTAAGTAGAGGCCTACCACATGAGGAGCATTACTGTGGGAGCAAAAAAATTGGCTTATAGTGTCTTTGATGCTCTCTTCAAGGTGTAATATCTATCTTCTCAAGCTATGCATTGTGGTATTATTCATGTGTTGCAAATTATACAAGATGTGATAATTTTTATTACAAGGAAGTGATTTTGGAAGGGAGCCGCCATGGTATGAGAGCGAACAATTAAAAACTTCCGTTATGCATGTGTGTGCACTTGTGTTAGTCCCAACTCACAATTGGAAACAAATAGCTAGGCATAGCAGGCACCTGTTGTTTTTTTAGATTCACACTTTGTGAAAGGCGTGTTTCTCATGTGAAATCTCCCAAGCGACCAGCTTGTTCCTTATATTGTGCATTATGAGTTGAGAATGCCACACTTCATTATTGGTTCTATTATTTTTTGGTTGTCAAAATAATCTCTAGTGTGGAGAACATCCCAACTGCACGATCAGTTTTAAATCTACATTCCTTTAGCAGCAACACTGGTGTGTTGCATGGGCAGCACCAAACTGAATCAATTGTGCATCTTTTCTAGTGGTAACAATTTTTAAACTTACTGGCAATGTTTGAGTTCTCTATATGTGAAGCAAGCTAGGTGTGGAACAAGATAGCAAGCTCAAAGGCATCATCATGTATGTAGGTCACGCTTTGGGAGGAACTAGTTTGCACTAGGCATATGTCCAAATGCAGCCTTCCTCTTGAATGTATTGCATGGTAGTTTCTCTTGAACGCATTGTGTGGGGTTGCATTTGGTTGAGGAATGTGTTATTTGCATGGGAGAAGATTTCCTTTGTTGTTCACATAGGATTTTGTTCGTGGACTGCAAACTTTTTGTGGGCTTTGTTCTGCCTGATCTCCCTCCACATTATTTGAGCATGCAGATTTGCATCTCATCTGTCACAACACGTGAGGGTAAACAAACCCTTCTTCTTGTGTGGGCAGTGTCAACAAGCGGTGCACATGAGAAGTCCGGTTACATCCAATAGTCATGACAACTATGGACGTATTTTGCATGAGGAATTCGCCCCTCCATTGGTTGAGTACCAGCGCAGTTCAGAAGCTTACCCTCTTCCTTTCAATCTAAAAAATGCCCCTACATTTTCTAAAGGAGTTGCTCCATGGGCATGAGGCGTCCTGGGCTGCAAACATGGGAATCGTGAAAGAGGTTAGGGTTGAGTCAGCATTGATAAATGGACCGCTAGGGCTGACTAAGAAAGGGGCTTCCCAGTTTGCAATTACGTGGTCCGACGCTCTTCAGGCCCCCACATCACCTCCAAATCATCCTTATATCTCAGCCTGCAATCAACAAAAAAGGGACTAGGTCAGTTTGATTGTTTTTATTTTTATATCTACACTTTTCTTTTACTGTTTTAAAATTTTGCTCCCTTCTATATCTCAAGATAGTGGCTAGAAAGTTGGATAAGTGCGTGTCATTGGTAGTAAGTGGTCAAGGGTTCAAAACTTGTCCCCAACTTTTGAATTGAATTTTCAGCTAGTGGCTTTCAAAAGATCATATTGAATTCCAGGCATAAATATCGTGGTGCTAAAACAATTTGTGTTTTCCAGCCTGAATTGATGCAAACATGTACCCTATTTCAAGTCTTCATATATTTTTCATCCGGTGTCCCTTTTGGCTCATTATTTTTTTCTTTTTCAAACTTGGCCTTTTGAGCCCTTCTCTCTAATTTCATTAGTTTCAGAGGATTTTTAAAAAACTGGATTGTATTTTAACCATTCATCAAGGCTACTATTGCACCTTCAACTTATAGGTGACAAGTTTGACCTTTGGAAGCTAGAACAGTGGATATTTTGTGCATTTGTCACTTATGACACATTACCAAGAGTGATTAGAAGGAACCTGGTGATCGAAAGGAAAAAGCAAATTGGCTTCAGATGAAAAATGAAGGTTGGGAACTCATTGTCAATAATGTCTCCCAACAAGACAAATGAGGAAAATGTCAAGCCTTCTGAAGAAAAAGTTTCACTTTGCACACAGTTGGCCAAGAAAGATAAGTCTATCCAATATTTGCAACTCCTTAACCAATCCCTTGTGAAGGAAATAGTTGAATTAAAGAATGCTCATGTTCATATGACAGATTGTGGAAATTCTCAACTTTTTTCTTCTCTCTGTAAAATTTATCATAAGCATGTTAATAGTTACTCTTAGCATTCACTGTACAGAAGACACTACTAAATTTGTCTTTCAAAATCATCTATGAATTAGATCGCAAGACTGTTGAACTTATATTTTGGAAGCATTGATAGCATCTTTGGTTGTTCCATAATTTTTATCTCACATGAGCATCGCCAATGACACATGTATTGATGGTAAGACCAACCAGTCATGTGTGACTTATTTGAGAAAATGTTGATTCGTCATCATTTGTGGAGATTTATCTTTGGCCATGTGATTTGTTGCAGCATCTCTTTTTTATGGCACCTTTGTTCATGGGTGCTATGTTTCTTGTTGGCACATGATTATTGCAGAAGACACTAGTGACAACAAGAAGGCACCCCTTAGATTGCCTCTCACTGGACTATTCTTTGGCCATACAACTAGAGAAGCGTTCTTGGCTGACTCTAGCGTTACATACTTTTCTTAGGGCATTGGTTTATCTTCAAGTCTCGTTTGTTACATATCATGGTCAGATCGTGTTGGCTTCAACATCTGTTCATTGTCATCATCCTTTGATATATGTGCTGATATTGGGAAAATGTCATTAAGAGCGATGTTATACCTTTCAATCTTATGACCCTGAATCAAGATTAAGGGGGGTGTTAGTGAATGTCTAAAATTTGACATGTGGTCCTTGAGTTGCCAACATGCAGCATCCTTAGAAAAGAATAAAGTCAAGATTTTCCCTAAGTCGGTTTTGTGATAGTGACTAGGGACTATTGACTAGTGATGTATTTAAAGGATTAAATATCCATATCCCAAAGTGATATAATCATGTGGAGTGCTTAACATAGTAAAAATGTGATCGATAGTATTGAATGTTTGGGTAATATCTATACCCTACCAATGTGTTTTGTGTCTCTTCAATTGTGCACATCTTAGTTCTTATTGATGACTATGATATATTGATTATTTACCAAATATGATAGAAATTCCACATTTGCAACATCTAAGGTCTTCATTTCCTTACCACTCATAAAATTGAGAAATAAATATGTGAATCTCATCCCATTCTCTAGGCTTCAGCTTCTTCCTTCCTGATGAACATGCTGCAAGTACCATCTGCATTTGTTTTTTTAGCATGGTAACTGTTGTCAACCTGGAGTTGCGCCCTAAATCGAAGACATGCACGAAATGGCCAGTCCTCTATCCGGCTGAAACAATGGGATCTTCTCACAAGGGTGGGTGCCTCAACGGTGAGAAGAACCTCTAGAGAAGGCTGGTACCTGTATGATGTATCAATGAGAATCTCTACTCTATGTTGCGGACTACCATGGAAAAGCGAGAAGGAAACTTAAAGGGGAAATCCTACCTAAAAATGGTGATTCACTAGAAGTTCAATCCACTCAACTTGGAACCTTGAACACTGAACAATCAAGGGAAAAGGAAGACCTTAGACTTCAATCAATCACTTATGCATAAATATTTCATGAAGAGGTTTGATCCAATGACAAAAAATATGAGGGAAAACGATGGAGAGAGGTCCGATACAAGACACTTTGCAGCCACCTAACATCCACTTACAGCTTCTGCAAAAGACAATAAAGAACACTGAACATGATCGCATAAGGATAATCTAGCAACTAGGTATGAACCAGAATTTGGGAAGGGAGAGAAATCTACCACTTATGCAAATTGCTGAAGAAATATACACTAAGCCAGCACTTGACATCTGAAAGTGCAGTCCTTCTATTGATCAAAGAGGTTACACAACTCACCAATGGCAGACTCTGATCTAACCAAGAGAGATTGGATGATTTTTAAACAAGACTAAAAGCCATTATATAGAAAATTACAAGAGGTCAAAGATTGGTGCTAAAAATTTAAAGAGAAGGATTCACTAGTGTTAACTCCAGGCTTTACTTGGCCTTTCAATAAAATATATTTTCCTTTTTGTCCTTGCATGAAGCTTCTTCGTTTGATGAAGTGAACTTGTCTTTGTTATGAACCGCTCACCTCTCTTTGCATGGAAATCCATGCAAATGTCAATTTTAGAACCTCTTCGTGAGCTGCTTGATGCCGAGTTGTAGCGTTTGAAAGTTGAGTTAAACGAAGAGATCATGCTGAGTTGGACGAAGAGATCATGCTCCTTCACATGGAAAGCTCCTATGGATGCGGCCTTTAACAATTAGTCAACTCTAAATCTGGAACAGTCAACTTGACATTTGAATTTAGAACTTCGGTTGATTCTCGGATGCGCGAGTTGAACCGGGGATGAGCATGTCTTTAATAATCAGTCAACTGAAGCTTTGACCAATGTTCGAAAATAGCTCCTGCTTGCATGTATTCTGTCCTATTCTGGTCTGCCTATTTGTGTCTATTTCTGGCGAGATTCTATATTCGGATGTATTTGTCTATATTTTTACCCGTTTGGCCTTTTCTTTCAGAATTCTGGCATTACCTCTGTTCCAACGGTTACTTCAAGCGGTCAAAATTTGACGTCTTGCGGGACGTCACCCTTGGTCTTCTTATTTCCTTCGGACTTCTCTATTTATCTTCGGACTTCTGTCTCGCATTTTTAATGTCCGAAGAAATTTGGAGAAAGGGCCGTGGGAAAAACCCGAAGAAATGCTAAGCCAATAAAATCGAGAGAAAGAGATGTCCGAAGGAAATTGCCAAGCAAAGAATTCCGAAGACCAGAGACCGAGATAATTCTTGCGGACATTTTGTCCGCGGGAAAGAGGCGAGACAGAAGTCCGAAGATAAACAGAGAAGTCCAAAGGAAATAAGAAGACCAAGGGTGACGTTCCGCAAGACGTCAAATTTTGACCCTTCGGACAAAAAGTCCGAAGGAAGTCATTCCCTGCCTTTTCCCTTTGTTTTGCAACTTTTTCGAATTTCTTCGGACTTTGTCATCGGCTCTTTTGTATTTTCGACTTTTCCGAATTTCTTCGGACTTTTTGTCCGAAGGAATTTCTTTGGACAAAATTCCGAAGGTTTTCTTCCGTCGGGTTTATTTTCCGGGCCTTTGTCCAAATTTCTTCGGGCTTTTTGTCCAAAGGAATTCCTTCGGACAAAAGTCCGAAAGAATTCATTTTCTTTGTTCTTTCTCTTCTTTTGGTCCCTCCTTGTGTTTTCCGAATTCCTTCAGACAAAAAGTCCGAAGGATATCTTCCCTTGCCTTTTCCTCCGAATGTGCCCTTTGGCCCTTTGGGAAATTTTTCATGGTCCCTTCCGCCAACCAAGTGTCCTCTGCAAGGGCATTTAGCTCTCCCTCTGTGCCTTTCGGAAAAACTGTAGGGCACCCAGACTTTTTGCTAAGGTTCTGAATTTGGTCTTGTGCCTTCTCGAAGGGTTGGTGCCCTTCGAGATTGTTGTAAATGACCCTTCCGAAGGGTCTTGGCTTTTCCTTTGTTGACTTTGGTGGACTTTTGGATTCTCCCTGTTTGGCTGCGGGTGTTCCCTTATAAATTCTCCGAAGTATTCCTTCGGACAAAAAGTCCGAAGGAATTACTTCCTTTGTTTTTTGCCTTACGGACTTTTCTTCTTAGCACTTTTCCGAAGGCTCTTTTCCGAAGTAAAACCCTTTTGATGAACCATTCCTTCGGAATTCTCCTGTTGTAGCAAAGGGCCCCTTACCAAGGAAAACAATGTATTCTTCCTTCCTTGGCTAGAGATGTGAACTTTCTAAATAGCAAGAGACAATCTGACTTGTGGAAGAATTGTCAACAGTAACATCCTTTGTCAGCACGGTCATAGACGGTGCATCCGTTGTAGCATGTCAACTTAGTCTCTAGACAAGATGTTGACTACTCAATAATAGGGATAGGAAGTGACTCATTAACTATCTCTAGCTCGGCACTAGGAACAAACTCAAGCTCTTTGAGAATGGGCTACATGGGAATGAATGCTGCTCATCCACATCTTTGATGTCCATGACGTAATGCTCTAAGAAAATATCAAGGACATTATCATCTAAGCAATTAATAAAGAGACACATCTATTCATGGTTCCTTTAGGTAGCCCTACTTGTAGGTGTAATGGTCATTAAGTCAAAGGTCGTGAACAATGTTGAGTTTGTCATAGTCATAGGGTGAGGGGTGGGCAAAAGAGTCTTTTCCATGGTGCCCACTAGATTAATTGCACCCTTGCACCCAGGTTTTGGGGGGTTGCACCAAGTGTTGCATGCCTGCAGTGTGTGTATCCCCAAACCCTCGCATCCACGTAACCTTGGTAAAAACATTTTTTGGGATGGCAAGCTTGTGCTCTAGGAGGATTCAATCAAGTCAATTACTAATAGTTTCAAGCTTAATAAAATCTGGAGCAGAAAGGGTTTCTCATATAATTGGGCCAATAGGTTTATGAGCACGTTGTCGATAGGACTAGAGCCTAAAATGTTTGTTTTTAGTCATAGTAATTGTAGTATCCCTTGACAAATCTGCCCTTAAATGTTTGATTTTGCTTGATTGGAATTTTGTCAAACAGTTGGCATGTAAACTATTCCCAAGCTGATGTAGGTTTCTGATTTTGTTTCCCTTCTCGATTTGATGATGATATGAGTAAAATAACTAACTAGTCACTGGCAAATGCTTGCTAATGTATCTAGAATGAGATGTAAGTGTTCTTTTGACATTTTCAAATGCAATTGATGACTGAAAACTAAACAAATATGCACCTACAACAAACTGACATTTTGTCAAACAAATCATATGCAACTTCCAAACTTAATGTTATATCTTCAATTTGCTTCCAAACTGATTACAATCCTTGTTTACAATTATTATAGCAGTTTGCTCTTGAGAATAGAGACCATACAATATCAAATAATGTAAATGAACCTAGAAATGCAAATCTAATTGCAGCGCCTCTAGCATGGAAGAATGCCATGATTTTCACCTTCAAATTTGATATTAGGTGCCAATTAAGCTAATAGATGCAGCTGCCTAGCTTTAAATACCTTCTCTTGAAAGTATGGGTTGAACCCCTTGAAGATATACTTTCAACCTGCTCAATAATGCTTTAAATCTGATATAAATGGCTGCCAAGAATGAAGCTACAAGTCTGCAACTAATTATTCTTCAATAATCTTCAAACCCTTGATGGTATCTTTCACCTTTAAGCACAAATAGAACTCATGAATGAAGCTCTCCTCAAGCAATGATTTAGTTGATCTTTCACAGCCTCAAGATTGCATAAACACTGAAGAGATTTCGTTCTCCAATGCTGGAAGTGACTGAAACCCTTGTCTCAAATGCACAAATTTCAAAGACACCAATTTGTAAAAAATCCAATGCTCATGAATGAATTTGTTTTTATATCTTTTCTTCAAGCTGGTCGATCCCTTCTAGAGGCTTCCAATTTCAATTAATATCATTTAAAATAATATTAAATGTGTGCACATTAACTTTATCAAATAAGTTAATATTTAGCCTCCATAACATAATTAATTAATGTACTTTAAAATCACTTAAATAAGGGTCATGCCCCCATTGGACATAAAGTGATTTTAAAACATTATAATTGCACTTCATAAATAATTATTAATAAATTAATCACTTTATTAATAATTAAAATAACATAACTCCACAAATAATCATAATTTCTCAATTTCATCTGAACTTGGGCGTTAACCATTATGTCCATTGTGCATCCAACTACCTTACTAAAAATAGTAAGGGTCCCTCTCTATCAACCACTGATTTACTATAAATAGTAAATCCCTTATTATCTGATCAAACCAATGGTGCAAGGGATCAACACTGCAATTGTACCCTATTCAGGTGCCCTGCTATAAATAGTAACCCTGACTTTCCTGAAATAGTCACTATAAATAGTAAGTGTGTGAATCTGAATCGAACAAAGGCTAAACCTGAACTATGGATGGGAATAAGCCTCCTGCTCTGCCAACTGGAACCCTCTAACCATCTGCCTTAGCCTACGAGGGCCAATAATAGGCTAATCCAATCATAAACTAGGGTGAACTAAAATGGGGACATTACAATATTGGGAGGACAAACAAGTTGTTAATTTTGTATAATAACAAAATCTGGTTTGATTTTGGGTAAGTGCGGGATTTGTAGATCACGCAACTCACACATGGAATTGTTTATGACAATATTTTTGCTCAGCTATTTTATGGAAGATGCTTACATGCTGTGAACTTGTCATAGATAGCTATATAATATATGTATAGTCAGCATTACTTAATGGTATCTGAGTTTATGAATAGACATAGCTTATTTATTTTGACAACTGCCTTTGGATGCAAGGATAAACACTTGTTTGAAAAAAAATGAAGGTTTAACTGACTAATTTTATCCTTGAAGTCATGCCTGTCACTCTCTGTGCAGGGTTCATTTGCATTTAGAGATTGACGAAAACTAGTTAAGAACATTTTTATATACAGGCTCTCTTCCTGCTCCTGTCATACCTCCTCCAAGTAGGGGATTTACCAGATTTGAATGGGGGATATTTCTTTGTGGTAAGCCTTCAAGACCAACTTTTTCATGAGTGGCAGAGCTAGGTTATATGATATGGTCGGGGAAGATCTATGGCTGGAAGAGAATCAGCTTCCCTGTAGCCTTCTCAAAATGCGGAGGATCTAGTACCAGGTTGGACCAACTTTGGGAATGTAGCAAAGTGCATGATAGGAAAGGCTGGTGTCATGGTCTATGGCCAGGCGACAAAGATATTGATAAACAGAATGACAGCTAAATCTTGGGATGTCTATTGTTGACTGTGTTAACCCAGTGATTAAGCAGACTCTAAGGCAGATGGAGGATTATTCTTTAAAAGAAGTCCAGATTCAGTGAGTTTAAGAACAAAAGCCATTACAAGAAGCGACAGATATCCATATAATGGAAGTCTACATGTATCGTGATAATACTTTACAGTGGAGGATTCTGAAGCTCCTGTTTATGCAAATCTTATCCTTATTTATTGTCCGCTAGTTTATGTAGATTCGATTAGCTGTGTTGGTTTAATTTTGAGATTTTGTTGCTTATGGATCAGATTAGAAAATCTTTTATGGTTTTATTTAGTTCTTCTAGAGTTTTTTATTAGAATTAGCAGGCCTCTACTTATGTTTTGTAGCCACTCGACATATTCAAATTTTGTACTATTGTGTTTCTCATCAATCTAAAAGCAAAACGAACAAGAAGAAACTTGAAATTTCTAATAAAAATGAAGAATAAAAACATTGATTTCCCGTAGTGAACCTGCAATTTGATTTCAAACTCAACATTGAATCATTAATCATACGAATATTCATCATAATAACAGGCATGAGTGTTACAGTAGAACAAGCACAATAAAGCAACAAATCAATAACTTGCTCCACAAATCTGAAGCATTATAAAATGCACATAAAACTAACCTGCTTGAATAAACCTCTATGATACGATGCGATCACATGGCAATCCTCAGATGAAGCGCACTTCATTACAAATTTCCGGAACTCGTCAAGGGAACTTTGATTAGATCGAAAAGCTTCAACCTTAGCTCCAGCACAGTTAGCTAGACATGCGACTTTTCCAAATGAAATACCATCGATTTTGACTTTTTCCAAAGGTTCACAGCAGTCCAGCATAGACTCATCAAACCAGCGCCATGGACCTGAAAACCAAAGACATTAAAAATGATTCACTCATAATACTAGTAAGACAGTAGTTGACTCGATAGAAATTAGAAAGAAAGAAAGAAATTATATTGATATCCACCAATGTCAAAAATAGGTTGATGGCAATGAAAGGAGTGATAAAGCATCTCCCACCTTTTTTGTTTAAGTAAAAAGGTTAATATGCTAATAACATGGATAGATTACATATGAGCCAGCCTAAATATGAGACTCCTTAGGACTGGCATATTGATGATCATAAAGGAACATTACAATCTGGAACATGCTCAGCAATGGCAAAAGATGTAAGAGAAATGCACCCTGATTACTTAGCACTAGACTGCACTTAGGACTCATAACACCCCTTGTGCTGTAGTTGTCATGGCTGCCTTTAATATCCTGAGATTTCATTTGTTATGCAAGTCAACCAAATAACAGCCATCGAACAAAAATGTACATCAATATGAACAAGACTGATTAAACTAGACACTAAATAAGACCACACATATAAAGTTCACTGAGACTGCCTATTATATTCAGGAAGAGCCCATTTCTTATGTAGGCCAGTCGCAATAGTGCGATTTACAAAAAAGAACATTGAAACCGTGGCATCAGGGCTCAAGTCTCCAACAATAGAGTTCCACCATGTGGTCACAGTCTAATGATTTGAAGGAAAGCTAGCCAGGAGGGCCATCCCCTTCTCTTCCGTTCCCATAGCCCATCAGTTCATCTGGTTGCATCTGTCCACTTCAGGCCAGTTAGGTGGAGGAGGATGAACCTGAGGCCTGTGGAGGTGAACTGGTTGAGGAGAAGCTCCCAAGCCAGCACCTGCTCCCTGTTGTACCTGATGCCGGTGAGCCTGGTGATGTTTATTCCCTAACTTTGATTCTTCTTCCAACCCTTCATTCACCGTGGGGCCAAAAAGGAGTTTCTCAATGATGTCAATCCACTTGTTCTGTTGTTGGAATAAATTAGCCATTGAGACAATAGAAGCATCCATATTAGCCATAGTCCTTTCCATTAGAGGGTTGTGAATAACATGAAACCCAATGTTGTCGCTGAGGGTTTTAAGGCTACCATCAATGTTGTGCAAGACAGTCATGAGAGCACTTCCCTTCCCGACCTGCCTTGGGCATCAGTTGGATGGTTACCAATCCCTCTAAGGGCCTCAACATACTGGGCAGTAGAGGGATGGCTCACAGACCAGTAAACTGGATTTCCTTCATTATCTTGATTAGGATTTGGATTTTCATGAGAAAACCCAGAGACCCCAATAACTGAGTTTGCAATTGCCAATGAACAGAAGATATTTTTCAACAGCAGAGAGATGACCTAATTCATTTAGCATTCTGACCTTGACATAGAGGATGAGATATATGGGTGGGTCAATTATCTGAGCTAACCACAATAATCTCTTCTCTTTCCCGGCCAGAATTTATGATATAGGAAGAACATGCAGAAGAGATGTTCCTGATAAGAGCTTGGGTTTGGCACCTGAGGATGATGCTGTGGAATGTACCCTTGGTGATTGGAACCACCATGTCTTCATCATTCATAACAATAGCTTATTTGTCTCTGGCCATTTGCTCCAGCCTAGCAGCTTTGCTTTGCTGTTGAATCAAATACAACTGCATGCTGACCATTAACTATCTTCTTTCATAAGCTTTGTGAATTTTGCATGGTTTAATTCTTGTGCACTTGACAGAAATTTTGGGACCTCTTATAGCAAAGGCAATCAAAAGCTTGCTATGCCTTAGGCTCATGCTTGTTAATGGGGGCCACCATGTCTTCATCGTCCCTTACAATAGGTTGTTTGTCTTCGGTCATTTGCTCCATCTTAGCAGCTTTGCTTTGCTGATAAATCCAAAAGGACTGCATGCTGACCGTTAACTTTTCTTTTGTAAACTTTGTGAGTTTTAGGTAGTTTAATTCTTGTGCACTTAACAAAAAATTTAGAATCTTTTATAGCACCAGTAATCAAATTTTTGGCTATGCTTTAGGCTCGTGCTTTGTAAAGCATAATAGACCCCTTTTTGAGTGACTAGGATCATAAATACCATTGGGACGAATGCTTCTTGTCCATACATAAGTTGGAATGGGGTGTGCCCCATCATAACCTTGTAACCCATCCTGTAAGTTGTTTCTTTTGATTTAGTGCAATATTGTGGGCTTCTTTTATACAACAGCTAAAAGAATTTGATTACTTTCAATACAAGATCCCAATCATCTCCAACTAGGGCAAAGCTCTAACTACTTGTAATATTGTCAAAGGATCCCTCTCACCTTTAAATTGAGTGTCCTTCATGACTACCACATAAGATGGTTTATCTTGGGCCACATCCACCCTATGACTTCATAATCTTCGTTTTTAGCAATGCAACTGCTCACCCTTGTAATTGGACCTCAACTTTAATAAATTATCCTTGTTGGCTCCATTATCAACACACTCGTCATTGAAGCATGACATGTTCGATTCCACACTTGTCAATCATCCTTTTGTATTCCTCCTAGGATGATTATTAGAAACGTTGTTGGAAGTCCTACTGGGAATTTTGAGAACATATTGTTCTTACATTTCATAATATCTCTTACAGTCACATATTGTTCCCATGATGATATGTGAAATTTCAATGGCATGTCCACTTAAAAATAAGAACATGTTCCCATACATCTTGCTATCTGACTAGGAATTTCCTCCCTCCGAGAATGTCCTTTGAGGCCTTCCTCTCAACAGAATCCCATTGCCACAAAGAGGTTAGACACACATACATGTGTGTGTGTGTGGGTACATATATTTCAATTTTCTCAATAGTCTCAACCATCTTGGCAATATTCCACTTCTTTTGTTAGAATAACCAAGCAAAGCTCCCTTCAGTCCTCTAACCTTCCAAACCCCCTCCTTTGGTTGGATTGATTGGCCCATACCCATGCTCTCCTAGAACTTTCGGTTCCAGTCCCCATGCCACAACCCCCAGGAACTTGGGTGTAGCCTATGACTCTAATGATATGCACAATTTCAATGGCATATCCACTTAAAAATAAGGACATATTCCCACACATCTTGCTATTTGACCGGGAATTTCCTCCTCCGAGCACTTCCTTTCAGGACTTCCTCTCAACAAAATCCCATAGCCACAAAGAGGTTACACACACACATGCATATATGTGTGTGGGGACGGGTAAGGGAGGTGGGGGGAGCAAGGGGAACGGGGGAGGCTGAGACTATCAAAAAATTTGCAAAATATATATATATATATATAGGGAACGGGGGAGGCTGAGACTACCAAAAAATTGAATATATATATATATGGAACGGAGGAGGGTGAGACTACCAAAAAATAAGAATATTCAAATTTTTTGGTAGTCTCAGCCTCCCCCATTCCCTATATATATATATAGGGAACGGGGTAGGCTGAGACTACCAAAAAATAAGAATATTCAAATTTTTTAGTCACATCACCTTGTCTTGTCTTACTTATCCTTAAAGTCTTAGCCAAACCATATTACCCATCACAAAACCCACCTTACCTTAGTCGACACCTTGTCACTTGTCTTGACCTTGTCTAGCCTAATCACCTTGTCCACCACTTTATCCCTTACAACCTAACCTAATCATAGTCCAACCCGTCCTTACCTTGTCATCCCCTTGACAATACTAGTCATCATATCAAGTTTGTAGTCGTACGCTAGTCTTCATTTACATTGGCAAATAACTCTTTCCATATCAGGGTCCCGATTCTAAGCTTGCTTGTGTCTAATCAAGTTTGAGTCATAATCACAATCCTATCAACCTGTTGTTCCCAAAATCTGTCACTCATTTTGGGACAACATATGAACTATTTTGGTTCAATAGACCAAAATCCTCTCTTCCCTTTTCAAAATTTGTTCTAAGTATTCAAATTCTCCATTATTCAAGCTTTTTCAGATTACTACGGACTCTGCAGGCTTGAAACTAGCAAGGTTCAACAGGTTCAATGGCTTCAATAGGTGATCTCTCTCAAAAGAGCAAGTTTACAACACTTAGGCAAATTCAATATTGGTTCAATGCTTTGGTTCAACCAAAAATGTTCATCGGCAAGCTTCAAAGGAAGGATTGAACCATTGAACCATTTCGGTTCAAAGGTTCAACGGGTTCAAAGGTTCAATGTAGTCGGCAAGCTTAAAGAGTTAAGCGCTTTGTCAAAAGTTCATCCAGTTCAACTGCTTCAAGGTTCAACGGCTTCAAAACACTTAGCAAAAAGAAGAAGGCTTGAACCATTGAACCATTGAACCTTGAACCATTTTGGTTCAAAGGTTCAATGGGTTCAACACATGGTTGGTTCAAGCAGTCAAAAGACTTAGACAAAAAAGAAGGCTTCAAACAAGATTGAATTGTTGAACCAAAGTTGGTTTTGGTTCAAACGGTTGGTTCAAGGGACTGCCCCAAAGACGAAGGAACAAGTGCCCTTGCGGAGGGCAATGAACTGAAGGTAGGTGCCCTTGCGAAGGGCAGGGAACATTGGTTCAAAGAACAAAGAGAAGGCCGAAAGGGGAAGATTTCCTTCAGACTTTTTGTCTGAGGAAATTACTAAGTGAAGGAACCGTAAGAATTCTTTCGAGAAGATTTTCCTTAGAAAAGTAGATAAGGCAAAGGTGAATTCCTTCAGACAAAAAGTCTGAAAGATTTCCTTCGGACAAATTGTCTGAAGGAAAAGAACCGACGAAGGCCGCCCAAAGGAATTAAAGCCCGAAGGCTGCCTGAAGGACCCCAAAGGGTATGTGCCCTTGCGGGGGGCTCTCGACACCAACAAAAAGGACCTTTCTCAAAGCCTGAAGGGACACCTTCCCTTCAGGGCATTCCAAGGACACAAAGCGAAGGATTTTCAAGGCCTCAAAGGGACTTAGAAAGATAAAGGAAGCAACTATTGAACCAAAGTAGAGAATGAACTAATGAACCGATTGAACCTTGAACCAAAAGATTTCAAAGTTCAATTGTTCATAGGTTCAACGGTTCAAATACAACCTCAAGCAAAGAAAGAAGCAGCAAACGGATGATTCCAAAGGCAAGTTCAAAGAAAGCGATGGTTAAACCAGAGAGCAAAGAAGTGATTGAACCAGGGAAGCGATGAACCGATAAAGATTGTCTAAACCGTTGAACCAATAAACAAGTGAAATTTCACAGGTTCAAAGGTTCATGGTTCAATATGGTTCAAACAAACAACGACCATTGACAGCCCCATGGACATCAAATTTAAGGTGATGGAATATTCGTTAATATTTGAATATGGTGTAGAATTTGAAGAATAAACAAAGTGACGAACTGAGAAGAGAGCCTGAGAGCTCAAATTGCTACAGTGAAGAACAATACAAAAAGATCATAAATATCTACAAGGGAGTTATTTCTAGTAGGTGAAACAGTTCACCAAGTAGTCATCTGAGCACGTCAAACCAAGGATGTTGCGTGTTTTTCTTCCATGAAGTAAAGGCAAAGTGGACAACTGCACAAACATTAGGAAAAGGACCAGATAGTCCATACTAAGGAAAAGACATATTAGATGATTTAGCACGCCACAGTTAAGATGGATACATTGTTCCAAGCATGGTCCCTCGACAGAACTAAAAATGCATTCAATGCATTGAATGCAGCATGGGTCGTTCCATAGAAAGCAATGCCAAGCCTTTTTAGGGGCAGCCATATATTGTAATCTCTTGTCTTATGCAAGTGGGAGACTTTTCCATTATAGAAGCGAAACTCTGCCAAAATTGAGAGGCGATTACTGAGACTTTGAGCTCAGATTGTTCATCATATTTCTTTGTTTGAACGAGAAAGCAAGTTACTTTCAAAATTTGTGTTGTTATAGCTTGTGTCATTTTAGAAGATTTTTATTATGTTTATTTTCTGAATGCATTCTTATCCATTTAACAGGCAGAACTAGTGGAATTAGGTGTCCTGAAGCCAACTGTGGAAAGACTTTGTGCTGAATACAATTGCCTTTAGTGTGTTTGTCTATTTTTTGTTTATGTGTAAAGGACCTTGAGACAACTTTGTGCCTTCATTATTCTTCGTATTTCACTCTTTGGGCAGTCTGAGGTGGAGACTTTGTGCTACATCTCAATCTACTAGTTACTACGCCCTTTTTGTTACCAGTTACTTGTCACTACCTGAAAGAACTCCTGCTGTTTCCTGCAAGATCACTTCTGAAAGAAGAGAAGTGCCTTCAGTATTGTCACCAAGATTTTCTCCTTTGTCTCTGAACATCATCTCTGAAAAAAGAGAGATAGATGATGTTATCCTACCCTTGAGTGTTATTTTCTGCATATATATATAGTTTATAGCTCTTCATATTTAATAGGGAACCTCCCCTTGATGAGAGGAGAGATTTGTCCCCTTTTGATGTGGTAAATCTGCACATCTTGGCCGACCAATCTCCCTTGCTGTGGTTGATAAGACCTATTTTGCTCATCAGTTTTCAGAGAAATAGATGGTGTAATCCTACCCCTGAGTGTTATTTTCTACTTATATATATAGTATATAGCTCCTCATATTTAATAGGGAACCTCCCCTTGATGAGAGGAGAGATTTGTCTCCTTTTGATGTGGTAAACCTGCACACTTGGCCGACCAATCTCCCTTGCTGTGGTTGATAAGACCTATTTTGCTCATCAGTTAGATGATTGACAAAATATTCACCCAACAGTTTTTTGGCGACTCCGCTGGGGATCGACGAGCATTTTCAGTCCTTTTCCAGTCTATTCAAATTGAAACATTTCATGCTGCTAGGGAACGATGTGAAGTAGAAAAGAACACTGCTAGCTTCACGCCAATAGTTTTTTGGCGAATCTGTTGGGAAGCGACGAGCAGTCCCTACCCTTATCCATTATAGACTCTGGCGACTCTAGTCTGTGTCTTACCCATTATCATTATAGCCTTACCACTTTCCTCCAGCTCCACGCCAACAGTTTTTGGCGACTCCGCTAGGGACATTACGTGCATTCTGAAGCCTCAAGTTTCAGATTGAAGCAGTCCCTACCCTTATTCATTTCCATTATCCATTTATATTATATCCATTTCCGTTATATAATCTGGTCTGCAAACCAGATTCGCTGAGAAGAACACGCAGTATGAAGCCTCAAGCTTCAAGTTGAAGTAGAACCGGTTCTTTCTCATTTTTATTCTACAATCTGGCAACTCCACGCTATACTAGAAGCCAGAGAGCCCAAGGTGTTGACCCTGTTTTTGAGTTGGTGCAGCAAGACAATTTCGATTTGTTCCCTCTCCAACTTCAAGTTCAACGATCCAAGAGTGTTCCTACTACCCGTACCAGGGCACCAACACAAGGCAGAGCTTCTTTTTCTGTTGTTAGCAAAGTTTGCCTATACATACTCCACCCAGATTTGTTATCCCTCCTTCTATAATCAAATCATCGCAGTTCAAGGCCCTTGGGGTAACTCTTTTGGTACACTCAATCTTACTCCACCTCTTCATGAGCTACCATGCAATTCAAGGAAGAATTTTTTCAAGTTCTTTGGTGATGGAAAAGTTCACCCTGATGAACATATTGCTACCTTCAGCATAGCTTGTGGTGTGATAGGCGTGGAATATGAGGACATAGCAGTTAGGTTGTTTGTGAAAACACTGCAAGGGGCTGCTGTAGACTAGTTCTACCATCTACAAGCCCAAACTGTGACCGACTAGGACACTCTCAAAGCCAAATTCGAAGCAAGGTTCAAGCATGCAGAAGATGCACATGCCTTGCTGGCCCAACTCACACAGATGAAGAGGGAGCCTCATGAGCCTATGAGGGATTTCATAGCAAAGTTTGACAAGCTGAGGAACCAGATTCTTACAATTGCTCAGCGAACACCTGAGAACCTTAAATGCTTTTTCATCAACTCACAACTGCCTGAAGTGAGTTTTCTGCTGAGACGGACTGGCCACATAGACCTTGTTGTTGCTCAGGGTTTAGCCACTGAGGTGGAAGATGATCTCATCTTGGCGGGGAAGATAATAAGAGATCCTAACAGAGATAAATCTTCATCCTCTGAATATCCACCTATAGGCACTACGGATCAAATGGTGCAAAAGCTGGCAAATGAATTGTTAGCCTTGAAAAGACAAATGGCCCAAGGTATGTCCGCTCCTCCTTATTGGGATATGTCAAAGAGGACATTTCAGAACCAGTCATACCAAGGCAATGCTGCCAGGAATCAAGAGCAAACAAATCGTCTCCCTCCCCCACAGAGAAACCTTGCCCTTGAAGCGCCTCCAACCAACTCGGCAATTGGATATCTGAAAACAGAACATGATTCCTCTTTCCAACCTGAGTTTGATCAAGAAAATGACGCTGATCTCTTCACGGAGGACCAAGAAGAATCAGCTGGGGACTCCAACATTGGTTTCTTGAATTACCAGGATGAACCCAGAAGTGAAAGTGGAGCAGTTGAGGGATCATACGTTGTTTTCACCCGGTCCAAGAACCAGTCAACCCAGCAAGCTGATAAGAAAAGAACAGAAGAGCGAGCTCAGCGTGCAATTTCAATTGCTAAGCGGGGAACCACTCTGCCCTTCCAGCCAAAGGACCCGATGACTGTTAAAAAAGTGAGTACCTCAAACATGCCTTCACCTTCAACTTCAAATTCGCATATCAGTCATTTCCCCCCTCAAAACCAGAAAGATGAACTCCCTTCTCCTATTCATAATTCATTTTAGACGTTTGACATAGTCGACCATGTCAAGGAAACCAAAATTCAAATGTCTGAATTTGAATTCCTACAAACCAACTCTGAGCAGTTGGACAGGTTGGTTAAGTGTTTAAAGAACCAAACCACCCCTGCAAAACAAGATGTTAAGAAGGTAACTCATGATCCCCCAAGGAACATGTCCATCCCAAACAACCTTGTCATTACTCCTTCTGCTACCCCTGGGAAAATAGAGCATTTCTATGTTTCCCTATTGATAAACGGTCACAAGCTGAGCAATTGCATCATTGATTCTGGAGCTTCAGACAATGTCATGCCTACCAAAGTGGCAGAATCTCTTGGTCTCACACTGACCAAGACATTTGGAAGATGTTTCTCCATGGAGAACAAACAAGTGTCACTGCTGGGACAAATCAAGGACGCCCAATTTGCATTTGCCGCCTTTCCAGAAAAGAGGATCAAGATGACAGTCTTGGTGGCCGACGTCCCAGCCTCATACGGCATTCTTCTTGGGAGAAATTTCTGCAAGGATGTTGATGGCGAATTAAGTATGGACATGTCTGAGGCAAGGATCCCAATTAAAGGCGTCATGCAGAGGCAGCTTCCTGAAAAGGAGGCAAAATATGTTGTCACTCAGACATCAACCCTTGAAGCCCAAATTCTGTTTGAGTCTTCAGGCAGGGATAATTATTTTTTGTCCACAGAGGATGTTCATGTTTCTGTAGATGAAAGCCCTGTAGGTGGCGATCCAAAAATTGATTCGAACAAGACATCAGAAGATTTGGTAGGGCGCAGTACAGATGAAAAAAGATCTTCCCTCTCTAATGAAGAAAAATCTGATAGAAGATCAGCTTCTGATGATGTTTGGATCCTGGAATTCAATGGCAGCAATTCTTCTACCGGTGTTGGAGCCAGGACTGTGTTGATATCTCAAGGAGATATTTTTTCTGTCATACAAGTTGCAGTTCAGCAACACCAACAACACTGCTGAGTAAAAATCTCTACTGCTCGGGTTGAAGGCAGCTCAAAACAGAGGTGTTAAACTCCTTCATGCTAAAGGAGATGCTGAACTGATGATTTGTCAAGTGAGGACCCTGTGTCAAACCAAAAACAAAAGATTGCGCTATTACCGCAATCTCGTATGGGATCAAATTGAAAATTTTGAAGCTTTCAATATTTCTGCAGTGCCCAGAGAGCCTCACAATCATGCAAATTCATTGGTTGTCCCTGCAACTTTCACGGTTTTTCACCCCAATTTCAAAGATAATAGGTACACTATCAAACTGGTCTTTCAACCAAGTGTGCTTGATAAAGCTAACCATTGGCAAGTGTTTGATGCTGACCATCAAATCATGTGTTGGACTGAACCAGAAGAACAGCAAGCTATGGTAGTGGACCATACTGCTACACGCCAAAGTCAGAAAAAGGAACTCTTTTGCAAAAGAGCAAAGATTTATGGTTTTCAGATTGGAGACCACGTCTTGCCATGGGGCAAGAAGAGACAACCAAAAGGAATGCACAAAAAATGTGATTCTTGGTGGAGAGTTCCATTCGCCCATCACCGATTCTGGGGACAAAATGATTTCTTGCTGGTTTATCAGGATGGAACACCATTTTCATTGTCTCATAATGGGCAGCGTCTGAAGCACTTCAATCTTTAAAGTATCAAATAAGATCATTTGTACATATGTATATTTGTATAGTCTTTAGTTCTGTTTTGTGCTTTTCGTTTTCATTTTTGACGCCTTTCTTTTTGGGTAGCATGACTCCATAGCCCAATGGCATACTTCAAGGCATAGAGGATTCTGGTTTCTACTCCCCTCAGTTGTTCCAAGTTTTCAACTGAAGGAAGTTCCCCAACTGGAGCCAGCTGTTGTTCGCAAAATCTGTCACTCATTTTGGGACAACATATGAACTATTTTGGTTCAACAGACCAAAATCCTCTCTTCCCTTTTCAAAATTTGTTATGAGTATTCAAATTCTCCATTATTCAAGCTTTTTCAGATAACTACGGACTCTGCAAGCTTGAAACTACAAACTCTGCAGGCTTGAAACTACGGACTCTGCAGACTTGAAATTAGCATGGTTCAACAGGTTCAATGGCTTCAATGGCTTCAACAGGTGATCTCTCGCAAAGGAGCAAGTTTCCAACACTTACGCAAATTCAAGATTGGTTTAACGCTTTGGTTCAACCAAAAATGTTCATCGGCAAGCTTCAAAGGAAGGATTGAACCACTGAACCGTTGAACCTTGAACTATTTCGATTCAAAGGTTCAACGGGTTCAAAGGTTCAACGTCATCGGCAAGCTTAGAGAGTTGAGCACTTTGTCAAAAGTTCATCAAGTTCAACCGCTTCAAGGTTCAACGGCTTCAAAACACTTAGCGAAAAGAAGAAAGCTTGAACCATTGAACCTTGAACCATTTTGGTTCAAAGGTTCAACGGGTTCAACGGTTCAACAGGTTCAAGCGGTCAAAAGACTTAGACAAAAAGAAGGCTTCAAACAAGATTGAACTGTTGAACCAAAGTTGGTTCAATTGGTCGGTTCAAACAGTTGGTTCAAGGGACTGCCCCAAAGACGAAGGAACAAGTTCCCTTGCGGAGGGCATCGAACTGAAGCAGGTGCCCTTGCGGAGGGCAGAGAACATTGGTTCAAAGAACAAAGAGAAGGCTGAAAGGGAAAGATTTCCTTCGGACTTTTTGTCCGAGGAAATTACTAAGTGAAGGAACCGTAAGAATTCCTTCGGGAAGATTTTCCTCGGAAAAGTAGATAAGGCAAAGGCGAATTCTTTCAGACAAAAAGTCCGAAAGAATTCCTTCGGACTTTTGTCCGAAGTAAAAGCCCAAAAGGAAAAACCCGAAAGAAAACGGAAGAAGCCAAGGAAGATTTCCTTTGGACATTTTGTCCGAAGGAAAAGAACCGACAAAGGCCGCCCGAAAGAATTAAAGCCCGAAGGGTATGCGCCCTTGCGGGGGGCTCTCGGCACCAACAAAAAGGACCTTTCTCGAAGCCCGAAGGGACACCTTCCCTTCGGGGCGTTCCAAGGACACAAAGCGAAGGATTTTCAAGGCCTCAAAGGGACTTAGAAAGATAAAGGAAGCAGCGATTGAACCAAAGCAGAGAATGAACCGATTGAACCTTGAACCAAAAGAGTTCAAAGTTCAATGGTTCACAGGTTCAACGGTTCAAAGACAGCCTCAAGCAAAGAAAGAAGCAGCAAACAGATGATTCCAAAGGCAAGTTCAAAGAAAGCGATGGTTCAACCAGAGAGCAAAGAAGCGATTGAACCAAGGAAGTGATGAACCGATAAAGATCACCTGAACCGTTGAACCAATGAACTGATGAACTTTCAAAAGTTCAAAGGTTCATGGTTCAAACAAACAACAACCATTGACGCCCTCGTGGATGTCAAATTTAAGGTGATGGAATATCCGTTAGTTTTCGAATATGGCGCGGAACTTGAAGAATAAACAAAGCGACCAGCTGAAAAGAGAGCTCGAGAGCTCAAATTGCTATAGGGAAGAGAAGAACAATACAAAAAGATCAGAAATATCTACAAGGGAGTTATTTCCAGTAGGTGAAACAGTTCACCAAGTAGTCATCTGAGCACACCAAACCAAGGATGCGACCTGTTTTTCTTCCATGAAGTAAAGGCAAAATGGACAGCTGCGTAGACATCAGGAAAAGGCCCAGACAACCCCTATTAGGGAGGAGACATATTAAATGAATTGGCACGCCACAGTTAAGACGAATACACTATTCCAAGCATGGTCTCTCGACAGGACTGAAAATGCATTGAAGGCATTGACTGCAACATGGGCCGTTTCATGGAAAGAAGCGCCAAGCCTTTCTTGGCTGCTATACATTGTAATCTCTTGTCTTATGCAAGGGAGACTTTTCGAGGATAGAAGCGAAACTCTGCCAAAATTGAAAGGCAAATACTGAGACTTTGAGCTTAAATTGTTGTTCATATTATTTTATCTGAATGAGAAAGCAAGTTACTTGCAGACTTTGTGATGTTATAGCTTGTGTCATTTTAGGAGATTGTTCTTATGTCTGTCTTCTGGATGCATTCTTGTTTATTTAATTTAATAGGCAGAACTAGTGGAAGTAATCAAGGTGTCCTGAAGCCAATTGTGGAAAGACTTTGTGCTGTCACAGTTATCTTCAGTGTGTGTTTTTAGTTTCTTTCTGTGTAAAGGATCTTGGGACGACTTTGTGCCCCCATTATCCTTAGTATTTCACTCTTTGGGCAGCTGAGATGAAGACTTTGTGCTACACCTCATTCTGCTGGTTACTGCGCCCTTTTTGTTACCAGTTACTTGTCACTACCTGAAAGAACCCTTGTTGCTTCCTGCAAGATCACTTCTGAAAGAAGAGAAGTTCTTTCAGTATCATCAACAGGGTTTCTCCTTTGTCTGTGAACATCATCTCTGAAAAAAAAATATGGTGTAATCCTACCCCTGAGTGTTATTTTCTAGCTTATATATATAGTATATAGCTCCTCATATTTAATAGGGAACCTCCCCTTGATGAGGAGAGATTTGTCCCCTTTTGATGTGGTAAACCTGCACACTTGGCCGACCAATCTCCCTTGTTGTGGTTGATAAGACCTATTTTGCTCATCAGTTAGCTGATTGACAAAATATTCACCCAACACAACCTATCAATCAAATCATCTAGTCCTATTTGAGTCGATCATTTAGGTCTTGAGCTAGTCTAAAATCAAATCAACCCCTAGTCAAATTCAATCTCTCGGGCCAGTCTAGCCCCTTGTCAAATCTTAGAGCTTGTCGTAGCTCACTCAGTCGAAACTAGTCTAAATCATCGAAGTCTATATCACGTCCTAATTTGGTCTACTTGATCTTGTCTTACCTCATCCAACATCACATCATGTCAAAATATTCAATCAAACTTGAGATCAGACTAATGCAAGCCTTTGTCCAAATTTGTTCTGTTGGTGTGAGTTTTATGCACACCACAGCGGTAACGAGATAGCCTCTAACATTTTAGGATCTCAATAGTAAACTCCACTCCATGGCACGAGTAGCAGGTATGCGGTTTATTTCAACCTATTGATGGAATAGCGGGTAAGACATGCAGGTTGTTGACAAGGTTTTTGGACAGAGGTGTGGTTCCTTAAGGATTGTGAAACTCTATGTGAATTGGATGGGCGTCTAGCTTCTAATCTAAGGTGAGCAAGTCTCAAAACAAACTCAAAAAAGGAAGGAAAGGTAAGGCAAAAAAAAAAGCTTTTGTGGTTTTCAAGGACTACTTCCCTGGCTGGTTTCAAAAAGGACAAGTGCTCTCAGAACCTATGCCTGTTGCTAGCAGCAATTGCATACACACACTCAGACACGACTAAGAAGTCTAAGGAAATAAAGATACAGGGAATTCAAAAGCCTCAGACAAAGGTTGCCCCATTTAAGACAGTTGTTGCACACCCTTAATCAGGGGGATTATGGCTTGGACTAGTGAAGTATCTGAAGCAGCGATTGTGCACACACAAAAAACTACATCTAATAAAGCACTCATGCACAATCAGAATTATGAATCAATTTGAACTTGACTATCTTAACCAATATGTTTACCAATCTTTCAGCAGTTGTTGCACACCTACAAATTAATATATCAATCAAAATAATCGAGAATCCATCGCAACTTTTGCACACTAAAGATTATTGAAACATACAACCAAAGCAAGTAACAACTAATTACATAGAAATTGGAAAGAAAATACACAAACACATTTGCTGACGATCAAAACTGATGCTGCCCCTGTATTCAAAAATTCTCTGACAAAAAATCCAAGTTAGATTACAATTGCTTATATAGACTTGGGGAAGGGGTCGCCTCATCCTCGAAGTTCATGCAAGGTCGTTACATGTGATAGTCAGAACATGCATTCTAACTATGATCTAAAACTGTATAAGAGTCTACTTGCAGTTATTTGTTTAAAATAGCCTTTGCCAAAGCTATGCAACATGTGCATGTGTAAAAAGACAGGTAATTTTTAACAATTATAGCTCGAACTGTATGCAAACTTAGAATATGCATTGTTTACCGAAATTGCACATGCCCCTTTTTATAGGTTGCGAGAACACCCTGATGATCTTTCAGATTAGCCGCCTTCAAATAAAACTCAGACATGCATGAAGTATCAAAATCAATTTACCAATGTTTTAGAACCAGTGGCACTACTGTTAGCCATGACTAATCTGAACTATGCATTGCATGCTCGCCCGTGCCTTTTATAGAATCTGGATCTTCACTTTTATATTCGATGTTCAGATTAAGACACGTATTCATACTCCATGTCTTAACTATGAGTCCCAATGTTTGTCGATAAATATAGCATAGTCCAAAGATCCAAGTATTTTGTCCATAATGCCCTGCTTGCTTTCAAAATGTGACACGTGTCAACCCCTGATTGAGTCCAGGATCTTTGAAAAGTCCACCTAGGACTCGCACCATCGATCTTTATGTATGATGGAACGTGAGCGTGCCACTTGGCAGTTACACAGGGCCTCTGTGTGCTATGTATTGGGTTCTCTGCTTCTTCTCGCGGGCCGTTGGATCTGTGTATTGGGCTCCCGCAATTGTGACACTTATCACTCTCGCCAAGTTTTGACATTTCAACTCGTTCTCACATCATTCGATCAAATGGGCCAGAGTGGACGTGCATCGTAGGATCTTGATTTAAATCCAAACGGGTACTTTACTAGGTTAAATTTAATGTTTGCGTGACCATCAAATGACATCCTCGCGACTGTCAAATTTAATTCTATAAATTAGACGTTGCCGAGGTTAAATTTGACGTACGCGAGACCGTCAATGACATCCGCACGACTATCAAATTTAATCTTATATATTAGACACGTGTCATTTCCTCGGGGCTCCCTGCTCCTGCAAACATAAGCAAAAAATGACTTAGCATAATACTTTTGGAAAATATGTATAAAGGACCCTACATGAATATTTTAGCCTAAGGTTTTAGTATTAGTAAAATACGATTTGGTCCTGGGCTAAAATATTAAATTAAGCTCAAAACATAGTGAAATGCTCTCTAAGCAAAGGTGCCACTAGACAGTCTGGTATTTGTTTCGGGGCAATTGTTGCGGGAGAATTGTTGTGGGCTTTCTGTTGCTGGGACCCTAATTTTGTCGGACAAAATGTCTGAGACACAAAGTCCGAAGGAATTCTGTCAGGGAATTGTTTCGAACAAAATGTCCGCAACAATTCTCCCGAAGACTCAATTCTCTCAGACAAAATGTCTAAAGGAAAGCTTGAAGGGATGGTCTCAAAAGGGCCGAAGGGCATGACGTTTCAGACAAAATGTCCGAAAGAATTGGCTGAAGGACAAAAAAGGCCTGAGACAAAAGTCCCGAAGGGTAAGTGATTACTTCAAAAATCCTGAAGGGTCTTTTTCAAAATGTCCAAAGGGTAAGTGGCCACTTCAAAAGGGGCCAAAAGGTCATTTTCAAAATGTCTGAAGGGTCGATTCAAGAAGTCCGAAGGGCATGTGCCCTTGGGGGAATTGTTCGGACCTTTTGCATCAGACAAAATGTTCAAAACACAAAGCCTGAAGGAATTGGCCTGGGACAAAAGTCCCAAAGGATAAGCTCATAGGGCAAAAAATGCTCAAGAAAAAAGTCCCAAAGGGCATGTTCAAAAGGGCCGAAGGGTCTACTTCGTGGCAAATATGCCCAAAGGGTCTACTTATTAGGGTACATTTCAATGGAAAAGGTCCCTTACAAAAGTCCCGAAAGGTAACCACAAAAGTCCCTAAGGGCACTTTCAAAAGGCCGAAGGGTATGTTCAGAAATTCCAAAGGAATAAGTGTCCTTGACAAAACTTTTGAATGGTAATTCGAAGGCAAAGGGTCATTTCAAAAGTCTCGAAGGAATTCCATCGAGGGAATTGTTTCGGACAAAATGTCCACAACAATTCTCCTGAAGACCCAATTCTCTAGGACAAAATGTCCGAAGGAATTCAATTGGCTCGGAAAAAGTGTCTTTGACAAAATGTCCGAAGGAAAGGTTCAAAAAGGCAAAGGTACGGGACAAAAGTCCTAAAAGATAGGTGTGGAGGGGCTGAAGGGCAATTGCAAAAGTCCCAAAGGAATTTTGTCGGGCAAAATGACCACAACAAAAAGGCCGAAGGACATATTGCACAAAGCCCGAAGAGTAGGTTGGCAAGGCAAAGAGGGCATTTCAAAAGTTTCGAAAGGTAATTTCAAAATGCCGAAGGGCAATCCCAAAATGCCTAAGGGTACTTTCTATCTAACAACAATCTGAAGGGTCTACTTCGTAGGGCATTTGTTCATGACAAAAGTCCCGAAGGATCTACTTCGTAAAGGCCGAAGGGAAAGTTGCACAAAGCTCGAAGGGTAGGTTCAAAGGGGCCAAACGACAATTCCGTCGAGAAAAGTGTATCAGCAAGATTGTCCGCAAGAATAAGTCTGATTCGGGGAAATTGTTTTGGCAGAATTGTTGTGGGGAAAATGCTACAAAGAGCAAATTCCATCGGACAAAATGCCCAAGACACAATAAACTTGAAAACCAATTCATGCAAAACAAAAGTTCTGAAGAGAAAAGCACAAAAACATAAGTCCGAAAACATAAATCCCGATAAAGACTCCTGAAGAAGGCTAGTCCATGAAAACACAATACCAATGCTACTCTGCCAAAGCATGAAAAAAGCCAGTAATCAATCTTCTCCCAGATTTTGCATAAACATATAGAAGAGGGGGCTCAAAGTTAAGACCACAATCTAAAAAAAGTGGGTCCCCATTTCCCTATGAAGAAAGGGGGATGTTGGATACAACATGTTCCACACATCCCATCTTCATCCCTCGCTCTTTGCATTCAATCCCCCGCACCTACCGATTGGGGCCAACAAACCGCATCATCCGTACTTTCTCTCGTCTTAATCCATGGCATCCAAAGCAGATTTGGTCAATGCCCTGACTAAGCAATGCCTCATGGCCAATAGGGATGTACTCCTTTACCGCCTCCTTGAGATGAGCAATCCATGTACTACAGACTTCGACCCCATCCACCCAACATTACCTACAGTCCGCACCCATCCACATCAGTCTGTTCCTAGCCCCCGTCCTAACCTATCACAGGTAAGCTCTTTGTCTACCAATCATAGCTAGTCGTCTACCCCATCCTCTATTAGCAAAGTGAATGCATTCAGGGCCACCTCATCTACTACTAGTTTGCCCACCAAATTGTTACAACAACCATCTGATTTAAAGTCTAATGCTTCCACATCCAAGTCACAAAGTGAAGAGAGGCCCTATACGCCTCTTCCTATATCCTTAGAAGCCCTCTTCCACAAACTTGTTTCCACAGAAACGATGGTCTATCCACCCATATGACATATTGATCCTGCCAAGCCTAAGCCCTTTTGGTATAAAGCCAACCACTATTGTATATATCACCGAACCTAGAGGCATACCATTAATCAATGTCGCAATTTCCAAAACTATGTCCAAGACCTCATCGACCGTGGTGACATTGAAATCGAGAATGAATCAAATGGGTCTACATCCAAAGGTGAACAAGAATAGGTATGCCAAGATTCTTTTTCTGATCACGATCAAACCCTTCCCTTTTCGAGCCAAGGTCAAGACACCGAATCCATCTTCCATGGTCCCCCTATCTTTGACAAATCTTCCATCGATAACAAGTCTGTTTCCCATAAACCTAGTCCTCCCTTTTCTCATGAGACCTTCCATGGACCCATCTTTCGCGAATCCATTGTCCCTCCATCTTCCTCTCCCCCATCCTATCAAAGACCCCATTTGGAGACGTCGCTTGCGGTCAACGAATCCTCTACAAGCATCATTGCATCATGTACATCAAAGTCAACATTGGAATTAATAAAAGTCTTATCTGCATCAAGATCATGTCCAACACTGGTATCCAAATCAAATTCTTTGTCAAAATCATCATCCCTCATAGATATTGCAGCTCATGATGACATCTACCTATTTGAGAGTACATCTAATTCGGATGTCAACCAATCACAAAGCATATCTTTTGATCAGGATCAAGATAATGAAGTCATAACAGAGTTCTTACATGCCTATTAGTCGAAGACTATTAGAGTGGATCTGATCCCGCATTGGATGTGTATCCTACAGATTTTCTCCAACTAGTGATCCGTTTGCTAATCTTGAGGATATTTTCTCCAATGTCAAAACTAGGTGTCCTAGGAACCTCTATGAGGACTATGTTGCCCCACCACCACTTATTGACCTAATCCTACCATCTCTCCCACCTTCATCCATCATAGATTCTTTTCTCCCTATCAACGATCATTTAATCCCCTCCATACGGGCAAATAGGAACATACATCATTGGTCTCTTCCTTGAGTAATATAACAATGCCGAAAACACAAAGGTCCAAGATCATATTCAAAAAGTTATTCATGATGATCAAATGACCTTTGAACAAGTCACAATCCAGATAAGTCAAATACTCGGCCAAGTCAAAAATCAGAGTCTTCCCCTGGTGAAAACCTCTTTGAGGCACTAAAGGACCATCAAAGTCAAAATAATCATCTATCAAGTCAAATATCAATCTCCTCTGGTGAAGCCCAATGTCAGGCACTAGGGGGTAGTCAAATACCAATCCAATTCGAAGATCAACTCCTTGTCAAGAGCGTTGTCAATATGGCCAATAATCCTTCAACTAATCGGATCAAAGATGAACCGCAAAGTCAAAGTGTCTTAGATCTCTTAAAGTCTTTTGTCATATGGTACCAATCAAGTATGGAATGTCCCATATCTCCAACGATGTGTTTGATTGCTAGTCCCACTTCCGAATCACCCATCACATCTCCCTATCATGATCCTATCATCCATTTGAGTCCTATACATCACCATCAAATCCAAACCCTAAATCCATTCATTCCACACCTCACAACCCTGGACAACATTGTCTCTTGTAGGGGTGACGAAGACCCCCGATCTAGATGTCTGGAGGGGTCTCAATCAAGAGTCAACGAAGGTCACAAGGGCATTAGTGAATCCAACATTGACAACATGATCCTAGTATCACATATCTCCAGAACAAGTGTTCGCTGAAGATTAAGAAATCATCTACATCCTGCATCTCGCCCACCTCTAATAAATCGAGATGTCATTAAAAAAGTCAAACAAAAAATATATATATATATAATAGTAATAATAATAAAATAAAATAAAATAAATAAATCATTTGTCCAATGGTAAAAACCAGCCTTCTAGCACCTTGGACAAGTACCATGATGAAAATTGGTTTCCAGCGTCATAGTAAAATAGTCTATTGTCCGCATTATACCTCAACACTTGGTGGCAAAATCCATCCCTTGTCAATCCCATCCATGTCATCCTTGTCTATCTTATCCCTCAATCCATTGCTCCTACCCATCATCTGACATCATATCTTGCACTCTATTATGTCCATCCTTTCTTCTAGTCTTGACCTTCGTAAGGGAGTGGAAGATGTCTTGAGAAATGTTCTGGAATCATCTTGGCATATCCTCCACTTAACATTCGGACAACTAGACATCTAGTTCCTTTACGATGTGGTCATTGGCGATCCCTAGTCCATCCCTCCTTGGTCCTCATTCCCTTTTTAGCATCACCCTCATCCTTTTGTCATCCCATCCATTATTCCATCCATCCTTATCCTAGTTGCTAGGCTTGGTATTCCCTTTGCCAGTAGCCCCCTTTGTATAGTGTACATACATATTCCAAAAAAAAAACCTAAAAATTATTAAATCCATAAAACTCAAAACATCTAAGTTGTCTTGTCTTTTGTCGTCTTGTCATATGTCTTAAGTATCCCAATCGTCTTATCCTATGTCCTAAGTTGTCCATATCATTGTCATCCTACCTTATCTTATGTACTACTGGTCTTATCGTCCTGTCATCTTGTCTTGTCCTATGTCCTAATCTTGGCACCCAAGTCCTTATCCATAACCTTATCCTAATCCAAATCACTAGCCTACTCCAACTCCATACCCTTGTCCAAATCAATATCCTTAATCCACATTCACATCATGATCATCATGAGTGACTTCGTCCAACTCATCACCTAATCACTCATCCTGTCAACTCTTATCCGAACAATTAGACAAGACACGATGCATCTGCATGTAGATAATTGTGTGTTTTAATCTTTGATGATGTTTGAATTGTTTGCATGTCTTTTATCATGTATATATTTGCATATGTTTGTTTGCTTGTCTATGTTAGTCTTGCATCATGTCTCTTTCATCAAGGGTGTAATGAAAGAAGATGCTATGATGGAGCCAAAAAAAAAGCTATAATAATGCTTTTGGGTGCCCTATCAGAGTTCATCCTTTGCCCCTTTTATAATCATGCACTTTGACACAACATCCTCTTGCTCATATTTATATCATGGGGAATACTACCTAGTGTTATATTTGCATCGGATTGCTTAGACTATGATGAACCTTATTATAGCAATGATGGCTTGATAATGGACTATACTCATCATTTCTCCTATCCTCCATCGCCTTCCTAATCATCTAATCATCTTTATCCCATCATCAATTTGATCACCCAGGTCCAATCATCTAACCCAACTACATGTCATAACATCTAACATCTTATATCCAATCATTTCTACTAATCCTTTTATCTTCATGTCTAGCATTTGAGTTACATCCTCTATCTAACAACTAACATGTCCAACAGTCATTATCATCCTCCTCTGGTCTATCTTGTCATCTATCATCTAGTCTGAACTACATTGGTTTGAGGTCTTTTCAGAGTATGTAAGCAGCGCTTAGTCACATAATGTGTCTAAGGTCAGCTCAACCACTCTCTCCTCTTTCCCCATCTTTCGTCATCACATCTATTTTGTCCTCCATCATCCTCGCGTCATGCATCAATCAAATCCTTGAGCTATAATATTAATCATTAATCAACCAGTCTATTGATCAATCACCATCCCTAAAATCATCTCCCTAAACTTTTCGTCAATCGCCCACACCTGTCGCTTGGGCTCAACAAATCACAACATCCATCTTTTCTTTCATTAGTCATTCATTATCACTGATTGGTCAAATTCATCATTTAAAGTTTACAGTTTTCTCCTTCGATTGGGGCATGACCAGGACCGTAACTTTCTTATTGTCTCTCGCTCCCTTGCATGTGTCCTTGCTAGGGGCATCATCGCTATTCATCACAATGTGGCTCATTGATTTGATGCATTGTAGTTCAATTCTTCCCCTTCATCTTGTGGTCACTCGATCATATTGTTTCTCCTCTCTCATCTTTGTCATCTTATCATTCACCTTTAGCTTTGAGCTACACTCATTAATCTTATCAAATCATTGTCTTATCTGGCTTGATGCTCTCCTAGCATATGTCCTTGCTTGGGATATGTCGAAAGCTCATGGCCTTTGTCATCTTGGTCTACAGTTATCTCTGGCATGTGTCCTTTCCTGGGATACGTCGAAAGCTTGCGGACTTTATCTTATCATCATCATGTTACAGGTGATTCCCCCTTGGGATGTGTCGACAACTGTGGCACAGTCGTTTCCACTCCCAGTCTTTGCCAGGGGAATCATCACTTTGTAGCTCACTGCCCATGTCGATTTACTCTTCTTCATCATATGTCCCCCATCTAGCAATTCCAACCCCTTATCTCTTCGCACATCCCACCCCTCATTTCCTCTTTTGAGTGGTCATTTGCCTCCTTCCTCCCCACATGTCGCCTCGAGGGGGCATCATGTGTCCACTAACATCGTTCACTAACATTCATCCATGAGTGTCTTTCTTCTTTGAAAGACCATTACTCTTTTCACTTCGTCCACTTGCAATGCCATTTCAAAGAGGGGCAAAACGTATGCATCTAATCTGTCCTAATATCATATTATCCTAGTCCTAATCTAATATTTCTAATATATCCCCCATCTTACACTAACCTTATAACATCCCATGCCTAATTAATTCACCTAAGTCCCCATTATCTACTAACTAATCCCACTCTTCTAATATTTGGGAATTTAAAATTCCCATAACCCACCTACCTACCCCTACGCTTTTCTACAAGCCTACTCCCTATTCCTCACCTAACCCTTCTTCTAAACTAATCTAACCTCCCCTAATCATTATTAGATTTCCTAATGGAATCTAGAACTCTTCACCACCTTTCCCTTCTCTCGAGAGTTCTCCTTATTCCTTACAATTCCCTCCTTCCTCTCTAGAGTCTTCTTCTCTAGAGGCTTCCAGTGAATTTTTAATTCATTGGAAAATCCTTCTCCTTCCTCTATTTAAACCATGCTCATCCTCCATTACAACTAACTATGAAATTCATGAGCTTCCATGCCAATCTCTTAATCATAATCTATTAGTCTTTTGTCAAACAATCATCCAATCCAAGTCTTGAACCAAGCCAATATCATGCTGAAATTGTAAGTCTATAAGCAATCTATCCTCCATCTATAATCATGTAGTCTTTTTATTTGAAACTTGATTGGGAACATTTGGATTTAGATTAAAATGTTGTTTTAAATGTTTATTTTATTGCATTTTGATCTAATGGTTTTCAATTTTAATGGTAGATTGTTATTTTGAGTAGTTTTGGTTAAAATTGCATAATTAAATCCATTGCTCAAAATTTCCATCTCACAAGGGCAATCCCCTTTGGCACCCAATTAATGGGTTCTACCCCAAGACGTTTCACGTCTGAGGGCCCGCGTGGCCCTCTTAGGAAACCCGCCTACGGTGGTATGATAGATCTTTCCTCTCTTGTCTCACCATTAACCCCTGTTGATTGGTTCCGCCTCGTGTTTGCATTCATGTACATGAAAAGGAGCCATTAGTTGAGCAAAGCAATAAACATCAAGTGCAGGCACTTATGTTTTTGCTTCCCTCCCTCCATTTTGGCCTTTCAGTCTCTTCTCAGGCTTGTCAAGGGCCTTTCTGGCCCTCTAGAGAGCCAGTCGTGGCTTTGCAAGCTAGGTCATGGCTTGGCAAGCTAATACACGACCTACCTGTAGGCCAGGCCGTGGCTTAGGGATAACCTATGTCCTATCAATGGTCAAGGGCGTGAGTTTGGTCTGGCAGGCCACAGCCTGGGCCATGGGTGACCTGGCAAGCCCTGCAGCTCGCTGAAACTCCCAGCCTAAGCCACCTTAGAGATTTTTACCCATTTCAGATGCATTGGTGGCCTCCATTTTGCTCTCCAAGGCTCGTTGATATTTGTTTCCTATACATTGCCAATCTCCTTAGCCATTATGGCCTATGCACTCCGTGTTGCGAGTGCACCTCGGGATAGAAGTACACTCTTTTACTTCTTTTAGTTAGTAGTCTTACTACTTGCTTGTAGTTAATCCTTTGCTGACTCCCACCTCTTCTTTCATTGCAGTTTTCTACAAGTGGGGCGGGTTAGTGGTTGTGGTTGTTCAGGGCTTGCTCTGGCCTTCTCTGACTAGTCTTCGTCTTTCCTAGACCTCATACCACCCCTATTCAGTTCTCTGCAGGTGGTGCAAGTTAGTGGTTGTTGGTGTTTGGGACTTGCTCTAGTCTTGTCTAACCAATTTTCGTCTTGCATGGGCCTCCTACCACCCCTTTCGCCTCTCGCCACAGTTGGCATTGATTTCTTTCCTACGATTGTGTTTTTGTCACATTATTTCTCTTTGTGCCGAGATAGTCCCTTTGTGGTTGTCTTGCGTCCTTGACCCCCATCATGGTGCACCACTTGCTGGTGATTCACACCGATGGCAGTAGTCAAGGCAACTTAGGACCTATGGTTGTGGCTTGGACTATTCATGACCCACGAGGCCACAAGCTTGTTGTAGCTAGTTTCTTCCTACCAATGAGACGAACAACGATGTCAAGTATCACGCAATCATTGAAGCCTTGATCAATGCTTGTGTGCTAGGTGTGTGCTATGTGCAATTGTCCTCAAACTCACTCTTAACCATGTCTCGGCTCACGAGGGTCTAGAACATCCTTAGCACTGGGTTGCTCCCCCTCTCACCAAGGCGGCGCACACTTTGCTCTCCTCTTTTGACTCCCAGACCTCCCACACCCCTCATTTCATCTTGGATTTTCGAGTTTGATGTCACTTTTGTGTCCCCTATGAAGGAGCTAGCGCTGGAGCTAGACTTGGATCACGCAAAGCTCAGATTGGTACCCCTTGAATCGCGCCATCAACTTTTGATTTGTCATCATTCATATCAGGTGAGTATAGATAATGTTCTCTTTTTCCTTTTTGGCTCTTTTTTGCTTTTGCTTTGGCTTCTAGGTACTGCACAACACTCCTTGTTCTATTGAACATCGACTGATTGTACCTCGAGGGCATATGTAATTGTGATTCCTCTGACCCTGCTCTTCTCAATGATTACATATTTGCTTGTTGCGCATCCTATCGATTTCTATGAGTCTTATTTGATCCTACTCAATCATTTGGAGAGATCCCCATCGATTATGCACCCTTTCGGGTCTTCCCACACTCTATTGGAGTTCCTGCACCTTGCGGGACCCTTTTTGTGCATCCCAAAGACCCTTTGGGAGACTATACGGCCTAGGTTGCTGATTTTGGTTCAGAATCAGTGGTGTGGCCGCTTGTTTTCTCTAATTTTCCACGGTCTGGCCGTAACTTTGCCCGAACGAACTGTTTACACTCCTATCTATTGCACAACGATCAAAAATGGCTAGTTTGGCTTGGCTCGCCCATTTCCAGCCCTATATCAGGTCCAAGCATGCCTCCATCTCTCACTACTTCCTCACTTGGTCCAACTTCTTGCATATTCTTCTTGGTTGGTTGTCTCTGGATCCTCTAGACTCTTCTTGGATCTTCTTGGCTCTCCTCTTGACATCTAGACAACTCTTCATCTCTCTTGAGTTGTTCTTGATCTTTAGGCAACTATTCACCTCTCTTGAGCTCCTCTACTACACACTCACACTTGCTTGTTGGAGCGGATTCACCATTGCTACTCCTCATTTGTTCCTGCCTTCACTGTTGCTTGATCTCATGCTCCTTCGGTTGGCATTGCACTTTATTTGTGCACTTAGATTGGCTCCTTTACATCCCTTGCTTGTTGTTGCTTCACCTTCACTCCTGGATTGTTGACAATGGATTGGACAGAGCTCTACACTGCAGCTCAGTTTTCCTCCACACTGGATCAAACTTGGACTCACGGTTGGTAGAATACTTGCATTGTGTTTGAGCATGATCTGAGGGCACCTTGCTTGCAAGGTGAAACCATTTAGTTAGTGTAGTGTAGTATATTTTCTAGGGTTAAAGATTACATGTTAGGGTTAGTTTTTCATTCTAAACAAACATTTAGCTTAGATTTTTGAATCATACATGCATTTCCCCTTTGAAAACATCTTTCATTCAAAATCGTCTTTCATTTCCATAAGGTTGCATCCTTCTGAATCGTTTTCTTTGCTTGGTAGTGTTCCTTTTTTTGGATAGTTTTCCTTCGTGTTGTTTATGCATTGCCTCTTTCCTTCAGCGAATTGCTTTATTGTGGTTAGATCGATTAGAGATACATGTGTCCTTTGTGCATTTGATTGCACTAGCCCTAACCTAGTTTACAAGTCAGTCTTTGGCCTAGTGCAAGCCGGTATACTGGATAGCTAACTTAGACTTATATTGGCTTCATGTGTCCTTCAACTTAGTAGGTGTTTGCTTAGTATCCTTGGTACCCCCTTTGCCAAACCCTAGTGGCTTGTTTGGATTTTTGGAGCTATAGGCGCATTATATAATCCGAATGACTGACCAACCACTCTTACAACACTTCCTTTGTCTTAAACATCATCTTCTATTCGTCTCCTTCACAGATCCTGATTTAGTGATATTCGCTCTTCAGGTTGATCTTACTGAAGTACCTTGCACCACTCAAGCAGTCCAACATATCATCCATGTGTGGTAAGGGGAATCTATACTATATCGTGATTTTGTTTTTGGCTCACGAGTCTGTACACATGCACCACTCTTCGTCCTTCTTTGGTGCCAATATTGTTGGTACTACACACAGACTCAAGCTTTCTCTTATCAGGCCTCTTTTCAGAAACTCATGCACTTGTCTTTGCACTTCCTCATTCTCCATAGGTGTCATCCTATGCGCGATTGTTTGGTAAGTTGCTCTTGGAATCATCCATATGATCGTTGATACTTCTTACCGGTGGTAACTTTTGTGGCAAGTCACTCGAGACTGTTGAATTCCTCTAACGACTCCTTTACTTCGTGTGGAAGTGTCTCCTCTAACTTCTCATTGACTTATGCACCAACCTCTCGCGCCATCTTGGGTATGAGTGTATAACATTCCTCCTCTCGTGTTTCCCTTAAGAACTCCTTTCCCGATACCATCAGCACCCCTATGCACATATTGTTGCACCCTCTCTCTTCTTCATTCTTTAAGGGGCTCAAGGTATACTTCTTGACATACTTTTCCAGATGATAAGTATTTGTGCACCCATCATGAACTGCCTTGCAAGCAAATTGCCAAGGCCTTCCCAATAGTACATGACACATCCATGGGCATCACATCACACCACACTTTGTCCTGATATGCGCCTATTTGGAACTTCACCAAGCATTCCTCATTCACCAGCACTTGCTAACTCTTCAGCAGCCATGAAACTTTGTAGGGGTTTGGGCATGCCACCTCTTTAGACCCAACTTCTCAAACATCTCCGTGGAAACTAGATTATCCTTGCTATCGTTGTCCAATATCATCTTGCAACATTTGCCCCCCGATTTGCATATGGCTATGAATAGACTCTTTCTTTGCGCTGACTCTTTACCTTCCTTTGGCGACTTCAACAGGGCTCTCTTAAGCATCACCACATCTCCATTCTCAGGTTCCTCTAAGCGCTCAACTGATCCCACGAACTTTTCATTCCCGTGCACTATATGCATGCCTATGTCCATCCTTTTGCTACCTTCACTTTGTGCTTGTGGGCATTTGTAGGCTTAATGCCCTGGTTGTCCACACTGGAAACATATTCCTGGGAATACTCTTCCCCTTCCTCTACCAAATCTACCTCCCTCGGGACTGATACTATCCACCTTCTCCATACATAGTCTCTTCTTCAAACTTACGCATTCCACTTTGGTCTTGACTATGCACATCTCTCTACAGCGACTTTTGCGCCTTGCTTTGACTGGTTTCTTCCAATGCTTCCTCTTCCTCACACAAATCTTCCTTTGCCTCGCTCGCTACCCTATTGTCTCCGTGATATCTTATTTTCTGCTTTAAGCGGTAACTATTAAGCTTCCTCAACCGTTTGTATACGAGTTAGGCTTCGCTCCACTTGGATTCCAAAGCACAATCTGTTTAGGTATCGCACGACTTTTTCCTTGTCCACCTCACTGTGGCCAGATCTGATGATGATCTTATAGAACTCCTCAGTATACTCTTTGACTAACATCTCTTTTTCCCTAAGGTTCTGAAGTCTCTTGAATAACTCCATCTAAAAGTCTCCGAGCAAGAATTTTCCTCTCATTTTGATAACCATCCTATCCTATCTGGTTATCTTGGATTTTCATTTCTTCGTCATTCGTTTTGAGCTTTCTTCCATCACAACAATGCATGCCCCTTCAACTTCATTTGCGCCACCTTGACGCTTAGGATCAATTAGATCCTCGTACTCAAAGGATTCTTCCATGTCATTTATCCAATCGACCAATTTTTTTGGGTTTAGACTTCCCGATAAACAAGGTAAGTCTATCTTTGCGCTCTTGCAAAATGCACACTATAGCCTTCAAGAGCCTCTCTTCACCAGTTTCATTATGTTCCTCAACATCCTCTTCATCTTCACCTGCAACGGCGTCAGCCCCTCTGGCACATTGCTCTTCTCTTTCATCATCACTCTCATCATTCCTTGGAATGAATATTCATCGTTGGTCCTCGACAGCATCTAGATGCATTTGTACAACATGCAACACGTCCAAGACCTCATCCAGTATGCCTGTTATTCCTACAACTACAGCTCCTCTGCCAATGGCTCTCCTCGGCAGCGTCTTCACTTTTGAATTCGTGCACTGTTGTTGTAAGTCTCCTACTTACAATCCTACGTAGATAACCTTATTCACACTCAACAGGGATTCAAAACCGGCTCTGATACCAAACTGACGCAATCACATATTAGGTTCCCAATGAAGAGAAGTTGGTCCACGCAGCCAAAAGTACACTCACAAACACAAACGCAATTGCAAAATCTCAAGAATGTTTTAATTGACTATTTAAACTGATTACATATGGTTTTATAGGGCAAAAGCTACAGCCCGATTACAATGGTGTTACCCTAGGCAGCCTCAACTTCCAAGGTACACTCTCTCTCTATTGGCCCTTGTCTTCTTCCCTCCTTTATTCTAGTTGTAAATTTCGACAAAGTCTCCTTTCTTCTTCTATTTACAGCTTTGTTCTAAGGTCCACCTGGCCCTCTTATCTATAGGCCCTTCAAATAGGTCTTAAAAATCTTTTCCGCCGGTCAACTCAACTACCGGATTAATTGCTTGCTAATGTGTCTAGGCCAAATCATTGTTGAGAATTGAAATTCAATTACACTGTCAAAATCCTAGCTAAAAGATTTTTTGCATTTATTGTTCTCGCCTTTGATGCTGAAGTGGGATTTATTCAAATTTTGGCGGTTAGAGTGACGTGGCCTCCAAGTCAAAAGTTTGACTTTCTAGCAGCTTTTGTATCCTTGTACACACTTGGGCCTAAAGGTTTCTTGCATGCATACACTCTTGGTTCCACGTGATTGCCTGGTCAAAACTTGTATGCTAGTGCTCTACGCTATTATTGCCCCTGCCTAGGGGCCTTCGAACTTGTGCGCATGGGTACTTCTCTCAAAACTTGTGCGTCGTTCTACGTTGAACATCCTTCCCTACTCATGCATGCCTAGTACTTTCGCCAAAACAAAACTTCGAACTCCAAAATGACACAAGATTCTTTTGCGCTTGGGATGCGAATGAATAATGAATGATCTAAGTCATCATCCATAATTTCACTAACATCAAAATTAATAGGTCTCTAAAACATAGGAGGTGTATGCCACGTATAAGTACCAATAATCCCATATAATGGGTGCCCATAATGTGGTGGAGGGTATGCATTATACTTGACTTGTATTAATGATAATATCATATCTTGACTTCCCAATCATCCAAATATACTTCTAATAAATCATAATTAGAGTCTTTGAAAGCAGGGACCATTGCACAAGAGAATACAGATGGTGCATTTTTAAAGCCAAATGGCATTACTTTACATGGAAATGATCCTCATTTAATGGCAAATGTAGTCTTTGATTGATCCTCAACAATAGGAATCTGATGATATCTAGTGAATCCGTCTTCTAACGAGTATACTTCATGTCTTGTGACTGCTTTAATATCTCATTTGTAAATGGTGTAAGAACCGAACCATTCACATATTCTTCATTCAATGCTCTATAGTCTCCACAAATTCGAATTTCTCTTGTTTTCTTCAAATGCACAACCATGGGACTTACCCAATCTGATTTGTTAACCGGATAGATCAATCCAGAATCCACCACCCTATCAATTTCAGCTTTGACCTTTCGCTTCATATTTGGGTTCAATCAATATGGCCTCTTCTTGATTGATCTCGCATTTTCCTCTAGCTCTATATGCATATCTCCCAAGGATGGATAAACGCCTTTGCCTTAAAAAATTTCATCAGAAATACATCTTTGTAATCTTGCATAAACTGAACAATTTTAAAGACTTATTTATGTCTCCAGTAATCCCCTATGGTTGCCATCTTCAAGATCTCATCGACACCAATCTTTACTTGATTCATTCACATGGGCTCTCTATAGATCTTGCTTGTTTCTACTTTGATGGTGCCTTGCACATCTCTTTGCCCTTGTTGATCCTCCACACATTTTGTAATCTCTCTTCCTCAATTTTAGACGTCATTTTCCTTAGGTAGTTTTGCAATCTTCTTTGGTTTGAACATGTCTTTTAGTTCCATGTCTTCATCATTGTCCTTTGTTGTAGAGCTATTGGAATTGCTCCAAAAGTGCTTGCCTGATTTTAGCATGAAGCTCTTATTTTGCTAGATTTGGCTACAATATTCCATGTTATTTTCAATGATCTTACTATTTTCACCTCACTTTTCCTCTTTCTAACATGTTTACCCAATCTAGACCACTATATCATAGAAATATTTGCATTTTCTTGAGTGTTGCATGGACTTGAGCATTCTCGTCTTCAAAAAGATGAATGTCTGGATATAATCATGTTGCACTCAAGTCCACGTTTTTATTTCCCTTCGCCTTTCTTGATTCATATACCATGCTTTCGGTACTAGAGTCAAAGTAGCTTGACATATATGCAACCAATATCATGATTCCATGCCATGTTCTTTCCATATATCCATACAGGGGCATGCATGTATCTCTGGGCATTACCTTGCTTGGAATTTAGGCGATTTGTTTTGCAAACTTGCCAATCTGAAACCAAGCTCGTGGCATCTCGCAAGGGTATTCCCATTCGAAGTTGTGTTCATAGTGCACCGTCCACCATGTTGTTATGCTTCCTTTAAGAGCATGGGTTAACGCATCCACTTGTATAGCTACCTTAGGTACATGTGCTTCTAGTCTATTAATGAAGGTTTGCAAGTCCTCGGTGCCAAAAAATTGTGGTATTTGTCTTTTTGGTGTAAATAACATATGCATCAATTGGACCTCATGATCACCTCTCGCCCATTTTTCCATATCCACATCCGAATCTCCTTTGATTAAGGACGTTATTGCCCATGGAATTAGGCTTTCCAAATTTGGTTCAATGTAATCCTTTGTTGTAGCCATTCGATCAATTTTAGATTGAGTGGGCGATTGCACAGATGGAGACTTGTGCCCATCTAAGTTTCAATGTTGCAAGGTGGGCAGAACTCTAAGGAGATTCATCTGAAACTTCACCCTTGTTCATGTCTTGCAAACTCAATGGGAGTGTTCACAAATTTTCTTCTTCCTGCCTTTGCTTTAGTTCTACAATCTCTACCTCATATAAGCTTTCTCATATCTCCCCACTAAGTGAAGTAGGCTCCTTAAGAATGGAATATGGCTTGCATCCGGCCTTGTTCATGGGAATGATGATTATCTCATTAGGTTGATCTTTTAACTAATTTCATGATATAAATTTTCCCATCATACACCCATTTTTTCCAATCTATGTTGGATAATACGCCGCAATCGTCTTCAATTTAATAACTTCAAAGTCACCTCCCGAGATTAAATCTCCTAACTTGGATTTCCACATCTTCTAACCTTCCAATTGGATCAACCCATCCATAATATGCAACCCTGAGTGTAACCGGACTATAACTCAATGTAGATCTTCCGATAGCTTCCCACGCAGAATGAGGCATCATTGACTGTGCTTCCAAAATCAAATACAACATTTGGAATCTCATATCCTGTCAAAACAATATCCATTTGAGCATCAACTTCCCAAAGCTTCTTTGTCTAAACATACAATACCAGTCTTTCAGTTTACTCCTACCCTTCCATTGCACTCTATTGTCCCCCAATTTGCAGGTGGGTTCAAATTGTACTTCAGGGAATCTATGAAGATCTTAGATCTTCCCACTTTAGGTTGCTAGAACCTGAGGGTTTACTCTCTTCTTATGATATTCAATAAGCTTATATGTCACTATTTAGCTTTGAAATTTCTCTAACTGATTTGATATTTCTTCAAATCTACTTTGAGCCAAAATATGGTAGCCTTTAATTTTTGGGCGTTGGAGTCCTATTAAACTTATTTTGGAAATATTGGGTGTGTTGGGTCCAACACGCCCCGTATTCAAAATCTCACATGGGGACCCCCTTACTTTAGCATAGCGATTTTCTTTTCTTGTTCTTGCCTATGTATGCATAGCATAGTTATATACTTCATTAATTTCAAAGGTCAAGTCACATATAATCTCTTGTATGTTCGAATTATCCCTCATTATCCTAGCTAGAAGCATTTGCCTTGTGCTACACTGTTGAGATTTTTCGTTGTATGACAGTCATAATTTGTGTGTATTATGTTTAGATTTTAATCTGGATGATCATGTTATTAATTTGAAATGCTTATATAGCTGTTAAAGCATTTTTATTTCATTCAAAATGATGTTTATCTACTCTAAGTCTCCGTTGAAAATCAGCATTTATTTACGTTTTGGGCTTTACTTGTAGCAGATTTCGTTGAGTTGAAATTGGTTTTGCACTTCTCATGTTAAGTCTATGTCATTATATGCTTTGCTAAGGCATTATTCATGCTTTGATGGATTTTGGTTTTCAACTAACCTACTGATTGTTTCCCGAGTCTACTTTTGCTTTGTCTTTGTTCATAGAAATGGAAATCCTCCACAATCAAATCTTTTCAAACAGCTAAGTCCTTTTAATGTTTTTGAGCCCCTAAGATTGCGACACTTGTCACCATCCTAGGAACCTGGCGCAATGGCAGGTTAATGCCCAAAAGCAACGAGAGTCATCCACGTGTAAAAATCCCACTAACCTGGAGGTGACATCAGCAGAGTTCCTTGTATGATCATTGTCGAGCGAGCAAAGCAGCAAGAGCCATCCACGTCTAGAAATCCCACTAACCCGAAGGTGACATCAGCAAAGTTCCTTGTATGGTCATTGCCAGGCGAGCGGAGCAACAAGAGCCATCCACGTGTAGAAATCTTGCTAAACTGGAAGTGATGTCAACAGAGTTCCTTGTATGGTCGTTGCTAGGCGAGCGGAGCCGTGACAGCCGTCCACATGTCAAAATCCCGCTAACCTAGAGGTATTCCAGCAATGTATAGTTTTGTGCCCCCCGAGCCCCAGAGATTGCACCACTTGTCACCATCCTAGGAGCCTAGAGCCCCAAAGCAATGATAATATTGAACCCAGGACCACGTGATCCCAAGAAAGCCATGAAGATAGTGAAGGAGAAGCAGCGAAAAGCCGAAAAGGTGACAAGTGGCAGAGAATCACACAAGCATCCCCCTCAACATACAAGTCTAAATTTGACGGCCAAGGCAAAGACTAAGTGACGGGCAAATGACGACTTGTGTTCAATTGAAATCAAAGACATTAAGCAAAGGAAAACAGGCGACTACAAGATATAAACCCAAACAATTTGAACCAGACAGTGCATAGAATCAATTGAAAAGACCCTGCATCACTGGTCTCATAAACTGATCACAAGAAGGCAAAATGAAAATGGACATGGCAATGCCCAGGACATTGGCAAAGATTTGGGTAAAGGAAAAGACCGAAATTGAGAAGATTGTTCACAACTCCTAGGTAGAGTCAACCCGAAAGATAGGGCTATCAGTAGGTTTATCAAGAGGACTGAATGCATCTATTTATAGATGGGAACACTTCATAGTTAATATTGCCTAGACATCAGCAGTTAATAAGAAATGGCGCATGTGGAAGGGGCTTTGTTGTCTTGGGAACAAGCATAAACATGTGGAATGGACGAAGCTAGGGTAAAGATCCAACGACTTTATCATTGGGATTGGTTTGCAGTGAGGTGTCTCCACCTGTTTGGATCAATGATCAGTCAGGAGAACATATTGAATACCAAAGAGTCCTTATTGTGCGTTGGAGATTGAATCCACTTCCATACTGGAAGTTGTATTTGGGAATTGTGTCATGACTAGATCCTTATCCTTTCTTTGAAATAACCCCTTTTAAAAAAAATCCGAATTCTGATTTTTATTTAATTTTCCTAAAAATTCAGTGAAATCCCAATACAATATATGCAATAGAATATTGATAGCTCATAAAGATACTCTTTATTTTAGTCAATTGCAAAGTACAACATAAAAGAAACCAAATACTAATTTTTTACCAAGCCCTAACCTAGAATCAACTTGAAACTATAAAAATCTTTGAAACCCTAAGTGAAACGGCTCAGCACAGTACAACAGCCCTGAAGTGCTACAATGTTGCCCAATTCGACAAAAAACAGCCACGGTACAAATGCCATACAGATCTGCACTTTTTTTTTTTTTTTTGTAGCAACAATAGCCCCCAAAAGTTACAATCTGATTTTTGCAGGTAGGGACACAAAACTAGGGAAAAAGGGGATGACGTCTAACTTGAGCAAAGCCTATGAAATTGATTCCAGAATTTTTTCTTGACCTAGCAGTTTCACAACCTCTGAAAATAAATGGTGGCTCCTTGCAAACCCTGATTTTCTGACTTCCTATAAATAACTTGTTGAGTTGCTCAAATGTAATCCCCATACGGAATTATCCCTGTGGATTGGAAGGGTTTCATCCCTTGATCCCGCTACAATGAAGATTTTCGTCTTCAAGCAGAAGTGAGATAATTTTGAAATTTTGTCAGAAATTGGTAAAAGTGAATAAATAATAATCAATCATAATGATAATGATTGCCTCTTTGTCCTTTTATAAAACTCACTTTTCCAATTTTACCTTAACCCTAAAGTAATTAGAATTACTTTTTAATTAAATATTCATTTTTTCCCTCATAATAATAATTACTTTTTGGCCATGTAATTAATTAATGCTTTTTGGCCCTACTTAATAATAATGAATAAGTGTCATTCTCATGGTATTAAATAAAGTGACGTTGAGGACAACTTAAAACATTATTATTAAATTACTTACATTTGTCCACCCCTTTTGCCTACGGAAAATAACGGATATACTACGGGTCTTCTAATTTTATTTAATTCAAAAAAGGGGACATTACATTCTTGATGTGTTATCACAAAATACTTATTTCTAATCAGTTGTTCCCTTTAATGTTTGTATCAAGAGTATTTAATTTATGGTTGTACACCGCAGCCATGATGAACTAGCATTGTCTATATAAGTGGCATTGCTTGCTATTGTAAAGGGTATGCAAATTTTATCCCAAAACATAGTCAGAATAACATCAGGATTACACTTTGTTCCTCATGCTTTTGGATTTTGATTATCTGCCATGGTCGACACATTTGAATATCAAAACTTTGTTGAAATTAAGCTAGGATTTCACCTATCCTTCCTACTAGTTTTGTTTTGATGGTTTGCCAAAGGTGTTGATTTGAGAAGTAATCTATGCAAGAAAGTTTTCTAATATTATTGGTATGCAAGCGGATATACAATTAGATTGAGCAGCAGTTAGTTTAATTGGATTTGGGAGCTCATTCTAGTTATCATGAGGCTTACATTGGCCATGGTGTGCCAATAGTTGCAAGCTGGTGCAATTGTTTTCCTTGAATATAGTTCTAGATTTCATGTTCATATATTATTCCTTGGAGTCTCGTTTGTTGTGTTTCAATTTGTGCAATATCTAGATTAGATGCCCAATGATTAACTACAAACCACAATAATCTAATTTTTGAGTATTGAAAGCCCTGACTCAATTAAGGGTTTATCTATTTTCTGCCCTACTCTTCCCTCTTATATTTTTTGTAATGAGAAACGATTTACCCATTTACATTATAAACAACCCATTAATAAAGGAACTAACAATGAGATCTTGAATATCTAGAAGAAAACATTTGAACCTTCGGTGGAAACAATCACAGCCTACCCATGCTAAACTCTTTTTGGAAGTTTCTTGACCCTTGGATCACCAAGAGATCTTAAAAGCAAGGGGACTCTTTTGTCCCATTAGCTGTTGACTGCTTTTGTTCATTCACACAGTTAATTCATAATTGTGTTTGAGTGAGTCACAATTTCAGCCTAACAGAGTGTTGGATGGAACAAAAGGAATTACAATCTAACAGAGAACAAAGTAGCTAGTTTTGTTATCTTATAACATACTGAAACATAAATTCCAATGTTGAAGAATTTAATTGCTCAACTTTTCTAACAAGAACCTTTACACATAAAAATACAGCATAGATAGAATGACCCAAAAGATTGTCTGTATCGACCATAGCTTGATCTGCACAAACTTTGATACAATAAATAGCCTCAAAGGGCGTGAAACTCCATATTCTAATCTATTAAATTTATACTATTAGGCATAGATTCAAAAATTGCTAGAAATCACTGATTAATCGCGAGGTAACTATTAAACGATAACCTCCATGAAAATTGTGAGCAAAGTTTTGGCGATTAATCAGCAATTCTTTCCACTCGACAAAAATCAACAACAAATCACCAAAACTAACCCAATTAGAGGGTAAAAGCACAAAATGGAAAAAAAACGATTTTATTCTTATTTCTGCATTTTTTATCTGTGTTTTTCTCTGCAATTCGTGAATACATTGCACAGTGGAGCTAGGGTTTTTTGGTGGTTCATTACCATTCACCACACCTTCCCTATTTTTTGTAGAAACCCGCAAGTCTGAATACCTAGAAATTCTGCCCTAGACTGTTAAGTGTTCAAGGCATGATGTTCACGGCATGTTGTTCACGGCACACTATTCACGGCAAATTGTTCATGCATATTTTTCATTGCACACTGTTCACGTGTATTGTTGACTACACACTGTTCACGCATACTATTCACAACACACTATAGCGTTTCACTGGAACCTAAGAACACAAAAAAGGAGGGACATCGAGCAAGGATAGGATGGGACAGGAAAGGGCAAGCAGGGAGGGGTATATAGCTGATAGAAGAAAATATTGTCCAATGAACATTCTTTAAGCCCCTTTTAAAATTGATTTGTTTATAGTCACTGAAGTTAGAGTCGTTTATAGTGGTAAAAGTATACAAACCTAGGGTTTTCATTGTTCAAGACTCAAAAAATACTTTGTACTCTTTTCAGTCAAAAAATAATAGAAAAGATATTTATGCATTCTCTACATTCATTTCTCGTCATTTAACAATGTTTTAAATGTTATTTAAGTTTATTTTATGAATTTATTTATTTTTTAAGTAGCGATAAAGTTGTCGAGTAATTGCCAAGAAACTCTGTCCCAATTCCAAGTCAAAAATTTGGGCTGCTGAGTACAAGTTTTTGAACTATGCTACTAGGGTAAAAAGAAAGAAGGGGGGTTGGATCCACAGTCTTCATCTTCATACGACTTAAATCTTTAATCTGGTTTCTGACAGAAATTTGCAAGATAAATTAGGCTTGAAATGAGCATTCTAGGAAAACTGAATAAGAATGACAGGTGAATCCTAGGCTCAAGACATCAATCATGGGCTCTCTAAAAATCCTCCTATAATTCCATCATCCTCTTTCAATATATAGTTGTGAAGTCGATCATATTGTGAGTTGTCTGAATGTTGTAGATGGCACTGCATGTTCATAGATTCCCTGCATGATAATTACAGTCTAGCAATTCGCTATACTGAGCTAAGACAATCAGTGAGGTATGCATGTGAGAATCTAAGCTTATCGTTAAACTTTGGATATAATCAAATATTGGATATCTGTCTAAGTTTAAGATAAATCTTTTACAACATGATTTCCTTAATTGACAGTAAAACAAAGCTTATTATACAAAATATTGAATAATAGAAAAACTAATCTTTTGTAATTCAAAATTAGTTTCAGTCAACGTCAGCTTTGTTTTCAAGGCTTTACTGCTGAATCACTATGCATTGGAGAAATCAACAGTGGAAAATGGACAAGTTTTTGTTCCATTATTGCTTTAAATGCAGCAGGATTGTCTTGTAGTCTGCGAATTCTGAAAAGTAGGTGGGAGTGGGATTGTCTTTGTTGCATGATGGACATAGTGGGAGTGAGAGGAAGCAGCATCAGCATTGAGGATGACGAGGATTGATCAAAGCTTGTGTTGGAGTGTCAAGCCAGCAAACATAGTGGCGGAGGCACTACATGAGTGCACTGATGTGGTATCTAGCTAGCTGACTGGGATGGAAACACTGCTTTCTTGGCCAGTGGTGGTTATATTCATAGGATTTTGCATTGTTGCAATGGTACTAAGCTAGATGAAGAAGTTGTAGGGGAAACAAAAGAAAGCATGGTACTTGTGATTTTGGGTTCTGTGACCAGCTGTGGTGGGATTTTAGGTATAGTATACTGCAGCTTGGGCCTCTTGGCAGATGCTTCCTCAGTAAGATTATCCACTGCTACTCTCTTCCCAACTTGTGAGGTGGCCAAAGCCTCTGAAACACTAGCTTGTTGTGTGTTAGGAACAAATCCTAGAGGGCAGGCTTCATCCTGCAAGGTAGGAATGGTATTTGTACCAGCTTGGGTTGTCTCAGCTTTAGGGCCCGAATGGGCACCAATTCCAATGATCATGGGCTGGGTATCAACATAAATGGGGTGCCAATTTCCCTATCCTTCAGCCCCAAGTACACCATAGGTGTATCCCTATTGTTGTAACATAGATGCACCTTTGGTGTATGTGTCAAGTAGATCTTTACTCATTTTAGGCTGCCACAGTGAAAAATCACCATTTTTTTCCTTATTAGTATCTTCTCCTCTGTCAAATGCATCTTAAGAAAATTCTTCATCCCATTTCTTACAGAATCTTACAGAAAGGTATATCTTCTTGAAGCGTTGGGAAGTTTGTTTCAAAATCTCCCATTTCACACCTCATTTTGTACAAATTTTGTTGTTTTGGGATAAACCATTTCCACTCATTAAATATTTCTTTAAGCCCGCCAGGTACTTTACCAGATTTTAAGGGTTGTGAAGATTTCCTGTTAAAATCCTCCATATCTCTGGTTCAGGGGTCACCAAGAGATTGTTCAAAACTTGAATTGTTGTTATTCCTTGTTGTAAAGCTAGAAGTACAAGAATTTCAGCTGCTTCTTCCCAAGAAGATTTGTTGACCATTCTTTCCAGCTCAGATTTCCTTTCATGAATATAAGGGGAAACCTGTATTGCTCTATTTTGGGGCTGAAAACACCCTGGGGATCATTCTTCCATTCAACATCTGATTTGAACTTGCTGAATTCAAAATTTTATAGGCAATTGGTAACCCTTCTCTAGTAAAAGTAAGCAACTGGCAAAAGGGGAAAACACATTTTCTTCTTATGCCCATTGAAATAGTGGTCATCGACCTCTGACATTTGCCTACAGCATTCCAAAAACAGAATCCTATGTGGAACATATTTTGGCAATATATAGGGACCCAACTATTCCCCATAGAACCTTATAACGGTGTGATTTTTAAACGCGTACCAATCAGCAAAAGGCTCATGACCAAGTGTCTGTAGAAGCTCTATGCAACATTTATCAATTCTTGGAGTTGATACCCAAGAATGATCTCAGATAAAGAAATGATGAATTCATCATAGAAAAATAGCATAATTAGACTCGGCGCCTATACCTATTGATGCAGTATAGGAATGGGGGCCCAACAAAAGACAGCCTTAGTCTAGCAGCTTAAACACAGCTTCTCCATTGTTCTCTTACCCAATTCATGCTATACCACCTCTTTTGGTGCCCATTTCCATGAAAACTGAAATTTTTATCTTTTAACAAGGACTTTTAACTAGCAAGCATGTAAAATTGCATTAAACTCAAAATATAATTGAATGAGAGAGGAAATAGGGGGTATGAGGATTCAAAACAAATCTCACAACCTATTCTAACACATTCCCAACCTCATATAGACCACACAAAAAAACAGGACTATTAATTTGATTAAAATACAGTTTTCAGGGCTTCCCAAGTCATACACAAATCACGACAAAAATTCATGAAATGAATTTAAATCTCTTCTTATATGAGTTTCAGACCACAAACACTTCACAATGACCTACCACATGCTCAGCAACTCTTTTCATTAAACTATAACAATCTATATATGGTCTTGGGTCTGTGTATAGGTTGTGAGATTAAACTATAAACACTTTACAATTTGTCAAACAGTTCGGTTCAGCTGCCTTCAGTATGCTTTCACATTCACAACTACAACGTCTCACAAATATCCACTCTCAATTATTGTTTGTTGATGTCCATACCTTGTTCCTAAGCTCCCATTGTAGCATGGTCCCGGAGGATGCTGGCAAAGCTTCTGGAGTTCGGCTTTAAACACGTCAATTTCATATGCTTAAATGCCTCCAAAGCCTTTAGTATAAACCCATTTTGTGTATATCTTGCTACCATGGCATTCCATGAGATGGCATCTGTGACCTTAACTGCCTGAGTGCATTTTCAGTGACCTTTAACTAAATTTTCTCAACGTTTCGAAGAATTAAAGGTTGAGAATTAATTTGATCGAAGAACAGCAATGGTATGAGTGCATGGATTTCATAAAAGGAGAACCGCAGTACGAGGAGCAGGACAGGCCCTCTCATATGTGCTGCCAGCAGCTGAGAAGAATGCCTCAACAATGCCGCGAAGGTATATTTTGGCATGTGTCTGATTGTTAAAGGCCCAAAAACGCTTTAGAAAAACGGTGATATCTGTGGCAACCCTACATGTGGAAAGCATCTAACAAGATGTTTGACAAATCTTTGGTGAGTTCCTCACCACGAAAACACCTCCAGTGTAAAAATAAGCTTTACGTTATCAAAAATGTATTATTTAAAATAATCGAAAAGTCTTGTGATATAAGTATACAAACAAATTAAACCTAAAAAATGCAAGAGTCATAAATAAAATCTAAAATAGAAAACTAATAAATTAAATATAGCTTGTGATAGAAGTTAAACTTAAAGGAGCTAAAAATATATATTATAACTTTATATTATATAAATGCAAATTTAAAAAACCTTTAATTAAATCACTAGAGTTATCATTTTGAATTATTAACACAGCATTTTATTTATCCCTGATTGTTGAGGGAATTAAAAGTTACTCTGTACGCTTACCTTTCCATTTTCTTCCTGGATCAATTGCAAGAGCATTGAGAACAACAGAAATACTGGCCAAACCACAGTAAGCGGGTTCAGATTGTGTCTGAAAGTATGAAATAAGTTTAAAGAATCCCTCCATGGTCCCATTTTGAAGAGCCTCACAAAAAAGTGCCTATAAAAGGAAATCCCAATTATCACTGTGAAACACGAGCAGATATAAAATGGAAACAATTACAACCCCTTCAACAAAATTCCAGCATGAAAAAAATGTTGACAAATCATTTCACCTACATTTCATGATTCCTAATTCCAATTTGAACATTAAATTTATTATAGAGTAAATACATATTTTCCATTGGAAAGCATGAACTAATCAAAAAAGCATTCACAAGTAGAAATATCATCTGCATGCCTTTCCACCGAGTGTCAAAAATGAAAAGAAACAAAAAAGTCTTGTACGAGTTAGAAATGAAAGAAATGCAGCATGAAAAACATTGAAAATTTTTATTTTCTTTCGTTGAAACTTTTTGGTTGTCCAACGACCACAGATTTCTGCTCAAGAAAACAATTTGTATCAGTGTTACCAATAACATATATATGACAACATTATGCAAGAAAAATAATTCAAAGTTTATCAGGATCAATTTAAAATCAGAAAATACTATTTGACATAATGCTTGATATGTTATAGACAAACAGCATCCTCACTAAGCATTACAATGTTCTTGTCTTCATCTATCTGAAATTCCTTGAATGGCGATCCCTTTTTAACATACACCAGCAAGTAAGCTTGTAAGATGTTTACTAAGTTTCTGTCTTCAAGGGACAGATCCACTTTCAAACTCAAAAGGTTCTGAGTATTGAAACAAAACACTTGTCAGAAAACACACTTCAACAAAAATGATTGGTCATTATAGTTTTCAATGAGCAAAATGCTTTCTTGTCCTTGAACATTGTTTAAAGATCCTTATCAAGGCATATGATTAAAGTGTTTCAAACGCAACACACTGCAATCAGAGTTTTGACCAAACAAAATAAACAATACATCCACAGAAAACCAATTTTGAATGCCGAAACGACCTTTGTAGTGTTCGTACGAATTACTTTTCATTTAAACACAATCAATCATAGGGAAGAAATTGGGCAAAAAATCCACAATTAACCTCTTGGGAGTAACGGTCAAAGGCATAAGGTTTTGGTAAGAATGAATTAGGCAAGTGACAGAACAGGATTCGAAAAGGTTTGGAATGTGTGGAGACATGAGGCAATTATATAGGATTATCATGTTAAGAATCATTTTTTTTATAAGTATGTTGTACATTACTAGGGTTATCATGTTAAGAATCATTCTATTTATAAGTATGTTGTACATTACTAAATAAATTGAGAATTTCTTTACTGCAATCTTGATTTCCAAATGTGTCCCTCTCCCTCCCTCATTCTATCTTATTTAATTTGTCCATGCACACTATTTTTCTACATGGTATCAGAACCATTGGAAAGTGCACGGTAGACTTTGTAAATTTTCTGTACAGCAATTGTAGATATTAAAATTTTGCATTTGCAGGCAGTGTATCTGGACATACAAACTTTTGCATTTGTAGGCAGGTTATCTGGATATGGAGTGTGCAGTGGTGATATTGGATATCTCTGGTTGCAAAATCTAAATTCAGTACAAATAAATGATTGGTGGTACGAGGATGTGGCAGGATCAAAAAGCAATATTTTCCCATCTAAAACAATCCATTTCTCTAGAGGAAATATTTACAGCATGTGCACCGGCTTAAGAACAATAAAAAATTCACATTACTAAGCATAATTTCATTTGCACAGGCATTGGAATAGTATGGCATGGACATCTGAAAGGAGAACTGCTATGGAGGATTCTAGCAAACCAGAATTCCCAGACTGTGGTGTGAATGGAAACGTGATGATGCTAAGAGTGGATATGGCAATTTGAAGCCATTTCAGTGCAGATTTGACAACATCTGAAAATTAATTATAGCCTAGAACAGAAGAAGAAACATATATTAAGTGGTTGACGAAAAAAATTAGCAACAGGACAGAAATAAAATCTATCAATGTCCGCAAATAGCCAAACTTGGTTGATGAAACTCAAAAGTATGTTCAGTTACATTAGAAAAGTGATAGTGTAAAGAGGACCTTCGGTTCTGAAAAGTGAGTAACACTAAGCACTAAGGCAAAGTAAAGATAACTAGAGAAGAAGAATGCCAATCAGTTAACATGTAAACAGATAATGTTTGGCATGGATGGAGAAGCCACTGGTTGAATAGTTATGCACAATAAGTTCAAATATTTTGTTTCGAAGTTTGTTTGTTATTAACTTTAATCCAATTGTGTTGTGTTTCTAATCAACCTTAGGGGTAAAGTTCTTGGTCATTTGATCATAAGGCATTCATATTTTTTTAAATAAAAAGGTGCCAAGTCTTGTTTCTCAAAAGTTGCAATGTGGTTATAGGAAGTAAGGTCTTATGGATATTTAGGGAAGATATGTGTTTTGGTTTTTTGACAATAATACCAAGGGTTTTGAGTATTGAGGTCATATGGTGTCATTCTTATTAGGGGAAAGTTGTGTTTATTGGATAGAGTTATTGAGTCAATTAAAAAGGGAGTTATCCATTTGCTCATGTTATTTGTCATCAAGCATGAAAAGCTTACGACCAAGGTTTTTCTTTGCAAGCCTTGAGTTGAAATTAAGGAGTTGGTATGTATTGTATCCAATACGTCAAGGAGTCAGAAGTATCATAAAGATATATAAGAGATCCTTTAGAAGAGTCAAGTTAATGATCAAGATCAAAGACTCAAAAGCCATAATGATAAAGGAGAGGTGCTTTAGAAGAATCAAGTTGGTGATAAAGGTCGAACGCCATATATGGTATAGTTTCTTGCATGGTGGAAAACTCTATATGCTAGGTTAAGTCATGTCAAGTACGTTTGATTCACTCAATGGAGAGTTGGGCCAATCTTACTATTAGAAAAGTCAGATAGAACAATGTATGAAGGAAACTACATTGGCGGTAGTGATCTGTAATTAGCTCGGTTCTGAGTCTTATGAATGTTATGTGGAATTGTTTGCAGAAATAGTGCTGTGCCTACACACATTGGTTCATAAGAGTGGCCATAGTGCAACAATTACATGAAAAATTGAAAGCACAAACATGGAGAGGAAATCAATATCAGCATACACAAGAGTAAACAGACAGATTTACGCTGGAGAAACCCTGTCTGGGAAAACTCCAGCAAGTGGAGTTATGCCTCCAATCCATTATCAACAAGAAATGGAAGGTTACAAGTTCACAAGGCAATAGCATACAACAAACACCCGTCTCCATTGTTCTGCTTCTCCAAAACCTGGCTCTCTGATATCTTCTCCTCCCTCTCTGCTCTGCAATTGAACTCTCACTCTGAATGTCTGAATTGACTGTTCATCTTCCTCCCTAGGTACTCTTTTAGCTAACACATGCTCAATGTTCAACACAGAAGACTCCAATCAGCCAAGTAACTCAATTGACAGCATCCCAACCAATCCATACTCCAACTTGGGTGGTTTGTTTCTCCTTGTATCTCATTCGAGACAAGTTCAAACCAAGACGAAAAAATGTTTGGGACGGATTCCTTCCTATACGAGTCTATATCTGGGATAAGTTCTTTCCAAGACGAACATGTCTGGATGACTTTGTTCCAAAACAAACTCATATCTGCAGTTTGTTGTGACAAATTTGATTCTTTAAAGAGCTTCTCTAAGAATCAAATTTGCTTTGCTTCTCCTGGTTCTTCTATCATATTGTACTTTCCCACCTCTCCTTTTTGGCTGGGGTCATTGGCTGTGTTGTTTCTTCACCTCTTTCCTTTCTGGTTGCTCCCGTTAGTTATTGTACTGTTATTCTTTCCGCTTTGTGTTCTCCATTGAAACCATCAGGGTGAGCTAATTCCTCCAGACAGCGGCACACGGGACGGACCAGACACCCCTCCTCCACTGGTTATCCATCTATTTTGAGCTTCTTTTCGACGGCCTCGGATGTTAGGAGAGTTGGGTCCAATCCTTGATGGACCTTTCTCTTTGCTTCTCTTGGTTCTTCTCTCATATTGTACTTTCCCAGCTCTCCTTTTTGGCTGGGGTCGTTGGCTGTGTTGTTTCTTCACCTCTTTCATTTCTAGTTGCTCCCGTTCGTTATTGTACTGTTTCTCTTTCCGCTTTGTGTTCTTCATGGAAACCATTCGGTTTTCCCACTTTCTTTGTGTTCTCCATGGAAACCGTTTGGTTTCCCTGCTTTGTTCTGACACTTTTGTACTCTGCAGTCCCTTTGACCTACTTTTGTGGTCATTTGTTGGACATTAATATATTTATCTTATCTTATCTAAGACTCCCCAATCATTCCTAAATAGCTTATAGACATTTGTACAATGTTCAAATCACCTGTACATGACTACCTTACCAGGTCACAAGCCTAGAAAGACTTCATTACATGCAATCTGATGCTTTAAGAGTCATACAAATTTCATAAAGTCTTTACAACAGAGATACACATGCATCATGGTGAATTTACATAACAAGTGACCCCATTGAATCAAGTAGCACATGTGACTTGGCTCAATGAAGTTGAGGGAGATCAGCTAAAGGGAGACTACGGTTTGACTATGTGGTAGAACATGACTACACAAGGACTATAATCAAAGGTTGGGACTATAAGGGTGTGTGGCAAGCAAGTAAAATAACAACAAATGTGCAATAGGCAAGCATAAGTAGTATGTAAAGCAAGCAAAATAAGCTTACAGAGGTACTTTTGTTGTGGATTGGAGGAGAGCCGAACAGGAAAATTAATAGTGCACAGAGAATTTTGATTTCATCACACAAATATATTCTGCACTATATTCATTAATTCTCGCTCTCTAATTAATTAAATCATTCGTGCATACAACACAAATATATAGGAAGGATTCTCCTATAGATAGGGAGAATCTTATCTCCCTAAATATCTCATCTACCTCCCATATTAAACTCAAACCTATTTACGTGAGTTTGGTTTAACAACCAAATCTCACACAAACAATAATATACTAAACAACTCATAATATGAGTGGTTATTACAAGCATATTTATATTATCCTCAATAATATAAATTATATACACAATTAATAATGTTTCACACACCATACCTCAACATTCACCCCCTTGTGAACATTATTAATGATATCCTACACCCCCTTAATGTGAGCATGGGGAGAATATACATCTTCAAAAATTGGCACGAACAGAATCATATGTCAATGCATACTTTTAGGTCTACATACTTCTAACGCGATCTTATTGTACATGACCACTATATGCAAAGGAACGCATCCCGCATTTACTTTACGTGACCGCAACGGACATGTCACTAAGAGTCATCTCCATAAAGCAGTAAGGTAGTCACGAGATCTCCAAAGTTAGCTGCCCTCCTATACAACTGTTTGCCACGTTCCATTATATCCACACTCTCCCTTGTCTCCAAATAGCAAAGGATGTCTAAACAGGTAGGAGAATGAAAACACACAACTGAAAAAATAAAATCACATCACGCATGTGAATAGGAATGTCCTTCTATTCTTATTCAAATGCACACAAGTCACCAAATCATTGGTGCGGCCTCGTCGTTGGTGACTGACAAGAGGTTGCTGAAAGACCTCCATCCTCCATGTATCCTCCATCCTCCAGTACGTGATACTGCTTACTCGGCAAATTTGTCTTTGAGACGCTCCGATGGTTCCGGCAGATTCTCTATTGGTTGCTTCCATAGAAATTGGAACCCCCTCATTTTTCGGATGTCACATACAAGCAAAAATGCATCCGTGAGGCAAAAAAAAATTATTTTACAATTTTTGACTCTATATGACACGGGCCTTTTGACTTTTTCGACATATAAACACATTGAATTTTTGAACTCAACTCTTTTGATTTTTGACAACTTATAATGACAATAAACGTATATGCTAAAATCAATTGACTAATGATAACAAATTTAATGTAAAAAGACAACATTAAACCAAATTGTAAAAACTGACTTATCAACAATAAAAAGTAATAATTAATTACTTTGACACTTTAAAACAACCTAAAGACGATTTAATAACCCACTACCTATTTTTTTTTAATTATATATAAGAGTATCTCCCACATGGGTTTGCTCCAAGGGATACATAACATAAAAATAAAAAACAAATGACTTATAACAAAAGACTTTAAATTAAAGACAGCTTATAAAACTCAAATACTTTAAATAATTCTTTCATTAAAGACAAACTAACACCTAAGCGACATGTAATCATAACTTGAGTACATTAAAACCATGACTAAAAAGACTACCAATAAGAAATGAACACAAATAAGACCGTACGGGTATGAATGCATATCTTCAAGGTGCGTCTCACCGCATTCAAAATATCTTCAATTTATACAACATGCATGGATGATTTATACAGCAACACATTTAATTCAGACTTGAACTTGAAACTTCACTTGAGCTTGCAATGTTATTTCACCGTTACAGAATTTATTATTCCACCAACCATCCAACTCAGTAATCCGTGAGACAATTGAGTAGTTTGGCTGCACTCGAAGACTCCACGTGGATGCCAGGTAGATAGAAAGATACGCAATGCAGATCTGAAGATAGCAGTGAAACTGTAGGCTTGTAAACAGCTGTAGATAGAAGATGAAAGTACGGCTATGCTCAGCGTAGATAAATTTGCATGAGACAGGGCAATAGAGCCAAGACAGCCCCTTTCTCACATCAAAAAATCATTTTTGCACAGTCCTCTCACTATCCCACTCTGATACCATTGTTGTGGATTGGAGGAGAGCCGAACAGGAAAATTAATAGTGCAAAAAGAATTTCGATTTCATCACACAAATATATTCTGCACTATATTCATTAATTCTCACCCTCTAATTAAATAAATCATTTGTGCATACAACACAAATATATAGGAAGGATTCTCCTATAGATAGGGAGATTCCTATCTCCCTGCATATCTCATCTACCTCCCATATTAAACTCAAATCTATTTATGTGAGTTTGGTTTAACAACCAAATCTCACACAAACAATAATATACTAAACAACTCATAATACAAGTTTTTATTACAAGCATATTTATATTATCCTCGATAATATAAATTATACACACAATTAATAATGTTTCACACACCATACCTCAACAACTTTTTCAATGTATGCCCAACTATTATTCCCTTTCTATAGTCACATGCAAATATGACTTCTTATCCTGACTACTTTCCTCGCATAATCCACCACTTGAAACTGACTAGACCCCAAGGTACTTGTCATAGGTAATGTTGGTATGATCTGGAATGTAAAACCATGCATAGGAGACTACGTTGTGTCCTAACCCGTGACCAAAATTCCATCTCCATGTGCATACAATACCATCATCTCCTTTGACATATGAAATGTGAGTTTCATGCATATAGGCGACATGAGCTCCTTGATGTCCTCCATGATTCCCCTGAACGCCTTTGGTGCACTCTCCTCTGCAAGGAAGGCTTCTCTTACCAAATTGAATCCCAAACCTAAATCTCAAAGAATTGGTATCAGAAAAATGCCCATCACAATCATGGGAAAATCACACAATAAATTGAACTCTCAGATGAAAGACACTCTTTCAAAAAGAAAGATAACCAATGCTTGCTCAAGGTGAACCAACATCTCCCAACACCAGAATAAATAGTTGCAAGATTCACTTTGGTCAAAGGAGGAAACCCTAAGTTTTTCTCTAGAGAAGATTGCAGACCTTATGGCACACAATACCCATCTTGGGGACCCTATCGTTGATGGTCTTGTTTAAGATGAGGAAGATGTAACCAAATTAGGCACAAGTTGTACAATTAGCTAACTTCTATAAAGGAAGAACACACACACATCCATACAAAATGTGAATAGTTGCGTATGACTAAGCAAGTAGCCAACACCCCCATCCATTCAACTGCAACATGCGATGCATAAAACCATGACAGAAGAGAACCTAGTAAGCCCTTGTCATTTTCAACATTCTAATTTGTCACCTTTGTTTGGTTGTTTCAAGAAATACACCAAAGGCATTGATTACAAGCTACTGAAACAAATGGGCTATGAAGACCAAGGAATCATCAATCCCCTCTAGGCAAATAAGAGACCGCACAATGCTAGTCTTGGATACATCGGTGTCAAAGCAAACAGAGAAGGTTTCATACACTTCTCCCAACAGTCAATTGCAAACGATGATTCCACATAGCATCACATGGTTTGAGTCTTTCCACTTGTGTGCCAAGCACTCCAACCCAAAATCACTCGGACATAGTTGAAGAAGGTGCGCGAGCATCTCAACAACACTTCGTAAAATCACCAACTCAACGGGTGCAAGCCCCTCGACAGCGATGCCTGTAGCAGCATCTTCAAGCAAGCATGTTGGCTTCCAATTGAAAACCTGTACAACAATAGTTCCAAGAATTTCACATGGCTCAACCACGACAGCCACAAAGACACAGAACATACACTCTAGTTACACGCAGCCATTGCCAGTGCAAAGGTCATACAACTAAACATTGTTGGGCTATTCATCTTTGTGGTCTTTGTGGAAGAAGTACCATTTCCGATCCATATGTTTGTTCTCTAGCATTCTTGTACAAATAACTACCCATTCTATGAAACTACATTGTGGGTGGATGGACCTTCACAATTTGGAAAAGGTCGCCTCTTCACTCAAGCACATTTACAAGCATCAATCTTTTTAGCATCACTAACATGTTGGACAATGCCACAACATGTTACATGTTTGCATCCACATTGGTACCTTCATAGCACACCTTGTTTCCACAAGGCATTGCATAGCCTCACCTCTATGGTTTTGCACCTTCAACAAGTCATCTCTTGATCCAGCAAACATGTCTTGCACTCACATAAGAAGCTTCATGGTTCTTCTTCAAGCTAGAACACAAGGAGTTTCTGAACTTCACTCCTATGTTGCAAAGTTTTGGTATGGAACACTATACTCATGTCACACTAGATAGATTCTTCTCATCCTGAAAACATTGGCATCGAGCACTATCCTAATTGGATTCCCCTAGGATCAGCAACATTGGTATCACGCTTGCATTATTATAAATGGTTTGACCTAGAGTCTATGCTACTATAGAATTGGTATCAGGCTCAAGCTATCCTGATTAATCTACCCCATAATCAATGCCATTACAACATTGATATTAAACATATGAGTATGTTATGTTACTAAGATGCAACATACATTTGACATGGATATCCTTCATCAGCAATCCGCTCTCGCATACAAGGAGTCTTCACACATCCCTCGAGAAGGTAGCATGGGAAAATATACACCCCTATTCTTAGCATTGAATACAAGGTTATTGCATACATCCCTTGGCATTCACAAGCATCCATAGCGAGTTCTACACCAAACTACCAGGAGCATTGGTACACTTTCAAGCACCTCCACACTTGGTTTCCACAACCCTCAATGAATGCAAGATGCCACACCTTTGCACAAGCACCACACAATGACGTTGGAAAACAGTGCAATAGATGTACGTCTCTTTTAGAGATCCAACATCCTACATTCCTTCTCAAGACTTGGAGTCAACATCAACATACCACTAGTTTTCTAATTCAGAGCATTGGTTCAACACCATTACTCAAGGACTCAAAACTAACAACAATGGGGACCGTTGCTTTTCTAAGAGGTGACCAATGATCCGAGCATCGAAGGGATCATTCAAAACTACCTTCTCATTACAATACCCTTGTCAGCATTTGAACACATACAAAGTGTCTTGCATCACACTTGTGCTATTCTGAAAGGCATCCCCCGAATTGGTGACAAGCAACGAGGAACTTTGCATAGTTATGTGCACAATGCCCTTTTTGTGCATGGGCGGACTACACACTCTACATATCAGCATACAATGATGTTGCCTTCATTCCCAATGGGTTGGATCCCCAATATGAGTCAAGGGGTTTTCCTTGCGAGGTTGATGAGCAATGGCCCCATGGGGTGTCGGGCAACGTTGCATGACCAAATCTTGATCATCAATCTCAACACCATTCAATGCAACTCCATGTTCAATGTAGAGCAACATTTACACACACCATGCAGCATGCACAACACTTTGCCAACTTGTGTTGTCAGAGTTGGCTATCCTCACTCAACACTCCACTCGATTGGCATACCCCAAGGTAGCACACTACTGAGGACTTATCAACCTCTGCGCCATCATCTCAACAAATTAGCACTTTCCCTAGGCATCATTCAGCTTGATTGGAACACCCTGAGTTGAGACAAAGGACTAAGGAACATTGTGAACACCACACAATGTTGCGCGTCTCATAGGTTGCGGCATCCGTGGAGACTCTATGCACCCTTACATGCTTGCACAATGTCAAGATGCATCACACACAACAATAAGAATTTGTACATGACTCATCTACCATGTGGACACTATGTGCCACACTGCGCCATATCAAGTGGAAACTCCAGAGTTTGCGCTATCTCAGAACTCCAGCCAACATACCGCACCTAGGAGACCAACCACCAATCATTACACCTGCGAGAAGGAAAATATTTAACCATTACAAAAGATGAAGTGTTTTGTAACCATCTTTGTAACTGCTTTCTTGTAATGATATATTGTGAGACATTCAACCCTAAAGGGTTCATCACGTGAATGTTAACATGCCTTGAGTATCTATCCTAGGTATTTTCATGGTAATTTATTCAAATCGTTAGGAAGTGTTTACCCCTCTCTGATCATGGGAATCTTCATTCTCAGCCTTGTTGAACATTGTGCACCTATGTACCATACCCTATTCTTACTCAATAGAAATTGCATTATTCTGCAAGTATTCCGTGTTCGAATGTGTTTTGATTTACTGTTGTTAGTTTTTCATTGCATGTTCTACTAGCATACCTCTCTTAGATAAATATATGTTAAAGATGTCAAGAGAGATCATTCCCGAGATGCCTATTCCACTTATGTCACAGATCCAATATAATTAATTCCAATCATGTACGTCTCTTGTTAGGGACTATCATTCAAATTAGTGATAGTTTTCGGCCTATCCTTTCTCTAATCTTTGGTTCTTATAGGGCTCTGAACCCTTTGTATCCCAGTTTTCAATAAAAAAATTATTTATCAATATATATAATATATAACGCAGCTCAAATTTGACCATCTCCCAACTTCCAAATATATCACTTGTATTATGTTATTAAGGCCACCGTATGTTGTTGCAGTCATACCCTAAAATGAATATGCACTCTACCCCAAAATGGTGAAGAAACACCTTCGAATTAGACAGTCCAAAGGCAAGATCCCTAAATCTAATCTTGTCCACTAAAAGTCCCTCCATCGTACAACAAAATGTCTACATTCACAACCAAAGTGCAACCATTTCCATTCACTGTCACTTTGTCCTAATTATAAGGTAGTTGCCTCCTTTTTAGTTTCAAGCATAGCTTGTACTCGTCGAGTGGACAAGTACTCACAAGAAAATGTGTCAGGTGAATACTCGTCATTTTAACTTGCAGAGGTTTTTTTTAATATTGACGAGTATTGGCACAGTACTCACGGCGAGTACTCATGAATACTCGACAAATATTGTGCCAATACTCGCTCAAGCCTTTATACGTGCACTCTGCATACAAAACACGTCTAGTTTGATTTAAAAACGCATCCAATTTGATCAAAACGTGTCTAGAACACTACAAAAATGCAGCAAACACACAAAAATCTATCCTATTTAAGCATACATGCCCCCACACTCTCATCACACAGCATTTGGAGCGAATTAGAGGGAGCAAATTTGAGCAAATTCGAATTCCGGGTTCATTTATTTTTTTTCTTTTTTTCCAAACATGTAAATTCTTTCTAAATTATTTGTAAACGTGTTTGACAAATTTACATGCATTTCAATCAATTCCATAATTGTTATTCATGATTTATGCTAGTTTTTCATAATTTTTGAATAAAATTATTGGCTTTTTACTGTTTATAGGGTTTAGTTTTATAAATTTACGGTATAGGATTTTTTTAAATGTCATTTTTACATTTTTTTATATTTTTTCATATACATAGGGTTTAGTCTACATTTACAACTTTATGGTATAAGATTTTTTAAATGTTATTTAATTTTTTTTGCATTTGAAAATGTTGGAGGATAAATGTTAGACTTCCCATACAATGGCATTTAGCACTACATTAGGGTCAACAAATAACCTACAATTATTTCATGTCATTACTCACCTGCAGTCTCGCTCGACAAGTACTCGTTGAGTATGTAAACTATGATATAGAGATTGTGAGCTCTAATCGTGGTCCACGCATGCAAGGCACATCCACCTCATCCAGTTTGAGCAAAAGTCAAACACAACTTTTTTGTGCCTTGATACATCCCTAGGGCACAACCTTCGCTACAAGGTACATGGAAAAAGGAGGCGCAAGTAGAAGCAGATAAAGCATGTGCAAATTTCTTGCACTTCAACAATGTTCCCTTCAACATGACGAGGAGCCCATACTAGGAGTATTTGGTGACGGCATTGACAGTTGCAGGGAAAGGGTACAAGGCACCCTCTCCAAGAGACTTAAGTAGGAGGTTGCTCTAAGAAGTTGTTGAAGATGCAAAGTCAATTATGAAAAATCAAAAGAGGCTATGACAAAAGTTCAGATGCACCATTTTTCCATATGGGTGGATGGATGGAAAGAACCGCACCCTCATCAATTTTTTGGCGGCTTCAAATGGTGAGATGGTTTTTTTGAAGTCAATTGCTACCTCTAGCAATATAAAAAATGCAAAAAACTTGAGCCTAGTGCTCAAGGAGGTTGTTTTAGAGATAGGCATCGGGAATGTTGTGCAAATTATCACTGATAATGTAACAACATATGTGGCGGCTAGAAGACTTCTTAAGGAGAGGCATCTATCACTCTTTTGGACCCCTTGTGCGGCCCATTACCTTGACCTTATTTTGAAGGGCATCGACAAATTGATTGGGTGGGACGAGTTGTAGAAAAGGCCATAAACATCTCCAAATATATTTATAATCACCTTTGGGTTCTCAGTTTGATGAGAGATCATACCAAGGGAGAAAAGCTTGTGTGAGCATGGGCCACAACGTTTGTAAAAAAAATATTTGTAGTTTGTTCACAGCATTGAAGCAGGTGTTTGTGAGTCAAGCATGGGTGGACTCAACATATTCAAAAAAAGTTGGAGACAAGGTCGCAAACGCAGTTTTTGATGAGGCCTTTACGAAAAGAGCTATAGAGATCATCAAAGTAACTTCAAATTTCAATTTCAATTTCAAGTTGATTCCTTTATTTTTCTTTTTTTTAAGTATTTACTTTAATTGTAAGTTTTTAACTTTAATTTGTTTGTAACTTTGTAGGTGTCAGAGCCTTTGGTGAGAGTTTTGCACTTGGTGGATAAAAAGCAAAACCCAATGGGATACGTTTATGAGGCCATGGATATGGCCAAAGGGGCCATCCAAAATTTTTATAGGGGGGGCAGTGCTAGATTTGATCCCATTTGGAAGTTAATTAATCGGAGGTAGAACAATCAATTCCACCAACCTATCCATGCAACAAAGTACTACCTTAATCCCAAGTTTTTCTACTCCGATGGCTTCATAGATGCTAATGGGGAGGTTAAGGAAGGCCTCTCAATATGCATTGAGAGTATGACACCTAAGGCTAAGGTGAGGGACCTCATTATTTCAGAGTTGCAAAACTACAAGCAGGCTAGGGGGAGGCTCTTTTCTTCAGCACTAGCTATCCGAAGGAGATCCACCTAGTCGCCAGATAATAAAAAATAAAGTTTTTACTTGTACCTTACAAGTTTTACAATTATTAATTACTTACAAACTTTTGAATATCATGTATGTAAGTTCATGGTGGGAACATTGGGGTGGAAACACCCCAAATCTTCAAAATCTAGCCCTCTAAATTTTATCTCAACTTTGTAATGCTTCTAGATGTGAGCACAACTAGAGTTTGTTTGATGCCATTCACACAAAAAAACACAATAAGTTGAGTCAACGATGCCTCAATACCTAGTTTTGTGCAATACAACCTTCGGCTTCGCACAAAAAAGGTGGACACGTCATAAGAGCCTATCGATTTGGATGAGATCGATCCTTACAATGACTGCATTGCACAGGACTAGGAGACCCCCCTGTTCACAGAGGACGAGAATGTTGATTTTTGAGAGGCGAGCTATGGAGGGTGAAGCAGAAGCAAGAGATATTAGATTGGATGACATCTTTGTAAATGTTGTCGAACATGCTGTAGAGGAGTCGTAGCCATCTGATACTAGGGTGGAGCCACAGGGACAGTGTTCTAGGCAGAGCAAGGAGGGGCAGCCGAGTGCGAGGACTAGACTCTCTGTCTCCCTTATTTTTCACTAGAGCGGGGAAGATAAAATTGTAGATTATTGTAATTTGTATCTTGTATTCATATGCAATTTATGATGATGATTTTAAATGACAATCATCATAAATTATAAGTATCAGTTTGTTGTTGTATTCGCATAATTATGTGATTTTGTACTCTATTTGTATTCAAATATAATATAAAGCACTTCCCCAACATTTCACAAACTCATTTGATATATTTTGTACCTGTAATTTGTATAAAATTTATGTTTTTTAAAGAAATTTAAGTATTTTTTAAGTTGTCGAGTATTGGCGAACATTTGCCAAGTATTCGTCAAGTAATTTTTTGCGGGGCTGGACGAGTACTCGCCGAGTACAGGTATGTAAACTATGGTTTAAACCATTCTTTTCTTACTCAAAGGTCTGCGCTCAACCTCCAGATTTTACCAAAAACTTTGCTTACCAGAAATATTATACCATTTCTTCTTGTTAATTCCTAGGAATAAATCCATTCTTCAGATCTGAAGGCGGAACTATCATAAGGTTTAGAAATCAGATCAAGTGTTCAAACTTGGGTCCATGGATTTTTTTTCCAACATATCTCCTCAATATCAAATTCTAACCTTTCACCAAAGATTTCATTTAGCCAGTAAATATATGAAACAAATAATTTTTTGTACGTCTCTCTCTGATGTTCCCTCTTAATCTCCAAATGGCGAAGAAACACCTTCGAATTAGAAAGTCCAGAGTCAATGTCCCTAAATATAATCTTGTGCATTAAACACGCCTCTCCATTATACAACAGAATGTCTGCATTCGTAGCCAAAGTGCAGCCACTTCCATTCACTGTCACTTTGTCTGAATTATAAGGTAGCCCTGCTTTTTAGTTTCAACCATTCTTTCCTTCTTCCAAGGTCTGCGCTCAACCTCCACATTTTACCAGAAAGTTTGCTTACCAGAAATATTATACCATTGCTTCCTGTTAGTTCCCAGAAATAAATCCATCCTTCAGATCTGAAGGCAGAAGAACTATCATAAGGTTTAGAAATCAGATCAAGTGTTCAAACTTGGGTCCACGGCTTTTTTCCAACATATCGTTTCAATATCAAATTCTAACATTTCACCAAAGATTTGATTTAGCCAGTAAAAACAAGAAACAAATAAAAAAATTTACATCTCTCTCTCCCATTCCCTCTTAATCTAAATAAAATAGGGCATGACATGCTCTAAATGAAATGAAACCAAAAATAGAAGAAAAGGAGCAACTCGCCTTAGCCATGTTCAAAATAATATCTAGACCACTGCATTCCCTCACTACATCAACATTTGTAAATATAATCTCTTGATCCTGAGATATCTCTCTATCCTCCAATTCTTACATTCCCTCAATACATCGACAGTTGCAAATTCAATCTCTCAATCTGGGGATATATTCTTATCCTCCATTTCTTTAATCATGGGCTCTGTATGCTCTCCATCCAATCCCTAAATAATACACATCCCAAACCACAACACATTCCCACATAGCACAATTTCATGTTGGTTAATTTGAAACCTAGTTCTTTTGATCATCTAATTCTGAAAAATACACAAGGCTGCATCAAATGGATAGTTTCTATACACTGCAGTTCTATATGTTGAAGAAAGAGCGAGTCTAAAGAAATTATAAGCTCTATCATACGATAGGCCGACTAGGCATCATAACAAGATCCTAAGGGGCTGGCTACAGGTCATGATGCATGATAAGAAAAAAGAAAGGATAGTACTCCTGAACTCCCTCCCAACTCCCGAGAAGATGAAACAAACTCTACAGCTAGCAGATACTCAATCGGGGATGTTCTCTCTCTATGAAGCTAAATGTCGACCGAGTGTCTCTATCCATCCATAGGCTATGGGCATAGATGTTCAACATCTCTAAAAATGGCATTTGTGAACTGTTATAACATAAATCCCCTCCAATGATGAAATGAGGGAATGGCAACAAGAAAAAAGTCACCAAATCTAAATTGTTACTTGCCCTATGGGATGAGTAAAAGTAGTCAATGACCCATGAGATACTTATGAAAAAGAAATGCCTTCGTGAATTATTTAATCTCAATCAAGAAATATTTTTCCACTTTCAACTTCATTAAGTAGGTAAAACACAACTTTTAATTTACACAATATTCTATCCTATACCATTAAACAATATTATAGCAACCACCAAAACACCTCAAGAGCCAAGAAACTTGCGAATAAAGGCCAGTCATGAACTATTCTTCAAACTTCTGACAATTGACTTCAGATAATGTAAGAATGCATTTTGATCCTAAACCATGATGTACCTTCACAATATTTCTCTTGTTGTTGGATGATTAATTTGCATCTTCTCTCCGCGCTTTCTTCTCTCTCATTTTTGGTTGTATGTCTTGTTTGTTTGGTTTATTGTCTGTGTATATATAATTATCTTTGATTTTCGAACGTCTTAAATCTTCTATTATTTTTTCAAACTTCGCATTGGTTAAATCCTCTATTATTTTTACAGATTAATTTATATTTATAATAATGTCAGCCTAAATTATTCTTCTATTATTTTTACAAATTACATTATATTTATAATAATGTTGGCCCTAGTTTTTCTTTCTCTGGGATATCATATGCTTCTCCTCGCTTCTACCATTGTAGGACACCTCTCAGCGAAATAATGTTGTGATTTACTAAGTTATAGATTTGTCCTCCACATCACTATCATGGGCCCCATGGTGAGGAACATATAATAATAAATATCAAACACCAAAAACATTAAACACAAGGTAGCCCACAATGGATGAAATAATGGATTCACCATCAGATACATATATGTACATAACATGCACTCTTTGAGATTAATTGTCTAACAAACAACCCAAAGGGGAAAACCACTTATATCCCAATAACCCCTCATAATAAGGACCTTTTGCTTAGTTAGGGTTGACACCCCACCCCCAATCTCCCCCTTCCCGCCCACCACTCCCAAGCAAAAGTTTGTCAAGAGGGTAACTCTACTAGAGCAGGTTGTACTCATCCTCACCCTCAATTAGAAGTTCACAGTCTGATCCTCATTAGTGTTGATGAAAAACCCCCTTGAAACCTCCCAAAAGTGGATGACTCGTGGATTGAACCTCACGAATAATCTGCCCTTGTGATGCCAACTACCCATACAACCTAATATCATGCAACCCGACACTCCCTAACACATTAAAAACTATCACTTGTTGGCATGTTGTTGTCATTGATGTCAAAAAGGTGCATCATGTAAAGGCATAATGGTCATTGATGTCAAAGGTCTGTTTGGTCAAGTGCTTTAGCATGGTAGTGGCATAAAGAGAGTGTTGATCAGTGAGTATTGTGGATATGAGTAGCCTGTGAGAGTGTGTTCTCAGTTGGCAGCCTGATGTTGTCAAAGGTGATTAGTGTTCAAGGTTGATGTTGTCATTAATGTTGCATCTTGCAAGGTTTGATGCCAAAGAGTTATGTCAAAGGGTTTGCTATTCAGTAAAGAATATGGTTATTGATGTCAAGGAATTTCTGCTGATAAGAGTTTGTAGTTTTTGCAGAGTCAATAGCCACTAACTGAGTCTATAGCTTATCATGAAAGTTGTTTTTGGTGAAGTAGACAATTGCCCAAGAGACTTGTTATCTATATTTTACATCATATGGAGACACAGAAATAGTCTGCAGAATTGATTCAGACTAAAGACCATTCAATAAGTTGTTTTGTGTGAAGGAAGGTGATCTAAGGAGTTTGGAGAATAAGATCATGTCCGGAGCTACTGGGAGAACATCTACAAACTCCATCAGACATGCTACAGATTACATCAAATTTGCTACGGGCTACATCAGGCAGCTATGAACTGCATCAGGTTTGCCATGGACTGCATCAAACATGCTACGGACTGTATCAGGTTTGCTATGGACTGCATCAAGCATGCTACGGATTGTATCAGGGTTACTACCGACTGTATCAGGCATGCTATGGACTACATCAGGCTTGCTACGGACTGCATCGGGTTTGCTATTGCTTACATTAGGTTTGCTATGGACTGCATCAAGTTTGCTACGAACTGCATCAGGTTTGCTACGGACTGCATCAGGTTTGCTACAGATTGCATCAAGTTTGCTACAAATTACATCAGTGGTGCTACAAACTGCATCAAGACTAGTACAGACTTCATCAGGGCAACACTAAATGTATTCTACTGATTGTTTGGTCTATCTCATCTTCATTTTAATCAGACCAACCTATGTGAGTGAGCTTTTATATAAGCTAATGGGAATTATGTTTGCAAAAGAGAATAAATCATTATGTAGCCGACTATAGAGTTTTGTTTGGCTGACCTTCAAGAGATTGTTGAGTACTGTCTTGTATATAAACAAGATCATATTGTCTTTTCAATGTATGGAAATGGAGGATTAATATTCGCTAAGGATCAGAGCAGAGGTCTGTTGAGGAACAAATGGCTAAAGAAGATGATTAGATAAATTCGTTAAGGAGCAGAGCAAAGCTCTGTTGAGGAACGAATGGCCAGAGAAGATGATTAGATAAATTCTCTAAGGAGTAGAGCAGAGGTCTATTGAGGAACGAATGCCCAGAGAAGATGATTAGATAAATTCGCTAGAAAAAGAGCAGAGGTTTGTTGAGGAACAAAGGGCCAAAGAGGTGTGAGTATAAAATCATCGAATGATTCATACAGAATCTGGTAAAAGAGATTAGCAGAGAAGGCAAAGAGGACAAAGTCTTTGAAAATAAAGAGCAGAGAGGAAAGAGAGCCTAATATGTCTATTTGATTGAGCAGAGAAAGAGGGCAAAAAAACAACAGAATGAATATGAGAGTGATGAACAGCAAAACAACATAATGAATCTGAGAGTGATGAGCAAAAAAACAACAAAATGAATCTGAGTTAGATAAGCAGAGAGAGAGCAAAATTGTACCATCATTTGTTGATAGAAGCCACTGAGAAAGGTGGATTATCTAAAGCAGAAGTTGGTGCTTCTTAGCAAGTGGGTGCTTGTTGAATCTCTCTGTCAAGTTGGTGCTTGGCAAAGGGGGTTGAAGCCTCCTATAGATTGGTATCTACAAATCAGGGAGTGGGTGCTTGTTGAATCTTTTATCAAGTTGGTGCTTGACTATTTGGGGTTGGTGCCTCAAGCTAAGTGTGTGCTCAGCAATTTTGTTGACTCATTGCATATTTGATTTAAGACAAGTAGTCCATGCAGTGATCAATATGGGTTTTCTTCCCTTTAAGGGTTTCCCACATATATCATGTGTTATGTCTTTATGTTCTTTGTTGTGGTTTGATTGCTCTATGGATTCTGTATTGATGTTTGATTAACGAACTAAAGAATTAGAAGAAATTTTTAAGAGCTCACTGATTCACCCCCCCTCTCAATGGTTGTGCTTCCAACAATTGGTATCAGAGCAGGTCCTTCAAGGTCACGTTTAACAACTGAAAGGTAAATCCTAAGAAGCACAAAGTCTAGTCATTAAATACAAGAAGGGTTTTCAACAAACAAAGCCCCTTTGTTCACTTGGACCAATTATGCCTTTTAGAGCATTAGGATGAAGACCTATTTAATGGCTCTCAAGTTTGACATTTGGCAGTCAGTTGTTGATGGGTATACTATCCCTCAAACTCCTCCAACTAATATTGCAGGAAAGAAAGCAAGTGAGAACAATTCAAAAGCTATGAATGTTATATTGTGTGGATTGGCAGAATCTGAGTTTGTCTTGGAAAAAAGGTTAATGAATCAACTGTTGTTCAAAAGGTTCTAAGATCCTTGACCCCAAGATTTGACTCAAAGGTGTCAGCAGTTGAAGAAGTAAAATATTTAGACAAATTACAAATGGATGAACTTCATGGAATACTTACTACCTATGAGATGAGGACTTATAATGGAAGATCTTCCAAAAGGGAAGCAACATTCAAAGTTGCAAAGAAAACACAAATCAAAAAGATTGAAATTGACAGTGACACTGATATTGATGAAGACAAAGCTGAAGCCTTATTTGTGAGGAAACTGAGAAAAGATTCAAGTAGGTACAAAGGCAAGCTACCATTCAAATGTTTCAATTGTGGAAGGATTGATCATTTTGCTGCCAAGTGTCCTCAAAAGGAAAAACATGATCATGATGAAGAACATGGTGAAGAGAATAAGAAGTCTGACAAGTATGACAAGAGCAAGAAAAATTTCAAGCAAGGTGACTATAAGAAAAAGTTTTTCAATAACAAAAAGACTCTGTATTCTAAAGAAGACAGCAGCTCTTCTAAAGTCAGTGATGAAGATATCTCAGACAGTGATGACTGCAGTTCAGACCATAGAAGTGATGAAGCTCTGTTCATGGCCATTGAAGTTGAAGAAGAGAATAGTTCAAAAGAACAAGTCTTCATGGATGATGAAGAAGAAGAAAAAGCTAAGGTTGATCTTGAGGCAAAACTTATCAATGCTTTGAATGAATTGAAGAATCAAAGAAAGAAAAACCAAAAGTTGAAGTCTCTAGTCAAAAATCATGAAGAACAGATATGTATCTTGGAAACTAAGATAACTAAGATTGCCAAGGAAGTTGAGGAGGTCATCAGCAGTCTCAAAACTCAGTTAGAAGAAGCAAATGCAAGTCTGAAGTACAAGCAAGGAGAGTGCAATGAGTACAAATCTAAGATAGGTTCATTGAAATCAGATTTGGAACAGTTCACAGTCAAATTGAAGAATTGTCAAAAGTTTGAAAAGAGTAATGGAATTTTTGATAACATATTGAACAGTCAAAGGTCACCTATCATCAAAACAAGGCTTGGATACACGGATGACCAAAAGAATAGCAAGGAAGAGCAGAATATCAATAAGCCAAAGACATATGTTGAGGCTCTCAAGAAATCTGAGATTGTGAATGACAATCAGAGGTCAGGACAGGTCAAGAAGATTATCTCTCTTCACAGAGATAACAAAAGTGTCAATATGCCTTTAAAAAATCTGCAGAGATCATTTCCTATCAGAGAACCAAATGCAATAAGGTACATGAATTCCTTCTATGGCTAGTGTTTTTCTTGTAATCTGTTTGGACATAGAGCTGTAAATTGTAGATCAAATGCTAGAAGCAATCATGCCTGGAGAAGTAATATGTATAGTCATGGATTTCCAAAAAGATTCTCAAATTCATTTGTCCAAGAGTCAAATATCAATAGAAGCAGTGTGATTTGTTACAACTATAATAAAATTGGACACATTGCAAGACTCTGTAGATTGGGTTATACAAAACCCCCTAGTCAAAATAGGAAGATGTATGTTCAGGTTGATAAGAAGTCAACCTTTGAAAATACTGAAAAAGGAGCAAGAACATGATGGTCCAAAGGAAGAAGAATCCATGTTAGCACAAGTTGCTTTTCACATTCAAGATGAGAGTTTGAAATGGTACATTGGCAATGGTTGTTCAAGTCATACAATAAGTGATAAGAATAAGTTTATATATTTGAAGAAGACTACTGAAGGTACAGTCAAGTTTGAGGACAATACAACAGCTAATATTGTTGGCAAGGGAACACTAAGTCTTGACAATGGAAAAACTAGAACTAAGAATGTGTTATATGTAAAAGATCTGAAGCTTAATTTATTGAGTGTTAAGTCAAATGTGCAATCATGGATATACTCTAACTTTTCATGCTAAAGGATGTGATATAAGAAAAGCAAGTTCAAGAAGATTCGTAGCAGATGCTAACAGGGCTAAAAATAATTTGTATGTTTTGAATGAGATCAAGAAGGACAGGTGTTTGATGAGTCGAGTGGATGAAATCAGATCTAAGAAAGTTAGCACACAACCAAGAGTGTATGCAGAGGAGCTTGATCTCAAGGAAACATTAGAAGAAGAAGTAGCAAAAGAAAGTCAAGAAGGAGAAGAACGGGAAGATACAACGACAACATTTGAGTTCTCAAGGCAGGAATTGGGAGTAATTCCTTATTCTGTCAGTCACTAAGAAAAGCATGGACTGAGGAGGAGCTAACCTTTGGGTATCTTTTAGCTCCGAGGATCAAGAGTCAAAAGTCTATGACAGTCAAAAGATGATCAAGTGGCAGTGAGTAGTATCTAGCAGTCTTCTAAGGAGAAGTTTATGGATTTCTCATCAGGGAAATGAAGATGGATATTGTCAGTTTTAGAGAAGCAGCACTTTGTTTGGGATCAAATAGATTCCCAATTGTCTGTGTTGCAAGGTGTGATTCTAGATGTTGCAGGTGTCTCTTTGTCTTCAATGTCAAAGAAGGAATCAGTTGAAAAAAGGCTAGTTTGAGAAAAGAGCTAAGTTCTGAGAGAAAGTTCAGATGGGAGAAGTAGCATGTTTAGAGATGTTTCTAAGAGTGGTTTCCATCTTGTGACTCGAGAGGAGAGTATGGAGTTAGGGGGAGCTTTGTAACTCTGTGTCGTGAAGTGTCAAGACAGTGATGTAGAAGTCATAAGAAGCATGGTTTCTTGAGGTACAATTCAAGTGTTCCAAAAGTTGTCTACAACAACTGGTATGAGCCTAAAGTTTTTGTTAGCATTTCATTGTGTTGTTTATTGAAGTTCAGGTCAAACAATCAGATGGTAGTTTGTGGAAGACCCTTTGTCATTAATGCCAAAAAGGGGAGAATGAGCATATTAGAAAAGTACCATTTTGAAGTGATTTCAAATTGTAGTGTGTTTGCCATCAATGACAACAAGGGAGTTTGTTGGCATGTTGTTGTCATTGATGTCAAAATGGTGCATCATGTAAAGGCATAATGGTCATTGATGTCAAAGGTCTGTTTGGTCAAGTGCTTGAGAATGGTGGTGGCATAAAGAGAGTGTTGATCAATGATTTTGAGTATTGTGGATATGAGTAGCCTGTTGAGACTGTGCTCTTAGTTCGCAGCATGATGTTGTCAAAGGTGATTAGTGATCAAAATTGATGTTGTCATTAATATTGCATCTTGTGAGGTTTGATGTCAAAGAGTTATGTCAAAGGGTTTGCTATTTAGTAAAGAATATGGTTATTGATGTCAAGGAATTTCTACTGATAAGAGTTTGTAGTTTTTGCAAAGTCAGTAGCTACTGACTAAGTCTGTAGCTTACCATGAAAGTTGTTTTTGGTGAAGTAGACAATTGGCCAAGAGACTTGTTATATATATGTTACATCATATGGAGACACAAAAATCGTCTGCAGAATTGATTCAGACTAAAGACCATTGAATAAGTTGTTATGTGTGAAGGAAGGTGATCTAAGGAGTTTGGAGAATAAGATGGTGTCCGGAGCTACTGGGAGAACATCTACGGACTCCATCAGGTATGCTAGAAATTGTGCATTAGATTTGCTACAGACTGCATCAGACAGCTACAGACTGCATCACGTTTGCTATGGATTGCATCAGGCATGCTACGGATTGTATTAGGGTTGTTGCGGACTGTATCAGGCATACTACAGACTACATCAAGCTTGTTATGGACTACATCGGGTTTGCTACGGACTGCATCAAGCTTGCTACGGACTGCATCAGAGTTGCTACAAACTGCATCAATTTTACTATGGATTACATCAGGTTTGCTACAGATTAGATCAGAGGTGCTACGAACTGCGTCAAGACTAGTACAGACTTCATCAGACCGACACTAAATATATTCTAATGATCGCTTGGTCTATCCCAGCGTCATTTTAATTAGGGCGACCTATGTGAGTGAGCTTTTATATAAGTTAATGGGAATTATGTTTGCAAAAGAGAATAAATCATTATGTAGCCGACTATAGAGTTTTGTTTGGCCGACCTTCAAGAGATTGTTGAGTATTGTCTTGTATATAAGCAAGATCATATTGTCTTTTCAATGTATGGAAATGGAAGATTAATATTTGCTAAGGCGCAGAGCAGAGGTTTGTTGAGGAACGAATGTCCAGAGAAAATGATTAGATAAATTTGCTTAAGGAGCAAAGCAGAGCTCTGTTGAGGAACGAATGGCCAGAGAAGATGATTAGATAAATTCGCTAAGGAGTAGAGCATAGGTCTGTTGAGGAATGAATGGCTAGAGAAGATGATTAGATCAATTCGCCAAGAAAAAGAGCAGAGGTTTGTTGAGGAAAAGAGGGCCAAAGAGGTGTGAGTATGAAATCATCGAATGATTCATACAGAATCTGCTAAAAGAGATTAGCAGAGAAGGCAAAGAGGACAGGGTCTTTGAAAATAAAGAGCAACGAGGAAAGTGAGCCTAATATGTCTATTTGATTGAGTAGAGAATGAGAACAGAAAACAGCGGAATGAATCTGAGAGTGATGAGCAGAAAAACAGCAAAATGAATCTGAGTTAGATAAGCAGAGAAAGAGCAGAATTGTACCATCATCTGTTGACAGAAGCAACTGAGAAAGATGGATTATCTGAAGCATGAGTTGGTGCTTCTTAGCAAGAGGGTGCTTTTTGAATCCTTCTATCAAGTTGGTGCTTGGCAAGGAGGTTGAAGCCTCCTGTAGATTGGTATCTACAAATCAGGGAGTTGGTGCTTCCTAGTAAGTGGGTGCTTGTTGAATCTTTTGTCAAGTTGGTGCTTGACTATTTGGGGTTGGTGCCTCAAACTGAGTGGGTGCTCAGCAATCTTGTTGACTCAATGCATATCTGATTTAGGACAAGTAGTCCATGCAATGATCACTGTGGATTTTCTTCCCTTTAAGAGTTTCCCACATATATCATGTGTTGTCTTTATGTTCTTTGTTGTGGTTTGATTGCTCTATGGATTCTGTATTGATGTTTGATTAACAAACTAAAGAATTAGAAGAAAGTCTTAAGAGCTCACTGATTCACCCCCCCTCTCAGTGGTTGTGCTTCCAACATCACTAACCTAGGATAAAGATTTTGTGCCATGTCCAAAAGAATGTCTGCCCTAATCTTCTAATGATACTCGAGTGTGTGTCCCCCTCATCGTCATTAAAAAAACTTATGCTTGTGAATGTGTTCGGGACAATCTAGCACTGCTCCACCAACAATGACTACTGTCTGCCACATCCAGTCACCCAAGAATCTACACAAAATCGTCGAAAGCTTTGAATCTTTGAGTGATCTAATTCATCAAAGGATTGTCAACTTTGAATTCTATAACCTTTAAGTGATCCAATTCATCAAAATATCATCTGCCCTACAACCTGTAGCCAAAAATCCCTAGAACCTAAGAAAATAAGAAAGGTACTAAAGGTAAACTCTAGAAACATCTCAAATACCTGCATCAAAAATTCTCAAAGTTCGAAATTGACCAATATCTTACCCCTTGTTAGATGAGTGCCAAGGAAGGCCAAATCAAGTCAATTGTCAACTATGTCCAACCTTATTAATACATGTCATCATCTTGCTCAATAACTACACCTACTAGAGGTGAAGGAAGAGGTAACTATATTGAGTGCAGCCACAACATGCTTAATCTACAACTCAAGTGACAAGTAACATATGGGCCCCAACAATGACCTATTTCAAAATCATCAAGAAGCCAAAAAAAAACTACATATATCTCCAAAAGGCTTCATGTATGCAAAAGTGTGACAAGTCCAGAAAGATTGACAATAAAACTAAGAATGTTCAAAAATAGCTCCAAGTGTAAGTCTAACCAAAGTACCAAATGCCAAGTACGATCTACTTAAACATGTGTAGAAACATCTAAACAAGTTAAGTTCCAAATTACAAACCACAATCATCTAAAATGCACCGCAAATTCATAACTGAGCAAGACATTGTGGAAGTAGGCAACAACTTGGTTAGGGAAGAGGACTATAAACTCTAACCAATTTGAATAGACAGTAGTGTATTAAAGTCTCCAATAAACACAAAACTAGTGCTGCAATGAAGATAACTCCTATTAGCTATTGTGAGCAAAACAATTGCCAACAATATAGACAAGTTGCCAAAAAATGCTCTGAAAGACCCTACCCTTTAACATTCAAAATTGGTATGAGGCTAAAATATCTCCTTGACTCTATATATGCATAATCCCCTCCAATAATCCACAATCGAGATGATCTAATGAAGTAATCGCCCTATCCTAGAAAACACATAAAATTCTTCTTCTATCCACAATTGAGCGAAGCATAATAATTTCACTCTTTGATGTAAAATGGACTATCCCTTGATTCCACAAATTAGGATGGGTACAAAGATTTAACTTTTGAAAAGAACTAATTTGACCCCCTTTTCAAAAGACAGTGTTTTTGTATAGAACTAACTTGCCCTTCCTTTTTAATACCAACAAGAAATACA